>CM057449.1:454067500-455267500 GCA_016271365.2 Neoceratodus forsteri | reverse complement strand
ATTCCAATCCCCCTGGCCACTGCCCTCCTGCACTGCCCTTCCACCTTCAGGTCCCCAGATATAATGATGCCTAGGTCCCTTTCTTGTTCTGTCTTCTCCAGATCTCTGCCGCCCATACGGTACCCTGCCTTCTGATTTCTGTAGCCCAGATGCATGATTTTACATTTTTCTGTATTGAATTCAAGCTGCCAACTTTTTGACCATGCCTCAAGTCTCCTCAAGTCTCTCTGCATTTGTTCCACCCCTTCCTCTGTGTCCACCCTATTGTAGATTTTGATATCATCCGCAAACATCCTCACACCCCCTCAAGGCCCTCCAAGAAGTCCCCTACGAATATATTGAATAGTAGGGGCCCCAACACCGATCCCTGAGGGACCCCGCTCATGACCTTGCCCTCCCCGGATGCCACTCCATTTTATTATGCCCTCTGCCTCCTTTTCCCCAGCCAGCTTCCCACCCATTTGACTACCCTCTGCCCCATCCCCTGTCCTGCCATTTTACACTGCAGCCTCCCATGGGGCGCTGAGTCAAACGCCTTTCTGAAATCCAAATAAGCAACATCTACTGCTCTACCTTGATCTATTTCCTCGGTGACCCCGTCAAAAAAATCTTTTATCAAATTTGTTTGACAGGATCTGCCCATAGTAAACCCATGTGGTCTTGGATTCATTAGGCTGTTTGTCTGCAGGTAGCTGGTGATCCTGCCTTTTACTAGCTTCTCCATGAGCTTGCCTACCACTGATGTCAAGCTCACAGGCCTGTAACTTCCCACTTCCTCCCTCCCTCCTCCTCCCCTTATGCAGAGGTACCTCATTTGCCTGCCTCCAGTCCACAGGCACCACCCCCATTTCCAGGGATCAACTGGAAAGTGCAGTCAAGGGTACCGTCAACATCTCCTTTAGTTCCCTTAACACCCTTGGGTGCACCTCATCTGGCCCCATTGCCCTGTCCACCTTCACGCAGCCCAGTTCTTCCAATATTTCCTCTACGAGAAACAGCCTCATCTCCACCCCCCCTCCCCAGCCATTTCATTTCCTGCTCTGCTGCCTTCTTCTCCTTTTTCCTCCCTCTTGAACACAGAACAAAAATAGATGTTTAGTAGGTCTGCCTTTTCTCTGTCTCCTTGTAGCGCCTCCCCCTCTTTTGTTCTTAACTGGAGAATCCCCTGCCTAGTCTTCCTCTTTTCATTTACATATCAAAAGAAAGTCTTATCCCTATGTAACTGCAGGGAGTCCAATATTTCCCTGCTGCTGGTTGAAGCAGCCTAAAAGGGTGTTCCAGTCTACGTCTGGTAAGTTTAGATCACCCATCAGCACCACCTCCCCATTTGCCGCATTTTCACAAACTCGTCGGCCATACTTCTATCTGCAGATTTCGTGCTTTCGCTGAGGGGTCTATACACCACCCCATACTTTTCCCTTCCCCACCTTCCCACTTCGCCAAGGAGACCCAGAGTCCTTCTGCCTCTCCCCACTTACCCTGCAATTCTGATGCTCTGATACACTCCTTTACATATAGTGCAACCTCCTCCCCTCTTTCCCTCCCTGTCCTTCCTGAACAATTTGTACCCTGGTATCTCCATTTCCCATCCCTGCTCCTGGTGGCACCACGTTTCTGTTACCACCACTATGTCAAGGCCCTCCTCTGCCATTTTTGTCATTAGATCAGGGATCTTTCTACTCAGACTTCTGGCATTCGCACACATAACCCTCTATGACCCTCTCTCCTTTGTTCCTATACGTTTGTCCCCTTTACCCTCTTGCTGTGTGTAGGGCTTTCTGCTCCCCCCCGCCACCTGCCTCAACAGCTGGGTTTTTCTCTGCCCACACCCCCCCCCCGTTTAGTTTAAATGGTAGCATCTGTCCACATAATCATCCAGTTTACATTTGAGCACTGCCTTCCCCTTCCCGTTTAGGTTCAGCCCATCCGGGCCATATAGGCTCATGTCACTCCATGTTGTGTTTGTTGTTGTTGGATTTGGTATGTAATGGCACTATGAGGACAGGGTGGGTGCCCCAAGACTGGAAGGTGGCGCATATAGTGCCTATCCAGAAGGGGGGGGATCAAGGGAGGTGGCAGGGAACTACAGGCCTGTCAGCCTGACATCGGTGGTGGGCAAGGTGATGGAGGGCATTGTCAAGGAGAGGCTAGGGGGGAACCTGGATAAGTCAGGGTGCCTGGACGATGACAGCATGGATTCATCCGGGAAATCGTGTCAGACAAACCTGGTGGAGTTCTATGACTGGGTGACAAGTGCCTTGGACCTGGGTAGACCAGTGGATGTCCTCTTTCTAGACTTCAGCAAGGCATTTGACTCTGTTCCTCCGTGGGCCTGTTGGATAAGCTGGGAGAAATGGGGTGGGGAACCAGATGATCAGATGGATGAGCAATTGGCTCCAGAACCGGACCCAGAGGGTCGTGGTTAGTGGGATAGTCTCATCCCAGGAGGGGTCATTAGTGGGGTCCCACAGGGATCAGTTCTTGGGCCCCTTCTGTTCAAGCCTCATTATCTGACATAAGGACAGGAATCAGGGTGAGATGAGTCTCTTTGCAGATGACTCGAAACTGGGGCGGTGGTGGATGGGGAGGAGGGAGGGAGGTGGCCCAACAGGGGACCTGGAGGCTCTGGAAAGATGGTCTAGAAAGTGGAAGCTGAGGTTCAATGCAGGAAATGCAAGGTACTCCACCTGGGGCCAGAAACCCAGGCCAAGTGTACACCCTGGGGAAATGCTACAAGTCTCAATGGCTGAGAGGGATCTGGGGTGGTGGTGGATGTCAAGATGAACAACTCTGAGACTTGTAGGAGGGCAGCAGCCAAGGCCAACAGGATGCTGGGATGCATCGCTAGGGGGATCACCTCCAGAAGGAGGAAGTGATACTCCCTCTGTATAACTGCTTGGTGAGGCCGCACCTTGAGTACTGTGTGCAGTTTTGGAGGCCACACTTAAAGAGGACATTAACCTCCTGGAGAGGGTCCAGAGGAGGGCAACCAAAATGATTTGGGGCTTGGGGACAGGACCTATGAGGAGAGGCTCGAAGAGCTAAATATGTACACATTGGAAGAGAGAAGGACGGGGAACATGATAGAGGTCTTCAGGTACATGAAGAGGGTAAATAGGGGAGGAACAGTCAGGGTGCTTCGAAGGAAGGAGGAAGGGGCCACTAGAGGGCATGGGTGGAAGCTGGAGGGGGGAAGATTCAGGGGAGAAAGGAGGAGGTGCTACTTCACTGAGAGGGTGGTGGAGCCATGGAATGCACTGCCTAGGGGGCTAGTGGAGGCAGAGACAGTGGAGGGGTTCAAGAGGGGGTGGGACAGGTACAGGGGAAGGGTTCTGGAAGCAAAATCCAATGCATCAAGAATATCCGGAACTGGGAAGGGAGAAGCCAGAGAAGGCGAGGGGGACAGCAAGGTCAGCACCCAGGGTGGGGGCTGACCAAACGAGCAGACACGAAAGACCGTTAGGCCTATTCTGCTGGCATTTTAGTATGTTAGTATGTCATAATATACCTTATGTTTATGAAGCCTGTAAATGTTGAAAATACCATGGCACTAGGTGTTTTTGATAATGGTTAGTTAGTTTTTGTTGACCGGGTAAGTGCACTAGACAAATCCTGCCTATTTTCAGGCACGACCCGGGGGAGGGGGATACAGATGAATGCCAACTGACCTTGAACCAGATTAAGCTGTTGGTGGTATTTTTAGTGAATGAGGGAAATTTGGCCAGGACACCAGGGGAAATTCCCCTACTCTTTTCGCTAAGTGCCATGGGATCTTTAACATCCACCTGAACTACCGCCAATCCAGGCAGATGGGACCTCAATTTAACGTTTCATCCGAAAGACGGCACCTCAGAAGTGCAGCACCCCTCTCATGCAGCACTACACAGTGTCAGTACTGGGATATTAACCCAAGTGCCAGATATGGGAACTGAACCCACAGCCCTCTGATCTCCCAGCCTCAGAGGCGGTAAGAAGTACTAGGTGACTATTATGGAAGTTAAGTTGGTTGTGCTATTTAAAATGCATGTAAATTGCTGTAAACTGGGCAACTCTGAAATTGCATGGTGATTTGCATACATCCCATGATGCTTTGCATTGTGGCAGTGTGTGTGTGATGTATTTCTTTGGGGCTTGATTTGTTGCCAATGCCCTTTGGGGTGGCCCTTTTTTCAGTGTTACTGCACTGAGGTTCTTTGTTTTCAGCTTGTTTTTTTTTCTTTTTGAGCCCCCACTACCCAAGCAAACGGGGCCCGCATGGGGTGGAGGCTGCATCTCAACTGGTGGGTTAGATCAGAGATCAGTAGGAGTTGGCTAAGTGCAGAGAAAGGACACACATAGCCTGTTGCTGCACACTGATGTACTGAAGAAGGAATATGGCATCACAGAAGCTTATTTCTTGTATTTTGAATAAACAACACACCGAGATTGTGCGTTGAACCTGAAGTTCGGTGTCTGGTTCATCTGTTATCCCACAACCCCTCCACAGATTTGGTGTCAGAAGTGCGATAACTTGCTGGAAAGCGTCTGGACTGGCCAAAGAGGGATGTTTTCTGGTGAATATCGTCCAGATATCCCAGGTGGATTGATGCACCAGAAGGTGCCAGAGGAGAATCCAGAGAAGAAAGTCTGTGGAGTTCTGTCCAGAACCATGGCTGACAGATGAAGAGAAGCTGCTGCCTGGACTGGACCTGGGAGCTTGGAGGAAGGCCAAGCCTGAAGATGAGAAAGGGATGCAAAGGGATGAGGAACTACCATGGGAACGACGTAGACCAGAGGTGCAAAGACAACACCCAGGAGGCAGAGACCCTGATGAGGATGATCCGCTGGATTAGTGGGCAATGGCTGGAGGCAGACAGACTACGCAGAGAGGCAGAACACTGGTGCCAGGTGCTCAAAAAGTTCCTGCCGGAAAGTTTGGATAAAAAGCTGGATGAGGATTTTTCATGGGCTCAGTCTGAGAAGGACCCTCTGACTGAGCAGGATATTTCTTTGTTTCCTGTCTTCCCAGGATGTTACCTGTTGGAGATTGGAGATGCAAGTATGGAACCTGAATGTGAGACCCCAGGTAAGACTGTGCCTAGTGATACTGTGCTGGGGTTGAAGACTCCAAGCAAGAAAGAAGTAGCCTATGAGGCTGAAGGGACTTTTTCTTGTATTGATGCAGATAAATCTATTCACAGTATTGACTGGGGTATACTGCAGGCTAGAGATGATAATATTGCCAAAATGTTACAACATGTTAAGACCAAGGAGGTGGTACATGTGTTTTATTTTTCTGATGAAAAACCTACAAAGGAGGAGATGAGTGGAAAACAGATTGGAACCTGTGTTGGGGTTAACACCAAAAGAGTGTCTGCCCTCAGGTGTCTGTATCTGTAGCAAGTGAAATAAATCAAGAGACATAGTGGGTTTACATAGAGGGGCTGAACCTAGGACTGGGCCCCTGCTTAAAACTGACATGTCTGGTGGGGTTGGAGCAGGTAATTACTCACCCCAGAGAAATTGTTTATCTGGTACTGGACTTGACAGCCATCCAGATTTGTTGGTTAAGAAATCTGACATACTTTCCCTAAAAGGAGATAGTTCAGGAAAGGTACTGTTAGTCTCTGTTGAGAAATGTGTTAATGCCTCAGGGTAAAGAATGATGATATCCACTATGTTTATGACTGACTGTGTATCATTAATAGGGACCCTGAGACAGACCTTCTGAAGGTGGATGGCAGAAGCTCCATCCCTTCCTGGGACAGGAAGGTGGTAAGCAGTCTGCAATATCTGCTTCCCTCTTAAGGTGGGGGATATGTGACAGGGAGCTCCTGTCACTCAAGAACCGATCTTTTCTTGAGTCTGTTGCAACAGTTCTTCTATTTCTTGGTCTATTCTACCCTTTGCAGTTTCTGATCCATGAGGTTGGCCACCTATCGGCACCCTCCTCCCCTTTCTTGACTGTGCTGTGGTGTCCTCTTTGATTTTCCTTTTCCCTCTCAGGTCCTCATACAGGGAGGTTATTGTTGTGACCTCCAAGCGTATGTAAAACAGGTTGTGTTTGTCGTTGTTGGATTCGGTATGTAATGGCATTATGTCATGATATACCTTATGTTTATGAAGCCTGTAAATGTTGAAAATACCATGGCACTAAGTGTTTTTGATAATGGTAAGAAGTACTATGTAACTATTATAGAAGTTATGTTGGTAGTGCTATTTAAAATGCATGCAAATTGCTGTAAACTGGACAAGTCTGAAATGTCATGGTGATTTGCATACATTCCATGATGCTTTGCGCTGTGGAGGTGTGTGTGATATATTTCTTTGGGGCTTGATTTGTTGCCAATGCCCTTTGAGGTGGCCTTTTTTTTCAGTGTTACTGCACTGAGGTTCTTTGTTTTTAGCTTGTTTTTCTTTTTGAGCCCCTACTACCCAAGCAAACTGGGCCCGCATGGGGTGGAGGTTGCACCTCAACTGGTGGGTTAGATCAGAGATCAGTGTCAGGTGCTGGTTAAGTGCAGAGAAAGGACATACATAGTCTGTTGCTGCAAACTGATGTACTGAAAAAGGAATATGGCATTGCAGAAGCTTATTTCTTGTATTTTGAATAAATACCTCACAGAGATTGTGTGTTTTTAGTAGTAGTAGTAACATTTATTTATACACAATAGCACCATTAGGACAATTTACACCCTGTTTACACGGTGTACCTGTGCAGTGAAACATATAAAATTCTATTTTCCAACACGACAAAGACTAACATATTACAAAATAGTTCAATACACAATTGTAGAAAAAAGACAAAAATGAATAGTCGCAACATTTAACATGTTATTTTAGGCTATTATAACACTTGTTTACTAAAACTGCACTAAATAAACAAATGACACGCTATGTATAACAGTTGAATGTTATTACAATGATCAATTACACGCACATCTAAAGTTAAAGTGCTGTCTGGCCTGTGTTTCAAAACTATATTCTGTAATGTCCAGGTTTCTCAGATCTGGAGGTAGCACGTTCCAGGTACTTGCTACACTAAATTCAAAGGTCATTTTACCAAAGTTGTTTACGATCCTAGGCTGTATCAGATCCCTAGCCCCATTTTTTCTTAAGTTTAAACTGTGTCTTGGTTTTTGTAGTTTCTCTATCAAGTATTGAGGCAATTTATTTCTAAACATACTCCAAATTAAAGTAGTCCAAATATTCCTATGTTTTAAGTCAAGTGATTGCCAGCCCAGTTTATTGTACATTTGTACAGTGGTGTGTACCATAGTTGCAACTCAAAACTAATCTTGCCAATCTATTATAAAGGTGATCAAGTTTTTCCAACTGCTGTTTACTTGAGTGTCTATAAATATGATTCCCTTAATCTATTATAGGCATAATTAATTGATTTGCTATTGTTAAATGTACAGATTTTGTTGTACTTGTTTTAAACCTTCTTGCCGCCCCATTCGTCCATTTACGTTTTTGACAAGATCTAAAATATGACAGTCAAAACTTAAATGCTGATCAAAATAAACCCCTAGGTATTTATACGTTGCGGTTTGAGTCAGACAATTCCCTTCCCTTGGGTTCACTGGGTCCACTATGTGTTGAAACAAGATCCTGGGCCCAATTCACAAACGGCAGCGTGGGGCTTGTGGTCAGCACAGCTGCACAGAACTCTCTGCCATAACCTGCACCTGATTCAAGAAGATCGGGTACATCTGCGACACTTTTCCCAATTTATGGCAGTTTGCACCAAATATTTGGCTCAAGCCCCGTAAAAAGGGTGCCCCAGATTGTTGCAAGACAGACCAGAAAAAGCTGGTCTAACTTTCAGCAATCGGCGCATGGGACTGAGAATCCACTTAATGGCAGAACCAATCCCGTCAGAAGTTTTATCCCGTGTGGGACTTTTGGCCTCATATTTAGCTACCTGTACATGTGGCAAATTTTATACTGGCAAAACCAAAAGGGCTTTTAAAACCAGGATTGGGGAACATGACAGAACAACAGAACGTGAGGACCTAACAAACGCATTAGCCATACATGTGTTTAAGAAACAGAATAAAAATGAACATATTTTTTCCCCACACTGGTATTGAAAAACCTGTAGGGGAGGGGTCTACGATCACTTACTGTTAAAGAGAGAACAGTACTGGATTTTTGCATTTAAAGCCAAGGAGGGTAAAGGACTAAATGGAAGGATTGAGGTTAAACCCTTCCTCAAGAAATGAGATGCATTTTTAAACAAACATTTGTCAATGCCAAATGTTTGCTTGCTGGTATTAGCATTGGAAATGAAGGAGTTAGACAGACGCAGAATAGGAATGGCAGTGAAGTACTGAAGTGATGCCAACCCCACACCCACCCTGCAGAGACGGACAGGCATTGGGGTGTGCCTTTGGGTCGTCGCCCATAATGCTCACGCCATTTCACCTCACCCTACCCTGCAGACACTGACAAGTGTTGAGGTGTGGCTTGGGGTATTCGGCTTTACAGTCACCCTATTCCATAAGGAAATACACTGAAATGGGTGCAGTATAGGAGAATGGGGTGGGATGCCTGTCACAGGCTGCAGGGTGGGGGTGGAATGTCGTTAGCATTACTGTCGACAATCCCAAGACACACCCCTGATGCCTGTCAGTCCCTACAGGGCATGGCGTTATGGCTGGAAACCCTAATGCCCTGAGCATTTCTTGGTATTTTCACTCCAAGTTTTCAACATGGGCTTTTTGTGACCCCACTGCATGAACAGTGACACTATCAGTTTGTTAGCCGAAAGGTGATTTTGCATAGCGACTGTGCCATTTGGCACCACAGGTCCGAAAACACATTTTGAACAGGATGTAAAAAATGACAGCTGTACTGTTCATGAGGAGGTGTAAAAAAATGGTAATGTTGAAAATCTGGAGTGAAAATGTAAAAAAATTGGTGAAGTCACGAGCATGCATAGAAACTGTGCAACACACATCCGTAATGCAATTATTTGGAGGATTCTTTAAACCAGATTTTCAACCTACACATTTTGGGACCTCTGCTCATGAACAGTGGCACTGTGATTTTCTTAATCTGTCCCAAACATTGATTTCACACAGCAACCGTGCCCATTGTGCACCAGATGTGCAAAACCACATTTTGGGCAGGATGTGAAAATGACAGATGAATATTTCATAAGGAGGTGTGCAAAAATGGCAATGTTGAAAATCTGGACTGAAAATATAAAAAGTTCTCAAAGTTACGAGTGTGCTTGGAAACTGCGCAATGCACGCTCGTAACATATAGTCATTTTGTGGAATTTTGTCACCAAATTTTCAACATAGGCATTTTGGGACCTCCGCTCATGGTCAGTATCACTGTGATTTTCTTAATCTGTCCCGAACATTGATTTTCCACAGCGACCGCCCCATTGTGCGCCGGATGTGCGAAAACACATTTTGGACAAGATATGAAAAATAACAACTGTACTGTTTATAAGAAGCTGTGAAAAAATGGCAATACTGAAAATCTGGAGTGAAAATATTAAAAATTCTCGCAGTTACGGGCTTGCATGGAAACTGCGCAATGTACGCTCGTAACGGTGATCTGTTTGGAATTTTTCCACCAAATTTGCAAAATAGGCTTTTTGGGAGCTCACCTCATGAACAGTGACACTGTTGTTTTGTTAATCGGTCCCGAAATGTGATTCTGCTCAATGACCGCGAAATCACCTTTCGGGACTGAATAACAACACGACAGTGACTGAAGACATGAGATGGGGTCCCAAGAACTCCATGTTGAAAATTTGATGCCAAAGGTTGGAAAAATGGGCGAAATATCCACCTAAGTTAAAAAAAAAAAAAAAAATATTATGCCATTATACAGTTTACCAGCATTTCTTCAATTCGCGGTCAGCTTTGAAGAGTGCAGACGTGTTCCCATTCCACGAAGACCATCTCACCGGGCTTTCGGAGGCGAGTATGGGGTGGAGAGTTGGGGGAGGTGGGGTGTGCAGAGGGTGGGTGCGGGTTGTGGGCAATGTTCCCTCTAATTTTTAGTCTCTGTGGGTGGGCGACTGATATGTGTATGCGGCACTTTGTGCAAAAAAAATGATTCATGTGTGCAAATTGGGTGGCCCAAACAAGTGATATATTTTATTGTCAGCAAACAGTAGAAAACATAACCAAACACTCAAATACTCAATGCAAAGTATAAATATACATTCTGACACAGTCCGAAGATTGGATGTGTATTGTGTGCCATAAGGGTATGAACTGGAAACGTGTAAATTATTTACATTTTAAAGAGTCTTGCATGCATCTAAAAGGGGTGCTGCTGATGATGCATTGTTAAGAAATCAACATTTACTGTTCTTCTCTCCTGTCTTTCCCATTCATCCAGTGGACTTATATTTTATTAAGAGCCATTTTTCCACCAGATGTTAAAAAATAATTTTGTTTGCATCAGCATATCTAAATGGCTTTCTTCCAAGCAGTTTCTTTGTTTACTCTTAATGCAGTTCACGAGGCTGAAGCCTCTTTTACAGTCAACACTAGAAGCTTGGAATGTAGTAGTAGTAGTACAATTTATTGTTCAGCATAAAGCAGTTACAATATACTAAAATCAGGACAAAATACATTGTAACTATAAATAGACAATAAATAAATCAACAAGGAACTTAAATATCTTTACAGTGCAATTCAATTTAACAGAGTACCTTTTCACATAAAACACCTCCAGAGGACTTCAAGTCCCCCTAATAAACTTTACAAATGAGTTGAGATTAAAAATCTTGCAAAGATCTCTACCATGTTCTTCACTTTCATAGTAAACAATTATTCCAAATGATCCTCCAGGGGGAGGCTGAGATCCCTCTAACAATCCACCTATCAGTTTTTTTCCTAGTTGATTCATACCTAGGACACAAGATTACCACATGTTTGAGAACATCTATAGTCCCCACTCCACATTTACAATATGGAGGAAGTAACCCCTCTCTTTTGTCTGAAATGAATGCATTGAGCATTATAGTTTTCAGTTCTAAATCTTGTATAGATTCTTCTTTGTCTAGGCAGGTTAAAAAAAGAGATATGGCTCATATCCCCTTGAAATCTTTACTTTTTTATAAAATCCATATAGTTTAAGCTTGGAGAGTTGAACATAGAAAGAATTGATGTCTTAAATCAATAATCCTCAATTTGACATCCTGCCTAATCTCCTCAAATAGTCTTGTGTAAATGTTATATAAGAGGTGGCCCAATCTGGCCAGCATTATTGTTTCCTTAATAAGTTGAATAAAGAGATGTACATATCCCATGTTGGCCAATTTGATGGCTTCCACTACACACATTCTGGGATATCTTTTTTGGGGCAAAAGAAAAAGTTTCAACAGAAAGAGAATCTGTCGTCTACAGATGAGACAAGTCAAGGAATGTTGTCCTACCTCCAAGGCTTGGAGTTCCATTTAAAAATATTAAGATGTCTCTATAGAGTTTATTCAGAATTATTTCTAATTCTCTAACCTTGGTATAATCCCAGATTTCAGAGGCATATAACATGCTCATTCTAATTTTGGCATTAACAACTCTTAATACTCCACTCACCGATGACTTCCCCATCTTGCCGTTAAATATTTTTAGGGCATTTACAGAAGATCCCATTTTAAATTGAATAACCTCCAAATGTTTGGTCCAAGATAGGCTATAGGCAAAATGGGCACCTAAATAGTCATAACACTTAACAGTGTCTATATGGTTACCGTTTAGCCTAAAGCCTACTGTATTCATTGTCTGAGAGCCAAAAACTACAATGTTGGTCTTGCCGAGATTAACTTTTAGTTTTCTTTGAGAACAGAGAGATTCAAAGTGAGCCAATTTTCTTTTAAAGACCTAGGACTGAAGTAGAGAGCAAGAATAAATTGTTTGCATATGCTAAACATTCAATCCTTTGATCATTAATTTTTGGAGTATGAAAATCTGGATTACCTAGCTGATCCAAGACTGTATTAATGTAAATGTTAAATGGAGTGGGGGCCAAAATACAGTACACCTGTCTGCCCCCAACATTTGTCTCAAATCTATCAATTAGATGACCATATGGATTATACTGGACTCTTGTCCACATATTTTCATACAGTCTATTAATAACATCAAGAAGTGAGGCCTCCAACTTCAGATCCCTTAATGTAGCCCAAAGGATTTTCTACTAGTCCTGTCGAAAGCCAAGGAGAAGTCCACAAAACAGCAATACAATCTGTTTTTTCTCACTTTAGTATACTTCCAGATCAGATGCTGAAGCACATAATAATGTTGTACTGTAAAACAGTCCTTCCAGAAACTGTTCTGCGCCTCACACAATACCGAGTTGTCCTTGACCCACGACAGCAATCTGCCCAAATTTATCCTAGAGAAAATCTTCTGTGAAACATCTATCCAACTAATAGGCCTATACATCCTTGGGTCATTCGGATCCTCTTTTTTAAAAATTGGAAAGATAACACTACCTGCCCAACTGGCAGGGTAAGAGTACCCCGAACCAGGCCATTAAACAGCAAAATAAAAAAAGGAATCCATCAGTTGGTAAAAACCTTATAGAGATCACCTAGGAGACCTGGTGCTTTAGTTGCCTTAAGGCCAATCAGTGCCATCTGATTTCATCCTCTGTGATCAAGATAGGTCTTGGAAAATTTCATCCTCCTGTATTTTGAAAGCATCAGGTGTCTCCTGCTCTTCATGAGAATAATAGAGCTTGGAGAAATGAGATGCCCAAACTTCAGGTGTAATATAGGTTTCAATCCTATTGGCATATCTATTATATCCCTGGACAACAATATTCCAAAATCACCTTCCACCCCTATCCAAAACAGCCTGCCTCAGTTTTTCCCAAAGTCCCAGAGTATGTTTATGTCTCTCCTGTTCGAGAATTTTCCTATATTTTTCTCTTTCACTCTTTAGCAATTTAAAATCTGCTGCAGACTTATTTCTTTTCTTCTTATGCTGTCTTAGTTTTCCTCCAACTCTTTCTTTGCCTGTAGGCATACCGAATTAAACTAAGACTTTTTATAAAGAGACCTAGTATGATACGTTGTTTTACATCTAGGTCCAAGTAAAGAATGAATAGTGTCCCAATTCTCCAAAATATTAAAGGCCTTACTTTTGTCCAGAACCAACTCGTGAATATCACCTAAGACTCCTGTACTAAGAATTTCTTTGAAACTAGCTTGATGAATCTGTTCCCATCCAATCCTTCTCTTGTTTATGACTTCCAGACTATCTTCCTGTTGTGCCTCACTCCTTAAGTTCCAAAAGGACATTTGATGTTAATTACAATAGCACAGTGTGCTGATTCCAATCTATTCATGACTCTAACTTTGGATAAGCTTTTACTGCTTCCAAATTGGTCCAAACCTGATCAGGGGTTGAAGAGCCAGTTGGTCCTCTATATGTTAAGGATCCAACTAGATCTTCCTGAGTTCTCCCATTTAAAATACAAAAATTTCTACTGGTCAAGCCTGTTCACAATTCCCTACCTCTGTGGTTAGATTTCAGATTGTGAGCAGTCCTAGTATATGAGATATTTGGATTAATTATAGATATTATATGGATCATATCTCAGTATACATCCTCCAAAAAATGAGAAGGAATTCTGGCATTAAAGTCTCCCAAAATAATTATAAGACAAGGTATACTCTTATCTGACAATTCG
This sequence comes from Neoceratodus forsteri, assembly GCA_016271365.2. Taxonomy (NCBI): domain Eukaryota; kingdom Metazoa; phylum Chordata; order Ceratodontiformes; family Ceratodontidae; genus Neoceratodus; species Neoceratodus forsteri. Next base: position 455,253,847 of record CM057449.1, on the reverse strand, counting down.
TCAAGTGCCATTTTCAGATCCTGTATGAAAAGGTCAGTGGGATCAGTAGCTTTATTGTGAGGGGGAAAGTATATATTGCAGAGAATGATCTTCTTTTGTCCCTTGCTAATCATTAGAGCCTGAAAATTTAGCAAAGTTTTGATAAAAAAGGAAATACCCCCTTTAAACCTTCCAAACATTTTATCTTTAGTTGCTGGCAGAGTAAAGACAGAATATCCAGCCAATTTGGGAGTTACATTTTCTGTACACCATGTTTCTTGCAGTCCAATAATATCAAAATTATCCAGAAATCTCACTACTTCATGGTCAATTATTTTAAGATTGATGCCTTCAGTATTCCATGAAAGTATAGAAAGGGCATCCACATTTCGATTCCCAGCTCCCTTATCCAAATCCAGCTGGCATTCAGAGTTCATTTGATTGATATTATTGCAGGCTGCATTTGTCAGGCTTAATCAATAACTGTAGCGAGTAGGTATCAGGTCAATTAGGTTTCCAAAATCAGTCAGGGGTTATCTGCCTCTAAGATTGATTTTGGACTATCCTTAGTCTGTTTAAACCATGAAAAGACTTCACCCAAGTCTAACGTGTTAACTAAATGTATTCCCAAACAATCAAGCTTGCTGTCCAGAGACAGCAAGCTGCTAGCTTTATGAGGATTTTTAAATATAATATCAATTTGTGTTGTGGACTCAGGATCTCCACATAACTTTAAGGACTCCACCATGTTTCTGGAGATATAAAATCCTAATGCTCTTTCCAAGAGCAACAACAAATCTTCCTAACTTTCCTATGAGAACTTTTGAGCTAAACCTTCTACCCAAAGATAGTTATGGTCCTACTTCTAGCCATAATACTTCTTCTCTGCTTCAGTACATGATCCTCTATCACACTCAAGATTTTTCTCTGTGCTATCGTATCCTTCTCACTCTGCACCTCCCTATGGAGAATCTCTTCTGGGTAAGGATAAGACTGTGTAGGAACCTCTATGCATGATAGCTTCATGTTTAGCTTGGAATGTAGCACATACATCAATAAGTTTAGCCACCATGCTGTACTGCACATTAGTCAAAGCAAAGTGGATCATGTCAGTAAATGATTTAATGATCCTCCCTTTAGTTTTACACCAACTATAAATCTGAAGTCATTGTACTGGCTAACAATTTATGCCTGGTCCACTGATGAAAATAAATAGTCCTGATATTTGCTATACAGTCTCTCAATATTTGATAAGCCAAACTGAAAGCTACAATGTGGCATTGCTGCAAAATCAAAGGCTGATCAGTCAGAAAGTTCACCTGCAGGAAATCAGCTATTCAGATGGTCACATAACAGGCCAATGAATTGCAAAATTGCTGCTGTGCTTACTCCAGCTGTGCAATTAGCCAAAAGCAGTTTTACTGGTTGGCTCCAGTAGACAGTTTCACCCAGGTAATGGCTTCTGATCTTTTTTAATTTTTGCCCTAGCAATCTGTACAGCTTCAACTGTTAGACCACTTTCTGAAACATCTTAGACAACTCTGCCAACTCCAAAAGTACATCATTTAATACTGTTATGGCAATGTGGTATTCAGGGTTGGACAGCTTCTTAAAGCAGTACTTAGCAATGGGATCTTTGATGGATGCATGCATAATTGTATGTGGTGTCATTTACCCTAGGTATGGTTTACAATGACTATGCTGGGTATTGTCAAGCTCAGTGGGGGTTTTAAAATGTATTTTTGCAATGTAGTGAGTGAGTCAGTGTGATATGAGAAAGGAGATGCATTTAGGAGACCGTATTTCTCTTCCATTCCTGATCCATACTAAGCACAGTCTGAATTTATGAAATTAAATGAAAAGGAAATTTTTTGCACTGCTATTTCTTGTTGTCCATTTTAGAATTACTATCCTCATCTAGCCAATATGGGCAACCTTTTACAAGCACTAATTCATTGACTCTCAAATGTGTGTATAATGTGAGACCCTGTTTTAAAGAGAAGTGCAATCTCATCTCTCTAGACATATGTACAGTCAGTGTCTCAGCCTGCTAATTGAGAAGATTATGCCCATCCCGGCCCCCAACAAATACATAAAAAAAAGACACAAACAGACAGTAGGTTGCTTTGATGTTTTTTTATTGTAAACAAAAACTATAGTTTTCCCATTTTCTTCTACTAAAAAAAATGAACATGCTTTCAATGGTGAGGCTTTAAATCCATTATAAACACATTTTGTATGCGAGACGCTGCTTGAGGAGGAGGCAGATTACATTGAAGTTGTGCAACTTTAAAACTGAAATAATATAATATATACCCTATGTCAGAGAATCTCTCGCATTGCTTTGTTGGGGGGGGAATCTACCAAACAAATAAAACATGGCATTATCTGTGACCAGCAGGGGAATACTGTTCCTTATCAAGTACTGTCTTACTGAAAAGAGGTGTCAAGCCGAAAACATTGTTGTAACTGCAAAGCCGATTGGTTGGAATTTTGCCAGTCGGTTCCATTGCTCAATAAGCGGAGCAAGAGCAAGACTGCTGGCTTGTTAAAGTTAATGGGTTGCGGCCTCAGGGGTGGGCATACAATGTTTCTCTCCCATTCACTTTCATGTCCTGCTGTCTGAGTCTTAAATCTGAGTGATGACTGTAGTCACTACTTCATGAACGTGAGGATCCCTGTCAGCTGCTTTGTGCGCTACTACTGAAGCCGTATGCGGGTTATTTCTGACTGCTGTGTATACACGGCGCATCTCTTTAGGGGAACATAGGTTGTGGGAGGGGGCCACCACAGACAACGAGGGACCTGTTTTTTTCTTTTACAGGCTAAAAGAAAAAAAGAAAAAACATCACAAGAAGGTTTTCTTAATTACAGGGACAGTTGGCATGCTGGGGTGGGCTCCCAGCAAGCTCTTTTTTTTTTTTTTTTTTTTTATTATTTTTATTTGGGGGGGGGTGGACTGCAGCCAACAGGAATTGGGCACCCCATCGGCAAAAAAAGAAAACTTGACCAGCCAGAGGGTGAGCCAAGGAACAAGGGAGCAGGGAGGACAGTAGAGGGGGGAGGAAGTGGGAGGGATTTCTTTTGTTGCTGGAGGGTGAGTCGGAGAACGAGGGAGCAGGGAGGACAACACCAGAGGGAGGAAGTGGGAGGGATTTCATTGGCAGTGATGTGCAGGCGGGATGGAGGAATTGCGTGACGTCAATATGCTAAATACACACACGTTACCACCACTGATTGCAGCGGTGGTTTTCTTTGAACTGAAGACCACTGCAGCCGAACTGCTGTCATAGACAACTCGCGCATCCACTGGTGGTGTACAGTCGCGCCTGCTAAACGGAGCACTGCACTGAACAGGAAGGTCACACGCCTCCAAAAAGCTGCACGGTCACAATATGTTTCTTGTGCAAGCAAACATAAAAACAATTGCTTGTTAGTGTTAAAATATGTTGGTTCTTGTTATTTAAAGAGCAGCTGACACCTTCAGAAGAACTTTAACAAAACACCATATTTAGACACAGTTTAGCTTGTATTTCACATTGGTTTTGTATTCCTCCTCCCCTTTATGAATTACTGAGGTCATCTGCATGAAAACAGGATTTTTGCTCCTGAAGAGTTCATCTATTCCAGTTGTCTTCTCCCTACCTGAGATCATAATGCACTGCTTGTGACATCACAATTAGTCCCATGGCAAGAGACTGTGATGTCACAATACAGGATTATGACTTGAAGTAAGGAGTAAGCAACAGAGGTAGATAAACTCTATGGGAACTCTAAGGAATAACCACCATGTATTCATACAAATTTATTCAGTAATAAATAATGGGAAAGGGAAATATATAAAATATGTATGGAATGCAAGCTGAATTGTACGTAATTATTGTGTTTTTCAAAGTTTTCTCCGAGGTGTCAGTAGCTCTTTAAGCTATGTTTTTAATATTTATTCTCTTTTTCTTGCTCTATACAGATCTGCACTTTTCTATGCTGTATGAGTTTTCAATAAAAATTTTGTGCAATCTGTTTCTGCCTTTCACAAGCATATTTTGTCAGGTTTGGCTTTAAATCTTTTTGGATGTTGCTATTTAACGTATGATAGACCTCTAGGCCTTTATCTGCTGGCAAATTTCGTATGTTCGTATGACCACTTGAGTGCAATGTGATGCAGTATATGAGCTAATTGCAGTATAATTGGAGGCAGTATAGCGCAGTGGTCTAAGGCTCTGAGCTGCAAACCAGACCTGGGTTTGAATCCCACAGCTTCCACTTGCATACTGTGTGACCCTGAGCAAGTCACTTAACCTCCTTGTGCTCCCAGGTCGCTCCTGTAAAAAAGCTTTCAGCTTAGTGTGCTATACCTGGTTAAACAACTAAATAAAATTAAAAAAAAAAATAAATAATGGTAATACAGTGTTCTGGAGAATACAATTACCACGTACATATGCATGTTATTAGGAGTTTATACTGTTTAAAACCAAAATTATGACCTATTTCTCTATGCTGACTTTGCATATAGTGATTCCTGGTATGCGATCGTATTTTTAAATATGACTGGATAAACTCAATTCATGTCATTTTTTAATGTTGTGTATACCACTTTAATTACTTGGCACATTTAAGATGGAGGTTACAAGTACCCTACACATCTTTGAGAAAGCACGCATGTGCGAAACGCATCAGGTGACATAGGAGGAACTAACAAACCAAGTGAGGGAGCAGGGAGTTTGATGTGACCATCTTGTTTGCATTTTGCACAAAGAATAAAAAGATACAAGCACTTTTGCAAGAAATCTTCTAAGTGGTGAGTCTTTTCATGCTCTTTAAAATGTTATGACTGTTACACAGAGAAAAGTCCATACCTCCGTTTGCCTAGGCAGAGGTGCCGGTCTCCTGTTTTGCTTTCACGGACTGTTCATACCCAACCTCAGCATGGCCATTCCTGGCGCAGTTGCATCTAGCCAAAAGTATTCCAGATTCAATCTTTTGCAACCGCACAGGTTCCACAAAAAAGGTGTTTCAACAGACAACTTCACTGAAGTCCTGTAGACTTAATTTCTCATTGCTTTACAACACTCCTGCTCAAACGCAGTACAGTAGTGCAAAATATCCATGATGGAACCACAGCAGGTGCAGCACAATGAGAGCCGTTCCCTCAATGAAAGTACAGTTACGTAAGAACTTACCGTAACAGCAGATCTTCGAGAGAGGCTCTTACAGTAGGTAATTACATATAGGACTGGCGCTACGACGGCGGACTGGAAAAATTTCCAGCTAGCAGTCTCTGGCGAGGACCGCCCCCGTCAGGTAACCGCGTCAGAAGACGTCGGTATAAAGGGTTGGTCCCGGATGCCTGACTTCCAGTTATTTCCCCGCCACAGGCCAAAAGAAAAAATTACTCACCTTAGTAATGTTGTTTCTTCTAATGGAGTCTTGCTGTATTCTGACAGTAGCAGTGAGTCCCAACCTTCGAACTGCCCCTGAGATGAAAGAGTTAACTTTCCATGCCAGGCATGGAACGCTGAGCTTGAGCTCAGTTGAGACTCTGTCTGTTGCTGTTTAAACTCAAACCATCAGATCTTTACAAGCAAACTCACTAAGGTCCTGTGTGGAAGCTGTAAACCTACACTAGCCAAGTGGCTACTAAACATAAAAACACATTTTTTGGTCCCAAAACAAAGACTCAAGTCAGGAGACCCAAAAAATGAAAAACACAACACCAATTCACCCAAGAAAAGGGGGTGAAAACAACAAGATGGGCATCTACTGAGTGTTAACACTGACACTGCCCACCCACATCCCAAAACAGAGGTTCTGAGAGGGGCAGGCAGGGGAGGAGGTCAGAATACAGCAAGACTCCATAAGAAGAAACAACATTACTAAGGTGAGTATTTTTTTCTTCAAACAACATGAAGTCTTGCTGTATTCTGACAGTAGCAGACTACCAAGCAGTAACTCCATGGAGGAGGGACAGAACCTACTTAGGAAATAGGCTCAGAAGCACAGCTGTGCCAAACCAAGCATCACTCCTAGCCTGGATATCCAGAGAGTAATGCTTGGTAAAAGTGTGAACTGTTTTCCAGGTAGCTGCTCGACAAATCTCTAGAATAGGGATATCCCTGGCAGCACCAGGGAAGCAGCTGTACCTCTGGTAGAGTGAGCCCTCAGGCCTGAGGGTAGAACCTTACCCAGTTTTTCATAACAAAATTGAAAACAAGAGACAATCCATCTGGCAATGGATCTTTTAGTGGCAGGTTTCCCTTTACCAACCTCACTATAAGTGAGGAACAGTTGGAGGGAGTCAAACCTGTGACCCTTGGTACGTTCTATGTTGTAACTAAGGGCTCTTTTCACATCTAAACTGTGGAGCCTCCTATCGCCAGAGGAGGAATGGTCAGTGAAGTACACAGGAAGAGACAGACTGATTAAGGTGGAAATCTGAAACCACCTTAGGCAAACATTTTCTGTTAGTCCTGAGGACCACCTTATCTCTATGAAAGGAGATAAAATCAGGCTCCACTGACAAAGCTTGTAACTCACTTATGCGTCTGGCAGAAGTGATGGCTACCAGAAACACAGTTTTTCAAGTCAAGTACTTAAGCTCTGCTGAAGACAAAGGCTCAAAAGGAGGTTGCATAAACTGAGCAGTGCAAACATTAAGGTCCCAAGCAGGGGCAGGGTCCCTGAAAGGAGGGTTGGTGTGAATCAATCCCTTGAAAAACTTGGAGAATACAGGGTGAGCTGAAAGAGAAGAGGGCTTACCTGCTGAAATAAAAGCAGAAACAGCTGCCAGATACACCTTCAGTGTAGCTGGTCTAAGCCCCAAGCTATTCAAATGGACCATATATTCAAGGACTGAGGGCAGATCAGCAGACTCTGGGGAAATATGCTTTCCAGAGCACCATATGGAAAATCTTTTCCACTTGGAATTATAAGTAGCCCTGGTGGAAGGTTTCCTGGAAGCCTTCAGAATATCCATTACGCCTTGGGAGAGGTGTAAATCAGCAAACTCTAACTCTTCAAGAGCCAGGCCTTGAGATTAAGAGATTTGAGATTCGGGTACCAAACCCTCCCCTCAGCACAGGTTAACAAGTTGTGATTCCTGGGAAGACACAGGGGAAGATGGACTGCTAAGGACAGTAGGAGAGGATACCAAGGCAGTCTGGAGCAATCAGGATCATCTTGCAGGGTTAAGATCTGATTTTGACCAACACTTAGAACAGGAGAGGGAAGAGGGGGGGGCATATAGGAACTTCCCTTCCCAACTGAGAACTAAGGCATCCAGGGGGACTGAGCCCAACACTGGAGGCCTGCAGCAAAAAAGGGGAAGTTGGTGATTGTCTGGGGCTGCAAAAAGATCTATCTGAGGGGTGCCCCATCTGGAAAATATCACCTCCAAGACCAGGGGATCCAGTGACCATTCATGATGGCCCTGGGATATCCTGCTAACAGCATCTGCCAGGACATTGTCCTTGCCTGGAAGGTGAACTGCTGTGAGGGAGGTGTTCAGGGAATAAGCCAGAGACCACAACTTCATTGCTTCTGTGCACAAGGCGTGAACCAGTGCCTCCTTGCTTGTTGATGTACCACATTGTGGTGGTATTGTCTGTTCTGACCTGGATAACTTTGTTCTGAACAGATTTGGAAAACGCTTGAAGTGCTAGAAATACTGCCCTGAGTTCCAACAGATTGATGTGAAGCAGAGATTCCTGAGGGGACCACAACCCCTGGGTGGTCAGGTCGCCCAAATGAGCCCCCCACCCCAAGAGGGAGGCATCTGTAGTAAGGATTAAAGAGTGAGACTGAGTGACAAAGGGGACTCCTTGTCTCAGATTGTTCTGATCCTGCCACCAATGTAGGGCCTGGATCAGGGTTCGAGTTACTGGGATCAATTTTGTCAGAGGGTCCTTCTTTTGAGACCAAAAGGCTCTCAAATGGAACTGAATGTCCCTCATCTGAAATCTTGCTCCCTGCACCACTGCTGTGGAAGCAGCCATGTGCCCCGGGAGCTGTAGAAATGCCTTGCTGGTCGAGACACCTGCAGGGTGAATGAAGAGGCCAGAGAGATAAGGGTCCTTGCCCTGTCCAGGGGAAGGAAAGCTCTGGCCTTTCCTGTGTCTAGCTCTGCGCCTATGAAGGTGAGGAGCTGGACAGGCTCTAGAACTGACTTTGAAAGATTCATAAGGAAACCCAAAGAGGTGAGCAGTTGCTGAGTTATCTGTAAGTGTAACTTGACTTGGTCTGGGGACTGGCCTACTATAAGCCAGTCGTCCAGGTAAGGGAAGATGGCAATCCTTTGCCTTCTTAGAGAAGCAATTACTACTGCCAGGCATTTTGTGAATACCCTTGGAGCAGAGGTCAGACCAAAGGGCATTGCTCTGAACTGGTAATGGCCTAAGGGCAGCTCAAACCTGAGGTACTTTCGATGGGAGCTTCTGATGAGAATATGGAAGTAGGCATCCTTGAGGTCCAGGGACACTAGCCAGTCCCCTGGCCTTAGAGAGGGTAGAATAATTCCCAGAGTCACCATTTTTGAATTTTGGTTTTAAAAGGTGCTTGTTTAAGTATCTGAGATCCAGGATGGGCCGCCATTCTTCTGTCTTTTTTGGGGGTAAGGAAGTACCTGGAGTACAACCCTTTGCCCTGGTGTAGGGGTGGAACCCTTTCCACAGCTCTGAGAGTTAGGAGGGAAGAGACCTCTGCCTGTAGGGCAAGTGCCTCTGAGGGGTTTGCAGGTGGAAAGGATCTGGTTCTCAGCTTTGGAAATCTTTTGAAGCTGAGAACCAGTCCCTGGCTTACTACTTCCAGGACCCACTTGTCTGATGTTAGAGACTTCTAGTCCTGGACAAAGTAAGCCAGCCTGCCCCCTACTGGTGGTGGAGAATCAGCCCTGGCAAACCCATCAGGGTGCCTGTTTGGCAGGGGGTTTTGGCTGAGGGGTGGAAGCAGGTCTGCTTGTACCCCTTCTGCCTCTCCCTCTAAAGAACCCCCTCTGAGTATAGGCAGAAGAGGAGGCCTGGGCTTGGTAGAAAGGCCTATGAAAAGGCTTGCCCCTGCCCCTGGGATGCTGCCTTTGAGGAGTAGCCTGCCTTTCCTTGGCCTGGGCACTCCTGTAGGTGGTCCTATACTCGTCCATTTTCTTCATGTAATTCTCTGTTTGCTCCCCAAACAAAGAATTACCAACAACAGGAAAATCCATGGCCTTAGTCTGGGTATCCTGTGACAGGCTAGTACATCTGAGCCAAGCCATTCTGCGAAGTGCCACAGATGTAGCCATGACTCTTGATGACACATCATGTGAGTCCACTGCAGCATGGAACTGCACCTTGGATGCCTCAATACCATTAGCAGCCACCTGCTCCATCTCCTTGGCAAGCTGGCCAGGGACCTGTTTTGCTAAAGCCATGACAGTGTCCCATCTGGATTTCTGATACCTAGCAGTATAAGCCATATAATTGGCCTGTCTGAGTCCCAAGGATGCTGCCATGTACTGTTTCTTTACCATGGCATCAATCCTCCTGGAGTCCTTGTCTGGGGGGTGTGAAGCCAAGGGAATGTTTGCCTTGTCACAGGCTGCAGCCTGCACTACCCCAACATGGCTGCACTGGAAGGGAGGAACTCCGTATCTGAGCCTGATAATGCATACCTCTTGTCCATTCTCTTATCCACAGGAGGTATAGTATTAGGAGTCTTTAAAATTTTAAATGTCTGTTTCCCAAAAGATTTGTGCAAGGGAATAGACAGTCTCCTAGACTCTGGGATATCCATCATTTCCACAGTCAGGCTCCTCCTGGTCATCCACAGCTTGTTCCACAGGAAGCTGGAGGGTTTCAGACACTTTTTTATAAAACATGAAATGAGAGGGGGACTCAGAAAGCCTAGGAGGAGACAGTCCTGAAGGTCTGTCTGGGGAGATGTCCGGGTCAATGGGCACATCCAGTCTTTCAAATCCACATTCACTTTCCTCATACTCCACTTCCTCCTCCTCCGGTTCATAATACTCCTCTAAATCATAATCTTGAACCAGTAGAACCGGCCAAACCGAGCACCTCCCTGATGGTGCCAGTTCGGCTGGAACCGGGGAAAGTGACAGGACAGTTTTGATCGCTTTGGCTATTTCTTCAGCAGTTGGAGAGGAAAGTTTTGGCTCCACACCAGCTGATTTTTTCTTTCTAGTTCTCTTAGCCGGAACCGACTCCTCAGAATCGGATCTCCTTTTGCCTGAAGAAGTCTCGCACTGGTCAGAGGGCACACCTTCTGGTTCGGTCTGAACCAAACCGGGCTGGCCATCCGGTTCAGTGGACTTTTTGGCCTCCCTTTCCCTGAGCCTACCAACTCTCTTTTCTAGGGTAGCTGCAGGAAAATTTTTACAAATCTGGCAGTATGCATTGAGGCAGTCAAACCCCAGACAATAAACACAGGTGGTGTGGGGGTCAGCCTTAGCAAAGACTTCCCCACACACACATACTACAGTGTTGAAACCCAGTGGGCCCGGTTTTTCTTTTAGGTTTCTCAGACACTGTGCCAGTCCTAACCAAACTTACCCTTTTAATGGCAATCTGCCAGGCAAGACCCTCTTATCGGCTCCTGACCGTGTCACGGGTCATGAAAAAAACCGTAATAAAATCCGTTTTTTTTTTAGAACCGATAAGAACCGGTAACCACACTCTAAAAGTACAATTTAAGATTTTCTAACAACTTGATCGGTTCAAACCGAACCGATGACCCGTTTACAAGTTCCACATAGAATAGAATTTATATATAACCTATCTAGTACTCACAACTACCACAGACAGAGACTGAACCGACAGGTTATGGTTTAAATTCGGTCGAAAACAGAGAAAAACGGTACTTTAACCAACAAACTGAACCAAGCAGAAGGAGAAATCTCCGGAGCGACTGTTCAGTGAGGCGGAGTAAAGAATCTGACGGTTTGAGTTTAAACAGCAACAGACAGAGTCAACCGAGCTCGAGCTCAGTGTTCCATGCCTGGCATGGAAAGTTAACTCTTTCATCTCCGGGGCAGTTCGAAGGTTGGGATTCACTGCTACTGTCAGAATACAGCAAGACTTCATGTTGTTTGAAGAGGCCGGACAAGAGAGGAGCGGACATTTTCCTCAATGGAAAAGAAGCTGAAAAAGCCTAGGGTGATGGAGGGGGAAAATGCCTACTGCAAGAGCCTCTCTCAAACATCTACTGTTACGGTAAGTTCTTACGTAACTGTACTATCTTACCGAGAGGGCTCCTTGCAGTAGGTAATTACATATAGACTGAATCTCAAGCAGTCTGGAACAAAGAGAGGCACGGAGGAGGAAAACTACTCCAAAAGGTAGTTCTGGTTGTGCAAGTCTCAAGATAAGAGGCCTTGCAGGACAGCCAGCCCGAAGCCTGCTCTACGGCTAGAGGCAACATCCAAACTGTACTGTTTCATAAAGGTATGGACGGAAGTCCAGGTGGCGGCAGCGCAGATGTCTGCCACAGACACATTCTTGAAACAAGCCACTGAGGCAGCTACTCCTCTTGTGGAGTGGCCTCTGACTTGACCCAGGAGGGTCTTGTTGTATTTGTCATAACAGAAAGTGATGCAATGAGCCAACCACTTAGATAGGCATTGCTTAGAAACAGCATTGCCTTCCCTTTTGAGAGCTAAAGAGACGAACAACTGATGTGTCTTTCTGAGATCCTTCGTCCTGTTGGTGTAGTATCTCAGAATCCGGTGAACATCCACAGTATAGAGTAAATACTCCCCTTGATTAGAGTACTGCGTAAAAATGGCAGGTAACTCTATGGACTGATTTAGGGTAGACTCGGCTACTACTTTAGAGAGAAACTTGGGATTCGTGCGAAGAGCAACTCGTTCCTTGTGAAAAATCAAGTAAGGGATTTTACACATCAGGGCCTGGAGCTCGGAGATTCTTCGAGCTGAAGTAATGGCCACCAAGAAGAGCGTCTTCCACAAAAGGAACTTCAAATCCGCAGAAGCTGCAGGTTCGAAGGGAGGAAGAGTAAGTTTCTCAGAACAAAGTTCAAGTCCCAAGGGGAAGCAGGAGTACGGATGAGGGGCCTCAGATGGAGGACCTCTGAGAAAGGTCTTGAGACCTCCAGTTGAGCAAAAGCCTTGTTTGCGGAGTGTATCATGACAGGTCAAAAGGCCATGTGTACCTTCAGAGAGGAATGGCTGAGACCCAGGTCAAACAGATGACGTAGATACTCCAGCAGAAGACCCGCTGAACAGGAGAAAGGTTCCACGTTCTTGGAAGCGGCCCAAATAGTGAATCTTTTCCACTTCATGGCTTAAGTGGATCTGGTGGAGAGTTTTCTGGCCTCCACTAAAATCTCTGCCACTTTGGGAGACACTCCAAAATGGGATTGGGCTAGGTCTGCAGGAGCCATGCATGCAGTTGAAGGGATTTGAGGCCTGGATGAACCAGGGTCCCTTGATCCTGGGTCAACAAACCTCGAGAGAGGAAGAGGAAGAGGAGGATCCTCTGAATATTGTTGTAGAAGAGAGAACCAGACTTGCCTGGGCCAGAAAGGAGCGACCAGAATCATTCTCACTCCTTTTGAAGCTAGTTTCTGCAAGACTCATGGGATAAGTGGAATTGGGGGGAAAGGCATAGATGAATCTGTCCTTCCAGTCTAGAGACAGAGCGTCGCTCCAAAAAGTGTCTCACTCTGGAACGAGCGAGCAGAAGATGGGAAGATTGTCGTTTAGGGGGGATGCGAACAGGTCAACCTGTGGTGTTCCCCAAAGTTGGAAGATATTTTCTAGGATCCCTTGGTCCAGTTCCCACTCGTGAGTCAGAGCAGAAGAGCAGCTTAGCTTGTCTGCCAGGGTGTTGTCGACTCCTGGAACGTGAACTGCCGTGAGGTGAAGGTCGTGTTGTGTCACCCAATCCTAAACCCTCATTGTCTCCCTGCACAGAGGGAAGGACCGAGTCCTTCCCTGCTTGTTAATGTATCACACCACACACGTTGTCCGTCTGGACGGCTAGGTGGCTGGGAAGGATGTATTGGTGAAGGGCTTGGACAGCATACAACACTAACCGAAGCTCGAGCACAGTGATGTGGAGAGCTTGTTCTAGCTTGGACCAGGATCCCTGGGTTCGATGAGGTCCTAGATGGGCTCCCCAAACTTCACCTGAGGCATCTGTGGTTAGAGTCTGGGAATGGGGAGGATGAAAGAAAGGAACTACCCAAAATAGGTTCTCTCGAACCATCCACCACTGCAAGTCTCGCATCAATGACGAGGAGCTCAGAACTGAGTGATCTAGGTCGTCCACTAGCTGATCTCACTGAGAGCATAGAGTCCACTGAGAGATCCTCATGTGGAGATGAGCGCAAGGTACTGTTGGGATAGCAGCCGCCATGAGCCCGAGAAGGCGAAGGACCGACCTCGCAGAGACCATCCTGTGGTTGGACAACAGACTTATTTGGGTCTGAAGGGTAGCCACCCTGTCCAGAGGCAGGAAGGCCTTGCCCATGGTCATATCGAGGATCGCCCCAATAAACTGTAGCCTCTGGGAAGAGTCCAGAAAAGACTTGGAATGGTTGATGGTAATACCCAGGCAGGCAAAAACCTGTTGGGTAAGGGAGAGGAAATGCAGGAGTTCCTCCCTAGACGAGGCCGCCAGGAGCCAATCGTCCAGGTATGGGAAAACCTGCACTCTCTTGGTACGCAGGTGGGCCGCCACCACTGCCAGGCATTTGGTAAATACCCGGGGAGCCGATGATAGACCAAACAAGAGCACCTTGAACTGTTAGTGGTCCCCCTGGAACGCAAAACGAAGGTATTTGCGATGAGATGGGCGAATGGGAATGCGCAGATAAGCATTCTGCATATCCAGAGTACAAAGCCATTGACCCGGCCAGAGCGGGGGGCAGAAGGCTCTGCAAAGAGAGCATCCTGAACCTTTTGTACTCTACGTAAAGATTCAGGGAACTGAGATCCAAAATTGGTCTGAAATCTCCTGTCTTCTTTGGGACCAGGAAGAAATGGGAATAGTAACCCGGCCCTCGTAGATGAAGGGAGACAGGCTCTATCGCTTGTTTCAGCAGAAGAGCCAAGATTTCCCCTGGGCCAAGAAAGATGTTCCCTGAATACAACAACTTGGTGGCGGGTGGTTTCTGAAGAAACTCTATGGAGTGTCCTTCTGCTATAAGCTGGAGCACCCAACAATCTGTGGTTATCCTCTACCATCCCGGAAGGTGGAGGGAAAACCTCCCTCCAACCGGTTCCTCCGGGGAGTCTGGAGGCAGTGGGAGAGGAAAGGAGTCAGGTGGTGTGGGGCAGCGCCACAGCTGAAGCACCCGCTGCTTTTTTGGGCGGGGGCGCTTGGCAGCTGCGGGGCCCCAGTGTTTTGTGGCCCACCTTCCCTGGGGTTTCGCCTTTGGCCGATTCCATCTGCAAAAGGGATGGCGCTGCTGCTGATGGGGACGGTACATGGAATCAACTGACTTCAGAGCCATCCCCTTCTCTTGCAAATCGGTGATGATGTCCTTGACATCACCCCGGAAAAGCACCGACCCCCGGAAAGGTGCTTCCTGGATAGCAGATTGCACCTCCGGGACCAAACCTGACACGCTGGAGACAAGCATGATGCCGAGGGCTCACAGCAAAGCTGAGCTCGGCCCAGCAGTGTCCACTGCATCGTATGTCGCACGTAACATGTGTCAACTGGCCGAATGAGCAGAGCGGACGAGATCAGCCAACTCCTGCTTGACTTGGGAGTCCGGCAAGGAGTCCAGTTTGGCTTCTGCCTGAGTCAGGATGGCCTTTTGGTAGTCCCCCATTTGGCCACCATAGTTCAGGGCCCTGATCCCCAGTGTGGAGGAAGCGTAAATCTTTCTCCCATAGTGGTCCAGAAAAGCATGATTCCTTATCAGAAGGTGATGAGCTAAGGTGTTTAGGGTTTGACGACCGGCCATAAGCGGCGCTAATCACGATCGAGTCGGCACAAGGGTGAGAATCCAGGAAATCAACACCCTCTGGAGCCTGATATAGCCGGTTCGACATCCTAGGAAGTGGGGCTAAGGCCGACGGCTGTTTCCACATAGTGGTAACAAGGTCAGCATGAGGCTCTATCCAGGGTGGCACCAAGGTAGGAGCTGTCACGGGCAGATCCAAATGTTCAGCGAGTTTCAGATGCTAAGGATCTGGTTCCAGGGAGTGCCACTGATGAACCTCCTGGATTTTCCTAAGCAACTCCGTAAAAGAAGGATCCTCTGGAGGAGACTTCGGAGGAGCCCTAGGCCTGGGTTTCGACAGACAGCGAGGCTCGTCGTCCCTCTCGGAGCAACCGTTAGAAGAGTCCAAGGAGTCCGAGGGTGAAGAGGAGGATAAAGAAGAGAAAGACTTCCTTTCCCGACCCGAGGGAGGAACGGGCCCCTTGGGAAGCCCCCGAGGAAGCGTGTACTGCCCCTCTCTGGACCCAGACGGAAGAACCCTGGAGTCCGGAGGTGGTGAGGGAGTGTGCCGCCTCGGACGTATGGGAACTTGGGACGGCACTATCGCCGGAAGGTGGCTCTCGACCTCTTTGGTGAGCCGAACCTTGGCCTTAGCCCACCAGGAGGCCAGAGTCTCCTGCAGGTCCACCAGCGGCTGCGAGGGCGGTGGAGGAGGAGGAGGAGGCGGGGGATAAGGATATGGGTTATAACCGTATGGAGCGTATCCAACACCCGGCTGCGGGTAGCTCAGCGTCGGGTATTGTGGCGTCCAGTACTGCGGCGTTGGGAAGCCCGGCATCAGGTACTGTGGCACCGGATACTGCGTTCCCAGGTACACGGGCATCGAATAAGATGGAGGATACCCGGGAGCTGGGGGGCTGCCGGAGCTGGGGGGCTGCCGGAGCAGACGGCCCAGCTGGAGGCCTCATGGGTGGGTCGATAGTGGACAGCCCGGAGGGTGGAAGGTCCGAAGGGAGCAGAATGTCTCCCAGAGTCGGTAAGGCCAACGTCAGGGCCGACGGCAAAGGCCCTGGTGCCAGAGGTACAGACGTCGGAGGGGCCGGTGTCCGGGGAGCAGACATCAGGTCCAGCGCTCCAGGTGGAGGAAGGACTGACGGAGGCAAAGGATCTCTGTCATTACTGATAATGACTGTACCTGGCTGTATACTGTTCAAATGTTTGTTCTCACCTCATGCTGCGTCATGAAATGCTCTTTAATGTTGACTCTGGTCTCCCCTGTCTGTACTCTCCCGAGTCGTGCCTGAATATAGGCAACATTGTTGTCTAGTGTACTTACCCGGTAAACAAAAACCAAATATATAAATCCCCAGCTTCGCCCGGGGATGGAGGGGAAAAGTCCCTGAGGTCGGGTTGGGGAGATTCTGGTTCCCCAGACTGCAGAGAAGGCTGCGGAGAACCGAGTACGACAGACGCGGGGGGTCCATTGTCTGTTCCCTCGCCAGTCAGACGTCGGATGAGCCGATGTGAGGCTTAGTGATGAGCTCTCGGTGGGCGCCAGAGGAGCCGACGTCAGACTTACGAGAGCCATCACCGGAGGCAGGTCGAGTAGAGTGATCGGCCTGGTCCAGTGGAGAAGAGGCCGTGCATCGCCCCGGAGGGTCGGACGTCTTACCAGCCCTCTCCAGGAGGACGTCAGGGAGCCGACACCCGGCTTACCAGAGTCGCTCACAGTGGTAGGCTGCGTGCCTGCAGCCGAACCAGGGCGGAGGCCTCCAACTGCCCGGAGGTGCCCCAAGGCCCAAGCGCCGAGCCAGGCGAGGTCGACGCCCTCGGAACCCTCCTCGAGGCACGAGCCGATCCCCCAGAGGGGATGTTACCTGCATCCCAGCGACTCCCGAGGGAGAAGTGGTGGAGGAGCCCTTGTCCCGGTGCCTCTCCTTCTTCTCCTCCTTCTTCTTCCAATGGCCTTCGGGGAAAGTGGACGCCTGCTTCAGTTTTTTTGAGCTCCTTCTCCACAGAACTCATTTTCTTCTTTAGAATAAGGGCTTCCAGGGATTGCTGCCGTCTTTTCCGGGTAGCCGCGTTAAAACTGAGGCAGTGCTGGCACTTCTCGACCGGGTGATCAGGGCCTAGGTAGAACAGGCACAGGAGTGGCCGTCCTTGTGCAGGAGTTGTTGCCGCATACAAATCGTATATTCTCTTGTGCTTTCGAGGAGGGAGTAAGGGACGGCATACACACCGATGCTAGTACTGACGTTACTCGAAAAATAATGATTTTTGGTAAAAAAAACGATTTACAGTTGGCTGACGGGCTACCATCTTTCCACGCAGGCACTGCACAAGCTAACCGCTGGAAAGAACTGGAAGGCGGGCGTCCGGGACCACCCCTTTATACCGACGTCTCCTGACGCCGGTCACCTGACGTGGGGGCAGTCCCTTGCCAGGGACTGTTAGCTAGAAATTTTTCCGTGGGGTCCTGCCGCCTGCAGTCCAATATGTAATTACCTACTGCAAGAGCCCTCTCGAAGTAAGACTTGGTGTTACACAACACAGGGAACATTACTAGTTACTCCAGCATACCGAATGATACCTCTTTATACTGCTCCAGGATTTTTCAGTATGAAGCAAGCTTTTTACAGTTTGAAAGAACCACACACAAAAAATCAAAAGGCTGCAGTGGGAAGAAATAAGCTTAAAAGCTTATCTGGAGGTCGACAGAGCGCCTAGGGGCCTAAGGGTTATGAAGAAACCTAACTGTGGCATAGACTGTAAAGGTTTTCTAGAGAAATGGCAAAAGATTAGCCACAGAGCTAGCAGGGACTATACTGAGTTAATCCTGTCAGAAAATGCTGTACTCCAAAAAGAGGCGGAAGAAGAATTAACTAAAAACGAGGACGTTTTGAAAACTTTTTCCCATACTCCATAGTATGACCAACTTCTTGATGGCTTTACAGAAAATCTAAGGAAACATGAGGGAAAAAATAAAACTTAGCAAAAAACACAAGTTTGAAAGAGAAGAAAGGGATTATAAGGAGGGGCGAATTTTTGATTGGACATCCACAGATAAGGAACCCCCTCCTAGCAATCAGGAATCCTCAGTACAGTACATGCGAACAAAGTTACTGCTAGCAGTTATACATCTACTGAACAGGCACTGAAGAAATATATATATTTTTTTTAGGGCAAGAAGTGTATATGTGCTTCTCCCTCCCCCAACCGAAAAAGACAGTACCCTGGGGCAATTAGCGAATGACTCGCAGCAACCCAGGAGGAAGAAACGGACAAGGTGAGGTGGGACCAAATGAAGCTGGAAGAGGAGAAACAAATGGACGAAGGGGAAGACCCTGGAGGGCAAGACAGGGATGAGGAAGGACTCCACGATGGACATTGTTAACATATCCAACTATGAACTAAACGAGACTGAAAATAAAAGTACTCAACAAAGGGGTATCATTCATACTGACACAAAGATTTGATACATTTGAGACCATTATAGATCTAAATAAACTGGTACACAACCTCAGCCTGAAATCCACCCCCCCCCTTCCCGTGAGAACAGACCAGGTGAATGAAACACAGGACTCTGAATCAGGTGAGACTTAACTATAAAGGTCAAAATAACTATAAACCACAATCTAGGTTTTAACCCCTACGTCACCTGCATGGAGAGCAATTGTACATGTATTTTTGAAAAGCTGTGTGAATGACACCGCAAAACTTTCAAGAGAAAAGAATAATAGATATTATCATAATCTGAGTAAATTGTAAGAAGAGGCTCTTAAAGGGCTAGGTGAGAACCACAGCATTACAATCAAACAGGCAGACGGGGGAAGGGGGGGCAATTGTAATCATGTACACAGAAAAATATGAGAAAAACATTTTGAGACAGCTTAATAGTAAAGAGTTTTATATAAAGTTGAGTAGTGATCCCACAAGGAATACAAAAAGTTATAGTTATTTAATTTTGACAAGAGAGAGAAATAGGTTATCAGTACATGTGATTAACAACCTTACAGTGGACTTCCCTGTCCATGCAACTTTCTATTGTCGCCATAAAATCTTGGGTGACCCACCAGGTAGGCCCACAGTCTCGGGGAACAACTCCTTAATTGAGCCCCTAGCCAAATATGTTGACCACTGTGGTGAGCTACCCTACTACATGTCCATTTGTTTTTCTTGTAATTCTATTGGATATGTGCATGCCAAGACATGCCAGTGTCAGCCAGGCACATAGGAAAAGGCTGGGAGGATTTTTTTTTTTTTTTTTTAAAGAGTGTGACCTTCTTCTGACCAGGCAGGCCAGCTGCTTGCAGGAAAATGACAAGTTATTGTCAAACAGTTTGTGGATAGCTGATCAAAGGGTATTCCTCTAATGTTAACTGGTAAAAAGGAACCAGGGGGAAATAAAATGTTAGGAGATAGCCTTTACACTCAAGATAAACCGAATGCTTTGATCCAAGAAAATTGGTCTTGAGAAACATCATCTGGCAAACCTATGTGAAATTCTAACAGGACAATGTGAATTAGCTTATAGGGTGTTTACTGATGCATCAGTTTTAATTGTTGACAGTCATATTACTGGTTCCAGATGCTTGAAATTCCTGCTGCCTGATATTAATGGTTGTATGATTATTGTTTTTGCTTAATCTATGTTTTTACTGTTTTATCTACATGTACAAAGCTATGATCTGGCTTTGGACTAGTGTTTAACAAATAAAGTTTGCTTTGCTTCACTTAATTATTGAGCTAGAAAATGTGTTGGGGAAGCGCAAGAGTGACACCCGGTGACCTAAAATGGAAAGGTCAGCCTCTATCCACAGAATGAAACTAGTTTCCTTATAGCTGGAAAATTGATGACACTGCAGATTTCAGAAAGGTATTTCAGTTCTCCAGCAGAGACACTCAGAGCCAATTGAAAACATATTTTCCTCTAGACACTCTGCTTGAAACACACCAGAAGCCAAACTACTGAAACGCAGTGTGGCTACCAAGGACTAAGAGAAAGACTGCAATATTTTGCATACCAGCAATTCACTGGACTTTGAAATCTTCCTACTTACGTAGACTTAGTTAACCTGTTTTAGTGTGTTTTTTCCTGTACATTTTCTCCATTTGTTTCTGCATACTTTAACCTAAATTAGTATATGTCCTCTTTTAGCTGTAACTGCATTTATTTATTTTAGTAAAAACGTTTGTTCTTCTATAGAAATTCTGCCTGCATGAGATTCCTTATATTGTATGTGTGACTGTAGAAGGTTTATTAATAATTTGCGATAACTGTTACTTGCTTAGAGGGGCCACCATAAGCAACCAAACTGAAAAAGGGTCTGTAAGGCATCTGGTAGGATAGTAAGAATACCAAAATCTCATACGAATCTGCAGGGATTTTGAACTAGGCTGTTGCATGTCCTGTAGGGAGAAGGCCAAATCAGGTTTTTACGCTGCTACCCTGAAGACAGTGTGATACCTGGGTCTTCCTCCTGTGTGTAATAGCCAAGGAAAGGTTCATATTTGGCCACAAGACTCGAGACTGGTATTGGGCCCTTATCCAGAGCTAGAGGGGTGCCCAAGATCCTCATGGCAGTGGTGCAGTTGTGACCTCGACGAGCATTCTAAAGGATGAGGAGGGAATCCCTGCCCCACCATCACAGATTGCACTTGAAGAGTGGGCACTGTGAGCCTGACCTAAGGAGTGGGTTTGTGTCAACCACTACCTTGTTAACCTAGTAAATGCACTGCCATCTTATATCAAAGATACTGGAGTTATTTTAAGGGTCGTAGAAGACACTGCTATTGACAATTGCTGTTTTTTGTTAACGCTTGATGTGACAGCTTTGTATACCAACATCCCCCATAAAGAGACACAAGAAACCCTCAAATTCTACCTTAATACCAGGGAAATACTGGAACCCCCCACAGAAGTACTAGTATAACTCTTTGAATTTGTGCTTACATATAACACATACATACATTTTTTTAGCCAGCAGGGACTTTTATCTCCAAAAAGGGGTATAGCCATGAGGGCAAACACACTTTAACCCGCAAACCTTTATATGGTAGAGTGGGAAAGCTTAAGGTTAGTGAATACATCAGTAACCCTTTACTATGTACTGATTATTTGGAAAGGTAGTGAAGAACTACTCAGTTTTATACAGTATCTTGAAAACAGTAATCCTAATCAGATTCAGTATGGCTATTAGTTTAAATGAAATAAATTTCTTGGATTTAAGGATCAAAAAAGATGGCCTGGGTGGCCCGACTACAGACCTATACCGTAAACCCACTGACCGAAATACCCTCCTTTTGGCTAGTAGTAGCCACCCCTCACATGTCATAAAAGCTATACCAAAAGGGCAATACATCACAACTAAAAGAAATTGTGGTTTGGATAGTGTATACCAGGAAAGATCACAAACAAAAGCCTTGGTCAGGTTCACGAACTACTTGCAAGAAAATTTTGAAGAGGGGAAGTATACGGGTGCAGTGTTCATGGACCTGACCAAGGCCTTCGATCTCATGGACCATCAGTTATTCATGTATACATATATTTATACATATATATATATAGATATATATATACACACATACATACACATACATAGGCTAGCAGCTTTAGAATTTGGGAACCCTGGGATTGAATGGTTACATGACTATCACAGAGAGAGAACAACAGGTTCAGATTAACAGTACCTTGTCAGATGTTAGAAAGGTCAAGTATGGAGTACCGCAGGGATCAATTTTGGGGCCTTTATTGTTTTCCCTTTATATTAATGAATTGCTCTCAACCTGTAATGGATCTTCCATGATTTTGTAAGCAGACAATGCGGTATTATATGTATCTGATAAGAATATTGATGTGACTAAAAGAAATTTAGAAAGGAACTGTAACAGATTACCAGAATGGTTAATTGATAATAGATTAGTTCTAAATAAAAAAAAACAAAAAGGGAATGCTTTGCTGTTCGCCTGCAAAATTAAAGTTGAGGGAGGATTTCACATTAATAGCTAATGATGGATCTAATCTCGAAATTGATACAGAATTTTACATACTTGGGCATGACTTTAGGTAGTCACTTACTTTTCAGCTCCCATTTAAATAATGTAACTAAACAAATACACAACAGAATTGGTGCCCTTTATATAGTGAGGGAATTAACGGATGACACTAAAAAACAGTAGCATGCTTGTTGCCCATACTGGACTATGGTGGGTTGATCTGGGGTGGGTCATCAGTAAGGGTTAAACAGCAAAGATATAGCCTTTATAATTTTATTTGAAGATCTGCCTTAAGCGCTAGACATAGGGAACACCACTGTAGCCTATACAATAGACTGGAGTGGTTACCTATGAATCAAAGAGACATTATGCAGATGTCATGTTTTGTGCACAAATCACTGTATAGTATTTTATATAATCCAATGAAAAACTTATTTAAACTAAAAACCGACACTAGACAGCTCAGATCCCCGATTTCTGTTTCTCTGGAAATTCCACTTTGTAAGACCACAAAAAAAATCTGAAATCTTTCAAATACAGGGCAATAGGAAGTTGGAACAAACTGCCTGATGAACTTTGAAATGTTGAAAGGTCCAGTCCTTTTAAAACACTGTTAAAAAGTTATTTACGTTCAACTATTTGCAACTGCACATAAAGTACTTTCATGGCATTATCAATCATAAACATAGTATGCATTATGGATACAAGTAAGCATTAATCCCAGACAAAGGAGGCTTCTACTGGGGAATTAATGCATGGTTGGTGGGGGGGGGGGGGTTTGTGGCATGAGGCCGAGTGCCTACAACCACCCAACCATGCATTAATTCCCCAGCAGAAGCAGACTCCGGAGGGGATTAATGTGCTTGTAACATGACAATCAGTACTTTTGTTTATGTGTGCTACTGTTAGATATACAGATACGGAACACACTGTCTATGGTTCCACAAAGGTGTTTATTTTGTCTCAAATATTTCTGCTTCACATACAGCTAGCGCGGCAGTGTCGTGCGCCACAACACACTTAGTTACATACTTGTGTGTATCCACACTGTTAACATTTCACAGGCAGATTTCATAGAGTAACATGTATTACTGTTGTTAACGTTGCCTTTTTTAAGTTCTGTTCGCTGGAACTCTTCGCTTTTGTCACGCCGCAGTCAGATACTGCTTCTTTGCCACGATTACTTCTATGTGGTCCGCTGCATTATGAGACATTTGCTGTGTCACATTACCTTCGTGATTAACTCTCTACCTAACACTAATAGCAGCTACATATATGTTTCTATATAACATTTTCCTCACTGAGTAATATTAAACTTTTTGATACACTTGTGCTGCTTGTTGTAGTGCTTTCTCTCATTGCCATGATCTCGCCATCACAGTTTATCTGTTATTTCTGCGTAGCGTTCATATCTGGTTGCCAGCTTCCGCAGCTATTGAAATTGACAGTCCCATTTACTGTGAAGCTGTTGAAGTTATATGGGGTGTTGTACATTTGATGCGGTGTCCACATGCTCGGGTATGGCATTTCCATGCTGTTCTTAGCCTCTGGACCACAACTGTTTGCTTTTATTTGGCCAACTGTGCTGCTGCTCTCTTGTGGTAGCTGCTCGGTCTGCTGTTCGTTGTCTTTATTGGTAGTCTCTGTACTGGTGCTCCTACTATTAGCCAGCTTGGTATACATTACCTTAGGCTGGCATTCTTTCTTTTTAGCAGGTTCATCAGGGTTCCCTTTCCGTCGGTGGTGGGCTGTGAGCATGATACCACTCATGCTCATGCGGCTCTTTTACTAGATGTACCGCTATATTGCTCGTTTCTGACATTCCTCTTACAGGTGCTTGCTTTCCACGTTGGTTGCCCAACTGTCGCTACTGCTGTCTGACATGGACTATGACCTTGTTTTGGAGTGGTGCTGTCTTGTGATACACTGCCTGCTAATACTGCTGACCACTTTTGTCAATCTGTGTCACTGGGAGACCAGCAGTTACGGAGACTGGCCTTGCACCTATGTCCAGTTACTGACATTATTTCTCTTGACGCAAGACCAGCCTCCGATAACGTGTACAGCTCAGCTCCTTATGGAGTGGTTTGTGTACCATGTGGTTAGAGAAGCATCTGTTATATTTTCCATTAGCTGCCCTAAATAATTATGCCCCATTGCCTGTTTACTGTACTACATACTTTACTTGTCCAATATATGTGTTGCAGGAATCTGAGAGGGTGTAAGAAAAATGCTGGTGCGTTGTCTGGGCAACGAGATCTGTATTCTTTAAACAACGTTACCGGACAATTGGGTGACTCTTTCTGGGAGTACAGAACTCCTTGTAGTGCTTGTTTGTTTGTTTCTGTTAGTCCAGCATGATTTTTTGTGCATTTGTTGAAAATCATAGCAATTGATTCATCCTTGTTGCCATCTTTTTCAATGCTGAATGAGTCTTGTTGCAGCTGTCCGAGACCCTCTCTTCCCCCATCTCGCTAAACCGAGCTGCATCTCAAACCACAAATGGCACACTAACCCAAATGCTGTTTCACGGTTTAATTTCTCACACTGCCTAATCTGATGTAAATCAGCATTCTGTATTCTCGGGTAGTGAGTTGCAGTGTTCCTTCCTGATCTTCTGTACTGTTTCATGATTGCGACAAACACTTTGTTTGCTGTGGTGAATTCTGAGTCATCTGTAATATTTATGTTTTTTGTTCACCTCTGGGCTGTTGAAATATCTGTTCAGCCCCGCTCTCATACCTATAAAACGAACTTATCCTGTGCTGTGACCCATCTTCGGCTCGCACAGCTCCACAGAAGCATCACAATATTCCAGCAAGTGTCACCACTGGAACAGTCCCTGAATCAACCGTCAGCTGATTTACACTTAGCCAATTTGAAAAAATTCGACAGGCCCACTGCGTATTCTTTTGGGTGTTTATCTCCGATTTCTGTCTCTCAAGGTTATCTAATTCTTCAGTTGTTAGTAGTGCATATCTACTCGTACTATATGTCACATCTGATTTGTTCAATACTGCTTCTACATTTTTTTTTTCTCTTTTCTTTTTTTTAGGTTTTTCAACAAGGTCTATTACGATGTTTTGCCTATTTGTTTCATCCCAGTTTGGCTGCGCTATCATGCTTGTGCCGCACTCCAGGATGCGGTGTCTACCCATCGCCTAATTCCAATCTACCCACATATCTCAAAGGTGAGTTCGTTTTCATACATTGCTATGTCTTTCCTATCTACTCCATCAAACGTTATCTTTACCAGTACTCTGTTGCTCTTTCGCGACCGTCACTCAGTTTACACTGGGTCGCTACGTGCTCAAAGTGCGTTTCCGTATGTGTTTTTAGTGTTTTTCTCACTATCTGTTCTACACCTGCATTATTGGATTCTTTGTTTCTCATACAGCGTTTTCTGCTGTGCTAGCTAGTGGCATTATAGCTTGAACCGGTGACCCCGTGATTAATACTTAGTTGGAGCGGACACTACCAGTGATTAATCCCCCACTCCAACTTTGATCATCTGGTGCATTCTCTCCAATCACGTTCCATTATTTGAGGCTTCTCTTTATTAGTTTGGTGTTCACTGAATTGCTGTCAAATTGATTTTTTTTTTTTTTTTTTTTGCCTGTTTGTTCTTACTGTATTATTAAATGTTTGTATTGTCTTTCCGGGTCAAGCCTGTAAAAAGGCCATGTGGCCCAGTGCTTTTCTACCTGGTCAATAAAGTTTTAAATAAAAAAATAAAATAAAAAGAACAAATGAGTTGACACAAAGGTTGGAAGAAAGGGGTTATGCCAGTAGTTTACTGTACGAAACTAACAAATTGGTAGATGAACTGCCCAGAGCCAGTTTGTTACAAGAAAGGGTGATCACAAACATCATCATCCCACAGTTGACCTTTGTGTGTACCTATAACCCTCAATCCAAACAGATCACAGAGATTATTAAAGAAAACTGGCATACTGCTAAACAGGATCCGGGGTTTAGGGACTTGGAGGAAAGGAGGGGCCCAAAATGGTATTCAGAAAAGGGAACTGGATAAAAGACAAGATTGTACATTCATTACAACCTATACCAGAAAACCCTAGGATGTGGCTCCCCAAAAGCGAGAATGGTGTAGCAAATGTGGGAATTATAAATACTGCCCCAAAGTATTCAACACTAAAACTTACAAAAAAACTCACTTAACAACAGAACCATCCCCATCAGAGGTTTTATCGCATGTGGGACTTTTGGCCTCATATTTAGCTACAGTACCTGTACATGTGGCAAATTTTATACAGGCAAAACCAAAAGAGCTTTTAAAGCCAGGATTGGGGAACTTGACAGAACAGAACGTGAGGACCTAACAAACGCATTAGCCATGCACGTGTTTAAGAAACAGAATAAAAATGAACATATTTTTTCCCACACTGATATTGAAAAACCTGTAATGTCACGTAGGGGAGGGGTCTACAATCATTTACTGTTAAAGAGAGAACAGTACTGGATTTTTGCATTTAAAGCCAAGGAGGGTAAAGGACTAAATGGAAGGATTGAGGTTAAACCCTTCCTCAAGAAATTAGATGAATTTTTAAAAAAACAATTGCTTGTTAGTGTTAAAGTAGATTGGTTCTTGATATTTAAAATACGTTTTTAATGTTTATCTTTTTTTTTTTCCTCTTTCTCTATACAGATTTGCACCAGCACTTTCTATGCTGTATGAGTTTTCAACAAAAACTATGTGCAATCTTCTTCTGCCTTTCACAAGCATATTTTGCAAGATTATACCAAAACAAGATGAATATGCCTTCTGCCATTATGTATATAGTTCATTTTCCACTGGATGTCTATAATATGTCCTGAACATGAAGGAATCCCCTGGGGTTAACTGGAGGAACTGGCAGAGTCCAGCCATGACACCTATAGATGATCATCTTTTTCCAGGGCTAAGGGGTCAGGAAAGATATAAAGTTTGGTTTTAAATCTTTTTGGATGCTGCTATTTAACATGTGACCACTAGAGTGCAATGTGCTGCAGTATATGAGCTAGTTGCAATAAAATGACAATACAGTGTTCTGAAGATTATAATTACCATGTACACATATACGTTATTAAGAGTTTACACTGTTCAAAATCCAAACTTGTGACCCATTTCTCTATATTGACTTTGCACGTACCGATTCCTGACATGTGATCATATTTTTACATATGACTGGATAAACTCAATTCATGTCATTTTTAAATGTTGTGTATACCACTTTAATTACTTGGTGCATTTAAGATAAAGGTTACAAGTACCCTACACACCTCTGAGAAGGCACGCATCTGCAAATCGCGTCAGGTGATGTAGGAGGAAGTAACAAACCAAGTGAGGGAGTGGGGAGTTTTATGTGACTACCTTGTTTGCATTTTGCACAAAGAATAAGGTTCCGAGCACTTTTGCAAGAAATTTAAGTGGTGAGCTTTTTCATTCTCTTTAGAATGTTGTGACTGTTATATGGAAAAAAGTCCATACCTTCATTTGCCTAGGCAGAGGTGTCGATCTCCTGTTTTGCTTTCAGACTGTTCATATCGGACCTGAGCACGGCCGTTCCTGGTGCAGTTGTATCCAGCCTAAACTATTTCAGCACAGCTGCACAGACCTCTCTGCCATAACCTGCACCTGATTCAAGAAGATCGGGCACATTTGCAACACTTTTCCCAATTTACGGCAGTTTGCACCAAATATTTGACTCCAGCCCCGTAAAAAGGGTACCCCAAATTCTTGCAAGACAGACCAGAAAAAGCTGGTCTAACTTGCAGCAATCAGCACATGAGACTGAGAATCCAGATCGCTGGCCAGTGAATGCTGCAAGCCCCGTGCATCATATGCCTGGCAGCAACCTGGGGCTTAGGGCAGTCCTGGGACTTTTGTAAATCAGGACCCCCGAGTCTGTCCCTTAGTGGATATTACTGTGCTTAATATGTCTAACCCCCAAAACAGCAGTTAGACCCATCATCCTCTCCTTCTTTGATATACAGGAGAGAACAGTAATCCCCCTAACTCATGGACCCCAGCTCCCTCTAAACCTCTTACCAAGATACAACAACAAGATGAATATGCCTTCTGCCATTATATATATATAGTTCATTTTCCGTTGGATGTCTATAATATGTCCTGAACATGAAGGAATCCCTTGGGGTTAACTGGAGGAACTGGCCGAGTCCAGCCATGACACCTATAGACGATCATCTTTTTCTAGGGCTAAAGGGTCAGGAAAGATATAAATAACTCTATGTAAGGACTGTTCACTTCCTTCAGCAGGCTCACATCCCAATACATCCAAAGGTCCCTGCACACATATTTGAACATGGAAGCTAATGATGCAGATCCTAATACCAGCTGAACGTTTAATGTTACAGACCCAGAATCTTTCTACAAGCTAGGACATACCTATTCCATGAAAAGTACTACTGCATTCTCAGAGGTTTATGGCTGGCATGCAACCTTGATAAGTGAACTTAGTGCTGTTTACTGTTGGTCATCCACTGTCTTTTACAGTGTATGGGCAACAGTTAAACAGCAACGGATCATTTCTCGAGAAAATTTTTTAAAGCAGCTTCGCTCGGTTACAAACTTCCTCACCACCCCCCAAGATCGAGCGCACTCCGTCCTCCACTCACAAACTCAAGTTTTGTTTAAAATAAATAAATCCGAACAAGCCTACTTATGGGGATCATTCTTAAATACAGGATCCACATTATCTCTCTTGGTTCTCCTTGGCAGTGCTGTCATGTTACTGGGCTCCAAGCCAGGTTCGGATGTAAACGGGTGCCATTCAATGCTGTCTAAACAGCCACGCCACAAACACAGGCAGCAGCAGCGTGTGCCGGTATTCAATGCTGTACCATCATAGTGATGTACTCAAGAGAGCACAACAACCTCTTAACATCACAACTATGGTACAACAACACTGAGATTCTGCCGATTTCTAAATGAAACAGTGCTCACCCATATACTATAGTGCAATTATAACCAGATAATTAATTACACTCTTGTCCTTTGACCAACCAAGGAACTAAAATGTTCTTATCCATGTTCTAACTAGCCCGGAGGCACTTCCAGGACTGCATTCAGTCCCAGGCACTGACAGTAAGATCAGACAACGACTTCACTGAGGCATACACGAACAGTCAAGGAGGCAAAAGAAGCACAAGCATGCTCACAGTAGTGACCAGGGTGCTCAGTGAGAGGAAGACAATCCACAGTCTCCAACTGCTGTTCACCTGGCAGAAGAGCTGAATATCCAGGCAGACTGGCTATGTTGCAAAACGGTCCACCCAGGGAAACATACACTGAACCTGGAGGTGTTCAATCCACTGTGTAAAAGGTTTGGACAACCTCAATCTGTTCCCATCACTCCCAATGCTTCCCCAAGCAATTCAAAAGCTTCAGTGGTCAAAAGAAGTTTTCTTCTGATAGCCTCAGAGCGCCCAAGAAAACTATGGTTGTCAGACCTGGTCAGTCGGGCAACTCAGGCCCCATTTCCCCTTCCGCCTCACAAGGATTTGCAAGGTCAGGACCTAATTCTGCATTCAAACTCAAAGGTGATGCAGTTGGCAGCCTAGCTCCTGAAGCAGGGTTTCCTCTGAAAAGGTGGCAGACACCCTAATGCCTCTAGAAAGCTTTTCATCTTAACAGCCTATGAAAGAGCAAGGGTTGATCTTTATATTATTATACTGGCCTGGGGCATAGTGCAATATACCTCGGGCCAGTGTGTTTGTCACCAGACTTTCCTGATCTGGCTGCATGATCTAGCCATAATTAGGAAATGGCCCTTTAAGTGCTTTTTCGAGACACCAAGTTTCCAGAGGTTTTTTCTTCCCCTTACCTCACAAAGTAACTGCTCCTAGGTCCCCAAGGTGCCCTCCAATTGGTGTAGATTTCAGATTGAGCACCTCCTGCTGCTACTGCAGTGTGCGAGGTAATTAAGATGGAACTATCATGTTAACGCATGCCAGCAGTAGAACAAGCAGTGGATCCAGCAATCAAGATGATGAACGTTGTCCAACTTCGAGACACAGGTATGTTTTACTCTGCCCTAGTACCTCGGCACAGCATTTATTTATTTACCTTAAGAATCCTCCAAGTCACTAAGGCCCAAAAACGCAAGCAGTTTAGAAGTTAGAGTATTTGGTCGTGAATCTGTGTCGGCATGGCACGACAGTGGGTCTTGATTCTTGAGGCCAAATAGGCAGGCCAGTCCCCACAGAGCAGTGCACTTGATGGGAGAGTTTAGCCCATTTACCCTGTCAGTGCGTCACCTCGGCAATGGAGTCTGAGGGGAGCAAACCACAGAGCAGCACACTTGATGGAGAGTTTAGACCATTTACCCTGTCAGTTCGTCATCGGCAGTGGAGCCTGAGGGAGCAAACCACCATAGCAAAATTTAATGTAAAGCTGGTGATGGCACTTGCAGTCTCTGGTCTGATGACTAAGGGATGGTCTGACCTCAGGCAGCGTGATTCGTAATTAATTTTTCCACCTGTGTAACAGAAGTACTCAATGGGAGAGAAAAAGGATTTTAGTGAATATGCAAGGCCAATAGCTACAACAATTAAGTTGTTGTGTACTTTATTCTTCAAACACAGGCATACTGCACAAATAAACTGCACTAAAGTCAGATGGATATTGTCTGCACAAATAACTACTAAATAATGTTATTTTAATGGTCATCATTTTTTATTCACGGATAACCATGGTTCTATTCTTGGTTGCAACACAGGAGGTTGTAATCACTGCCTGACACTCAAACAAGAGTTACGCAGCTCATTGGCTGCAACACTCCGACTAGGTGGGATGATCATTTCTCCAAACACGGTGGCTCTGTTGCTCGCTAACCGAGTAGTTTCCGTGGGAACTTATCGTTCCATTTTACTTCATCCCAGGTAATTTTTTTTTTTTTTTTTTTAAACATACTTAATATATCTGGTTGATCCTGCCTTCAAAGAATAAAAAAATGTATCTGGTTGATCCTGCCATTCTTACCTCTTGAGGGGGCTCTGCGGCTGCATTCCTGACCAACCACGACTGGCGAGTGAGACGGTGCGTGTGCGTGTGTTTCTCTGACAGAAGTGTGACAAAGAATAAAAATTATGACCATTAATTAAAATAACTATGGGTGGATGTGTGTAAAACCAGAATTTTACACACACCCTCAGTGTGGGATACTTGGGCTTCGCCCTTGGGGTTTATGTAGCATCCCACACCTCGGGTGTATATAAACTGCCCTTTTAATCTCTGTCATCGCTCCTGCTGGATATTCTCTCTCATAAGGTTCATTTCCATATTGCAGTTTGCTCGGCCCAAAGGACTAGCAAACGCCAGGCTCTTTTTGCACAGGGAACCTTACCTTATAAAGCACAGAGGTTGAAACTAACTTTTTCAGTCACTAGCCAGCAGGGCTAGCAACTGGAAAAACCCACTGGCCCAACAGAATTCTCACTAGCCCAACACAGTAATTACCACAAATTTAGTATCCCCCCCAAAACAAGTTTTATTGCAGTTTTTACTATGAATCTAGTTGAATCCTGCTGCCCCTAATGTCAATCTATGTACCCTTAATATGTTGTATAATTGTTGATTGTGCATCTTCTTTTCTACACTTGTTATTTCCTGTAATATGCTGTTCCTCCCATGTTGCCTTGTATATATTCTGCATGTTTGTGCTCTCCCGGGTCGTTCTTGAAAATAGGCATATTACTTGTCTAGTGTACTTACCCGGTAAACAAAAACTAAATAAATAAATAAAGTATTAAACTTTTAATGTAAAGGAAGTGTTTGTCCTTTTATTTTATTTACTGCAAAGGGACTGCAACATGAACATGAAAATATGCTTCCCACCTAAAACAGCACAACCTGGTCCAGACTAGCATGCTTCCCACCGGACAAAACCCACACACAGCTACTCAGACCCTTCTGGACTGGATAATCACACACACACAGGGATTATGTACTTCATGCTGGTACCATGGCAGACTCCATTAGTGACCGCTCCCCTACATATCTCTTCTGGTCATCAAAATTTAAAACGCCCCCCTCCCAAATACCTGTCCTTCTGGAACTTCAGTCGTCCCAACACCACAAACATCCTTGAGGAGGCTTGGTCTCTGGACTGGTCTGCTCTATACTCACTTTCTGATGTGACCCTGGCAGTAAATACAGGTTATTCACCTGTAACAGGAGTTCTAGGAATGGTATATGTTGTTCATCCACACTGTCTGGCAGGTTCCTTGCTGCTTTAAATCTTGCCAGAAGGTCTTCAAGCTGGCTCCTCCCACCCACCTGGGTGATAAAACTCTTGGATCCACCCCATGACGCCAGATCTAGCCCGCTGGAAGCCAGGTTGTGCGTCGAAGCCGGGGAGGTTGGGTGGGTCGTGTGGATGGAAAAACATATACCATTCCTAGAACTCCTGTTACAGATGAGTAACCTGTATTTCTAGGGGCATGGACATGCTGTTCATCCACACTGGCTGGCAGACTCCTAGCAGTTCTCCAGGAGGAGGGAGGCAAGGCGCACACCCCCTACTTGGGAAATAAAGACTGGAGAACCGAGGCCCCAAAACCAGCATCCAGGCATGACTCAAGGTCAATGTAGTAGTGGGTGATGAAGGTGTGCTCTGCAGATTTCCTGGATAGGGACATCCCTGGAAGCAGCCACCGATGCAACGGTATGGCAGGTAGAATGAGCTCTTATCCCTCTGGGAGGCTCCATGCTCGCCAACCTATAGCAGAGATCTATGCAGGAGGTGACCCACCTGCCTATCATCCGCTTGGCTGCAGGTCTGCCAGGTGCGGCTTCAGCGGAGGTGACAAACAGCTGGCAAACCTCTCCCCAAACTTCAGCTGTCCGCTCCTTATAATAAGCGAGCGCTCTTCTAGGGTCCAAAGTATGGAGCCTATATTCGGCCTCCGAGGTGTGATTGGGGTAGAACACTGGCAGAGTCAACATCTGGTTAAGGTGAAACTCCGAAACCACCTTCAGAAGGAATTTCGGTGGGGGCGCATGACAACCTTGTCCCTGTGGAAGACCAGATAAGGAGACTCGATGGAAAGTACCTGGAGCTCTCCCATCCTTCTGGCTGACGTGATATCCACCAAGAAGGCAGTCTTCCACGACAGGTGAGAGATGTCACACCTGTGTATCGTTCAATGGCTTGCCTGTGTAGCTTAGCCAATACCAGCAGTAGATCCCACGGCAGGGAGGTTCTCGTGACCGGCGGGGCTATGTGATCAAAACCTTTGAAAAAGCGCCTGACCACCTTCTCCTGTGCCACTTGACTGCTTCCCAGCCCACGCCCGGTAAGCAGAGATGGCTGCCAGGTGCACCTTAAGGGTCGTCGACCGAGGCCCTAGCTGAGAAAGGGACCACAGGTAGTTCAGAATGCTTGCCCAGGAACAGGAAGAAGGGTCCAGGCCCTTGCCCTGACACCAAATGGAGAATCTCTTCCATTTGAAGGCGTAGTATTTTCTGGTGGACTCCTTACGGGACACCTCAACTACGTTGAGGACCTGGTCAGAAAGACCCAAGGCCTGGAACTCTAGCGGCTCAGGAACCAAGCCGTCAGGTACAGGGATTGAAGGTCCGGATGGAATACCTTCCCCTGACTGACTGAAATCAGGTCCGGGCAGGCTGGAAGCCACCTCGGGAGCCTGGAGCTGAGACTGAGGAGATCTGGATACCAGAACTGACAGGGCCAGTCTGGGGCTACCAGAATCACCTGCACCTTGTCCCTCCTCGCCTTGAGAAACACCTTGTGGATCAAGGGAAATGGGGGAAAGGCGTAGAATAGGCCCGGAGTCCATGGCCTCCAGAAGGCATCCCCCTGCAGCAAGCCCTGCTGAGGGGGGCAAGCATGAAACAGTCTCAGCTTCGCATTCTCCCTGGAGGCAAACAGATCCGCCTGAGGCGTGCCCCAGTGGTAGAAGAGATCTTGTACTACCTCCAGCAGGAGAGACCACTCGTGGGACGCAGCCCCTATCCGGCTTAGGGCATCGGCCAGGGTGTTGGAGGCTCCTGCCACATGAATGGCGAGGAGATCCGCCTCCAGGCTGCGCACGAGTGACCAAATGCGGAGAGCTTCCCTGCACAGAGGTATGGAGCGCGTCCCACACTGGCGGTTTAGGTAGTACATGGCAGTGAGGGCTAGACAAACCACTCGAAGCTCCAGCAGGTTGATATGGTATCGGGACTCCTGAGGGGACCAGAGGTCGTGCGCTCTGTGCTCTCCCAGATGGGTACCCCAACCCATCAGAGAGGCATCGGTCGATAGCGACACCGTCGGCTCGGGACGGACAAACGGGATGCCCTCCTGCAGATGTGCTGGAACGGTCCACCACTGGAGAGTGTTCCACATCCCCTGGGTCACTGTCACTAATTGATCCAGCGGATTGAAGTGTTGTGACCATTGGCTGGCCAGCCTCCACTGGAGGGGACGCACGTACCAGCGGGCCCAACAGACCATGCTGGTGCAGGCCGCCATGAGGCCCAGGAATTCCCGGGGCAGGGCACGACTGCCCAACCAGAAATGATTGGGCAAAGGAGGAAAGAACCTCGGCTCTGTCCACCAGGAGCCGTGCTCTGGCTTGTAGAGAGTCGAGCTCTGCCCCGATGAATTGCATCACCTGCTTTGGCACTAGTTCTGACTTGGCCTCATTGATGAGGAGGCCAACCTGAGAGCAAACCTGGAGGGCCAGATCTCTGGACCACTCCACCTCCACTCTGGAGGGGGCTGCAATCAGCCAGTCGTCCAGGTAGGGGTACACCCAGACCCTTCGGCGCCGCAGGAATGCTGTCACCACTGCCATGCATTTGGTGAAGACCCTAGGAGCTGGGGAAAGGCTGAAGGGCATGGCCCGGAACTCGAAAAGGGATCCCTCCGTTCTGAAGCAGAAGAATCTCTGGTGGGACAGATGGACTGGGACGTGAAAGAATGCGTCCTGAAGGTCCAGAGAACAGAACCACACACCTCGTTCCAAGGATGGGATTATCTGAGCCAGAGTGACCATCCTGAAGGTCCGAGATAACCTGTTCAGGTCATGCAGGTCGAGAATGGGGTGCCAGCTCCCTGTCCATTTTGGAACCAGGAAGTACCTGGACACAAACCCCGGGTCTGGAGGAGGATCTGCCACCTTTCTGATCACCTCTTTTTCGAGGAGCAGGGCAATATCGGCTTGGCGAGCCGACAGTGAGGCTGCGGACCCCGTAGCCCCCCGAGGGCCGACGGCTCGGAAGGGTGGGGTCTGCTCAAACTCCAGAGGCAGGCCCTTCCTACCACCTCCAACACCCACAGGTCCGTGGTGATAGTGAACCAGGTGGAAAGGAAGTGGCGGAGCCGTCCCCCCACGGGGGGAACCCAGAGGGGAGTGACACCCCTCAACCCATCACTGGGCAGGCTTGGAGGAGGGACCGGCCGAGGGACCTCCTGGGCCTTTACCTCCCTGCTTCCTGTTGGAGGAAGCCACGGGCTTGGGATTGGAATGCCAAGCACGAGTCTGCTGGCCCTGGTGCTGGTGCAGAAGAACGAAAGGACTTGTGATGCTGCTGTCAGCAGCCTTTGTCCTTCTGGGCGGAGGTGACCGAGTCCAGAGTGGCACTGGACTTTTCAATCCGCTGGAGGTGACCTTCCACTCCAGGGCCGAAGAGGTCGGTCCTCAAGAAGGGGACATCCACCAATTTGTGCTGGGTATCCGCCGTGAAGGTGGATATCCTCAGCCATGCTCTGTGGTGCATGGCCACGGCGGCCGCAACCGATCTGGCACCGAAGTCTCCTATGTCCAGAGCCGTTTGGAGCTGCTGCTTAGCCACTGCCCTACCCTGGTCCCACACCTGCTGGACCATGGTCTGCAGGTCTGCCGGCAGATGAGGGATCACCTCATCCAGGGAACCCATGAGGGCGTGGGAGAAGTGTGCCATCAGCACGGCCGAGCTGGCCCGGCGGAGGCCAAGGGAGGTCACAGCGTACACCTTGTGCCTGGCATAGTCCCGCTTTTTGGGCCCTTGTCGGGGCTTGTCCATGTCCCTAGTGTTCCGTGAACGCTGGAAAACGCTGTCAGTGACCAACCGGCAGCAGAGGGGTGTTCGAAAACCGGCAAAGAGCTGGTAGGGACCAGATATTCCTGGCCATCCTGGCCGAGGCACAGGACAGGAAGTAGGCCACTGCCAGAGCTCCAAGGCTGGGCCAACAATGGCTTCAGCCACCGGAAAGGCCTCCGTGGGTGAATCCCCTTGGTCCAGTATCTCCGTCAGGGGATACTTGACCCGCTTGGATACAGGCTCGAGCTGCATCCCGGTAGACTCCAAGATGAGCCAAAGCAAACCCATGAAGGACGATGGGCTTTCATCCATCGACTGGCCCCCAGAGGACTCCAGGTCAATGGGCCTGGAGAACAGGGAGGAGTCATCATCGGACTCTGAGGAGTCTGCAAAGAGCTGCCTGGGGACTGAGCCACCCTCTACCTGCCGAGGACGGTCGGGAGTGAGGGTGACCGACAATCTGTGGGGCAGGCCTTGACCCGACTGAGAGTCCTTGGCCGGCGCCCCCGATTACGGTTGTGGAGGTGGAGGTTCCACCAATCGGTGGGCAGCTGGTTTCGATGAACAACCGCCCAGGCTTGGTCACCTCGACTACAGCGGGGGGTTGTTTCGGCCGCTCAGCTGACAGCCACTTGATGGCCGGAGAAGGCAACAGCGTCAACTTGTTCCCGGACAGAAGTAACTGCTGCCACATCAGGTCCTTGTAGCGTCGACGCAATTTGCACCGAAGCCTCTCCTCTTCTGAGGAGGAAGACGAGGATGAGCAGCGGCGCCGCTAACCTCGGTGCCGAGACCACCGATGTCGGTGAGATCAGTTGGACCGAGACAATGTCCAAGACCGAGACCAAGATCCTCAGTGTTTCCGAGGATGGGTCTGGAAAGGAGCAGGGGGGACACCCGCTCTTCCTTCGGCTCGGTAGCCTTAACCAGGGACTGCAGCACCGGGGGCACAGGCAGGTCCTTGGTCTCCACCGGGGGAACCGGTAAAGAAGGGCTGTTGGCCTTACCAGCTGACAGCCCGTCCGACGGGTCGAGAAATATCTTGACCGTGTCGACAGGTGTCTCGGCCGGCTGGCCTGAAGGGGATGCCGTGAAGCCAGCGGCCTTAGCCACAACCTCGACCGAAGTTGACAGTCGGCTGTCCGGGGAAGGAGACCTCTCCTGCTCCATCGAACGCCGACGATGGGACTCTCACCTTTGAGTCCTTTCTTTGGACCGAGATGAACGCCCGATGCCCCTCTCCCTTCGTGGAAAGGGATTGGCAAAGTTCCTTGAACGAAGCTGAATACGAGGTACCCAGTGAGAGCAGGATAAATGCCACGACTGAGAAAGAGGATGATGCAGCCTGGACTGCCTCCTCCTCGAGGCGATCATCTGCTCCAGTTGCTCAGCCCGTGCAGCCGGCCATGGTAACGCCTCAACGGCCTCCTCAACTTAACCGGGCGGGTAGTGCTTCTCGGCGCCCAGCTGTAACCGGGCAGCGCGGTCCTCCAGGACATTGGCCGAAAACGAACGGCATGACTCGCAGGCTTGCAGGTCGTGTTCTAGGCCGAGGCAGTAGACGCACGTGGAGTGCAGGACCGTCCTGGACATCTTCTGCCCACAAAGGCACCGCCGAAATCCGGGAATCGATTTGTCCATCGCAGCCGTGAGGGAGAAAGATGACCGAAGTCTTGAAAATTTTAAAATGAGTTTCGAACGAACCGAAGAATTAGGATCCAGTCTATTACGCAGAGCGTTAAGGAGGGAACCTGAGCTTCCAAGCGGTAAGGAAGATCTGGCGTCATGGGGCGGAGCAGAGACTTTTACCACCCGGTTGGGTGGGAGGAGCCAGCTTGAAGACCTTCAGGCAAGATTTAAAGCAGCAAGGAACCTGCCAGACAGTGTGGATGAACAACATATCCATGTCCCTAGAATCCTATTTACACAGACCCTTATGACCCTACAGGACAAGCACTTTCCTGTCACTACAAGAAGGGTCAAAGGCAGTTGCTCTCGTTGGGTCATAAAAGACCTCCTCACCCTTATGAAGGATATGGATCGTGCTTGGTACACCTACAAGGCATCCCCCTCCCCTGCCCTGTAGGATGCCTACAGGCACCGGAGGAAATCTATGCAAACATCTGACCAAATCCCTGAAAGACACTCATTTCAATAATCTCCAACAGGCTAACCTTGGAGACCCTAGGAAATTCTGGGCATCCACTGGCTCCCTCCTGACCCTCCACTCCAGTAAGGCAGCCCTGCAACTAAACTCCCCGGACGGCCTCCTTACAAACTCGTTAGAAGTGGCCAGGGTTTTCAGTGACAAATTCTCTTATCTATCCATGTATCTAAGTAAACTTCCAAATGGCCAGTCAAATTGCTCAGCCCCCCATTCAAACCCCCAGTCGACCTCCGCCAGACCTACAATCCATCCCCAAAGCCCCCCATTTTATTTTAAAGCTCTCTCAACTGCCAGCACCGCTAAGCTCCTCAAAAGCCTCCCAAATCATGGCTCCCCTGGGGTTGATGGACTATTGCCAGTCTTCCTCAGGCTCATCTCCCCATCCATCACTGAACCACTCACTTATATCTTTGACTTCGCCCTTTCCACCTCCTCCATGCCTGACCCCTGGAAGACTGCCAAGGTAATTCCCATCTTCAAAGCCAGTGACCCCCTATCCACAGACAACTACTGTCCAATCTCCATCCTCCCCCACCTTAGCAAACTACTCGAGAAGGCTATCCACCATTAGCTTGCAGAGTACATGGCCAAATACAATGTCTAGTGTAGCCAACAGCATGGCTTCTGCAAGAACCATTCCACCACCACTGCCCTTGCACTACTGACTGACCACATCCTCATAAACATGGACCATGGTAACACCACCAGTGCGGTCTTCGTAGACCTCTCCAAAGCCTCCAACATTGTCAGCCATACCCTCCTCCTCTCCAAACTACGTTGCCTTGGCTGATCCCAGGAGATTACTTCCTGGTTCAGGAGTTACCTCACCGATCGTTTCCAATCCGTGAGTACTGGTCCTGCCTACTCCCCCACCCTGCCCATCTAAACAGATGTCCCCCAAGGTTCCATTCTTGTTCCCCTTCTATTCTTTTTATTTAATTCCCTACCCTTGGACAGTCTTAGATGCCACTCTCTCCTCTATGCTGATGACCACATACTTTTCTACAGCAATAAAGCCCCTGCCCGCATTTCCTCTGTTCTAACTCAAAACTATGCTGCAGCCTACAACTGGTTTGCTGATAACCTCCTCCTGATTAATGCTAAAAAAACAAAATCTATGCTGTTCAGATCCAAGCCCTTCCTGTCCAAAACCAAAACTCACCTCCCTCTCAACATCATCTCCCCTGATGGCCAAGCCCTTGAAGATGTCAATACTTTCAGATACGTAGGTGTTCTACTCGACCCGTCCCTCTCTTTCTCCGAGCACATCAACTCATTAGTTCAAAGGTTTCACCAAAAGTTAGGTGCTGCCTACAGATTCCGACAAACTTGCCATCGTCCTGGGGAATCTACTCCCAATCTTAACACTGCTCCCCCACCTATGCTAGGGCATCCACAACCCTTATGGCCAAGCTCTCTTCTGCCTACAACAGTGCCTGTCATTTCACCTTGCTGGTCCCATTCACTATACTACTGTGTCCTTTACAATCCTCTACGATGGCTTCCGCTGCAAGGCCGCTTCAACCTTGCCCTTTGCTGCATGGTGGATTCCGCCATCCGTACCAGCCAGAAATCTCCTCTTGCAGCCCTCCTCAAGGTCCAAACTTTACACCGTTGCCTCTGCTCTAACAGCATTCCTCCTCTGAATATTCCCAGGGTATCCATCAATATGGGCGGTAGAGTCTTGTCAGTGGCAGCCCCTATGCTGTGGAATAAACTGCCTGCCAAACTCCGCTCCATTCACACCCACTGCCAGTTCAAATCCTGCCTCAAAGATTGGCTCCTGGAGACTTCCCGCTGCCACTGCTTTCAAGGGCAGTTCTTCATTTCCCACCTGTCCTTACCACAAGAGTTTCTTACCTATGCAACCCCCTTTGTAAATCCTCCAATTCCCCTTCCTCGCACACCCCTTCCCCTATTCTTCCCTCTACTAGCCCCACTTTATCCTTTTCACGCTACTCCCTAGGAAAATTTTCTCCTAAGAAACTTGCTGTATATCAATTTCATGTATAGATATATTCATGGCAAAAACTCTGTTTAATGCATCAGTTAGGGTTGTTCCACAGTGACAAAAGCGAGGAAGTTCGATGTTAGGGTTACCAACCCCCTTGCACCCCACCCCTTCCCCACCAACAGGCATCAGGGTGTGTGTTGGGGTCGCCGGTCCTAACTCTCACCCCATCCCATGTGTAAACAAGCTGAGGTGGTGCAGTAGAGGAGAACAGGGTGAGAGTTAGGACTGACGACCCCAACGCACACCCCGATGCCTGTTGGTGGGGGTGGGGTGCAAGGGGGGTGAGAACCCTAACATCAAATTTCTTTGCTTTTGTCACTGTGGAACAACCCTAACTGATGTATTAAACAGAGTTTTTTGCCAAGAATTTCTCTTCTTTTTGAAAATGAGCACCATAAATAGCGAATTTTTTGTCACATAGTAATGCTAACGGTAACGCAAACAGTAATGCACATGGTGATGCAAAGGTAAATGGTAACACAAATGGTAAGAGAAACACAAGCGCAAACAAAAACAGAAATGGTAACGCAAACAGTAATGCAAACGCTAACAGCAACAAATGTAAACATTAACGGAAACAGTAACATAAACTATAACGCCAATGGAAACGCAAACGGTAAGAAAAATGCAAATGGTAACAGAAACACAAACAGAAATGCAAACGAGTAAGGCAACGGCACCTCAGAAGGAAACAGTAACGCAATGGACAACGGAAACGCAACCGAAAATGCAAATGCTAAGGGCAACAGAAATGCAAACATGACGAAGACACAAACGGTAACGGTAACGCAACTGGAAACGCAAACAGTTACAGTAACAACAACGATGATGCCAAAGTCAACAGTAACGCAAAGGGAAACACAAACGCAAGTGCGTACGGAAACGCAAATGGTAACGTGCACAGGCACAGTACTGCAGCTGGAAATGCAAATGCTAGTGGTAACAGCAACGATGAGGTCAAAGGAAACACAAACACAAACAGAAGCATGTACACAAATGTAAACGCACAGGGTGACGCAAAATGAAATGCAAACAGAAACAGTAATGGAAACACAAATGGTAACTGTAACGCAAATGCAAGTGCAAATGAAAACGCAAAGCGTAACACACACGGTGGCGTAGATGGGAATGGTAATGCAAACGGTCACAGAAACGCAAGTGAAAACAGTAAGTGTAACAGTAACGAAAGCGCACACCCTTTTTCCCCTAAAAGCTGCTTAGAGAAATACAGTGAATACAAAGAATGTATACATAATAATGGGCCTCAGAGCAGAAAATGAGCACTTGGAATACTAAATTGCTTATATCTCAGGAACCGTACAACGTAGAAAAAAAAATTAAAATTTCATATTATTTATGACTTTCCTGGCTAGTTTTGCACTTAGCCCTCTAGTGAGGGGCTAAGCATTTATTCCAACAGAAAGTCCGTATCTAGAAGCATTTCCAAGATACGAGCCCCCAAAGGCGTGGCGGATGCCGTAATGTTAGTCTGGAAGAAAAAGTGTCAACTTCAGAAACTTTGCATCCCTGTAATATTTTGTTACCAAACCACCAAAAGGCACATCTGTGGGATGTTGGCTTTCTTCCCTCCAAAGTTCAGCCCAAAAGACCAAACCGTTCTTTTGCAGCAGGGTGGCAAAGAATTCCTGTTATTTTTGGGCATAGTGTCACAAAGTAGTGTCGCAAATCATGACACTTTGGTAAAAAAAAAAAAAAAAAAATCTTGAAAGTGTTGCAGGTGTGACACTATTTGTGACACTACAGTTTACAAAAATGTCAAAAACATATTTCTGGGGTGTTTAACCCCCCAAAAAAGACATGGCTAGTATCCTCAGGGCTCGACTAGGTGAACACAAAAATAATTATGTCCCCAGAGGGTCCTAAATTTAAATGACAAGCATTTCCGTGACCAGTAACTGAAAAAATGGCTGACACGGGTCATCTGCAACACTAACTTTTCGTTAACTTTTCCCATAGACTATAATGGAAAACTTGTTTTTTTGAATAACTTTGGCACCATTTAATATTTTTTAATGAAATCTTCGTAAGGCACATCGGAGACCCTGGCCGCATATTCGCTGAAGTTTTCGGACCAGTCGCACAAACCATGCGACCTGTAGGCACGAGCAAAGAATGCGCAAGAAAGCATAAATGCGCTAAAGAATATCGCTTTATAACTCTGCAACTGTATATCGGACCATTACGAAACTTGGCAGATCCAGAGATCTATGGTACTGCTCCGTGTCTGCCAAATTTCAGGCAAATCCGTCATATGTCGGCAAAGTTATTAAGATGCAAAATTTCACACTTTAACCTTAAATTGGGTACTCAACCCTAACTATAGTGGTACTACCATGCCACTATAATTATATATACATATACACACATATACAGTACATACGTGCACATATATACAAATACATACATATATATATATTTTATGTCTTTATGTATATGCACATTAGATTTATGTACTATATCACCTTGTATCATGTGGATTTATGTATTTTGCTATCTTTTATCTTGCATTATTGTAACCTTTTATTATTTGTCAGACTGTCTACTGTTCTATGCATTGTTGTTTGTGTTTAACTCTGTGCCACTGCAGGGGGCCGGGTCGTGCCTGAAAATGGTCCCTGGGATCAATGCACCTGCCCAGTTACCAAAGTCATAAATAAAATAAATAAATAAAATAAAGTTAGTGTTTAAAGGGACACTGTCAACCCCTTAGGTCTCAAAGTGTCCCTAGTTTAAAAAACACTTTATGACTGCCTACATTCTATAAAGATTGCTGATATAGATGATAGTTTGATTCTGACTTGTTTTTTTTAAAAAAGTGAAAAAACAGACACATAGAATTTGACGGCAGAAACAGACCGCTTGGCCCACCCAGTCTGCCCATTTCCCTACCTAAGCTGCAGATCCTAGTTAACCAGCAGCCTACTTCTTCCTACCCCTACCCCCTAGAATTGCCTTATGACTGTCCCATGCATGCTTGAATTCCACCACTGTTTTTGACTCCACAACTCCTCCGGAAGGCTGCTCCATGCATCCACAACCCTCTCTGGAAAAAATACTTCCTTAAATTACCTCTGAGCCACCCCCATCTTCAAATTGTGCCCTTGTTCTTGCACACCCTTTTTGAAAGATGCTACCTCTTGGACTTTGTTGATTCCTTGA
This sequence comes from Neoceratodus forsteri, assembly GCA_016271365.2. Classification (NCBI taxonomy): domain Eukaryota; kingdom Metazoa; phylum Chordata; order Ceratodontiformes; family Ceratodontidae; genus Neoceratodus; species Neoceratodus forsteri. The sequence continues at coordinate 455,210,560 of CM057449.1, read as the reverse complement.
GGTACTTGAAAGTTTCATCATGTCCCCCTCTCCCTCCTTTCCTCGAGGCTATACATATTAAGCTCCTTTTCATATGTCTTCCGGTGCAGACCCTGCAGCATTTTAGTTGCCCTCCTCTGGACAGCTTCCATCCTGTCTATGTCTTTGTGGAGACTGGGTCTCCAGAACTGCACGCAGTACTCCAGATGGGGTCTCACCAGCTGTCTGTACAGAGGGATAATAACTTCCTGTTTTCTACTGGTGATGCCTCTCCCTATGCATCCCAGTATCCCCCCAGCCCTCCTTGCTGCCCTCTCACATTGCTTGCCCACCTTTAGGTCATCTGATATGACTACCCTCAGGTCCCTTTCCATTTTTGTTGTTGCTAGTATCTCACCCCCCATTGTGTACTCTTCCCCTGGGTTTTTGTTTCCCAGGTGCATTACCTTGCACTTCTTAGCATTGAATCTAAGCTGCCATACATTTGACCATTCCTCTAACCTTGCCAAGTCCCTTCTCATCCTTTCCACCCCACCTTGTGCATCAACTCTGTTGCAGATCTTTGTGTCATCTGCAAAGAGATATACTTTTCCTTCCAGTCCCTCTGCAATGTCGCTTATAAAGACATTGAAGAGGACCAGTCCTAATACTGAACACTGCGGTACCCCACTAGTAACCCCCATTTCTTCAGAGTGGACTCCATTTACTATTACTCTCTGTGTCCTATTCTCCAGCCAATTCTTTACCCAGGCTGTCATCTTGGGACCCACTCCCAGGCTGGCTAACTTGTATATTAATTTTTTGTGTGGGACTGTGTCAAATACCTTGCTAAAGCCTAGGTAGGCCATGTCCACAGCCCCTCCCTGATCTACTACTAAACTGTGCCCTCACAAAACAATGAGCTAAAAGCTCTGACCCACCGCTGTGATGAGTGCCCTCCTGTCAGCAAGATGCCCTACACAACAATTTGACAGAGAAAATACCCTGCTAATCAAACAAAGAAAAATCCAGACATCCAAGTCAGACACAGGTAAACCTCCCCAACCCCAAAGCAGCCTGGTGGTTTGTGCTCTGAAAGCAGTCAGCCCCAAAATAAGTCAACTGTGCTTTAAACTCTTCCTGCACTGAAAATCTTGAGAATTGTAACAAACATAAAGCTAGATCCACCTCCCTCTGTTGCTTGAAAGACTGTCTTTTCCTGATAATTCTAAGTTCCTTATTTCACCTTAGAAGTAGCCTCCACCTGCAGAATATCTGCTACAAACCAAAGACAATTATAAGGTTCACCTCCCTCTGTTGTGAGCACAACTCGCTTTCTTGCAAATCCTATGTTCAGTGTTGCAGCTTCCAGCCAGAGGCAGTTTCATTTGAAGAACATTAGCTGTTCTGATGAGTTTGCTATAAAACACTTGCTTATAATACTATTGTTCTCAGGTCTGTTACCAAAGCTATTGGCTGACAAGTAGCTATGATGTAAGCACTTCCTGACAAAGTCTGGTCCGGCCTTTTAAGGCACACACAGATAAACACAAAAAAACAGTTTCCACCCCCTAGGGCGCTGTCTGGGTCAAATACACAACCTGTACCTGCAGGATTTATGACAAATTCTTAGCCCAGGGTTTAAACTCTTCCTGCACTGAAAATCTGTTCATACTGCCTATCATACTGGTGTCACCACAGAAACAGAGGTTTGTTTACATTCCTTGGTGACCAGCTCCAACTGCATCTTTCCTGGCCTTGGGAACACCCACAACACAGTCTAGCCCCTCATGATGTAGTGGGAGGTTAGAAGGCAACTGCCTCATGAGTGACTGCACTGTTTGGGTGTGTCAGTAATGCTTAGGAAGTATGCAGTAAGAACAGGTCCAGGATTGTAAACAAAACAAAATTTTTATAAATATACATTAACATGCATTTCAGTTCTACAAAACAAGGAAACAGACAAAACAAACAGCAACATCAATGAATGTTAAAGAATATAAACAATCATAAAATGTACGGTTTTAACTAGAAATATGATGAAAAGCAGGTTGACAGTGTCCCTTTAAGAAGAGAGTATGGGGTAGTACAAACCAATCTAGAAAAGACCGCCCAGATCCATCCAGAAGGGACAACAATCAAGAAAGAGCAGTTGTGACACTACTTAAAGTGCACAACTCAGACCCAGCTAGGATGCAGCAGCACAACAGACTCAGACAGGATAAGGCAAATGAGGATACTCTGACTCCTTTCCAGCTTGCAGTCATTGTCACCTTTGTCCTCTGAGCATTCTGGAGCTCCCACTGGCAGTTTCCATCAACCACACCTAGCAGCCATGCCTGTAACTTCATTGCCTATATACAGTGGTAGTTGTGCAAACGTTGACTGTTAGCATGATGCTGCATAATTTTGCATTACTGCAATGTGAGTAGCATAATACATGCTATTGATGAAACATACATAGAAACACAGAATCTGTCAGCAAATAAGGACCATATGGCCCACCTAGTCTGCCTATTTCCCTACTCACTGCTGCAGCCCCAGTTCCTATTTGATCTGCGGCTCTCCTGCTCTGCAAATCTCCAGGGTACCCTTATGTCTATCCCATGCACTTTCCAACCCTCGTATTGTTTTCACACCCACCACTTCTGCTGGATGGCTGTTCCGCTGCTCCACCACCCTTTCAGTGAAAAAGTACTTCCTAACATTTACCCCGAGCCTTCTACCCTTCAGCCTCATATCATGTCCCCTTGTTCTTGTGCAGTTTTCTGTGAAATATGTTTTCCACTTGTACCCTGATTATTTCACTAAGATACCTGAAAGTGTCTATCATATCTCCCCTCTCCCTTCTTTCCTCCAGTGGATAGATATTAAGGTCTTTAAGTCTTTCCTCACAGGGCTTCTGGTGCAGTCCATGTACCATCTGCGTTGCCCTTTTCTGGACTGCCTCTATTTTGTCAATGTCCTTTTGGAGATGTGGTCTCCAGAACTGGACACAGCACTCCAGCTGAGGCCTCACCAGTGATCTGTACAGTAGCATCACCACCTCTTTCCTCCTGCTTGTTATGCCCCTCCCTATGCACCCCAACGCTGTTTGCTCTCCCTACCACCTTTTCACACCATTTGGTCACCTTCAGTTTGTCAGATATGATAACCCCCAGGTCTCTCTCCTGACTTGTGGTGGCCAGAATTTCCCCACCCATCATGTACTCCTCCCTTGGATTTCTGTAACCCAGGTGCATTTTTTAGCACTGAATCTCAACTGCCAGACACCTGACCACTCCTCTAACAGGCTTAGGTCCTTTCTCATTTTTTTCCATCCCCTCCAGTGTGTCCACTCTGCTGCAGATCTTGGTCTCATCTGCAAAGAGGCACTCTTTTCCCTCCAAACGCTCTACAATGGGAGGCAGTATGGCTCAGTGGTTTAAGGCTCTGAGCTGCAAATCTGGAGACCTGTGTTTGAATCCCACAGCCCCCACTTGCATACTGTGCGACCCTGAACAAGTCACTTAACTTTCCTGTGCTCCCAGGTCGCACCTGTAAACAAGCTTTTAGCTTAGTGTGCCACTCCTGGTTAAACAATTGGAAAAAAAAAAAAAATTTGCTAATGAAGACACTTATTAGGACTGGCACCAGTACCAACCCCTGTGGCTCCTCGCTGGTCACCTCCCTCTCCTCAGATTTCATGCCATTTACCACCACCCTCTGAGTCCTGTCCCTTAGCCAGTTTCCAACCCACTTTACCACCATAGGACCCACTTCCAGGCTCTCCAATTTATTTAGTAATCTCCTGTGCAGGATGATGTTAAAGGCCTTGCTGAAATCCAGGTAGGCTACATCCACCGCCCCTCCCTGATCTGCCACCCTGGTTACCCAGTCAAAGAAATCTATAAGATTCGTCTGACAGGACCTTCCCGCTGAGCGCTATCCTCCAGAAACTTTACAATCCTCTCCTTAAGTAAGGACTCCACTAGTTTCCCCACTACTGAGGTCAGGCTTGCAGGCCTGGAATTGCCTGCCTCCTCTCTGTTCCTCTCTTGTGGACAGGGACCACATCTGCCCTCTTCCAGTCCTCAGGTATCTCCCCTCTCTCTAGTGATGCTTTGAAATGGGCAGCCAGTGGTTCCGCCAGCACTTTCCTGAGTTACTTTAGTACTCTGGGGTGGCTCTCATCTGGCCCCATTGCCTTACCTGCTTTTATCTCTCCCCCCAACGTTCTTCTAGGACTCTTTCCACGGTGAATGGGCTGATGTCTACCTCCCACCCCTGAATACCTCTCAATGAGTCTCCGAGTCCGTACTTCACCCTTTCCTTGCCTGATGAATACTAAGCAAAAGTTCAGGACCCACGGAAAGTTTTAGTCAACAGTATCTGACGGGGGACCGCCCACCCCACGTCACGTGACCCTACTCAGTGGGCAGTCCCAACTCCCGCCTTCCAGTTCTTTTGCCATCGACCTGATCCATCAGATCTCGCGGAGATTGTATGCTGCAGTATGACTACTTTTCAGATGAGTAGCCACTTATTTCTTTCAAACTTACAGTCTTTGGTTTTCTTTTGTGCATGTTGTCATCTTCAGTCGAGCACAAAAATTAGTGTGCTTCGTGCGGCATCCAACTCACCGTGACAAGGATTCTGACTCCTTCTGCCTAGACCTGGGACCATAAGGCCTGCGCCAGCTTTAATCCTGCCACATGGAGGCGCCGCCAGGAGGCCCTCGAAGATCATATTCTAAAGCAACGAATGTCCACCATGGAGAAAGAGCTCCAAAAGTTGAGAAGCACTTCCACCTCTCCCACGGAGCCCAGGCATGAGAAGAAGAAGAAGAAGGAGAAACACTGGGACCAGAAGCAGTCCCCTTCTCGTCTGAGGCCACCTGCGGGCCCAATGAAAGGCATTGTTCTTCCTCTGGGAAGTCGGCCACCGCAGCCCAGCCTGCACCACCTCAGCAGCAGTCCTCGGGGGCCCCCGCCACCGATAGTAAGAGGGGCACAAGATCCTCAGCTCCGCTGAGGCCCTGCAGTGCGCTCGACCCATCTCCATGGGGGGTCTGCTGTGCTGAGAAAGTCGCTCATCGGCCTGTCTCCGTGAGCCCCGCTCAGGCTGTTGCATCGGGCTCTGGGGAACTCTGGAGCCCACCTGACTTTAACCGATAAATCGAAAGTGCCGGCAAGCCCAATGTTTGCACATTTGACTGAATTAAGTCGAACATTGATCTGACGGTCGTTCGCCAGACTAACCCGTCAGCCGGGTCCGCGAGGGCCTCCGGCGATTCCCAACTGCTGAACTCTATCTCAGCCTCCTCCGAGGGTTCTCCGCACCGGACCTCCCCCTCACCACGTAATGTGGATCCACCTCCCTGGCTCTTTAACCGAGGAACCGGAAAGGAGGGGCTTCCGCCAGGTGGCCGCTCCCCATGCACACCTCCGGATTTGGGATTAGGAGCTGGTGTGAACCCAGATAGTTTCCAGCTTTCTCCTCCTCCTCCTCCTCCTCCTCCTCCATCGGGGGTTTCTCCTCCACCTGTACGCCCCCCCCACCGGATCTCATCCTACCTGGATCATCGGGTTCTGGTATCCTGCAAGGTCCACCGTTCAGGCCTATAGCTCCGTCAGGTCCTTCAGACCCTTCATCAGACCATGTCCCGTCGCGCCTCCCGCTGGGTTACCATCCATCGGGCCCTCTGTCAGGGCATCCTCAGTTGGGCCCCACCATCGGGGTTCCCGCCGCTGGGTTACTCAACTCCTCAGGCACCGGCATATAACCCTCCAGGCTATCCCCATCAGTGTTCCATGTGCCAGGGTATGCGACCACTTACCCTCTGCCAGGATACCCATCAACACAATACCATGTGCCGGGGTTCCCATCACCAGGATTCACCACTGGCTAACCCCCTGGTCTACCAGCCTGCTCAGCCGCTGCAGCCTCAGCCTCCAGTGGATTTTAGAGCCATCCTGCAGTCATGGTGGTCAGAAACCAAGGCTCAACTGGTTTCAGAGCTGGGCAGTCAACAGCCTCCCAGGCAGTCCACTAGGAGCCCCGACGTGCAACCGGTGATACAAGTTCCGGCTCCCCAGTCAACGCCGGCCCCTTTGAAGGATCCGTCATCAGCCTGGCTTGTCGATAAGCTGACACCAGGGCCATGGAATTCGGCTCATCCTGATTCTGGGTCTTCTGACTCAGACCAGGACTCAGAATCTGATGCTTCCTCTTCAGCACAGTCATGTTTCCAAACCCCATCCACAGACGAGCCACAACCCAAAGAATCCCCAAAGTCCCCCCCACTGGAGAATCCTTCCTTCGCAGACCTCTTATGAAAATAAAAATCACAGAGATTTATAACTGGAAGTCGGAAGAGCAGGACTCAAAAAGGCAGCGCCTGCACCGGTCCTTACCCCACGCTGGCTGGAGCTTCACGAGAACCTGGCATCGAAAATATGGATGATGCCAGCCTCCATTCCAGTGGTAGCTAAAAAAGCCAACCGCACCTACCACACTCCAGAGAAGAAGGACCATCTCAGTGTGCAACCTAAGGCAGACTCTGTTATTATTGCAGCTGCTCATGACAGGTCTTCTAAACCGCATAACTTCTTCTCCTGGTAAGGAGTCTCGTCAGTTGGATCAGTTTGGGAGAAAGTTTTATTCATCCTCTACATTGGCTATAGGGGCTCTTAACTACATAGGCCACATGCTGGTCTACCAAAAGTCATTGCTTTCCCAGCTGGAACCGGCCACTGAAGCCCTTCCAGATTCGGAATCGAAATCCATCCTGGCAGATTCGATTCAGTCCGCTAAAGTGGCCTGCAGGCATTCCCTTAGGGCAACCTATGATGCCGTCGACTCCTTTGCTAGGGGAGGTGCCATGGTAGTCAGCCTCCAGCACTTTTCCTGGTTGTGAGAATCTGGTTTGGCCCAGGATGTGCAGTCTGCCATACAGGATGATCCATTCAGAGGATCCATCCTGTTTGACAGCGATGCGCAGGACATCATAACTACCCTGCAGGACAAAGGCAAAGCCCTTCGGTCAGTACAAACCATGTACCAACCAAAGTTTCAGGCGAAGAAGCATTTTCGCCATCAAGGGAAAAGGCAGCCAAAACAAACAGCAGACGGCGATATCAGACCAAACATCAGGCACAACAAACCTCACCCACCCCCACAGCTAAATTCCAGACAGTTTCGAGCGCAGCTCTCCCTAACCTCCCAAGATGACTCACTATCTGCCCTCTCCTGGATCTTTCAGGAGACAGGTGGGCAGAAGATTTGCTTGTTATCTGCTAGGGTGGTGGGCAGTGACAACTGACTCTTGGGTTCTTCAGCTCATACAGCAGGGCCACACTCTGGATTTTATAGAAAAGCCTCCAGCCCGACCTCCAGCCCAGTCACGCTTCCCAAAGGCGCACATCCCTCTTCTCCGAGAGGAAATACAGGCTCTGCTACAAAAAGAAAGCAAGAGAACCTGTTCCAGTGCAACAGGAAGGAAAGAAGTATTACTCACACTTCTTCCTGGTCCCCAAAAGGACAGGGGATCTGCATCCCATTCTGGACCTCAGCGCTCTAAACCTGTACATAGAGTACAAGAGGTTTCAGATGCTGATCCTCCCGGGTTTGCTGCCCCTCCTGCACAAGGGTCGGTGGCTCTGTGCTCTGGATATGCAAGATGCCTACTTGCACATCCCTATTTTCAGGGCATACCGTTGCTACCTTCGGTTCTCCTTCCAGGGGGAACATTACCAGTTCAAAGCCCTACCTTTCGGCCTATCCTCGGCACCTTGGGTCTTTACAAAGTTACCTCGACGACTGGCTCCTGTCACCCCCATCTAAGAAGGGAGGTAATAACCCTCTTTACAAGACACTGGTTAGGCCCCATCTAGTGTACTGCGTGCAGTACTGGAGGCCACACCTTCACAAGGACATTAACCAAATTGAGGCAGTCCAAAGAAGGGTAACCAAAATGGTGCAAAGACTGCATCAGAAAACATATGAGGTCAGATTAACGGAGCTCAATATGTATACCCTAGAGCAAAGGAGGGAGAGAGGTGACATGATCAAAACATTCAAACACCTTAAGGGCATTAACAAGGTGAAAGAGTCTAACATGTTTTAATACAAGAAAAATGGCAGGACACGAGGACACAGCATGAGATTAGAGGGAGACCAATTAAGGAGTAATGTGAGGGACTTCTTTTTCACAGAAAGGGTGGTGGATTCATGGAACGGCCTACCTTAGGAAGTGGTGGATATGAATACAGTGCAGGGCTTCAGACAGGCATGGGATAGGCATAAGGGAGCAATTCAGAGGAGTATGAATAGATAGGCCATTGACAGAGCAAAGGCCGATGGCACATTTATAAAGGCAGAAAAAGAAATGGGCAGACTGGATGGGTCTTGCGGCCTTATCTGTCGTCAGCTTCTATGTTTCTATATTACTTGGAACAACCCTGGACCTTTTCCGTCAAGTGGGGATCACTGCAAATTTTTCAAAGTCCCAGCTTGTCCCTTCCCAGCACCTGCAATTCATTAGGGTGGTGCTGGACAAGGTTCAGGGTATGGCTTTCCTCCCTCCCGATAGGGTGGAAACCTTGCAGAAAGCAGGCCCGTATGGTGGCCTCCAGCAGAAGGTCTCGGTTAGATCAGTCCTTCGACTGCTAAGACTGATGGTAGTAGCCATCCCCACAGTGCCTCTAGCCAAGTTCCACATGCATATTTCACAGTGGACGCTCAGAGCACACTAGGATCAGAGATTGAACGACCTGGACCACATGGTTATGGTCTCAGATTCCATGCAGAAGGATCTCTTGTGGTGGCAGGATCCTTCCAATCTCACTAAGGGGTCTTTTTTCAGTCGCGTCCTTCCACTCAGACTCTGACTACAGATGTATCAGGGATGGGTTGGGACGTGCATCTGGGAGACTGCAAAGCTCAAGGTAGGCGGTCCCAGATGGAAATTTCTCTACACATCAGTGTGTTACAGATGAGAGCAGTGTTGTATGCTCTTCTAGAGAAGCAGGTGCTAAAAAGCTTGAGCACCCTGTTAGTCTAGTCTAGTCAGACACGTGTGTGACTAGGTAGCTCAACAAGCAAGGAGGTAATGCGGGTGTGGAACTGAGCAGTGCTGCATCGGATTCACCTCACGGTTGTTCACGTTCTGGGGTGCAAAACGTCCTAGCGGACAATCTCAGGCACACCACAGTACGGGCCTACAAGTGGGAGCTCAAGCAAGAGGTAGTTGACCATATATTCACCTATGGGGCCGGCAGAAAACTGGATCTGTTCGCCTTCCCATGCAGAACAAAACTACCCAAGTTTTGCTTGCTCGCTCCAGGGCATGGTGTTTTCTGGCGAGACATGCCATCTCTTTGCTGGACAGGGAGGTCTGTGTACGCCTTTGCTCCCTTTCCAGTTCTGCAGAGGGTGCTGATCAAGCTACGGGCAGAAGGAGCCATTTGGTTCTGACTGCTCCCTTTTGGCTTTGTCAAGTTTGGTTTCTGCTTCTTCAGCAGCTGGCGTGGAGCCTCCGGTTCCCCTGCCTCTCTGCAATAACCTCCTGACCCAGGAGGAGGACGCGCTGGTTCATCAAGGGCTGAAATCCCTTTATCTTCACACGTGGCACCTCAGGACACAGCCGCTTCATGCTTTGGCGTATCCTCCAGAGTGGCTCAAATCCTCGTTGAGGCCAGAAAGTCATCTACAAGGATCACTTATGCCATGAAGTGGATCGTTTTTCCATTTGGGCCACTGCGAAAGGTTGGGACCCGTTCTCATGTCCTACTCCATCAATCATGAAGTATCTTCTGCACCTCTAGGATTTGGGCCTGGGGTATTCCTCGCTGAAAGTCCATTTGTCGGCTATTTCTGCCTACCATACCCTCATGGATGGCAGGACAGTAGCACATTTGGAAGTTTCCAAAACTTTCTTGAATGGGATTCTGCATCTCAAGCTACTGATGTGCAGTCCTGCGCCACTGTGGGATTTGAATTTCATTTTGGAGAAGCTGACCTTGCATCCTTTTGAAACAGCTGGTTCTTGTGACATGCGCTATTTGTCTTGGAAAGAGATGTTTTTAGTTCTTACCCAAAGTGGTTTCTGAGTTTACGTTGAACCAGTCGATTCAGCTTCCAGTGCATTACCCTGGGCATTCTAACCAGGGAGAGGCAATTCTTTATACCTTAGATGTTCACAGAATCTTGCGTTATTACAATAACAGGACAAAGTCTGTCCGAAAATCAGATCAGCTTTACGTTTCCTTTGCACCCAAAAGGGAAGATGTGGCACTTTCAAACAGTGTTTATCCAACTTATCAGTTTAAATGGTTGGCAAACTGCATCATTTTCTGTTACCAGAAGCATGGTAAGACTCTTCTGGGAGAGGTTAAGGGGTATTCCACCAGGAATATGGTTGCCTCTACTGCTTGTTTCAGGAATATGTCAGCCGCTGATGTCTGCGTCGCGACTACCTGGAGGTCAGTCCACAGTTTCACTAAACGTTACAGTCAGGGCTCTCGGGGACGTGGGCACCCGCGTCCTTTACGCACATTTTGTGCTTCAGGATGCTCGCCTGCCAGCCGAGACAGTCCCCGAGACTCTCCACAGCACAGGCCCCAGGAGTCCTGAGCAGGTTGTGTACTGCGCATGCGCAAAATGCGCAACTGGTTTATTTTTTTCCCCCCTTGCCACCTGGTGGTTTTGGCACCCTGGAGAGTGGCACACACCACTAGATGAGGGGGGGAAATGAGGATGAAGACCGTTCAAGCAGCAGTATTCGGGGGGGCGTGCAATCAGTTCCCCTTCAAGCTGCCTGCACCTTGATTCTTCCAGGGGGGAGAGAGAGCGCTAGCGGAGCGCTCAGTGACAGGCACCCGAGCTATTTTGCCGTCGATGGGGAGAAAACGTGGCAGGAAAGAGAGAAGGCAGAGAAAAGAAAAGGCTTTCTTATTTGTTTAAAAACAAATGCGTGGACGGACAGAACGCCCAGTCACTCAAAGGATTTGTGCGGGTGCATGCTACACACATTCCCTGGAGGCACCAGCGTTAAACAGTACAGAAAATGGTAAATTGTTCTGTTCTTTCCACAGTCTGTCTGCAACAGTGGCTTCTTCTACTGTCATCAACAGTACACTACAGTTAAGAAATGTGCAAGAGAAAGATGTTGGGTTAAGAGAGAAGTTATGGGCAGGAGGGTGTTTTTAGGAGAAGTTATGGGCAGGAGGGTTTTAGGAGAAGATATTGCCACAGAAATGCCATGAAAAAGAAGTTCACATAGAAAAAAAGCAGACTCATGCACATGCAGTGTGGCGGCCGCGTGAAGATAATTCCACCAAGACACCACCTGATTGTGCCACACACCAGCCAGATTGGGAGACCTGCTGAGCCAAGGTAATTGTGGGTGGGGTGTGTGGGGATGGGGGAGCTTTTTAGTCACCCCATGTGCTATCCAGTCATGAACACTGGCACTTGAGTTCTCTTTTAGCTGCCACACACACAATTAATAAATGTGCGGGGGGTTTGGAGAAGTAATGGGCTGGAGGCGTTAAGAAACTGCCACAGAAAAAATGGCAATCTAATGCAATGAAAAAAGAAGTTCACTAGAAAAGCAGACTGTAGATTTCATGCCACCAACCAGATTAGATTGTGCCACTGTTAAACTGGACAGATCTGGGAGACCTGCTGAGCCAAGGTAGGTTGTGGGTGGGGTGGGTAAGAAACGTGCAGGAGGACAGTTAGAGAAGTTATGGACAGGAGAGTTGTGTGGAGACATTAATTGGGCAGGAGGGGTGTTAGGAGAATGCCTACCAGCATAGAAGTACCCATGACTCGTACTCACAGAAGGCAGACACACTGCAGACTCAGTTGTCATATCCACCAGATTCTACCACTGCACTCTCTCTTCTTAACAAGAGATCAGCTGTCAAGGCTAAGAGGGTGGGTGGTGGGCTTTCAGTCACCCCAGTTAAATCCAATGTTCTTGGTACAGCCAGGTTGAGGTAGTCTCACAATTTAAGAAGATTTTGTGCAGGAGAATAGCAGGGAGAAGTTGTGGGCAGGAGGCTGTTTTAGGAGAAGTTGTAGGCAGGAGGGTGTGTTATGAGAAGTTGTGGGCAGGAGGGTGTAGGCGAAGAAATAATCACTTTTATGCCAAGTCAAGATAGTGTAGCCAGTCTGGTTTAGCCAGTTAAAAAAACTGCACTAAGCCACTGGGCAGCAACCACACAATCATGTTAGACTGTGTCATTCTAACTAAGCCTGAGTCATCATTGGTGGGTGGCAGCTGGAAGAGAGGTTTCTGTAATGTTTGGTGGGTGGGCACTGCCAGGGAGTCTGAAATGGGGGGGGGGGCTGATTATAACTGCATCTAAAATGTCAATGTGCAGGAGAGAATGAAGGAGAAGTATTTTGGGCAGGAGGTGACTGTCAGCAATGACTGTTAGTGTCTATTAATGTTTACATCTTCTTACTGTCAGTACCTAATCTAACAGAAAACTTTGCTGGTAGCAGTTTGGCAAATAAGTAATTGGGCAACTGCACTGCAGCAGTAGAAAATCCAACTCAATGTACCAGAACTGCAAAACTGTAAGAACATTTTTCTCACTGTAATTTGTGACAGTCATTGAACAAATGAATAAACAACAGTCAATCAACAGTCACACAGGTGATTATTTGTATGTGATCATTTATTGCTGTGGTTATTTAGCCATCACTGGTACCTTATGGGAATGCAAAACAACACTGTCTGCTAAAAGAAAAAAAAAGACTTCAGCATTATATTAGCAACATAATGATTCAAGAATATATAAAAAAAAAAAACACATGGATATATAAATAAAAAACACTGAAATACACTTTCCAGACTCGTTCAATTCATTTCAATGGGGACCCCCAAAAATTTCATGAGGACTCCCAGATTTTCGGTCCGGACCCCAATTTTTTTTTTTTTTTTCCCAAGAAAGTCCGGGACTCTTCAACAAAAAAAATCCTACCGAGACCCCTGACAGTCTGGACATTGCTTCTAGATGCAGAGCAGGTTTTGGCCTAGCTCTGCTTCAGGGACTCCTGTCCTGAACTGCCTACAGTTAGTTTGTTTTTTTCCTACCTCCCGTGTTTCAGTTTTCTTCTGATTCACATTGCTTGGGACTCAGTCATCAGAGAGATTACCTACTGCAAGAGCCCTCTCGAAGTAAGACAGTACAGTAATTCACGTAACTGTACTTTCCTCATAGCCATTATTACTAAATGCCTGGAGGGTCTCATTCCTTTACTAGCATATCAAGATCAAACTGGTTTTGTCTCTGACAGTGTACGACGCATCTTGCATATTATGGACCACATGAGTCATACTTCAAATCCTGGGGGTAATAATGAGCATGGATGCCGAGAAGGCATTTATCCAGTGGATTGGTCTTTTCTTTTTTATATGGGGTCCTTGCAAGGTTCGGTTTTGCCTAACAATTTGTACGCCAAATACAATCTCTGTATTCTAGGCCTGTGGCCTATGTTAGGGCAAATAGACACGTCTCCAGCATTTTGCTTGGGACACAGCACCAGACAAGGCTGTCCCCTCTCCCGCTTGTTTGCCCCATACATAAAGCCATTGGCTCAGAGAATTAGACAAGTCCCAGGGGTCCATGGGGATGAGATGGGAGGTGGAGAGCATAAAATCGCCCTAAATGCAGACAACATGCTCATATATATCTTACAGATCTGGAGTATTCTCTGCCACGGGTGACAACACTGGTGGAGAAGTTTGCTGCCTTATCAAGGTATGCCCTTAATGCCTCCAAAATGGAGGTACTTACGCTGGCTTTTCAACCTTCGAGAACTGCAGCACCCTTTTCCTAAGACATGGAACATACCCAAAATGATGCATCTTAGCATAATCCTTAGAAATACAACAATCGTTTTATTCCAGGATAATTATTTGCCCTTCCTACTGCAGGTGAAAGAGGATATCAGGAGACAGTCACTCAGGGCTGCAGTAATAGGGGGAAAAGAGGGGAAGTTGTCCAGGAACCCAAGCTCAGAAGGGGCCCACCTGAGGAACTGGCATTATCCCTGGCATTAGCTGGTTTGGGAAACAGAGGCCCATTTCAAGTGACTTGCCCGGGGCCCCAAAATTCACAGCTGCAGCCCTGCAGTCACTCTTCCCACTGCCATTTCATGGCAAATATAAACACTAACAAGCATTTGTCAATGCCAAATGTTGCTTGCTTGTATGTGCTGTTTAGGCATTTGGAAGTGATAGTTCCATGCCTTCCTCCCAAGACATCCACTGTGTCTTTCCGTTCAGTATTCAGAGAAGAGTGGGAGGGGCAAGGGCCACCGCAGTACAGCAGTTGCCAAGGGGTGAAGAGGTGGACAATAGTTCATTCAAAGGCAAAAGAGTCTGCAGGAGCTCACTAAATTGAAGGTGGACAAAGCGATGGAACCAGATAGCATACGCCCAAGGATATTAACAGAACTGCGAAGGGAGATAGCAGTACCTCTGGCAGCCATGTTCACTGAGTCATTCAACATGAGTGAAATGGAGAATGGCACATGTGGTCCCTCTACACAAGTCCGGCAGCACGGAGGAGGCAGGGACAATAGGCCGTTCAGCCTCACCTCAGTAGTGGGGAAGATCATGGAGACATTGCTTAAAGAAAGGATAGTGGGGCATCTAGATGCCACCGAGCCCAGGACCATAGACAACATGGATTCACAGTGGGATATCATGTCAGATAAATCTGGTTGATTTCTCTGACTGGGTGACAAGGAAGAAACAGGATGGGGCAGTGGACAACGCTACCTTGATTTCAGCAAAGCCTTTGACACCATCCCATATAGGGAGGCTGGTAAACTAGCTGGGTAGGCTGGGCATGGGGAAAGGGTGGTAAACTGGGTTGAAACTGGCTAACAGACAGGAGGCAGAGAGTGGTGGTAAATGGTGTGCAGTCTAGGGAGAGAGGCGACCAGTGGGGTGCTGCAGGGATCGGTCCTGGGGCCAGTTCTGCTCAATGTCTTCATTAGTAATACTGCAGAAAGTCTGAAGGGAATTTTTTCACCAAATTTTCAACATAGCCATTTTAAGATCTCTGCTCATGAACAGTGTCACTGTGATTTTCTTAATCTGTCCCAAACATTGATTGCACACACTGAATGCGCCATTGTGCACTACATGCACGGAAACACATTTTGGGCTATATGTGAAAAATGACAGCTGTACTGCTCATAAGGAGGTGAGTAAAATGGCAGTGTTGAAAATCTGGAGTGCAAATATTAAAATTTGCGAACCCACGAGCCAGTGAGAACTGCGCAACACACGCCATAAAAGTCATTTTTTAGAATTTTTTCACCCAATTTTCAACATAGACATTTTAAGACCTCTGCTCATGAACAGTGTCACTGTGATTTTCTTAATGTGTCCCATACATTGACTTCGCACACCGACTGCACTCTTGTGCGCTACATGGGCGGAAACACGTTTTGGGTGAGATGTGAAAAATTACATCTGTACTGTTCAAAAGGAGGTGTGGTAAAATGGTAATGTTGAAAATCTGGAGTGAAAATATTGAAAATTCGCGAACTTACGAGAGTGCGTAGGAACTGCGCAATGCAAGCTCGTAAAAGTCATTTTTAGGAATGTTTTCGCCAAATTTTCAACATAGACTTTTTGAGAGCCCACCTTATGAACACTGGCAGTGTCATTTCGTTAATCGGTCCCGAAAGGTGATTTCACGCAGTGACCGTGAAGTCACCCTTTGGGCCCGATTAACGCCATGACAGTGCAAGAATTCACAAGGAGGTCCAAAAACCCCATGTTGAAAATTTGGGCCCAAAATTCCCAAAAATGCCTGAGATATGCAACAAAGTTGAAAAAAACCCTATCTATCCCATTACACAGCTAACCAGAATTTCCTCAGTTCGCGGCCGGCTTTGAAGAGTGCAGACGTGTTCCCGGTCCACCGAAGATCATCGCACCGAGCTCAGGAGGTAAGTATGGGGTGAGGGGTGTGTGGGGAAGCAGGTGCGAGGTGGGTGGTGCGGGTTGTGGGAGGGTAGGAGAAGCGCCTTTTTTTTTTTACTAAGACTACGAGGACGCTTAGCCACGCTGGGATGAGCTCCCAGCGGGCAGCTGGATGGCTGTTCAGGAGGGGGCTGGAGCTGACGGGGATTGGCACCTGATATAACATTAATTTGCCACGCTGGGTGGGCTCCCGCGGCACCTGGATGCTTTGGGGGCGGCAACCGATGGGGATTGGGCACTCACGTCATTATAAAATATTTTGCCATGCTGGGTGGGCCCCAGCTGGCACCTGGATGTTTTGGGGGTGGAGCCGAGCGGGATTGGGCACCTCCCGCCGGGCTGTACAGTGTGGGGAGGGAAGGCACATGAGCATGCAGTGTGCGTGTACGCGTGATGGGGTGGGAGGGGAGCTCTGCTCACTCAAGCAGAGCTCTCCCTTTCAACTGTATGCCACTGCATTTTCAACCTGTCATAGACAGCTACAGCAGTGATTGGGGAACTGGGGCCGTGCCTGTAAACACACTGACTGCATTGGAAGACGAGTGCCACGCCTCCGAAAACTCGGATGATGGCACTATGTTTCTAGCACATGCATGTAAGCAACATAAAAATGAATGTGTTACTGCGATTTCTATGACTTCCAAAGTGCCTGGAAATACCTCACTAAGAAAAAGGAGCACTGACACACCTCTGCATTTGTGCTGCCACCACAAGATGTTGCTTCTGCATGCGCACAAGCCAACATGAAAAGGAGAAATTTCCAGAATTTACCAGTTTCTGACTCAAACCCAGAGGGCTGCTGCTGTTCATATACAGACAAAATGGGAGGGTGAACTGGATATTCAAATTACCAAGCAGCAACGGGCATGGATTTAGGGAGGGATTGTTTAGAACCATGTTTTCTCCCAGATGGAGAGAATTTTTCTGGAAGGTGAAGTCCAGATTCATTCTGACCCCAGTAAAGAAGGAAAAATTGTGCACCACAGCCTCCTCAGCTTGCTGGAGGGATTATGGAGAATCGCAGGCCTCTCATACCCACATCTTTTATATGCATCAGAAACTTGCTCAATTTAAACAGTTGATGATGCCTCAAAGAAAACTTTTAAAAAAATAATAAGGTACAGTTCAGCTTGCATTCGAAATATATTCTGTAGAGGTCTCCTCTCCATCAATAATTGCAGAGAAAATTTGCACAAATACATTATCTTTATCTGTTAAGAGTTCATCTGCCTCTGTAACTTATTCCCTGCTTTAAATCACAATCCTCCGTTATGACATCACAATCTGCTGCCATGGGAATAACGGTGATGTCACAAGCAGTGCATTATGACTTCAGGTAGGGAGAAAGCAACAGGACTAGATGAACTCTTCAGGAGCAAAGATCCTGTTTTCATGCAAGTGGCCTCAATAATAAATTATTGGGAGGAAAATTACATAACTAATTTGAATTATAAACTGAACTCTGCCTAACTATTATATTTTGTTTAAGTTATCCTGAAGGCGTCAGCTGCTCTTTAAGGCAAGAGTTATCTTCCCAGTCCCAGGCCTTATTTGCACTTCCCGACAACATAGGTGCTCGGGAGATGGTTCTAGGCCTCCCTCCACATTCTGTAAAAGCGGCCAGTACCTTGTACTTATGGTATACCTGTACTGTGTCGCTAAAAAAGGCCATAACCCAAAAATGGCTTCAAGAGGAGCTGCAACTATAGCAAACTGGCAGGCAGTTATAAAGGAGAGTTCCGAAACAGAAAGACTATCCTTTCAAGTATCCGCTACAACAGATAAATATGCAGAATACTGGACAAGACTGCACCTTGTTCAGAAGCCTAAGTTACTGGGCACCTATCAGCCCTGTCATAACAAATAAATACAAGCTGGACACCAGTGCTGACCCACTGTATTCTGACTACCCAGATGAGACATCAGGGCCTGACCCCTCTCTCCCTTTCCTTTAGCTTCCTCGCCTTACCTCACCTCCTGGGGACATGACCAAGTCATACATTTGGAACCAAAGAAGTAAAACTTGCAGAGGCAGTGCACTGCCTAAAACTAATATTAGATTTAAAAGCAGCCAACCATTACTTTTTATTACCGAGGTACTTTTTCTTTTCTCTTTGATCGATTAGAAGATTGTTTGCCTGATGTTAGTAGGTGTGATGTAAGGAACAGCTGTTTGCCTGGCAGCTGACATATCTTCCCCTACTGCTTCACACTACATCATCAGCATTGTGACCTCATGGACTATGACATCACTGCTACTTAGAAACAAGTGTGTGACTGCCAGGTCAATCACCTGTGATGTCACTATCAGTCAGTGAGATCATAATGCTGATGATATAGTGTGGGGCAGTAGAGTTAGAGATGTCAGCTGCCAGGTTAAGAGCTGTTCCACACATCCAGCACAATATTATCACACAGAAAACTTTCTGATGAGCAAAAAGAAAAATACTTCAGAAATAAAAAATTACAACTGACTACTACTACCTAAAACTTGTATTATTTTCCTGTTTGCCTGTTTTGGCTCCACTAGCTCTTTAAGTACTTCCTCATGCACCTACTGGTTTGAGTGTTTGACGGGATGTTTTATGGTGAATGTTATAAAATTAAACATTTGTCTATATGGTGCTATCAGCGATGTACTGTCACAGTAGCAAGTTTGATCTATATTCCTTGTCAAACCTATTTACTGTATTGCTGTGTGCTTATTTTTTATAATATAGTAAGTTTAAAAAAAAAAATAAGAATATAGTGATCAGGCTGTAAGCCTCAGAGACCGTGCAAGCAAAACGCCATTTCAGTGATCTGTCAACTGAAAGCATCCAATTTTGTTTTAATGCTTGTAATTCATAACCTGAAACTCAATATCTGCCATATTCTACAAATCCCTGATCCCCCCACGATAGTCTACCCTACAAACACGATAAATTAGATCTCAAAAATGACCTGGCATTCCCTGAAAAGGGGCAGTCCATGTCAGATGGCAAGCTTATATGTTTTGTGCCATATAGAGAAAAGATCTGACTCACCCAAAACATTAATATACTGTATGTTATTTTATTTTAAAGGCATTTCTGCCAAACACAGCTGGAACATCGGTCCACTTATCAATGGGTTTCCAGCCCTCAACAGCCACCACATCACCAATAATGGAGACAACCAATCCTGTGGTTTGAAACAAACAGGAAGAGTTACAGAAGCAAGAACAGTGCACCAGCCAAGTTGTACGTACTGTACTTAGTGCATACAATTAGGATTTGCTGAAACTGCATTACTGAAACGAGGCTTATGTGACTCGGAAAAGAATTTGCTTTAAGACTATATGGCACCCTGAAGAAGTGTTAATATGAAACACTGACACTTTTACAAGCATATAAATCTTTAGAAATAGTCTGAGTGAGTTGAGTCTTTTCTGCCATTGTTTGTGGACCAACAAGGTTTCTGGGGCAGACTCCTCCAATTATTCTTTTTTTTTTTTTTTATTATTATTATTTAGGACAGAGGTCACACTGGGACTTCTGCTTAGGCTACCATTTTTGTTGCTGTGCACATAGAAAAACAGAGCACAAGTCTATTAGCCCCAATTGTCATTCACAGTTCTTATAATGTCTCAGTTCTTAGGAGCACATCCTTAATCTGTTGGGCAACTCTTCAGAGCCACTGTTACTCTGCATACAGAGAAGGATGCACACTGGTTCAGCTGACTGGTGGAAATGTGGGACCATGATAGCACTCATAATTAGAGATTGTGCTGGGGGAGGTCAAAAGGAAATTGTGCTCAGAATCAAAGGGATGTGGAACCTTGGCCCTTCACCACTGATTTTCTGTGCCACTGATGCAAGCAACCCCAGCCTCTACCGTACAACCATCGGTGACAAAACTGCAGAAGTAGGATGGAAGATCCAACCCCTGAATATTGGGTATCTCAAAAAGATGATGAAAAAACCTTACAAGGCCAGCCTGCTGGTACACCAGTAGAGTTACTGCTTGAAGTGCTGACAATGCAGGTTCAGTAGCAAGCCTGAAACACTGGAAGGTTGGGCGGGGGAGGGAGTATCAAGCTTTGGAGAACTGCTCTCCTCCTATGGAACATTTTTTTTTTTTTTTAAACTAAATATAGTGCACTCTAAGTAGCCATTGACTGTACAATGCTCTATGTGAAAGCAGGGAAAGTCAGGCATCCTGCTAGGCGGCTGTCAGCTGTTGGGGACCAGAAATAAGGGGTGGGACCCATATTACAATGCCTTGGGCGCATGCAGAAGCAAGTACATGCAAACTGCATCAGCGTCCTGTCACTGCACGCTGGTGGCCCTGGGGACAAAACATGATGGAAAACAACCCGACAGCAGGATGAACCACTTGCCTGACAAACTAGTCTCTGCTCCACAGACCACACCCAGCTCCATGTCTGAATGTCTGTCTCGGAGGGGAGGGGGAGAGAGAGAGAGAGAGAGAGAGAGAGACAGCCCTACCTCCACTGGCCCCACCATGGGGGGGGATCCGTGGTGGATTCCCAGAACAGGAAGTCCAGGGGAAGGTGCGCAACAGGGTTGGACAGGCTGCTGGAGAAGGGGTCTGTTCAGGCTGCCAGTGGATAAAACCTTCGATTAAATAAAAAAAAAAAAAAAAACTTCCATTAAAAAATGCTCATTTATTTCTTTTATTTGCTTATTTATTGAAGTATCGGAATTACAAACCTTTGAGTCAGAAGACTCATTTACAAAGGCTCCAAGTCAGAATAGTTCACAAAAACATACAGTGGTGCAATAACGTATTTCCTCTGGATAACCTCTATGTACACCTCTGTAACCAGGTTGCACTTGGAACGAGCCTTGGCTCAGTGTGCCTTTCCCGGTCACCAAATTTTAAATAAATAAAAACTTGTGTGTGTATATATATATATATATATATATATATATATATATACACACACACACACACACACACACACACACACACACACACACACACACATATACATATAACAAATGCAAGAACGATGTACAGGTATATGCAATATACAAAGAAACAATATATTGAACAAGCAATTCAATAAAAGATACAAATAGAAGTTTATAATGCCAGGCAGACTAAGTAATGCAATAGCAATGAGTAAATGAGTAAGGGAAGCAGGAGAAATGGGGGGAACAAAAGAGCAAGGAGTGGGGGACAGAAGGGTGAAAGAACAGGGAAAAATGAGGGGGGGAGGGGAAAATAGTACTGGTGTAGTCAGAGGTGACATTGTCGTAATAGAAAGGTGGGATAGGGTGAAGGAGGGCGAGTAGCAGAAAAGGACAGTAGTACTCACAGCAACAAGAAGCAAGGAGGTACTGCCAGAGTTTAAGGGCCTATTTTATTTAAGGACGAGACCTCAGAAGGCAGACCATGCAACCAGAGAGGAGCTCTCTACATGAAAGCCCTCTGCTCCAAGGAAGCCCTACAATACAGGACAAGGAAGGTGGCTTTAGAGGAGCTTCTGGTTGCCCGCCTAATTGGGGTAGGCATTAAGAGATGTTGGACAGCAGGAGAAGAGAGACCCGTGGTTATCTTTCTAGCTAACAGGCTGGTCTGGTAAAAAAGCAGTCCCCCAAAATTTAACCAGTTAGCTTGTTTGTACAGGTCACAAGTATGGAGGCAGCACAGCGTAGTGCTTTAAGGCTCCAAGCTGCAAACGTAGAGACCTGGGTTTGAATCCCACAGCCCCCACTTGTATATTGTGTGACCCTGAGCAAGCCACTTAACTTCCTTGTGTGCCCAGGTCACACATGTAAACAAGCTTTCAGCTTACTGACTCTCTCCTGGTTAAACCAAAACAAACCAAAAAAAAAAAAAACACAAGTATGTGTGAACCGATTACAACCAATCACAAGCTGGCACACTTTGTTCAAGGCGACCTTAATTCTGCTTAGAGCTGAATTAGCTGCCGATCCATAGATAACAATGCCATAATTGACTATGGACAGGATCAAACTGGTTACATCCCGACAAAGAGCATCAGATGGCATGCAGGACCCATTTCTGTAGAGAAGGCCAATCCTAGTGTTTACTGCCATACAGACCAGGGTTATGTACTCCTGGAAAAGAGAGGGTGGAGTCAAGGGTGATGCCAAGATATTTGAAATTGTGTACTTGTTCCAGGGGTGTTAGCTGACAGTTCAGACTGTTTAGTGGGGTGTCTTTGTTTTTGTTTTGTGAGTTGGCAAACACTATCACTTTGTTTTTTTTGTAATTTAAAATAAGTTTATGATGGGAGAACCACAATTTGGATTCCAAAAAAAAAAACAAAAAAACTCTGGAGACCGCTTTGCAGTGGGGTGGGATCAGGGTGACTACAGAAGATAACGGTGTCACCCGCATACAGTAACATCTGCCCAGAGTAGGCAAGGGGTAGGGTTTTGAGGAATAGACTGAACAGGAGTGGGCCAAGGACTGAACCTTGGGGGATGCCTGAGCGGACCGGTAGACTGAAGGGGAGAGTGTTACTGATTTTCACCCGCTGTGACCACTCACTAAGGTAGTTGGCGAACCAGGAGGTGGCATCTTGTGAGAGGCCCAGAGCAGGGAGAGATTCAATAAGAAGTGCATGACTGACTGTATCAAAGGCTTTTGTTAGGTCTACATACACAGACCCAACTATGTGGCCACATTCTAGGGCTTTATGAATAAAATCAGAATATTCCAGGAGAGCAGTGGCAGCACTGTGGGCCTTCCTGAAACCATGTTGTTGACGACATAGGAGGTTGTATTTTCAGAGGCAGTAAGAGAGTTGATCTGATACTATCCTTTCAAGGGCTCTGGAGATGGGGGTGAGGACAGAGACTGGGCGATAGTTACTATGGGAAGTTCTATCACCACTCTTAAGTATAGGTGTACTCATGGCTGATTTCCACTGAGAAGGGAATTGGCCTAGACATAGGGAGAGATTATGAAGTTTGGTAAGGGGGGATAGGACATCAAGGGCCAGCAGCAGAAGCTTCGAATCAAATGTGAACAGCTTTTAACTACATGTTAAGAATTTTTAAAAGTTACATTCGATCTGTGTGGATGTGGGTGTGTACTAACACAAACTTAAACTGACTCAAAGAAAGAAGTGGAACATTGAAAATGCTGACAGAGTTGAGCAATCCTTAACCTCATGAGGACAAAAAAAAACAAGAATAATCCTGCTGCTATGTTTATCTGTTCTACCTTTAAATTCATATTTCTTTAACAGAGAGAAAGACTGACTGTGTCCCAATTTGGGTATAATGGGCTTTTCTTCACAAGTGACAACATCTTCACAAACAGCACCACCCAGACCTCTGGGACAAACCATAAATCACACTTTAATGGCAGCCTGAGGCCTTAATATGTCAAAACTAGAAAACGTAAAGGGGCAATGAATCTAACAATTGTTTATTTTTTTCATTTTGTTTTACCAGGAAAAAGCTCTATTGAGCACAGCTCATTTGCAAGGATGTTCTGCTCATGACAGCACAGTGCAGAAAAAATGTACAGTGGTGACAAGTCTACAGAGTGAAAAGTTTATCTGCATTAGACACAGACAAGCGATTCTCAAAAAAAAAAAAAAACACACACACACACACACACACACAGTGATTCCTGTAGCCATTAACAATGCAGTTATTTCTTTTTTACCGGCCATGAATTTGAAAAAAAAAATTTAGCACTGTATATCAGAAAACTGTAAACGTGGTCTGTTCTTTTTAAATGCAAAAAGCAACTTTCATGACTGACAGTGTAGTTTTTGGCAAAGAGTATACATACAGGTCAATCCTCTATGCACAGGATGACCTCGGACTCAAAGTTTAAATGCATTCAATGTTTAACTGCTCAGTGGGTAACACAAAAAGTTTAACCTCATACACAACCAAATGCACAGTACTAACACCTGTGATACAGTAAAACAAAGCACACAACATCAAAGCAGCTTATTCTCTTGCATGTATATGAACGCCAAGATTAAAAGTACATATATGACTTGACACTTCTATCTGTAAAAATAACCACTTTTTGATTATTCTTATTCTGAGGTCAGACTGTGGCACAGGGAGTCCACTTGGAAAGTTGGTACTTGGGCCCAACCAGAAAGTGATTGAGAGGTGTGCCAATGGGTGACACACTCATTGCAGCATTCTTGCTCTGTGTGTGTGTGTGTGTGTGTAGCTTACATTTATGTACCATGATAAGAAAATCTCATTTATTAAAAATATATATAGGTATAAAAATATGGAAACATTTGCAGTCTGGAAGATGCGTAGGAGTGCACCTGCAAACTTCCAGGTAGGCCACTCCTACACTGGTATTAAAAGGCTGAGTACTTAGCCTCGTGCCCCAATCGAAAGTCTAACTGTGGGAGCTTCTAAAAAGTTTGTTTTCTACAGTTCTACATTAAAGTCCAGAACATCCACCTGTCACTACAGACAGCCCCACGGGGAGCGACCAGCAAGACCCGTTAGCGGCTGTCCTCCAGTGACAGTGGTGACATACATGTTTAGTGCACGCAATATTAGACAGTGACGCTACCTGTAGTAATAAATATCGCTCTTGCCAGCGCTGAGTCCGGACTTCCGGATCACTTCTTCTTTCTTCCATCCCGGCGGCAGAGCCGGACAGTCTGTCCTTTTTCTCTCCATCTTTCAGCAAAACACACCTTTAAAACATACACAAGTATAACAATAAATGACTACAGATCAAGAAAATGATGGGAACTCCTCCCCTCCGCCGTAGCTCGGCTGACTGTAGTTGACAGCCGAACCAGACTCCTCAGTCAGAGCAGCACCTACGACAGTTGCGTCGTCACTCTCGGAATTCACTGCTCTTCCCAAGGCCGAACGGCTCTTGGCATCCACCAGCGGATTCCCCCGCACTTACCAACAAGTAGTCCGGAGATAAACTGATCGATAAGCAGTCTTCCTCTGAACGAATACAGTTATAATTCGCTGTTTCTCTACAATGGAGCAGCTTTGTGATAAAGGGTATAAACGATTTGGGAAAGCCTAGCTTTCTGATAGTTTATGTGTCATGTTCAAGTTGAGATGACAGTATCCCTGCGCTGTTTCGTCATTCACTGAGGGTGGGGAGGATTGAGAGCTGGCCAAACATAAAGTTTGCTGAGTTTGAGGGAAGCTGGACTGGGTACGTTAATGCTGTAGCCGAGTGCGTACGTAGTCAAAACTGAGTCTCCTAGTTAGGGTTACCACCTGTCCTGATTTGAGTAGTTTTGTCCTGTGAAAAATGCTACATGTTCTGACATAGTAGAAAAACATATTTTCTGACCTTCCTCTAAATGCTGCAAAAATTATACCCTAACCAACATACTTTAAATGATTAGAAACAGCTAAACAAACTACTCTTAGTCTTAAAGGGACACTCAACTTTTTTTTTTGCATCATATTATTTTTAGGTCAAACTCCATATTTAATGATTGCTTACCTTCTCTAAAATTACTTGATGCTGGTGATTGTTTTGTTTGCTTTATTTATTTGAACTGAAGTGCATGATAATGTATAGCTTTACCCAGTCTTGTTTTGCTTCTTTAAGCACCCCCAACTTCCCTGTCTAGGGGTATCAAAGTGGTAAAGTTTGTTGGGAAGGGGGAGCACCCGGAGCGCTGCACAGCCATGAAACACAGTCCAGAAATATGACAGAAAAAACAGTACCTGATTGTCCATGGGTGGTAAAGGATGGACTGCATCGGGGGCCCCGGACTCAAGACACTGAGTTGGAACACAGGGGGGGTTGACGCAGACCTTCACCTGCCTGGCCTTGCCCACTTCACCTACAGGCCTTTGTAGACTGCTTTCACCAGGCAGGCTTCTCGACATCTTCCACAGTGGATCTCTGGTCCCTGACGCTCTGGATGCCACTCTGGAAACACACTGGGTGCAAGGCTGTGGAAGCAACTTCATTTAGCAGCAGCAAAGTTTCTTTTAAACACAAGGGGCAAACGCAGAAATCTCATTTAATGAACAGTCAGTTAAATAAAGTCACTCCGTGGAGCACCAAATCAGGAACAGGGGTCACATTAGTGGCAGAATCAAATAGAAAGTAAACTGTACTTTGGATCCAGGGGTCCCAACTGCATAAGACATTTAGATGGACAGACAGTCCCAACACAGTCATTAGTTTGAGGTCAAAACAACCACACACATAGGCAGTGTTAGACTTTTGTCTCCCAGCTTCACACTCTTTTACCAGGAGCTCTGACCTGCAAGGGGTGCACAGAGCACTTACAGCCCCTCTCACCTTCTACTCCTGCTGCACAAGCTTTATAACAGATGGCACATCTCTGATCTAATGAGGTTCCCTTTATTTCTTACTGGAGCAGTTAAAGCCACAAATGACTAGGGCAGGAGCGAGACCCCTCAGACACAGTCCAGCACACGATCACTGATGCTATGTCATTGCCACGAGCATCCAAGGGGTATTTTCCCTGGTGATCCTGCAGGTTAGGGCAAATCTCTCATGCAGTGATTCCAGTCCAGAACAGCCTCATTTGTGCGGCTCAGTCACTTTGCCACAAGAAAATTGAACACAGCCTGCCACTCTGCCTTCTTCTGCCATGACCAGTCCCACGGGACTCCTCCGGCCTCCTACGGATTCACACGCGCTGGAGCTCCACAGCATGCAGCAGCACTCAATGTCCAGGTAGTCCTGGGACCTGCCGCCACCTTGGTCCCAGAACCCGGATCCCCTCAACCAAACCAGGCCCAGCCACAAGCCTCCATCTATCTCCAAACTGCAGTCCTCCCAGGATAAAGCTTTCTCTGCTAATCCCCCTTCACCTCATGTCTGTCCAGGGGTAACAGCATTTTTCCTATTCAGATTCTCTGGCTGAGAATCTCAAGACTTCACACAAGCTGCACCTCGGCTCTGTATTTTCTCCCTCAGGTGGCCACACTATTAAAGCAAACAGCTGCAGCAATGGCTGCATGGCCGAGCGGGTCAGCACCCCGCTCTGACCTCCTTCTCCTCTTTCTCTCCTTCTCGACCCTCTCGAGATTCTCACAGCCCTCTCTTTTATGGGCTCACGGACATTTGGCACCAAAACCAGTGGCCCAATCAAGGACCGAATCCTTTAGCGCCAACCCCTCTATCGGGTTTTGTGCCCTGCAGGACTTGTAGTCCCAATTTCAGTATTTATTTTGTCCCCCTGTGGTGCCAGCCAGCACGGAGAACTACTGCCCAGAAAGGAGCCTCTGCTTCTTTAAATTTCAGTTCCCTAGTGGAATCCACGCATGTGCATAATTCGCGGACTGCCATTTTGAATAAAAATAATTATTTACACTTTGCGATCCCGTGCCCAGTCTGGTCCCTTACCGGACCTGGGACTGCACACTCTCCTACCTTGCAGCTTGGACAGTCATTCCAGTGCTCAGCCCGGCCCTGATTGGGCCGAGACACCAGAGAAAACAGCTGCATGCCACAATGGGAGGTCACAAGGTGCGAATCCCACCAGCGCCACCAGGACAAGACAATGCCAGGGGAAAAGCCAGGGAGCACAGAGCTTCCAAACAGGTAAGCCCATTTTGGGGGGGTTTACACTTCAAATCATCAAACTACTCTTACTGCATAGTTTCTAAACATTAGAAACACCCTCAAACAATGCAGCCACTCATGATACAATAGTCTCCTCTACTCCCACTGCATAATAACTGGCTATTTTGTGTTGGGGGTGTTCCTGAGTCTAAGAAAGATGCAGTGAGAGTTGGTCAAGAAATGTAAACAAACATGTTTTGGTGTGGTAACACCACTATGCTAGGCACTCAGTTTTTCACTTTTTAAAAGAAAAAATGGATCTGAATCAAACTACCAGCTTCATAAACAGTTTCTATAGAATGTGAACAAACATAAAACATGTTTTTAAACTAGGGACACTTTGAGGACTAAGGGGGTTGACAGTGTCCCTTTAATTCTGATTATTTAGAGAAATGATGTCTGTTGAATTGGTCGAGGTTATATATTGCCCTATGAAAAATCATGTTTCAGTTAGAAATGTCCTACTTTGGGCTTCTTAAAAGGTGGTACCCCTAATTTTACATACCTTTCGACTGTCCCCAATCATGAGCGATGTCCCTTATCTTTACCCCCTCAAAATTACTTTGTCCCTCGTAGGAAAGACAAAAGTTGCTGCCCACTCACAGTCGGACTGGCCCACCTGGATACCTTGAAATTTCCAGGTCCCCCCCCCCGGGTACCTGGCCACCTTCTAAACTCTAAAAATCTTTGCATTTATCATCTACTTTTTTAATTAAATGGTGTATTTAGGGCATTGTAAGTAAATGTAAAATGCAAACACAGAGCTAGTGCGTCAAATTTAGGTGGAATATTGATATGAGTGTGTCAACTTGAGCCCTCCCCTGCTGATTTTCGGAGGGCCCCATATTACTTATCCAGGTGGGTTTCCTGTACCCCAGTCTGACAGAAAGTACTGGAAATATAGATTTTAAAGCAGAAATTCATAATATTCTAACTTGTTAAATCAAAAACAGACTTTGTACAAGTAAAGGCAGTTGCTTCCACAGAGTTTTGAGCTTGTATCTCCCATTTCTGAAGATGTGTCCCTCAATTTGAGGGTTGGTGTCCCACATTGTCCCTCAATTTAAATGCCTGTGTCCCTCATTTCAGTGACCATAGGTTGAGAGATATGGACATACAAATGAAACTTTCAAGAGTTGACACAATATTTTATCATACAACACAGAAGCGACATTTGTAGGCAGTGTTGGAATTACGCTTCATGAGCTTCAGGAGCTGCGAGGGCCCATGAGGATCCCATCTCTAAACTGAGCCCCACCCCCCCCCGCACCATCACCTTCCGTTTAAGTCAATGGCAGTGATGCGTGAGGTACCTTGGCTTACTTTAGAGCTATGGAAGCACAGCCCTGAAAGTCCCACTGTAATTCCAACATTACACAGGCTGCTCTTGCACTTCATTGCTCTACAACTGCAGCAAAGAAAAACGGTACAACTACAACCTGGCCAAAGGCCCTAACATGGCACTGCCTACAAGCCCCACAGCCTTAGCTGCCTAAAAAGGAGTCAGCCTGCAAAACTCTGCCTCTTTGTTTGCTGCTGCACACAGTGTTCCGGAATGTTCCGGCAGTCACAAAGCATGCCTATTTTGAAAATGACCCACATTGATCCCCTGACCCAGGCCCTGGCAGAGGGCCTGATGATCACAGCCGGCAAGGCTGGCAGCCATAATCAATTCTGCAATTGACAAGAGACGGCAGGAAAGTCAGGCTGCAGCAGAAAGTGGGACAAGTGCGATGCCGGGCCCTTCTAACCTGGGCTGCGGCAGGTTAGGTCAGATATATTTTTGATTCAAGGGGAGGTGTAGGATAGTGCCTCCCCACTGAGTATATTTACTTCAGAATCTGATTTCTCGGAGGTAGAACTGCCATGCAGAGATGGCATGATTTCCGTTGCCTTGGCCTCCTGACATGAGCAGAAGGAAAAGGAGCCTGACCACCCGGTTCCTGCCTCCACTTGAGATGGAAGCCACTCCAGTGTCAGAAAGGGCCCAGGAAAGGTGAAATCCCCCTTCATGGCCCAGGATAGGGATAGGTGGAATATTTCAAGGAACAGAAAGGTTTAGGGAACATCCTCACAAAGGGCTTAAGAGGTACTGCTCTACCGACAAGAGTGCTCATGGCCACAGACAGAGGGTGGCATTTTTGGTTGGTGAACCCAGCAATTAAGTTTTGTCTCACACTGACCCCAAACCCAGCAGGAAATATAATTCTGTGAAGAGATGAATGGAGGGGCAGCTGAGGCTCCCCAAGGGCAAAGAAAGCCCTCAAGAAATCCAAACATTTGAATGTGCCCAATACCCCTAGATGTCTTCCCCCCCCCCAGCCTGGATCTTTTGTCCAGGCAGATTTACCATTGGATCCTTCACAGGAAGTGGAGGGTCAAATTCAGAGACCGACTCGGACCAATCCGTATGGTGTACCTGACTTACAGAGGTGGCAGTCCCCCAGAACTTGCCCACAATAATAACATATGAGATGAGTTGGACCAGGAGCGGAAGAAACAACCCTGTGACCCAGACGCCCTGTGTGACTTCCCCTTTGATTGGGTCTCTTACCCATAGTGTCTGATTATTTGGTTTCCAGGCTCAAGAAACCACTTGACAGAAAGGCCAGGTGCTAGTACAGCAAGATTCTCCTAGGCCGTCACTACCATTTAATATGGCAGCTCTGCTTAACTTTGAAAAGCAGTTTTCTATGTACCTTGGAAAGGCAGGCAAGGACCCTAAGAAGGAGAATGAGAAACACCAGCTGATGGGCCAAAATATGGAGGCACTGCAAACGAGCCATACATAACTGGAAAAACACAAAATTGCAGCACTACATGTCACACACCCACTCAGCAGATCAGCCCTCTACTCCCAAAGTGCCAACCTCCAAGCGCAGTCTTGTGAACAGTTAACAAACAGGGTAACCTTCCTGTCTGTTTTGTGGGTTCAAATCAACCTTTGGTCTCAAGTCTTGGAGGGATTCAAACTGTGAACCTCTTGCTAGCATACCCAATATACAGTCTCAGATAATTCTGCTCTTTCGGGGGGTGCAGATATCTTTTGCACCTAACCAGGCATACAAAATGAACCCTTAAAACTCTATTATAGACCTCAGAATAAATTCTTACCTTTTCTCAGTTTGGTAAAGCCAGTTAGCATTGTGCAGTGTCAGCTTTAACCATATATGCTTCCCTTGTCAAGAAAAAGAAATTCAAAGGCACACCAATTAATCTCTAAAGTAGAGCTTTACTTCCAAATGGATAAAAAAAATGTAACATGTAAATACAGAACCATATATCACAAAACATACAAATCACTTAAACAAAACAGATTTAAAAGTGCATACAAAATCTTCTACCACAGTACTCTTAGAATTGTCTTTTCTAAGGTATTTTTATCTCACAGTGCTGTAGATGTCTTCTTTTTCAGAGTCCAAACATTTGTGTCTAAAGGAACATAGAATACTGTTTAAAAACTGTCTTTGCCAACCTCTTTGCATGAGGTCACCTGGCTCCTCCCCGTCAGAATATAAAAAAAAAATATCTATGCAAAACAGGATGTCTTTTTCAGAAGTAAATTAAGTGATCTCAGCAAAACTCAATTTCTCATTTGACTTTCTTTGATCTTATGATCAGCTTCCCCTTTCCAGGACATCAAAGGGCCTTGTAATGACTCTCTGCCAGATCTCACGGAGGTGCAACATGCTTTGTATCACCAGGTGAATTTTACTGTGTTTCCTCTGAACGTTATCAAAATTTATGATCCGTCTTGGCAGTTAGGTATCTTCTAGCCTGTAATTATCTCTTGGCCTTCCAGGACACACCTTGTAGCTAAATCCTGGGAGGGGGTGTCATTCCACAGACTGTCAGCATCTCTCATGAGAGACATTCAAACACATTTTTATATTCAAAAATCATAGATTAATCAGAACCAGCTGTCTGAGTGTCACACTACACACAAGGCTCAAAAAAGACTATTTATTGAAGCTTCCAAATGCAAGAAATGCCCCTGGTGCTTCAAGGGTACAGTCCCTCTTCATCAGGGTTTTCTATGTACCTTGGAAAGGCAGGCAAGGACCCTAAGAAGGGCCAAGATAAGAGCATATGCATGGTCCAGAACAAACGTCTGGACCTGATGGGCCCTTTATCCTTTTTGAGTGATGTGGTCCAGGATTCACTTGACGATAGCAAGCCCCTGTACCCAGACATCTGCAAGACATCATCCAACATGCCATGCACTAATATTCAAAGAGGTCACCTTGCACTTGCCCAGGAGCCCAAAGATGCTATATTCAGTGGAATAGCACACTGGCACTATTCAACTGAATATAGGGCCATGTCAGCCCAGCACTAAGTCACTTAGCATTGGGCAGACATGGCTCCTGAAATAGGGCACCGTAATGGTTTGCGCCCACACTAAATTTCCAATATTCAGATGGTCCCATGCAAGTGAGCTCATTGGGCATGCAAAAGGCTAAGGGGCCATTTGCATACCCATTATGGGCTCATTTGCATGGGTAGTCGTGCAATTTAGTGTGGTGCCGCCCCCACTTGCCCAGTCCCAGAGAGCTATCCCTGATGTTAGTGGTCCCTCCCCACACACACTAATCACCAGCCCAATGTTAAAAGGACATTTTTCCCTGGTATTAGTGGTCCCCCCTGCCGATTGCTGGCCCATTGTTAAAACTTAAACTTTTCCTGGTGTTCCGTGGTCCCCTTCCACACACACACACTGATCGTCGGCCCAATGTTAAAAAGACATCTTTCTGTAATGCATGTGGTCTCCCCATTATTAAAACAAAAATGTTCCCTGGCCCCCTTATTGCTGGCCCAAGGTTGAAAAGACATATTTCCCTGGTGCTAGTGTTTCTTCCTCCCACTGATCGCCATCCCATTGTTAAACTTTCCCATGTGTCCGGCGGGTCCCCAACCTGGCTAATTGCTGGTCTGATGTTAAAGAAATATCTTTCCCTGGTGCTAGTGGTCCCCTCCTCATCCTGCTGATTGCCAGCCCATTGTTAAATATTAAACTGTCTCTGGTGTCCAGTGCCCGCCCCCCCACCAATCGCCAGCCCGATGTTAAGAATGAAATGTTCCCTGGTGTCCAGTGATCTCTCCCCCACCTGCACCCATGCCTAATGTATATGTAGTATTCCCTGGTGTCCAGTGGTCCCTCCACCACCAAATCCTCCCAACACACAGACACCGTTTTCCTTGTACCCAGTGTATCCTTGCGCCCATCCCTATCCCTGTATATTAAAGATAAACCATTCCCTGGAGGCTAGTGGCCCCCATCCCTAGCCCCCATCCCATGTATAATGAAAGAACACCATTCTGTAGCATCTAGCGGACCCCCCTCCCTATACCCAATCCTCTGTGTAATTAAATATCTCCATTTCCTGTTGTCTAGCAGACCCCCTTCCCTATCCCTGGTCCCTGTATAATTAAATATTACCATTCCTTGGTGTCTAGCAGCCCTCCCCCCCCACACCTGCAGTAGAGCCCACCCCGCTCCCACCAAATCCTGACCCAGAGCTGGCAGCTGGCCTCCACCCTCCATCATGGCCAGCCACCAACTGAGCTGTCAATAAGCACATACTGTAACAGCTGATTGTACAGTATGTGATCATTGACTGCTCAGTCGATGGCCAGCCATGGAGGGCAGAGAGCTGTGCTGGTCACCGGCTCGCAGTAGGGATTGGGGGGAGCGGGGTGAGGCACTACCTGCTTTGTTGGAGGGGTCCACTAGACACCAGGGAATGGTGATATTTAATTACACAGGAGATCAGGGATAGGGAGTGGGGTCCGTTAGATGCCAACGACTGATGAGATTTAATTACCCACAGGATCAGGGATCGGAAGGGGGGACCACTAGACACCAGGGAATACTGCATTAACAATGAGCATGGGTGCGGTTGGGGGAGGTACCCTTGGACACCATGGAATGTTTTTTTCTTAACACTGGGCCAGCGATTGGTGGTGGGGAAACCATGGGACACCAGCAACAGTTTAATTTTTAACAGCAGAATGGCGATCGGAGGGGGGCAGACCACTAGCATCGGAAAAGATGTACTTTAACATCAGACTGATGATCAGCAGGGGAGGGAGGGAAGGGGAGTGGACCACTGGACACCAGGGTCTACTGTGTTGAGGGTCATGGGGGGGTCAACACACTTCCTCCGCAATCGCTAGGGTTGCACGGGAGTAAGTCATGTTATAGGTTGGCGGTATCTGAGCCGTGCAAGAGGACCCCACAAAACGGTCTAACGCGGTGCAAATACTCAGAATAT
Organism: Neoceratodus forsteri; assembly: GCA_016271365.2. Lineage (NCBI taxonomy): Eukaryota > Metazoa > Chordata > Ceratodontiformes > Ceratodontidae > Neoceratodus > Neoceratodus forsteri. The sequence continues at coordinate 455,176,789 of CM057449.1, read as the reverse complement.
TGGAGTGCCAATATTGAGCTCCCTGACCCTTCATTTACGACCCCCCGAATATTGCCCAGACTCAAGCCCCGTTTGCCCACGCTAACTGGGCTTTTGAATATGGGACTTCCACGCAAAGCTAGGTTTGCGCACACAGACTAGGTTTTGTGACTGGGCAAACTTTTGAATATCTGGCCCCATATGTTTTCTGGGAAATTCCAATATATTTCTTTCAGCAGAAAGACAAAAATCCGCTGTCCTACATTTTCACCCTGACTCAGAGGGCTTAGCTTATAAGGATGCAGGGACAGAGGCTGACCGATGTTTCTTTGGGGAACAGAGGTTGTTGGATGTCTTTCAAGACGCGTTCCTAACTCAGCAGGTGAGGGAACCGATCAGGGAGGCACGGGTACTGGATGTGGTCCTGGCAGACAGTGACCAGATTGGGGGCCTGGAGGTAAGGGACCCATTGGCGGGGAGTGACCATGCCACGGTCTGGTTCTGCCTGGACCTAGGAGGAGAAGGCTGCACAAAGATGGAAGTAAACTGACTCAGGGGCGGATTTTATGAAATGGGAAGGTTCTGTAAGGAGCATTTGGATGGGATTGGTCAGACATGGACACTGATAGTAGGTGGGAAATCATCAGGAGAGGGGTGCAGGATGCTACCAGAACCTGTGCAAGAGTAAGATGAAATGCAGTAGGGCCCAAAACCTGCTGGTGGACCAGGGAGGTCCAGGAGGTGGTGCGGAAAGAAGGCAGCCTATAAGCAATCCAAGTGCTCAAGGAGTGAAAGGGACTAGGGAGCACGAGCTGATGGTTAGAAGGGCCACTAGGTGGTGGAGGGCGGCTAAGGCAAGGAAGGAGCAGAACCTGGCTAGGAAATTAGAGAGAAAACAAGGGTTCTTTAGATACATTGGGGAAAACGAAGGGTGAAGGGCAGATTAGCAGGATTAAATCAGGGGAGAGATGGGCACAAGACCCGGGGAGCAGGCTGAGGTACTAAATGAGTACTTCACCTCAGTTTTCACCAAGGAAAATGGGATGCTGCATCATACATGGGAGAAGACAGAGATACTGAGAAGGGGGGACCCTTACCGATCAGCGGGTCTGGGGAGATGGGGAGGCATCACTGGCAGGAGTGGGGAGGGCTAAGCAGGGAGAAGAGGTACCGGAAGTGGAAATCACAGCAGAGAGAGTGAGGGAAGCCCTCAGCTCCCTTAAGACAGAGAAAGCACCGGGGCCGGATAAATTACATCCCAGAGTGCTGAAGGAACTTGCGGATGTCCTGGAAAAACCCCTGGCGGAGCTTTTCACCATCTCTCTGAGGACAGGATGGGTGCCCCAGGACTGGAAGGTGGCGCATATAGTGCCTGTCCACAAGAGGGGATCAAGGGAGGTGGCAGGGAACTACAGGCCTGTCAGCCTGACATCGGTGGTGGGCAAGGTAATAGAGGGCATTATCAAGGAGAGGCTGGGGGGGACCTGGACAAGTCAGGGTGCCTGGACGATAGACAGCATGGATTCATCCCGGGGAAATCGTGTCAGACAAACCTGTCGGAGCTCTATGACTGGGTGACAAGTGCCTTAGACCTGGGTAGACCAGTGGACGTCCTCTTTCTAGACTTCAGCAAGGCATTTGACTCTGTTCCTCACATGGGCCTGTTGGATAAGCTGGGAGAAATGGGGGTGGGGAACCAGATGATCAGATGGATAGCAATTGGCTCCAGGACCGGACCCAGAGGGTCGTAGTTGGTGGGATAGTCTCATCCCTAAGGAGGGTCATTAGTGGGGTCCCACAGGGATCAGTCCCTGGGCCCCTTCTGTTCAACGCCACGCTCTGACACAAGGACAGAATCAGGAGTGAGATGAGTCTCTTTGTGATGACTCCGAAATGTAAAGCGATGGTGGATGGGGAGGAGGGAGGGTGGCCCACAGGGGACCTGGAGGCTCTGGAAAGATGGTCTAGAAAGTGGAAGCTGAGGTTCAATGCAGGGAAATGCAAGGTACTCCACCTAGGGGCCAGAAACCCAGGCCAAGTGTACACCCTGGGGGAATGCTACAAGTCTTGATGGCTGAGAGGGACCTGGGGGTGGTGGTGGATGTCAAGATGAACAACTCTGAGACTTGTAGGAGGGCAGCAGCCAAGGCCAACAGGATGCTGGGATGCATCGCTAGGGGGATCACCTCCGGAAGGAGGGAAGTGATACTCCCTCTGTATAACTGCTTGGTGAGGCCGCACCTTGAGTACTGCGTGCAGTTTTGGAGGCCACACTTAAAGAGGGACATTAACCTCCTGGAGAGGGTCCAGAGGAGGGCAACCAAAATGATTTGGGGCTTGGGGGACAGGACCTATGAGGAGAGGCTCGAAGAGCTAAATATGTACACATTGGAAGAGAGGAGGGACCGGGGGGACATGATAGAGGTCTTCAGGTACATGAAGAGGGTAAATAGGGGAGGAACAGTCAGGTTGCTTCGAAGGAAGGAGGAGGGGCCACTAGAGGGCATGGGTGGAAGCTGGAGGGGGAAGATTCAGGGGAGAAAGGAGGAGGTGCTACTTCACTGAGAGGGTGGTGGAGCCATGGAATGCTACCTAGGGGCTGGTGGAGGCAGAGACAGTGGAGGGGTTCAAGAGGGGGTGGGACAGGTACAGGGGAAGGGTTCTGGAAGCAAAATCCAATGCAGCAAGAATATCCGGGACTGGGAAGGGAGAAGCCAGAGAAGGCGAGGGGGGCAGCAAGGTCAGCAACCAGGGTGGGGGCTGACCAAACGAGCAGACATGAAAGACCGTTAGGCCTATTCTGCTGGCATTTTAGTATGTTAGTATGTTAGAACCCCTTTCAAAAGATCTCCACAAGATAGGCAAAGGATATTCATTTAATTAAAAAAAAAACCAGACTTCTTTAAAGAATAATAGACCATTTTTTCCCAGGGTCAGAAGGAGAAGGTGTCTTGATTTTGGCTAGTCTGGGCAGCAACCCAACTTTTAACAGGTCCCCAGAAATAGTTACCATAATGTCCAGTATGGATATGATAATTTCAGAGCCACTGGTTACCGCAGCAGAGGTCATTCAAGGGGAGGCAAGGAGACCCAGCAGACTGCACCCCCCCCAACAGCAGATATGGTGGTCCAGCCAGCAACCCTACCTGTGGAGGCAAGGGGCTCTAGGGCACAGCAGGCCACAGCAGCCCTGACTGTGTAGACAAAAGCAGGGTGCAGCAGCCCTGGCTGTGGTGGCAGGAGACAGAGGAAAGCATGGTGCAGATGCCTCGATGGTGTGGCAGGACATGGGAGCATCGGGGTACTGCAGCCTTGACTGTGGGACAGAGTGCACATGGTGCAACAGCCCTGCCCCTTTTGGGGTGATGGAAGTGGGTAAAAAGGTGCAGCAAAAGCCCTACCTTTGGTTGTATGGGGCAGCATTGTGTGGCAGCCCCAGCTGTGGAGGCAGGGGGCATGGGACTCTAGGATGTAGAAGAGCACAGCAGCCCCAGCTGTGGAGACAGGAACAGGAGGTAAAAGGGCATCAGAGGCCCTGACTGTGGGTGAGGGACAGAGGGTAGCAACTTCAACTGTTCAGGTAGGGGGTAGCAGCACTGATTGTTCAGGCAGGGAATGGAGGCAGCAGGATGCAGCAGCCCCACTTGGATGGGAGAAAACAGTGGGTAGCAGGGTGCAGCAGCCTTGAATGTGGGGCACTGGACAGGGGGCAGCAGAGTGCAGCTGCCCCAACTGTGGGGCAGACGACAGGGGGCATTAGGATGCCATATAGTGTTTCTAGCACATACGTGTTGTACTGTATTTTCACACAGAAACCATCAAAAAACTGAAATTTGTGAGTTCATACAGTACATGTGCCTGAAATAGCAGAGTGTAGCAAACACATGTTTGTCACTCTGACATGAAAATTTAAATGTTCTTACATGAACCTATTTATGGAGGCTAGAAAAACATAGAAGCATAGAATTTGTTGGCAGATAAGGATTGCATGGCCCACTCTGTCTGCCTATTTTCCCTAGCTACTATAATACCAAAGACCCTTCTTGATCTCTGGCTTTTCCCTCCCTTTCCTATCCCCTAAGGTTTCCTATGCCTATCCCATTCATTCTTGAATCCTGTTACAATTTTTGCCCCACCACCTCCTCTGGGAGGATGTTCCACGTGTAACCCCCCTACAAATTGGGGTTTACTAAGATGTCTTCCTGGGCTGCCTAATGCCCACTGTCAGGATGGTGTCCTGTGTCTGCAGTAGCTGTATGTGTCTGCATGAGAGTGCTATAGAAAGCCTCCGTGCCTATCTCTTTTAGAGAGTCATTACACTGTGTTAGAAATTAGTCTGGGCTGGGTCCGAGTAGTTCAGAGCTCGTGACTGGCCAGGAGAGTGGTATTTCTACTCCATTCTGCAGTCACTATATGCACAGAGGGAGCTCTGTTAGGAACTGTGTTCATTTACTGTTTCTCTGCCTCAGTAATAGTATAGAAGTTTGTTTAACCTGCCTTCTCTTGCAGCTTGGTCTCTTTGCATAAGAGCCACCATTTTGTTTCTGGACTGCCAGAGCTGGACCAATCAAACATCAGGGAGCCTAAAATGGAGACTGTCTCCAGAGGTCTTGTGGGACTGAAATCTGTAGGAATTGTAGTTTTTAAGGTTTGGCACCTAAATGTACCTGGAGGGGGAGCCCTTGTTGTGGCAGACAGTTCCCTCAGCCAATCAAACCTTTTGGATCTCAGAGGAATGCCCCAGAACTGCCTGTAGCAGAGTCAGTCATGAGCTGGAGTTTGGAGAGTGAACAGCTCGAGCCATCGAGCAGCTGCTCCTGTGTAGGAGCAAGGGAGCATCGGTGGAAAGGCTGTGCTGGCCTACCTGTCTCATCTTCCAGTGAGAAATCCTGTGAATGTGAAAGTTGGACTTTAATCTAATTCCTTTGTTTGAGATCTAAAGCCTGAAGAGAAAGAGAGTGATCATTGCCTGAATTTGGGACTGAAGACTTGCTCCAGAAGCAATCAGCCTGCCAGGTACTGAAGTGAGCCATGGATTGAGAGGTTTACGCATAACTTCTGCTAAATTGCAACCGGACTTTTCCCAAACTGTGTCTAAGAGTTGTGTTGCTTATAAGTGTGCTGAATGTGCTGTGTGGGTCGCAATTTGATTCCCCACCTTCAAGTGTGTTATGCTAGCTGGAAGCTGCTCCAGCACTCTCACAGACTAAATCTGAACTGCCTGCTCTGGTCTGGGCCCTGCCATCTCGGCCTAGACTGCCACTCCCATCACAGAGGCATGTCTGACGAAAGACCTGCTTGGGGATTTGGGTCCCTGCTCAACACCATCGAACAGGTAGCAACCACCTCAGTGAGTTGTGTGGGCCCTGCTTCCCCTGGCAGACCAGAACACCATCCAGAGGTCTTCATCTCGTCAGTCCGGCCTCCTGGTCTGGGTAGCGTGAGTACCAAACATGGTAGCTCCCTGCAACAAAGCTGCAATCACTGTGTGTCATCTGATTTATTTGTTTGGGTTTATTACAACGAACTGAGCCCTCCGGCTCCAGATTATGAATTCTGGGTTGACGTGCATGCTAATTGTTTTTTCTCCTAAGGGCCCCAACAACAGCTTCAACGCCAGCCTACCCCGGGCATTGCTTCAGACTAGCCTGCTTAACAACTGGGTACCCAGGGTTGTGTGACTGTATGCAAGGGACTAACTGTGCATGCATGTTCAGCCTGAATTAATCAGATCTGTCTATCATCCACTAGATTCATGCCCCACCCCTGTTCACTTCCCCCTGAATAAATCAGATTTTGTTCTTTTTGCATTTACCCTGGCTAGTGTGTACTTTTTTGGTGTTGGTATTGTACTGCCATTGAACTGTTGCATTACAGGTCTTACTTTAAAGGGGGTCTCCAGGGCAGCAGCAGAGGATCCAGCCCTGGTGGTAAGTGCAAGGGGTGTGAGCAAGTCATTACTGCCATATGGTACATGTGAATGTTTTCCTGCTATACTGTTTAGGCCACTAGAGGGGTTGGTAGGGGGTCATAGCATCCCAGAGGGCTATACCAACAGCAGTTACACTACCCCAAAACCATTCCTCCGGGTGGAGGCACCTGTTCAACAAGCTCATACCCCTCAACCTGCGCCTAGGCATGCAGGCAGGGGTAGTAGCCCTTAGGATACTGCCACCTAGGGGTTACATTTTGGAGGCACTGCTTGGGATTAGCACCCCATAATGGTCAAAATCAAGGAGTACTGCAAAAAGTTCAGTGGATACTAATGGATAATAATGGCTGTGCATCAGTTGGTGGGATGGTGTATGGGGCTTGAGATTGACTCCCCCAGTGCCTTGTTAATACTGGATGTACCCCTGGGCATTAGTAAAGACACTGTAGAAGGGGCACTTTCAGAATTTGAATGCTTGGGAAAAGCTGTGGTGGTAAGCCGACATGCTGACTTGACTGCCTAGACCTTAAGGAAGAGGGATGCCCGGATATCATGGCAGTCACAGAAACATGGTACACATAGAACCATGACTAGGATGTCAAAATACCAGGGTACGCAATCTACAGGAGGAACAGGGAGGGTAGAAGAGGAGGAGGAGTAGCTCTCTACGTAAGGGAAGAGATCAAAGCAATAGAACAAAAGGGTAAACAGGAAGGAGAGGAGGCACTGTGGGTCACGCTGGAGACTAGAAATGGCACCACAATCTGCACAGGGGTTGTATATAGACCCCCATCTTAGGGGGAGGAAATGGACAAGGAAATGATAGAAGGCATCCTTAGGATGGCAGAGAAAGGGGAGATATTGTTGATGGGGGACCTGAATATGCCAGATGTTAACTGGAGCACCTTCGCTGCAGCCACATCCAAGAGCAGGGCCATTCTCGATGCCCTACAGGGGGCATGACACAGACAGCTAGTGTTGGAACCCAGTCAGGAGGGAGCAATCTTAGACCTGGTACTCTCAAATGGAGATGGAGAGAGGATCTCAGATCTAGAAGTGGGTAGCCATCTGGGAACAAGTGACCACCAAAATAGTGTGGTTCACGATAAACTCAGCTGCAGAGTCAAGCCATACAAAAGTGAGGGTACTGGACTTCAGGAGGGCTGACTTTGTCAAAATGGGAGAGTGCCTCAGAAAAGCACTAGTAAACAGTCAAGAAGGAGGGGTGGAGCAACAATGGGGAAACATCAAAACTGCCATCACAGAGGTAACAAGCCTTTGTGTGAGGCAAACAAATCAAAATGAAAGAAAAAAAACACTATGGTTCTCAAAAGGGGTGGCGGGGAATGTTAGGGAGAAAAAGACAGCATTTAGAAAGTAAAAGGAAACACAGAAGGAGCACGACAGAGAACTATACCAGTTAAAGCAGAAGGAAGTGGGGAAGGCAGTCAGAATAGAAAAGGCCCAAACCTAAGAAAAGATAGCTAACTTGATTAAGAAGGGGGATAAAACCTTTTATAGGTAGATTAGGGAGTGAAGAAAGACAAAAGGAGGGATAGGCTAAATAAAGGGGACGGTGGGTGAGCAGAGAGGGATGGAGAAAAAGCAGGGATACTAAATGAATACTTCTGTTCAGTATTCACAAAAGAAGAGGAGGGGGAGGTACCTAATCCAATCAATAGAAGCACTCTGGATAGGGGGGGTCGATCCCCATCCTTTCACAGAAGAAAGGGTTCTGAAAGAACTCCTAACATTGAAGGTGGACAAAGCAATGGGGTCTGATGGGATGCACCCCAGAATTCTAAAAGAACTAAGGGGAGAAACATAGAAACATAGACTTTGATGGCAGATAAGGATCACTTGGCCCACCCAGTCTGCCCATTTTCCTTCCTATTGGATAAGCTGTAGATTCTAGTTAACCAACAGCCTACTTCCTGCAACCCCCACTGCAATTGCCTTATGTCTGTCCCATGCATGTTTGAATTCCCCTAATGTTTTAGACCCAACAACCTCCTCAGGAAGGCAGTTCCATGCATCCACCACTCTCTCCGTGAAAAAAAAATTCCTCACATTACCCCTGAGCCGTCCCTCTCTGTCTTTAAATTGTGCCCCCTTGTTCTTACACATCTCTTTTTCTGAAAGATGCTTCCCTCCTGGACTTTGTTGATTCCCTTGAGGTACTTGAAAGTTTCTATCATGTCCCCCCTGTCCCTCCTTTCATCAAGGGTATACATATTAAGCTCTCTCAGTCTCTCTTCATATGGTTTCTGATGCAGACCCTGCACCATTTTAGTTGCCATCCTCTAGACCGCTTCCATCCTGTCTATGTCCTTGCGTAGATGGGGTCTCCAAAACTGCACACAGTATTTCAGATGAGGTCTCACCAACTGTCTGTACAGGAGGATAACCACTTCCCTTTTTGTACTTATGATGCCCCTTCCTACACATCCCAGTATCCCTCTGGCTCTCCTTACTGACTTCTCACATTGCTTACCCACTTTTAGGTCATCAGATATGACTACGCCCAAGTCCCTTTCCATTTTTGTTGTTGTTAGTACCTCCCCTGCTATTTTGTACTCTTCTCCTGGGTTTTTGTTTTCCAGGTGCATTACTTTGCACTTCTTTGCATTGAATCTAAGTTGCCATATGTCTGACCATTCCTCCAACCTTGCCAAGTCCCTTCTCATCCTTTCTACCACCCCCCTTGTGTATCAACTCTGTTACAAATCTTTGTGTCATCTGCAAAGAGGCATACCTTTCCCTCCAGACCCTCTGCAATGTCACCTATAAAGATGTTAAAGAGGACTGGACCCTGTACTGAGCCCGGAGGTACACCACTAGTAGACCCCCTTTCTTCAGAATGTGTTCCATTCACTGATACCTTCTGTGTCCTGTTGTGCAGCCAGTTTGCTACCCAGGCTACCACCCCGGAACCCACTCCCAGGCTGGCTAACTTGATTATTAGTCTTTTGTGCGGGATTGTGTCAAATGCCTTGATAAAGTCTAGGTAGGCCATATCCACAGCCCTTCCCTGGTCTATTACTTTGGTCACCCAGTCAAAGAAATCAATTAGATTCGTCTGACATGACCTTCCTGCTGTAAATCCATGCTGCTTTGGGTCCCATGCCCTGCTGGCCTCTAGGTACTCAACAATTCTTTCTTTCAGAAGTGATTCCATCATTTTCCCTACCACTGAGGTCAAACTTACAGGTCTGTAGTTTCCTGCTTCTGCCTTGCTCCCACTTTTGTGAAGGAGAATCACATCTGCCCTCCTCCAGTCCTCAGGTACCACCCCATCCTCCCATGATTTGTTAAAAAGTGTGGTCAGTGGTGTCACTGGGTCCTCCATTAGTTCTTTTAAGATTCTGGGGTGAATCCCATCAGGCCCCGTTGCTTTGTCCACCTTGAGTTTTAGGAATTCTTTCAGGACTCTTTCTTCTGTAAATGGACTGGTGTCAACCCCCCTACTCAGAGTGCTTCTATTGTCTGGTTTAGGTAACTCCTCCTCATCTTCTTTTGTGAATACTGAGCAAAAGAATTCATTCAGTATCTCTGCCTTTTCACTGTCTCCCTCTGCCCACCTCCCCTCCCTATCCTTTATTAATCTTCACTATTCCTCCCTTAACCTTTCTATGCTCCCTAATGTACCTATAAAAGGTTTTATCCCCCTTCTTAACTGAGTTGGCTATTTTTTCCTCGGTTTGGGCCTTTGCTATTCTGACTGCCTTCCCCACTTCTTTCTGCTTTAACTGATACAGTTCCCTATCGTGCTCCTTCTGTGATTCCTTATACCTTTTGAATGCAGCTTTTTTCTCCTTAACCTTCCCTGCCACCTCTTTTGATAACCATAGTGGTTTTTCACTCCACTTTGTTTTCTTTATTTGTTTCACACAAAGGCTTGTTGCTTCTATGACAGCAGTTTTGATTTTTCTCTATTGTTCTTCCACACCTCCTTTTTGGCCATTTGCTAGTGCATTCCTCAGGTATTCACCCCTTTTTGCCAAAGTCAGCCCTTCTAAAGTCCAGTATCCTTGTTTTTGTATGGCTTGTCTCCATGGTTGTGCTTATTGTGAAGCATACTGTGCAGTGGTCACTTGTTCCCAGATGTCTACTGACTTCTAAATTTGTGATCCTCTCTCCATTTGAGAGTACCAGGTCTAGTATTGCTCCTTCCCGAGTGGTTTGCAACACTAATTGTCTAAGGCCTGCCCCCTGCAGAGCATCGAGAATGACCCTGCTCTTGGATGTGGCTGCAGTACATGTCATCCAGTTAACATCTGGCATATTCAGGTCCCCCATCAACAGTATCTCCCCTTTTTCAGCCATTTTGAGAATGTCCTTTATCATTTTCTTGTCCGTTTCCTCCCCTTGAAGCAGGGGTCTGTATACAACCCCTGTGCGGATTGTGATGCCATTCCCTGTCTCCAAGGTGACCCAGAGTGCCTCTTGTCCTCCCCTTTTACTTTTAGTTCTGTAGCTTTGATCCCTTCCCTTATGTATAGAGCTACTCCACCTCCTCTTTTCCACTCCCTGTCCCTTCTGCAGACTGTGTACCCCGGTATGTTGACATCCCAGTCATAGTTCTCCATGTACCATGTTTCCGTGACTGCCACAATATCCAATTGTTCATCTTTCATCAGGGCTACTAGCTCAGGAAGCTTGTTTCCCAGACTATGGGAATTGGTACTCATTGCCCTCCATTTAATGTTGGCTATATCCTTTTCCCCCATCCCTGCTCTTATTGCCCTTGTATATTTTTCCATTTACCCCTGTCTTGCACTTTGTTGAGCTCTGTACCTCAGTGTTTATCTTACTATCTGACATGTTTTGTGGGGGAGGCTTTAAATTTCCTGCCTCTTATCAGCACCTCCCCCTTGGCTAGTTTAAAAGCTTGCCAAGGAAGCATTTAAACCTGTCACTTAGGAGCTTGTTTCCCTTCATGGACAGATGCAGCCCATCGTGCCAGTATAGACCTTCATCTCTACAGATGTACCCCCAGTCCCCAATGAAGCCAAAGCCCTGTGCTCTGCACCAGTTTTACAACCATTCATTAAACTGCAAGGTGTGCAGTACCCTAGCCTCAGCCTTGCCATGGACTGGAAGCACCTCTGAGAAGGTAATCATGCTTGCTACTTATCTGAGGCCCCTCCCCAACTCCACAAATTCATCCTGCACTGCACTGATTCCATGCCTAGCTAGGTCATTTGTCCCAAGGTGGACAATGATATCTAGTTCTCTCTCCTGTGATGCTGCTTCTGCAATCCTGAGGATTTGCTTCTTGTCCCTCCAAGCCATGGCACCAGGCAGACACCTTACTTCTGTCTCCTCTCCTCTCCCTTCCCCAGTTCTACCCCCTAACAATTGAGTCCCCTATCAGAAGCTGTTTCCTTCCCCTGTGGTGTCCCTTGCCACCCTTTTGTGGGCCTCCCTTGTGGATGTCCTTAGCATTCTTCTTGGTCTTCACTGAGGTGGCCATCATAGAGGAACCTTGCTCTGCCAGACTGGTGTATGATTTGTGTAGAGGTACAACTAGGAGGCTTTGCCTGTGTTCCACCACCTGCACCCTCCCAGAACCCACTGTGGTCCAACTGCTCTTCATACTTGGCAACCTCTGAGGCCGTGGTTGTGGAAGTGGTGCTCTTTGGGTGGGGGAGGCCTCCTTAGTCCTTGCCAGGTCAGCCTGAAGGTGAGCAATCTCCTCCCTCAGAGCTGACAGTTGCCTGCAAATAGGACAGCAATGCAGTTTCCAGAATGTTTCCCGGAAAACTGCTGCCCCACAGCCAGTGCATTGCACCACTCCCCACATGTCCCTCTCCCTTGTAATATACAATATGTAATATATGTAATTTTTTTTGGTGGTGTGTACTTACCCTTCATGCACTGTGATGGGTTATTAAGAATATGACAGTTCTGCCCCAAGACCTGTTGAGGAAGTGATGTTAGAACTTTGGCTATAAAGGAAATGCCACGCCTGGGGTGTGGGGTGTGGGGAAGGGGGGTGGATAGTCCACAACCACAGGTGTCTGTTAGAAACAATCAAATACACCACTGCTTCACCACCCTGGTGAGTACTGCCCTTTATAGTAATTCAGCTAACCTCCAGTAACTTATTTAAAAATGGTTTAACTATCACAAAATCCTACGCACCAGTAAATTATTTAAAAATAGTTTCTGTTTCAAAATCCTAGTAGTCAACCCAGCTACCCCCAGAGGACAACCAAAATGCAGTATTCAACCCCTTGTGAAGTTACTTCCAAGTTAAGCAGAGTTTGCTAGCTCCTTATTCAACTCCTCAGCCACCTGTAATTTATTTAAAAATAGTTTTACTGTCAGAAAATCCTAGTAGACAATCTAACTACTTCCAAGGGTCTACCCAAATGCAGTATTTAAATCGTTTTGAAGTTACTCACAAGACAAATAGAGTTTGCAACCCCCTTCTTGGTTAAACACTAAATAAATATGTAAATAAAAAGCAATTACCAAGGGTAGTTAGTTTCACCTCACACAGAATTGAGCAAAAGTGCACGTTGCTGCATATATCAAGTGCAATATAGAATTTCCCACACAGCTCACAGCTGAATAAAGAAGTAGTGTCCTTCCAGGTCAAGAAGATGTGCTTTGTGTCTCTAAATATTGCAGCCACCAGTAGCTTATAGTAATCTAATCAAATCTGGAAGTCTCCACCCAGGGCAATTGGTTGACAATGGTTATGATGCAACCTTTCCTGATCCAATACAACACTTTGTGGTCTCAAAACAATGAGGGAAACAATTTCCTGCACCTGTGGCTGTCTGTGTTTCAATTCACACTGCAGGTTTTGCTATGACTACTCCTTAACCACAGTAACTTATTTAAAAATAGTTTAACTATCACAAAATCCTATGCACCAGTAAATTATTTAAAAATAATTTCTGTCCCAAAATCTTAGTAGTCAATCCAGCTACCCCCAAGGGACAATCACAATGCAGTACTGAAATCCTTATGAAGTTACTTCCAAGATAAGCAGAGTTTGCAAGCTCCTTATTCAATTCCTCAGCCACCTGTAATTTATTTAAAAATAGTTTAACTGTCAGAAAATCCTAGTAGACAATCTAGCTACCTCCAAGGGTCTACCCAAATGCAGTATTTAAATCCTTCTGAAGTTACTCACAAGAGACACAGAGTTTGCAAGCCCCTTCTTGGTTAAACATTAAATAAATATGTAAATAAAAAGCAATTACCAAGGGTAGTTAGTGTCACCTCCCACAGAATTAAGCAAAAGTGCACGTTGTTGCAGATATCAAGTGCAATATAGAATTTCCCACACAGCTCACAGCTGAATAAAGAAGTAGTGTCCTTCCAGGTCAAGAAGATGTGCTTTGTGTGACACCACTGACTACCCTTTTTAACAAATCATGGGAGGATGGTGTGGTACCTGAGGACTGGAGGAGAATGGACGTGATTCCCCTTCACAAAAGTGGAAGCAAGACAGAGGCAGGAAACTATAGACCTGTAAGTTTGACCTCAGTGGTAGGGAAAATGATGGAATCACTTCTGAAGGAAAGAACTGTTGAGTACCTAGAGGCCATTGGGGCACAGGACCCAAGATGGCATGGATTCACAGCGGGAAGGTCATGTCAGATGAATCTGATTGATTTCTTTGACTAGGTGACCAAAGTAGTAGACCAGGGAGGGCTGTGGACATGGCCTACCTAGACTTTAGCAAGGTATTTGACACAGTCCCACACAAACGATTAATAAACAAATAAGCCAGCCTGGGAGTGGGTCCCAGGGTGGTAGCCTGGGTAAAACATTGGCTGGACAACAGGACACAGAAGGTATTAGTAAACAGAGTCCACTCAAGAAAGAGGGGTTACTAGTGGGGTACCGCGAGGTTCAGTACTGGGTGCTGTGATTTTTAATGTCATTATAAGTGACATTGCAGAGGGACTGGAAGGAAAAGTATGCCTCTTTGCAGACAACACAAAGATCTGCAACAGGGTTGGTACACAAGGGGTGGAAAGGATGAGAAGGAACTTGGCAAGGTTGGAGAAATGATCAGAAGTATGGCAGCTTAGAGTCAATGCAAAGAAGTGCAAAGTAATGCACCTGGGAAACAAAACACAGTGGAAGAGTACACAAGGGGGAGGGGCTAAGTAGTAACAACAACAAAAATGGAAAGGGACCTGGGGGTATTCATATCAGATGACCTAAAGGTTAGCAAGCAATGTGAGAAGGCAGTAGGGATGGCTGGGGATATTGGGATGTATAGGGAGAGGCATCACCAGTAGAAAATAGGAAGTTGTTATCTCTCTGTACAGACAGTTGGTGAGACCCAATCTGGAGTACTGCATCCAATTCTGAAGACCCCATCTCTGCAAGGACATAGACAGGATGGTGGCAGTCTAGAGGAGGGCAACTCAAATGGTTCAGGGTCTGCAACAGAAGCCATGCGAGGAGAGACTAAAAGAGCTTAATATGTATACCCTTGAGGAAAGAAGGGAGAGGGGGGACATGATAGAAACTTTCAAGTACCTCAAGGCAATCAACAAAGTCCAAGAGAGTAGCATCTTTCAGAAAAAGAGTTGTGCAAGAACACGGGGACACAATTTGAAGATAAAGGGGGACAACTCAGGGGCAATGTGAGGAAGTATTTTTTCACAGAGAGGGTGGTGGATGCATGGAGCAGCCTTCCTGAGGAGGATATGGGGTCAAAAACAGCAGGGGAATGCAAGAAGGCATGGGATGGACAGACATAAGGCAATTATTGTGGAGGTAGGAGAAATAGGCTGTCGGTTAACTAAGATCTGCAGCTCATCCAGTAGGTAGGGAAATGGGCAGACTAGGTAGGACAAGCAGTCCTTATCTGTCATCAAAGTCTATATTTTTTAATGGCCTTAGTGGAATGTAGCAACCCCATGGACAGCACTAAGGTGTCCCAGACTATTACTGCTGAGGGGTCCCCAGCCACCTGGAGGGTGGTGACTAAAGATAGTAAGGACCCCTTAAAGAACAAGCCCCCTCCCTTATCTGAGACCTTTGAGGAAAAGTTTGCCAAGTTGTTATTGAAGGTGGGTAAAACCATAGAGGACTTTAAAAAGTTATTCATGCCACCTGGGGGTGTTTCTTCCCCGCTGCCCATACCAGCCCCAGCACCCATCCCTTCAACAGCTCCCATGCCCACACCAATACTGGCATCCACTCCTGTGCCCACAGTTAGTCACGACTCATACCACAGACCGAGGATGTTTTCAAGCACTCTCCCAACCCCCCAGGGAGAGGATGACTGGGAGACCTGGATAGACTGTGTTGCCCCCTTGGTACCCAAGTGGCAGTGTGCAGAGGCAGAGAAATGAAAAAGGATGATTGAAAGTTTAAGGTGCCCTGCTTTGGAAGGGGTCAGGTTTCTGAGGTCCACAAACCCTGATGCATCAGCCCAAAAGTACTTGTCTGCACTAGAGGGTGTTTTTGGTAGCATTGAATCTGGAGAGAATTTGATGTGGCAATTCAAAGGCACCAAACAGTGGAAAGAGGAATGTTTGTCAGTGTATGTTACTTGCTTGGAGAAGGCCCTACAGAGCGCTTACTGGAAGGGTGGGGTATCGGCCAGCGAACTGAACCATGTGAGATTGGATCACATACTACAATATGCCAAATATTCTAAATTACAAATTATCAGCTAAAGCTCCAGAATAGGAGGGATAATCCACCTGATTATTGCAACCTGATAAAAGAAGTCAGGGAGACAGAAGGTGAGGAAGGAGATTGGAATTCTTGTGTGGGCGCAGCCCAAGTAACCCCAGCCCAGGAAAGCCCTTCTGAATCAGAGACTGCTAAGGATGTTCAGCCATGGGCCAAGCTGTTGAGAGATGAGCTGTTGAGAGAAGTCAGAGAAATGAAAACAGATGCCTCTACGAAGCCTCCTCCCACTGACAAAGACCCTGGTCCCTCTCAGAAAGTGTCTGCTATGGGGATGGGGCTGCATGCTCAGGCATCTCCTGCTGAGGGTAACTCAAAAACTGAAACAAGTGAATTGAGTGCTGCACTAAAGGAACTATTGAGACATATTGCATCACCTTCAACGCCACAGGCAGAGGTCGAACCATGATTTTCTGTTGTTAGTGCTTCAGCTCCAGACCCAGATGTGTACTCTGCCCGACCTTCTAACTGTGAATGGAGACCAGCTCCTGATGTAGTGTTTCAGTCAAGATGGACTCAAGAACCTTTAATTTGTCACAATTGTGGAAAGGATGGGCATACAAAAAGAATGCTGATCTCAAAAGGATTTAGCAAAGATGGTTTACAGGCTCCAAGGGGAGCTCCGAAAAGCAAACCAATTGCAGAGGGGTTCAAGAAATCCAAATTCCAATTTCTTTGTGGCTAGATCGTTCATTCAGGTTCCTCCCAAAGTCCCTTCAAACTGGTCTAGATTGGTGGGCCCTTCCATGGACACTACTGTACACATAGACGGGATTCCGGCCCGAGCAGTTTTAGACAGCAGGTCTCAAGTCACAATAACTTTCCAAGACTGGTACGAGCAGCATTTACCTGACCACCCATAACAACCCTTTGATGGACTCCATGTGTGGTGGTTAAGTGAAACGTTGTTCCTTTATCTTGGCTATTTAAAGGTGTGGCTTTCTTTTCCATCTTCTGTGGATGGTGTGGGAAATGCTGTGGAAACACTAGCCCTGGTGTGCCCTTCCACTGGACTTTATGATGGTATCCCTGTACTGACTGGCACCAACACACATGTGTTTGGGTGCCTGGTCCAGCTATGTGAAGAAAGGCAGAAGAGAAAGACAGGAAAAACCCTGTGAGTTCACGCCCTGATCCAAAAGGCCTACGAGAAGCACCTGCGCCTCAAGCAAAGTGATAAGATGAGCCTGTGGGGATGGTTTGGAAGAAGGATCCTGCCACTATTACATTACCTCCCAATGCAGAATGCAGTATTAGTAGTGACGTAAGGCTGCGGAAAGATGTCACTAACAAAACTTTGATGCTGGATGCCCCAGACAAGGGAAAATTACCAGAAGAATTGCTGATTAAACCCAGTGTGCTTCTGACCCAAGCTCATGCTTATGTCCAACGAGTGGTGGTACGAATACAAAATATTACCGACCAAGACATCACGGTACTCAGAGGATACACCCTGGCAAAAGTCTATTGTGCCAACACTGCTGTCCTCCCATCCCAGTGCAGAGCTGAAAAAGGATGTGAGGTATCACTTGATATATTTGATTTTGGGTGTTCGCCTCCTCCCAACAGCTGGAGAACAAGGATCAGTAACAAACTGGCCCAGAGAACCAAAGTATTGCCCCTCAAGGAATGGTTGTGTCATGAGTGCTGAACACCACATTCGCTTGCATGATGAGAGACCTTCAGAGAGAGATCCAGATACCTAGCTCCTGCCAACATAGATGATGTCCGACATCACTTACAAGAGATGTTAGCGGCTGGCATCATACAAGAGTCTCACAGCCCATACACCTCCCAATCATTGTAGTGTGGGGATAAAAAATGGATCTGTTCGCATGTGTGTTGATTACAGGACCCTCAATGACAGAACTGTGCCAGACCAGTATACAATCCCACTTATACAGGATGCCCTAGACTGTCTAAATGGGAGTAAATGGTTTTCCGTTCTCGACCTCCAAAGCAGATACTATCAGATCCCAATGGTTCCCGAGGACAGGGAAAAACTGCATTCATTTGTCCCTTGGGCTTCTATGAGTTCCTCCGCATGCTCCAAAGTATGTTGGGTGCACCAGCAACATTCCAGCAACTAATGGAGCATGCAGTGGGATATATGAATCTCTTGAAATGTCTCATCTACCTTGATGATGTCATAGTTTTTGGAAAAACTCTCGAGGAGCATGAGGCTCACTTATTCAAAGTATTGGACAGACTGGAAGAGTTTGGTCTTAAGTTATCCATTGACAGATGCCAGTTTTTCCAGAGTTCTGTCAAGTACGTGGGTCACATTGTGTCATCAGAAGGCATACACACCGACCCCAGTAAGGTGGAAACCTTAGCCCGCTGGCCAAAGCCCAACAATTTGAAAGAGCTCCAAAGTGTCTTGGATTCTGCGGCTATTATTGCCGATTTGTCAAAGACTATACCAAGGTGATTCGCCCCCTACAAAACTTAACTCAAGGGTATCCACCTACTCACAAGGTGTTTAAGAAGGGCACTGACAAAGATGCTGAAAAGACCTATTTCAGACCAAATGAGCCGTTTGGGCAGAGATGGACACCCAGTTGTGACATTGCTTTTGAAGAAATAATTTACAGATTGACTCACACTCCCATACTTGCTTATTCTGATCCATCCAAGCCTTATATGTTACATACAGATGCCAGTTTGAGTGGTCTCGGAGCAGTACTCGATTTATCAAGAGCATCTGGAAGGCCTGCGTCCTGTCTCCTTTGCTAGCAGAAGTCTGACATCTTCAGATAAAAACTATCCAGTGCATCAATTAGAGTTTCTTGCTCTCAAGTGGGCCACAGTTAACCAATTTCAAAAATACTTGTGTGGTGCTAAAATCTTGGTCAAAACTGATAATAATCCATTAACAGATCCAAACCACCACTAAACTAGATGCTAATGGACACAGATGGTTTTCTGCTGTAGCAACCTATGATTATGTGGTGGAGTACTGACCAGGCCTAAACCACATAGATGCCAATGCTCTTTTACAAAGACCTTCTGCTGATCAACATTGGGTTCAAATTCCTGAGCAATCTGCCAAAGCACTGTGCTATAAGTCTAACCCGGAAGAAACCTTGTCCTCTGAAACTGTGAACTATCTTGCAGATTGTTTGGGACCTCCAGAAACGTGCATACCAGTTGCCTACTGTAACTTCACAGCTTTAGACTTGAGTTCTTTACCACAGGTAACTGCAGCTGATATCTGCAAGGAACAGTACTATGATCCAATGATCAGGCCAGTGCTTAGTGCTTTACGGAAAGGGGAAGATATTCCAAAACTGCGGTCCAGTGACCCCAAGACTACCTTATTTCTTTGAGAGGGGAGCAAGCTCAAGCTTCAAGAACAGTTATTATACTGAGAGCTTACTGACAGCCAAGGTGAAATTGTGAGAAAACAGCTAGTACTGCCAGCTAAATTCAAAAACATTGTCCTAAAAACTTTGCACGACCAAATGGGACATCTGGGTAGTGAGAGAACCCTTGATCTGGCCCGTTCACAATTCAACTGGCCTAAAATGGGCCTAGACATAGAACAACACGTTAAAACCTGCAGTAGGTGTCTTCAGCACAAGTCTCCACCACAAAGAGCAGCCCCTCTGGTCAATATTGTCACAAGTGCACCAATGGAGCTTGTCTGTATTGATTTTCTTAGTCTGGAGCTGGATTCCAAAGGCATTGCAAATGTACTGGTAGTCATAGATCACTTCACGAGATATGCACAGGCCTACCCAACCACAGACCAAAAGGCCTCAACTGTAGCCAAAGTCCTTGTTGAAAAGTTTTTTGTACATTATGGTGCCCCCCAGTGTATTCATTTAGATCAAGGCCGGGACTTTGAGAGCAGGCTTATTAAAGAACTGTTGTCTCTATGGGGTGTAAGAAAATTCAGAACAACCCCTTATCATCCTCAGGGGGATCCACAACCAAAACGATTTAACAGACCCCTACTTGATATGCTGTTCACTCTGCAACCCAAGGACAAACCAAAGTGGATTCAACAAATCAGTGCCCTTGTCCATGCCTATAATTGCTCAAAGAATGATGCTACTGGTTTTTCACTGTACCACCTTATGTTTGGCAGAGAACCTCGCCTTCCAGTTCATGTATGTTTCGGAGTGTCTTCTGATGGTGTTCAATCAGACAATTAACTGCAGTATGTCAAAAATCTAAAAGCCCAACTAGACCATGCCTATCAGCTTGCAAACACCATGGTAGCAACGAGAAACCTATCAAAACTCACCATGACAAACGTGTTAAGGCCCAAGAGCGCCAACCAGGTGACAGAGTACTAATGAGAAACTTTGGACTTCCAGGTAAACACAAAATAGCTGACTGCTGGAGTCGTGTTCAATATATAGTAATCAGTAAGCTGCATGATCTGCCAGTATGTAAAGTACGTCCAGAGGGGGACCCTTGTGCTGTTAAAACTATTCACAGGAACCACCTGTTACCTGTCGGCCAAATAGTAATCAGTACTGTTCATGAGTCTGAAGCTCCTTGGTGCCCTGTAACTAGGTCTGCTACCAAGACTAAGCAACCAAATAAGCAAACTTCTGCTTCCCAGCCTGTTGCTCCTAATGTCTACAATCCTGCAGATATTGCTGATATTGAAAATGATGAAAGTGAATTCTGTCCTGCTTTCTACCCATCTGTTGAACTTGAGAGAGTGTTTCAGAGAAATCCTTCTATTAATTATGGTGATGACTCTGAACCCCCAGCTGTGTTAATGGATTCCAATTCTTCAATGGTACCTGAACCTCCAGGAAGTGATGCTCACAGTGTGGATCTTGAAGAGGTTGGAACCCTTTGTATGGTGGAATTAATGGAAATCAGTCAACCTGAACACAATGAGGCAAATAGTGAACCTACAAGTGGCCATGCAAGTGCTAATGAACTAAGTGGGCTAAGTGAACTGTTTCATGCTAATGAAAGTATCATTCAACAGCCAGAAAGATGTGTCTTGGATGATTCTGACTTTGTGGAAATACCTCTGACAAGTGACAGTGAGCTTCAACAAGAAGTGCCAGTGCCAGTGTTGCCACATCGCTCAGAAAGACTATCTTAAAGCTCACATGTGACACTCTAGGACAGTCTGTTAACTTGCCCATGAATGTTGTTCACAAAGGAGTCTATGTCATGCCCAATTCTTCGCCCAAACTTGTGTTCACTGCCTCTACCCAAACCAAAGCCACCACCCAAGTTAAGGTGCCCATTCAGTGTAACAAGACGTATAAAGTTAAAAAGATGGGAATACGGTGAAATACTATGATAAAATATGGTAATGTTACTGAAATTGTGATTCTGTTTGATGTGAAAAATGTGAATTTTAAACTACTGAGCTATATCACATGAAACATGTATGTATCTTTTTGTATAATGTGTTCATGTGAAATGTTATAGTAAGAATAGACTTGATGCAGACGCCAAGTTTTTCATGGCAGGGAAGTGTGTAACCCCCCTAAACATTGGGGTTTACTAAGATGTCTTCCTGGGCTGCCTAATGCCCACTGTCAGGATGGTGTCCTGTGTCTGCAGTAGCTCTATGTGTCTGCATGAGAGTGCTATAGAAAGCCTCCATGCCTGTCTCTTTAAGAGAGTCATTATGCTGTGTTAGAAATTAGTCTGGGCTGGGTCTGAGTAGTTTAGGGCTCATGACCAGCCAGGCAAGTGGTATTTCTGCTCCATTCTGCAGTGGCTATATGCTCAGAGGGAGCTCTGTTAGGAACTGTGTTCATTTACTGTTTCTCTGCCTCAGTAATAGTATAGAAGTTTGTTTAACCTGCCTTCTCTTGCTGCTTGGACATTTTGCATAAGAGCCACCATTTTGGTTCTGGACTGCCAGAGCTGGACCAATCAAGCCTCAGGGAACCAAAAATGGAGACTGTCCCCAGAGGTCTTGTGGGATTGAAATCTGTAGGAATTGTAGTTTTTAAGGTTTGGTGCCTAAATGGACCTGACGGGGGAGCCCTTACTGTGAGAGACAGTTCCCTCAGCCAACCAAACCTTTTGGATCTCAGAGGAAATCCCCAGAACTTCCTGCAGCAGAGTCAGTTATGAGCTGGAGTTTGGAGAGATAACAGCTCAAGCCATTGAGCAGCTGCTTCTGCGTAGGAACGAGGGAGAATCGGTAAGAAGGCTGCGCTGACCTGCCTGTCACATCTTCTAGTGAGAAATCCTGTGAATGTGAAAGTTGGACTTAAATCTAATTCCTTTGTTTGAGATCTGAAGCCTGAAGAGAAAAAGAATGATCATTGCCTGAATTTGGGACAGAAGACTTGCTCCAGAGGCAATCGGCCTGCCAGGTACCAAAGTGAGTCACGGATTGAGAGGTTTGCACAGAACGTCTGCTATATTGCAGCTGGACTTTTTTTTTCTGTAACCCCTAGGTGGCACTATCCCAAGGGCTACTACCCCTGCCTGCTTGGCTGGTAGCAGGTTGAGAGGCCTGGGTAATGAAACGGCTGCCTCCACCCGGAGGTCAGAGCTGTTAGTGGCCAAGCTAACCTGGGCACTGCCCTCCTGGACACTGTAACCCCCTCTTTCCCTTCTAGTGGCCTGAAAAATATACAATAATTACTTTCACAATGACCCTTATTCACCAGGCAATTACCCACACTGTTTGCACTTATCACCAGGGCTAGTTCCTCTAGCTTGACCTTGGGGACCCCCTGTAAAACAAGGTTAAGCACAGCAAAGAGCAACAGTACAATACTTTTGGCACAGACTGGAACCACAGTCAGGTTAAATGCAAACAAAGTTAAATCTGATTTATTCAGGGGACTTGAACAAGGGAGGGGCATAATCAGGTTGATTTGCTTAAAAGCTCTATTAATCAGACAGTTATGCATGCAATTCAGAGTCCCTACACAGTCACACACTCTAGGTACCCAGGTAGGAAAATGGTGGGCTAGCCAGGAATGTTGCAGATAGTTGGGGCCCTGTGATGGAAGAAAGCAACATGCACAACACACACTATTTGCAATCCGGAGCCGGAGGGCTCAGTTCATGAAAGAAAAGGCAACAAGACAATCAGATGACAACACTTTAAGATTTAGCTGTTGTTGCAGGGAGCTACCCTGATGTTTACTCACGTTACCCAATACTAGACACATCAGGACGAAATCGAGACCACAGGCTGTTGAGCTGGAGTGCCCGGAGAAGCAGGGCACAAACAAATCACCAAAGCGTTGTTCCTGTTCAAGGTGTTGAGCAGAGGGCTGATCCCCAGGCAAGTCCCTCATCGATGACTTTCTCTGCATAGCAGGTATTCTGGCTCGGCCAGTGTAGCAGGGCCCAGGCAAATGGAAATGGATATGGATTCAGTCCGTGGAGTTGGATACATCCTCCAGCAAGCAAAACACAGTTCAGACACACAGTGGGGAACCAAATCATGACCCACTATAAGCACACAGCACATTCACATGTAAGAAAATTCCACTGTACCAGGCAAATGGCTCTCCGGTCGCAAGCACAGAGTCTCTGCACAATCTGGGAGTTCAGAGGTAGCTGAAAGTCCTGACAGGTCAATCGCATTCAACAAATCCTCGGTCTTCTTCCAGTTACAGCCTGGTCACAATTCTGTAACTTAATTCGACCTCCAAATTCGGATTCAGTTCGAAAAAAGCACAAGTTCCTGCTCAGGGACAGCTGGCAGGCATACAGACTAAACTCAGGCCTTTCCTCAGTTCTTCTACGTGAATCCACTATGGATTGCTGCTTGAACTATCTCAAGCTGTTGCTTCTTCACTTCTCAACTCAGATCTAACTGAAACTACAAGCAGTGTGGTACTTTTCCCAACATCCAAAAGGTTTGGTTGGTTGTACTGTCTGTCGGTCACAACAAGGGCTCTCCCTCCAGGTTATTTTAGGCACCAAAAGCCCAAAACTACAATTCCTACAAGTTTTGGCTCCACCAAGCCCCTGTAGGCAGGCTCCATTTTAGAGTCCCAAATGTACTGATTGGCCCATTCTGACAGTCCAGGACCAAGATGATGGAAACAAACAGAACTGTCCATGCTGCAAAGAAGGCAGGTTAGAACAAACTGAAATATTATTACTACTCTAACAAATGATCAGTAAACAAGTACATCTTCTAACAGAGCTCCCTCTCAGATTAATTATGACTGCAATCCAGGCAGCTCTTAAAGAGACAGTACACAGAGGCTATACAGGCACTCTCTGTCAATACATTTAAACTGCTGAAATGCAGGACACCCGCCTGGCAGTGAGCATTTAATCAAGCTCAAGGAAGACTTTTTGGGAACCCCCATTTGTAGGGGGGTTGCACATTTCCTGCCTGGTGAAAACTTGGCATCCTCGTCAAGTCTTTACCATCACAATATCTAAAATGCAATATAAATGAGACAGATATATCATTAGCTTGTTACATTACTATACCTTTCAATATACTTCACATTATTACATCCATAATGACAATACTTATGCATGTTTCATACAGGTAATTCTGATTCCACTATGATTAGCACATTAGTAACATCACAGTACTGCTTCAGGTAATAACTTCCTGGACATTAAACAATGTAGAAGGGGGCCCTTCACTATCAGCTAACTTGTGTCTGGATTGGGTAGGGGCACCATACTGAGAAGGAAGAACAATCAACCTGGAATTGGCCATTAAACTCAGTTTGGGTAGTGAGCTTTGAGAAATATAAACACCTTTGTGAACGACATTGAGAGGCAAATCCACTGGCCTCCTAGGAGAATCATAACTTATGCACAATACTGGCTTGACAGCTCAGCCAGTCTTTCTAGTGGGAACAGCCACAGTCTCTGTACTTTCAGCACTAACTTTGGAGCTTTCGTTATTCATGAGGGGTGCCTCTGCACAGATGGGAATGTCCAAACTGGGAGCACTGTCAGGTCTTTGCTCTGTAGGCTCTGTTTCCACAACACTCTGCTCATCTACAGAAGGTTCTAGCACAATTAAGCTTTGTGGCACTGAAGGAGTGCTGTCAGCACTCTCATATTGTTGTTCAAGTTCTGGTGTGCCACCAGAGAGATTCAGACCATCAGCCCCTTCTTCAGGCAAGTCACACAGTTCCACTAAACACAGGGAGTCCACAGCCTCAGACGTGATACTTTGCACTTCACTTTCAGGGAACATTGGCTCCAAGGATGAAGCTGGGGGGTTAGATAGTCCAGAAGGCCCAGCTTCATCCCCACGATTCTGCATAGGATTGCCACAAAACAACTGACTCAGTTCATAGGAGGGATAATAGGCATTACCATAGCACTTTCATCAGAGGTGGACTGACAGTCACTATCATTCTGGGCCTGCTGCAGGGGAAACCTTAAATCTGTAACTACTGGGGTAGGTTGACTCTGTCTCTTTTTTGCAGCAGCATGAGTCACTGGCCCAGGGGTGGCAATATCTGCTGGCTCAGTTTCAATAATAACTTGGCCGATAGGGAGCAAGTGGTTACGTTGCATGGTCTTGACAGCTTTGGATTTATTCTCTGGGCGTAGCTTGTACGCTGGTAGATCATCAAACTTTCCAACTACTACATGAGGAAGATGGTGCCACCTATCAGGAATTTTGTGCTTGCCATGTAGTCCCAAATTATGTAACTACACACAGTTTCTGGGCTGTAGCTCTTGAGCCTTTACTTTCTTATTGTGCCTCTCTTTGTTGGCGAGATTTCTCTTGGTGGCTGTTGTCTGGGCCAGTTGATATGCATGGTTCAATTGAGCTTTCAGTTTCTGTACACACTGCAGGTAGTTTTCTGCTCAGACCCCATCTGGAAAGACCCCAAAGCAGACATCAACTGGCAGTCGGGCCTTCCTCCCGAACATGAGGCGGTAGGGAGAGAACCCAATAGCATCATTTTTTGGTGCAATTGTATGCGTGTACCAAGGTGCTAATCTGCTGGCTCCACTTATACTTGTCATTTGGATGGAGGGTGCCCAGCATGTCTAGAAAGGCGGAGTTAAAACGTTCTGGTTAAGGGTCCCCCTGCAGGTGATAAAAGGGGTGGTTCTTGACTTCCGCAACCCCCACAGAGAAAGCATTTCTTTGATTAACCTACTTTCAAAGTCACTGCCTTGGTCAGAGTGGATCCGCTGGGAGGCACCATAGTGGATGAAAAATTTTTCCACAAGCACCTTGGCCACGGTAGAAGTTTTTTGATCTTTAGTTGGAAAAGCCTGTGCATACCGTGTGAAATGATCCGTAACCACTAACACATTGCCAATATTCCATTGATCAGGTTCTAAACACAAAAAATCTATGCAGACCAGTTCCATGGGGCACTGGTAGTGATATTGACAAGAGGGGCAGCCCTCTGAGGCAGGGCTTTTCTTTGGAGGCAATGACTAGAGGTCTTTACATGGTGCTCAACATCAGCCCCCATCTTGGGCCAGTAGAATAGAGATCGTAGCAGGTTGAAAGTCCTGTCAATACCGAGGTGCCCCATGTGACTGTGGAGGGACCTCAGTACCAAGTGTTTAAAGGCCATGGGCAGGACCATTTGTTGATTGTCTACTTGACCACTACAATCCATTGTCTCTCTGTATAACAACTGTTTTAAAGAAAAAAATGGTTAATGAAACTTTCCCTATAAGCCAATCTGGCTTGAAGGGGGATATTTCCTCACAACAAACAGTTATATTGATAAAGGAAACTAGGCAGAGGGGCTAAGAGTGAAACATACAAAAACAGTTACAGATTTCAAGAATGCGTGGGATAGGCATAAGTGAACCTTAGTGGGGAGAAGGTGGGATAAAGTCAGAGATCAAGTAGGGTCTGTGTTGTTACAGTAAGTAGGGAAATGGGCAGACTAGGTGGGCCAAGTGGTCCTTATCTGCTGTCAGTATCTATGTTTCTATAGTCAAGGCATCAGAAAAAACACAACTCATAAAGTGCAAGTGTTCTCACATACTGTAACATCAAGTCAGCAGCTACATGCCTTTTATTCTACTAGATGCAACAACAAGCCTCTCGGGGCATCAAGTGCTGTGACTGGTACAAGCATATTGTAATGGAGCTGGACAGTGCAGGCCCTCCCCCATGTTTTGCACCACCACAACAGCAAGAACTCCAGTGGAAAGAAGGGATCCCAAATTTTGGAACTCTTTCTCTTCCTTGTGGGCTGTTAAGTTCCGTAAGTGACAGCCCAATGCACTAATTGCAGCAGACTGTTAGCAGGGCCTATAAAGGAAGGACTGTACTGGAAGCAGGCAGATCTGGGAGAGATCTCATTGTGAAAGGACCTGCTGTGCTGGGAGTGGGTGCAAGCTATATCATCCCAGGCCTACTGAAACAAAAGCGGATTGCTAAAAGAGCCGCTGAGTTCTAAAGAGGTGAGCAACAACTATATATAAGCTTGCACATTCACAACACTAAAGACCCAACTTGCAACAAAAGATCAAGGGCTGCTGATTCAGTTCACATAGCAGGCACTATGGCAAAGGAGTTGGCCCAGGCTGCCACTGACCTATGGGTTTGTAAGTCAGGATGTAAATGAGTTGGTCCAGAACCTCAGCAGTCCTGAGAGACAGTTGAGAGGATGCAGGGCTAGTGGTTTGTCCTGAAAGTACTGATTCAACATGCAGCAGAGAGAGGGAGCCTGCCTGTATTGTTGATGCCGTTGAGCAGAGATCCAGTGGCCTCCTGTATCAGGAGGAAACATCAGGGTCCAGAAACTATGAATACGTCATAGTACGGCCTGTGTTTCAAGGGGCATCTTCTGTTGTTCATCATGTTTTACAAGTTGGCCATCTGGTCCAATTACATATACCCCAATTTACAGTTTTCTGCCATTTTAAACATTTGCAGGTCTGTTGAGGGGAATTATCTGTGCACAGTGCTCTCTAAAGTGCAACAATGCTGGTCAGCCCACGGCAATGTCTACAGGCCTACAATGGTTCAACACCTGCAGTATCCAAAGACTGTGTGGGGCTTAATACATCTTCATATCAGGTAGGAAGGGATAAAGCTGGCCTTCCTGGAAGGGCATCTAAAGGGCTGTGTTCAGGGTGGTTTGCGCACTAACTGTTTTTTGTTTGACTTCCAAGTTTCCCAACACTGTTAATAAAGCTGCTTTTTTTTTTTACTTTCTGTTTTTGTCCCCATTTTTGCCTCCCCAGCTGCCAGGACCTTCTTCCACCTGCCCAAGCCCTCCACCCACCACGTGATGTCCCAAATGATCCAGCCCAACACCAGCCTTTGCTCAACAACCTTCTGGGCACCCCAACTGTAACCCATAGCTTATCCCCCATGAGC
This sequence comes from Neoceratodus forsteri, assembly GCA_016271365.2. Classification (NCBI taxonomy): domain Eukaryota; kingdom Metazoa; phylum Chordata; order Ceratodontiformes; family Ceratodontidae; genus Neoceratodus; species Neoceratodus forsteri. The sequence goes on along the minus strand of CM057449.1, from coordinate 455,148,947 downwards.
AGGACCCCCCGGTCCCCCTCAAACTGGGAGGAAAATACTTCACATGACAGTCGGGGCCCATGGGGTGGAGCCAGTGAGGTGTGGGAGGAGTTGAGGAAACCCTGCCATGGCATGGGAGGCATAGTCCTGAGAGGTGGCCTTGGCAAGATGCCTATCAGGGCCATCGGAAGAGTGGGTAAGCCCTGCCCCACCTTCGATGCTTCCCTGCCGGCCCAGCCCCACTCTGGGCATGTGACGCCTCCACGTCAACTGCCAGATGAGTGGGTACATGCCGATGTAAGGCCACCCCAAAGGGACCATTTGTTCCCTCCTGCATGACAACCCCCTCCCCCTGGATCACCAGGGGGTGGTCATGCAGCAGAAGGAGGTACCCTCCCTCCTCAAGGCAGGAGGCATCCAGTAGATGCCTGAACCCCGCCTCACCATCCAGCACCAGAGGTTCTGGGCTTGGGGCGTGAACCCAGGTCATCTGGATGGCAAGCGGTAACTTTACCGCTGTGCTATCTGGCCAGCCAAAGTTGTTTTTCTATTAAACTTGGACTGGACTCCCAGTGTGTTAGTGGTTTTCTTACCTAGCCCACCAAGAGCTCATGCCCTGTGGCTTGGTCAGTTGGAGTTGTCTCTAGCATTCAACCCCAAATCCCATTTTACCAGACTATACTAGTTTACTAAAGGTAGTGGCAACATCACATTCATGGCCTGGGCATGCCTTGCCACAGATCCCTCATAATATTATCATAATTCTGGCTTTGTCCAACTCTTGTCCTGCTGTGGCACCTCAGGACATTTGTCCCATTCTTTCAAAATCCTGTGGGGTCAGTTAATGCCCTATGGTTTATGTTGTATTAGATAAGCATTAACCAGGCATTTGGTGAGCAAGTTAGAGCATGAGTGCAACGAAACTGGACAAAAATTTGACCCTACCTTTTTTCACTATAAAACAATGCAGGCATCTTCCCATTTTATTTGTGGTGCAATTTTCCAGTTCCACCAAAATCTTTAATATTTTATAAATATATTAAGTTTTTCTCAAGAAAAAGGATGGCCACCACATTTGGATACAAAAATAACAACACTGTAGGCCTGGCAAGTATTAGGACTAAGAAAATAAACAAAATCATGGTGTGCAGCAAAGGAGTATCATAGGAAAATAGATCTGACACGTACATCATTTTTTTATTAATTGTAGCTGAAACTAGCTTCTTGGAAAAAAACATTTTTTCATTGCACTGTTGCTTTGAGCACCATTAAGGCAGCATTTAGACAGTTCAGAAAAATTCTTAAAAAGGGTTGTGTAAGTTTTTTTTTCAGTTGTACTGTCCCCATCTCCCATAGCTGGCTAAATTTCGGCAGACCCCTGGGTCTGGGGGTGCATAACCTTTCTATGTGCTCTGCCTCCACTCAGTGATTATAACCTAGATGGTTAGCTAATAGGAAGGTAGAACCCTCTGGAAATCTGTACCTTCTGTACCCACTACCCCTTGAGGTTAGCCCTCCCACACAATATAGCACCCACCAATAGTCAGACAATAAAGTTATACCAGTATAACAAGCCTAACACAGATTTATTGCAGTTGCTTACACCCTGCAAAAGGAAATTGTTAAACATGCACTGTGGACCAGCCACAGTCAGGCACCCAACATAGGCAAAGCAGTTAAGAAGTAAAGGCTTCTGCATAGTCAAACCCTATGTGGGATAGAAGCAAAGTAGTATAATGGTAGCTGCCAATACCAAAGTCCAATTAGGCACAGCTCTGTACTTTACTAGCAGTACAACTGACAGTCCTCTTTGTTAAGACCTCTTGTACTGCAGGTCACGACCCACACCCACCTGGCACCAGCATGTTATGGTTAGATACAATAGTAACCCAAAGGAGCCATTCTAGAGGCAACTAAGTCATGTTTGAGAATGGTTTCTAAGAATAACAGGCACACATGTGCTTCTCATATGGGTTCAAGGAGACAGTGAGGGCTGAGAAATGGGCTTCATTAGATACAAAGAGAAACGCGGGGGGGCAGAGGAATGGGGTGAATACCAGTTAAGGTGGAGGGAGGCCAAGAAGGCAGTCGGGAACACAAACACTGACACAGATCTGTATATTACAGTGGGGATCAAGGAGGGGGAAAACAGTTCTTTAGATAAGGCAGGGAAAAAAGAAAGATGAGAGGCAGAAGCACTAGGCTGGCAGAGTTGTAGGGGAGGGTAATAGAGAAAAATGAGCAGAAGGCAGCCATCCTAACCAACTACTTTTTCTCTGTGTTTACAGTACAGAATAACAGGCCTTTGCTTGAAAATAGCATAAAGGTTGCTGCAGGAGGGATCCCAGAAATGGGGCAGGTGGTGTTTATGAGCAAGTGTCAGAAAAGGGCTCCAGGTCCAGATGGGATGCAGCTGAAAATGCTCAGGGAACTGGCATCAAAACTGGCTGAACCTCTGGCTGGGCTGTTCAAACAGCTCTCCGCAGTCAAGGGTGGTTCTGAAAGATAGGGTACCTGACATAGTCCTGCTCTGCAGGGGAAGAGTCAAAGAGCAACCTGGAAACTACAGACCCATTAGTCTTACCTCCATAGCAGGTAAACTAATGGAGACGCTAGTCAAAGAGGACCTAGTGGACTACCTGCAGAGAAATGGTCTTCAGGACTGTAAGCAGCATGGGTTCATGGCACAGAGGTCTTGTCAGACCAGCCTGTTAGTATTCTTTGACTGGGTAACTAGGGCAGTGAACAAGAGACAAGCAGTGGATTTGCTCTACTTTGACTTCAGCAAGGCATTTGACTCTGTGCAACACAGAAGGTTGCCGAATAAGGTAGAGGATCTGGGATCAGTGAAGGATCTACAGTAGTTAGATAGGTGGAACATTGGCTGGTGGAGACAGCAGAAGGTGGTAGTAAACAGGGCTCATGTCAGGGGGGAGGGGGTCATGAGTGGGGTGCTATAGGGTTCCATGCTGGGGCCCATTCTTTTCAGCATGTTCATCAGTGATATAGAAGGAATACAAGACAAGGTGTGACGCTAAGCTCTGTGGCAGGTTAGATGGCAACAAAGGAGTTAGAGAACTGCTGAGGGACCTGCAGAAAATAGTCAGGTATCTAAAGTTTGGCAGTGGACATTCATCACCAAAAAGTGCAAGGTGATGCATTTTGGAAACAAGAACCCCAGGAATGAATACTGGTTGGAAGAGATTAAGTTGGACACTGCTACTGAGGAAGGGGACCTGGGAGTCATTATAAGTGACTCTCTAAAACCATCTAGGCAATACAACAAGGACTACAGCAAGGCAACCAGTATACGAGGTGTTTCAGGAAGGGCTATAACAGCAGAAGGAAGGAGGTGATACTGCCTTTCTATATATCACTGGTGAGGCAGTAACTGGAATACTGTGCTCAGTTCTGGAGCCCCCACCTAAGAAAAGACAAAGACTGGCTAGAAGCAGTACAGCAGTGGGTAACCAAAATGATCCAGGGTAAGCAGGGCAGATCCTATGAGGACTGGCTTAAGGCACCGAACATATACTAGATGGAGACCAGAAGGGAGATGGGAGATATGATAGACACTTTTAAGTTCCTGAAAGGAATAAACAAGGTGGATTGCTGGGAAATATTCTGCAGGCCTTGCAAATCAAGAAGATGGGGGCATGAGTGAAAGTTGGTAGGGGGAAATTTAGGAGGGATGTGAGAATGTTTTATTTTACAGAGGGAGTGAGAGGTTGAGCTGTGGAAGAGCCTACCAGCAGAGCTGGTAGGTACAAAAACCATTAATGGTTTTAAACACAACTGGGACCGAGAAAAAGGCTTAATAGTTACAATGGGGGAAAGCAGTAAAGCAAGGGACAAGAGAGGGGAGAAGGGGCCAAGAAACTCAACTAGACATTAGGTCCCAGGGTCAGATAGGGTAAAACAGGGCAGAATGGATGAACCAGTTGTCTTTTTCTGCTGCCATTTTCTATGTTTCTATGAGCTCCTGTCCGGCAGTCCTGGGATATCCAGTATTGAATCTTTGTAGGTCCATTGAGGTTGCCACATGTTGGATAGCACATGTGCATTATCCTTGAATGCTACAGTTATACTGTACTGGCACGGTAGTGCCAGTATAGTTAGGGCTGAGTGACAGATTCTATATTAAACCCCCAACTTTGCACCTTAATAGCGTTGATGAAATTCGCTAAAATGTTGCATGCATTATCTAGTAGGCAAAGTTTAAATATGGGGAACGTTTTGTGTTGGCAGCTTGTGCTGTTTCTGAGATCCGCATATGTCATTTTCCTGTAAATGTCTAAGTAACATGGGTTTTTGGTTTTACTGACACGTACAGCCAACACGGAATGGAGTTTTGTCCCCAAACTTTCATGATACAAGCATGCTGTGCCAAGGTAGTGCCTTTGAAAGGTTTTGTGAAAAACTATTAAGTGGTTCTAGAGTTATAAGGATTTAAAGTTTTTTTTCTGTTCTGAGCATGCTCAGTAGGGTTGTAGGATAACGTTCTGATACAACATGGAAAATTCCATGTCATAAGACCCTTTTTGGTTTCTCACCACTTGTTTCAAACAGCACAACAAAAACATTTTTGTGCCATGATAGCCACCATCTTGTCTTTTCCCCTCAAATTAAAAAACATAGAAAATACATAAATGCAAGCATTTGTCAATGCTGAATCTTTGCTGCTTTCATTGCTTTTGTACTGGGTCATGCTTGTACACATTTGTACTATATATTTACTCAGAACAGACCAGAGGACACGCAGTATCTCATTTTCAGCGCTTACACAATTTTAGATTTTATTTACCTAGGATAGGCTAGCTAAGAGGCAATATCTAATTTTCAGTGGGCTCCTACATTTTGACCCCAATATTCCAACAGACTTTTTATAACCTGATGTTAACAATTCAATGTTTCTTTATAACTTAGTTTTTTTTCACATTTTGACCCCAAATGTTCAGCTTAGTCTGTTTATGACCATTTCTTGTGAACATAACACGTGTCATTTATACAACAGTGGCTGAAACATCCTTTTGTGCCACAAGTGTGAAAACACATTTTGGCCAGGATTTGAAAAATGGCAGCTGTCACATTCATGAGGTGGTGTGAAAAATGGCTATGTTGAAACTTTGGGGTCAAAATATTGAAAATTACCAAAGTTATGAGCATATGTTGAAAAATATCAATGTATGCTCATAACTTTGTGTTTTTGTTTTAACATTTTTACCCCAGATTTTTGATCTAGCCTGCTTATGACCCCACATAGCCTTCTTATGACCTCATCTCATGAACAAAGGTGGAGAAAATGTTCAAATCCTGGCTGAAAGGTGATTTTGCACCACAAGTGCAAAAACACATTTTGGCCAGGATTTCAAAAATAAATGCAGTCACATTCATGAGCTGGTGTCAAAAAATGACTACTCTGAAAATTTAGGGTCAGAATATTGATAATTATCAAAGTTACGATGGTGCCTTGAAAATGTTCAATGTATGCTCATAACTTTTTTATATTTTTTACCCCAAATCTTCCATATAGCATTCTTATGACCAAACATAGTCTTTTTGTGACCCTAACTAATGAATAAAGGTGGAGAATATTTTTAAATCCTTCCCAAAAGGAGATTTTGCACCACAAGTGCAAAAATACATTCTGGGAGGCTATGAAAAATGGCAGCTGTCACATTCATGAAGTGAAGGCTATGTTGGAAATTTGGGGTAGAAATATTAAAAATTACCAGAGCTACAAGCATGTGCTGACAAATTTCAATGTATACCCATAACTTTGTGGTTTTGTAATATATTTGCCCCAAATTTTCAACATACAGTAGTTTTCTTATGACTCCATCTCATGAGCAAGAGCAGAGAAAATGTTCAAATCCAGCCCAAAAGGTAATTTTGTGCAGGGCCGCAAAATCACCTTTCAGGACAGATTTGCATAATTTCACTGCCATTGTTCTTGAGATGAGGCCCCAAAAAGCCATGTTGAAAATTTGTGAGACATTGACTGCCAGTCGATACCTGGTCTCAGAACATTTAAGCATATGAACATGCGAAATTGCCAGCAGATACAGGCCTTCCAGTCTATCTAGTCTGCTCGAGTGTACAGCACTTCAGCTAGTTTGATTGCAGCTGCCCCCCCAATTGCTCTGAGACATGTACATTTCAAACCAGAGCTATTAAAAGCTTTGACTATATACGGTGGTAGTTACAAAAAAGTTGACCATGACCGTGATATGTATCATCAGCCACAAAAAAACCCCCACAAATTTACTGCTACTGCAGTAAAAAAACACACTGAATAACACTGTCTTTTTTTCCATGGTAGCGGTAAATCTGTGGTATTTTGTTCTGCAGTTGATGATAAAGACTGCGGTAATGGTCAACTTTTTTGTAACTACTACTTTAGTAAACCTATGGATGCTCCGTCGGCTGCTCCCCGCATCATACATCATTCTAGGGGCAGCCACTGGAGGTTGTAGGCATGCTGCTAGGGATGCTTGAATTTAAAATGCCAGCAAGGAGGGACACAGGATCAACCAGATAAATTCTAAATAAAAGAAGGCACAGTACTAAGCAATAAAAAAACAACTTTTTGTGAAAATGCTAATCAGGCCCTGCCTCACACTGAGGTGGGGCCTGATTTTAGTTGGATATTTCCCTTTAAGGGTCTGTCTTGAGGCAGGTATGATAGGCAGATGTACTTTGAACAAGTCTGCCACTATTTCCAAAATACAGCCTTTACGGTTGTAAGACATTCTTCCATAGGGCCACTGTGATATGCCCTGATTTTTTTTCTTTATTAATGTGACATTGCCAGCCTGTGTGTCTGCAGTAGTTAATGAAACAGAGAGCCTTTTACTGTTAAATAAGTAATTTGTCTAATGGGTCATTGTGTGAGACAGGCAAATACAAGAGATGCAGCTGCTCTGAGTGAGTCTCCTGCTGTTTCCAAAAATTATATCCATGGCAGGCATTGCTGAGGTAGGTATGAGAGGCACAACTGCTCTGAATGAGTCTGCTACTGTTTCCAAAAATTATACCCATGGTGGACATTGCTGAGGTAGGTACACGAGGTGCAACTGCTCTGAGTGAGCCTGCTGCTGTTTCCCAAAATGATACCCATGACAGGCATTGCTGAGGCAGGTACAAGAGGTGCAGCTCCTCTGAGTAAGCCTGCTGCTGTTTCCTAAAATTATACCCATGGTGGGTATTGCTGAGGCAGATATGAGAGGTGCAGCTGCTCTGAGTGAGTGTGCTTCTGTTTCCAAAAAATGATACCCATGGTGGGCATTGCTTAAATAGGTATGAGATGCACAGCTGCTCTGAGTGAGCCTGCTGCTGTTTCCAAAAATTATGCCAATTGCGGACATCAAAAGATTCAAAGCATAATAAATTGATGATTGACAAGACTCAGAGCAATGTGACACATGTGACTGGCAAGGTGGTGGTGGAGATGGTGATTTTATTGTCAGTAATAGGTGGTTTTTTTATAATATTTATTTATCATTTTTTTTGAGAACATACATTTACAATACTGTATGCAGAATATGTACTAATCCATTACAAAGGAAAAGGCAATATTGAGATACAATAATATTTGAAAACAAATCATCAAGCACTCAGCACTTAGCACCATAAACTTATTTCTTCAAGCCTTTTCAACATTCATATTCATATTTTTCTCCACATTTAATACAGTACTAAATAATAATCTTTCAGTCAAGCAGCCTACCTATGAGCACATTATAAACCAAATATTTAAATAGTTATCCGCTTGGCTGATTTCATCAACATCCTCAAGCACAATTTGTGACATTTCTTTTCCAGAAAAAGTCAGGGACTCTCCATTCCTTGGTGATTCTGATCCATATTGGGCTTTAAGAAATTCAACAAGCTGGCCAGTCTCGAAAAAGATATATTGATTCCCCTGAAATTGAATCCTAACCTTTGCAGGTGCCAAAAGTTGGAAAGTCCCTCCCATCTCTAACACTTCCTGCTGATAATTCAAAAATTTCCTCCTTCTTTGTTGTATTTGAAAAGAAAAATCAGGATATATATAAAAATGATGAGATTTATAAGGAAGCAGTCTTTTTGCCCTAGATAGTTTAACCAAAAGGTCCCGATCTTATTCAAAGGCAAAACTCAGAAGGATCAAGTTTTTTAAGGTAGCATTCATTTTACTAGCATTCACTTTGTCAACTTGTTCTGGTAACGCAGATCTTGCAACTTTAACAATCCTGTAGGCTTTAGTAACAAATGGCAAATTCTCCAATGGAAGATCGAAAACCAATACAAAAATATCTTTAAGAAGATCCCTTACTGAATCAAATTCCAAATCCAGGCTATCTGGCAGTCCAACTAACCGTAAATTCTTATACCTCAGTTGGTTCTCCAAGGTTTCAATTTTCCGATGCATATTGTAAGTTTCTCTAAACTGTGCTGCATTTGTTGCTTTCAACGTTATGAGCTTACTTTCTTGCTTGTCTAGCTTCTCAGCATTCAGGGCAATATTTTGCTGATTCTCCGTAGCCATTTCTTTGGTGGATTTAACTTCTTTTTGTATAAAGTCTAATTTGGCATTGAATGCATCCTGCTTGTGCTCCTGCTTCTCCAAAGCTGCAGGATCCCGATCGATTGATTTCCCCAAAGTTTCAATAGTGTAGCTTGTATGGCTTGATTGAAATCCAGTCAGTCAAGAGGACTCCTGTTGAGACGCAATAACTTTACTTGTGATAGTATCAGACTCCACACTGAGCGTCAAGGATTTCTGACCCAGAACATTTGGGGGATCCATAAAGACAGTGCTCTAAATGGGCAAGCTTTCCTCTGTAGCAGCATATGAAGATGAAAATAGCTCTGGAGTGGTCCCCTCAAATCGCAAACCACCAACTGGGCTGATAAATGGCCACAGCAGTTGCTTCTCGAGTGGTCGAACATTTGGTGAGGCAAACTCCTCCCTAGAAGATGAGGTAGGTCTGTCCTTGCATTTCTCTTGCTTATCAGCCATATGAAAAACTAAGAAACTTTACCACAAGTATCATAAGAGAGTGCAGGTTCTTCCACTATGTCAGAGCTCCTCATGGTGCATCTAAGCACAAGGATGCCATATTGCCTCAATATTGGTGATTTTTTTTGTCAGTAATAAGTGTTTAATTGAGATTGTAACCAAATTTGGCAGTATGCCACTCCACACAGGATTTTGTATTCGAAGTTCATACACAACCTAGTCATCATATTCACTATCACTGTTTGCAGGCTGTTGTTCATGTTCTATTAGAGGAATAACATTAGTCAGTATTTCAGACAATTGGGAAATTGTCAGCATTCATTTTGAGAAATGTAAGCCATTCCACATTTGCAGGACTTAGGAGTGTTCTTTGCTCAGTGACTATTCCTCCAGCTGCACTAAATAAGTGTTCTGAATATTCGCTTGAAGGTGGACAACTGAGGTACATTATTGCAAGATTTCCTAGATCTGGCCATATTGTTCTCTTTTGTTTCCAATAAAGTAATAGAACTTCAACACCAATCACAGTATGGTGTGCAAAATACTTCTGGATCATTGTGCTGTGAGAGACAGTTAACAGTCTGGCAGTTGAACCAGCTGCACTTTCTTTACCAGTTACTAGTCCATGTTGTTGCAGGTGACTGAATTGATTTGACTTTCTGACCCAGAAAACAGGATGCCCAAGAAGTACCTATAGATGTCTTTTTCCTCACTGATGACACTAGTGATTATAAAGAAATTATTATAGATGTACTATTGTCTGTGGCTGAGACAAACTCTGAGGGCTTGTTACATTTTGACTCCTGTACATCCGTTAATGGTGTTGGTGCGGCAATGTCAAATTTGGTCAGCAGAAAACCTCTCCAATACTCAATGTATTCCCCTGTTTAGAAACCATGGATGAGAAGATTTAAACAATGTGCAAAACAAGGTACTGTGTGTGTGTTGGTAGTTGCCATCTTTAACAGCTTTGATTATGTTGGCACTATTATCTTTTATTATGAACAAGAATACGGAGTAGGCCATTTCTGGAACTGTTTTTGCAACTCCTGCATAATATTGACAGTAGTGTGGTTTTCCTCAAATATGGTGACACATAATATAGCCTGCTTCCTACTGAATACAGTAGAGTGGGGATCATTATTACTTTCTGACCGAAAACTTGACCAATGAATTGTAACAGTCATATGTGCAATATTGAAAATGCTTGGAACCGTTTGTAATTTGTACATAAACATCAATAACAGGATCACCATGAAAACAGGCCTTATATAAGACCTATGGTGTAAACATTTTGCATTGTCAAATTGTTTTTTGTCTGTTTAAATAAAAAATGTTTTTATTACTACCACTACAGTCATGAAGTCAATTATTTGGTTGCTGGTCCATATATTTGTTGTTATGTGAACCTGCTTCACCTCAAAGTTTCATTGACTTAATGACTTCAGCATATACTAAGTCATACAACTGTGGAACAGCCTTTATCGAAAAATATTTTCCACAGGGAATGGTTTACTGTGGCTCCATCTGGTGCATGAACTTGAGGAAACCATTTTTGCAACAGAGCAAAAAAAAGTTGAAAATTGACCAACAAGTCTGCAATGGCTCTGTTTACATGCTGGCATGTTGGATGCTTGTGGGTAAATTTTGATATCCTTACAATACTTTCTTTTAATGTTAGTTGACAAGATAGTTTTGATTTTTTGGGGAATGTGTTTTTCACGCCTTTCTCATGTGGAGTACCATGTTGTGATTTTCCATTACTTGATGGTGTCAGAAAAAAAGAATCTATGTTGATCTGAGAAGACTGCAAGGACACATCAAGTGATTCAGTATCACTTACTGCTTCCAGTACATTATCACTATGGTCACCTCCACCACCACCACCTCCCCTACTGCCCTTACCAACCACACAGCTTCTTTTTACCCTGCCCCACTCAACTGGGTGCATGTTGCATCATTACTGAAGTTCCAAACTGTGTCCCTTTGCCATAAGTGATGCTATTTTTTGCACAGACTTTATACAGCTCAAGAGTTGTCTGCAGGATTAACGTAGAATAAGTTCCACACTAAAGAGTTACCTTTTTGGCTTTGTGCCATGGTGCCTGGCACTATTCTTCATACAGTCAAGAGAACTGGAGGAAACCTACACAGCCATCTCCTTGTTGAGATAAATTGTTGTTATTCATACTCAGCTTTTTACTTTTAGTATATAGAGAATAGTGGATGGGCTATCATGCACAACCAGCCTATTGTGCCACAGAGGGGTTCTGATTACCTCAGACCTTGAGAGCTAAGTTCGAGAAATCTTGAGGTAATCAGAACCCCAAGGTGGTGCAATAGGCTGGTTGGGCATAAGGTAGCCCATCCACTATTTTTTATAGTGTATGGTTCACTTAAAAATATTTAAAACTCTCTTTTTTAGTAAAATAAAGAAGTTTAGCTGCTTTGTTTCAGTCCATGATGAAAAGCTGGTTGCTAGGGTCTGTGGTGAGGTTGTTAGGTAGCAGCTGTCGGTGCGTGTGCAGAGTGGTCTTCTATTGGTTCAGAGTTTAGTTAGGGAGGGTTTTAAAAAAAAACATGGCACCCATTTCTCTCGCTAAGTGAGACGTGTATTAGCGGTGTGTTTTTTTTAAATTATCTGGTTGATCTGCCTGTTTCATGTTTGCTTGTGCTCTGCTTCCTCTGTTCATGCTGCCATCACCGAAGACACTGCTTATCTGGTTGATCCTACAGTTTGTGTTGGCAGTAAGTGCAGCGTGTGCACATAGATTGCTGGAACCTCTAGAGGTTCTCAAAATGTTGTTCTGCTGCAGTAGGGTACAATCGCATTCCATGACCTATTGAACTGCAGCAGAACAACATTTTGAGAACCACTGATTTCCATGCAGAGCAGGGGCTTACCATACACTACATGATTTTTTTTTTCTGCACTTGCCTCTCACGCCTTAAAGTAGCATCCTCTCCTACCTCCTCATCCAAACTACCAACCTCATCATCTCCACCATTAGATTCAGAAGAACTGGAAGTGTCATCATCACTAAGTGGGACACACCCTGGTCTATCCCTTTCCCAGTCCCCACAGTCACCACCACCACCATCTCTATCAGCATTCACTGCCTCAACATCTGAGGTTATATTTGAGGAGCATGCCTCCGTGCGTGCTACTTCAGCAGCTGAAAATATCCTGGCACATGTGGCAAAATGTTCAGTACCTCTACAAGGAATTCCAGTCAGTTCTTTTTGAAACTACTATCCTTTCATTGCTAACCTGCTTTTACTTTGCTGAACATTTAGTGCCAGTCATGGTAATGTTATTATTGTCGCTGTGTTTTGATTTATTAGTGTTATGGTTCATGTTGTCCATATCATTAACACTTGTACCTGCAGCAACACTGTACTTTCTTTTAGTAGACGTACAAGACTGGAAAATAGTAGACATAGTAGATACAGTAACTGCTCACAAACAGTAAAGTGAATAGTAGTCAGTAGTCTAAGTCTTGAGTCTGACTGCTGCAGAGATAAAGAGTGTAGCTGACTATGTCAAAGTAATAAATAACAAGGCTCAGGGTGTCTAACAGGGGCCTTAAGATGATTGCCTAATTTAGTCGTAAAATACTTTGTTTCACTAACTGCTGCAGAGAGTCTAGCTGGCTATGTCACTGCAATAAATGAAGGGCTTTGGGCACCTAACAAGCAGTGGACCTAAGATGATTGCCTAATACATTCATAAAAGGCTATTTGTTTCACTAACTGCTGCAGAGAGTCTAGCTGGCTATGTCAAAGTAACAAATGACAGGGCTCCAGGAACCTAACAAACAGTCAAACAGTGGCATTAAGAGGATTGCCTAAAACAGCTGTAAAAGGCTATTTGTTTTACTAATTGCTGCGGAGAGTCTAGTTGGCAATGTCACAGTAATAAATGAAAGGCTCAGAGCACCTAACAAACAGTGGCCCTAAGATGATTGCTGAATACAGTGGTAAAAGGCTATTTGTTCTATTAACTGCTGTGGAGAGTCTAACTGATTATGTCACATTAATAAAGGAAGGGCTCTGGGCACCCAACAAACAGTGGCCCTATGATGATTGCCTAATACATCCATAGAAGGCTGTTTGTTTCATTAATTTCTGTAGCGACTATTCTCCTTCCCCTGCCCCTAGATGCAGATCAAAATCCCTTTCCCCAGCTCCTGCACAGGGTCACACAGTGGAGCTTCTTCTGACTCCACCAAGGGCCTCTGAAGTCTAAACATGCTTGGACTGCCTAAATGTAGGGGACTGATTTTATTAATGATTAACAATCAATTAACCACTGGTGATGTTGCCTCACTTGCTGCAGCTGCCTAAATGATAGTACAACAAGCACAAATACACCAATACTACATGTTGTTCATCAGAATTCAGGAAAGTGATATAATAATTAAATTGCCAAGGGGATTTATTTTTATTTAATACAGCAGAGTGACTGATGTTTGTGTAATTTATTTGAATTTCCATTTCTGTACTACAGTCCACCCCAGTTGTTTTTTCTGCAGGTTTTTTTTTTCATATGTGCATGGGCAATACAGAAAATATTATTTTATAACTCCTGTCAGAGTAGCTCCCTCCGAGTAATGCTTTGCTAAAGGAAAAGCAGTTTTTTTTTATCACAACATTATTTGTCACTACCTCCATGGACCTGGCAGGGGCTACAACCCCCCCCCCCAAGAGGGATACATCCTCTAGTCCATCACGGCCATCATGGGTCCTGCTGAGTTCTGGTATTTTCCTCTGTTTTTTTTCCCCGCATGCCTGCACCTGTGCAATGGATGCAGTAGCTGTCTCCTCCTCTGTGGAGGCAGCCAAGCACCCTGGACGTAGGCCAAACTGCTCTTGTTGTGCTCAAGCGTGCAGCGCAAACTCCCCTCCCTGAGGAATGGAGGGCAGTCCTCTGGACACTCAATCCTTACATCCTCCAGCCGACCCCCGAATGACCCGAGTCTGTTCTCGAACCCAGGTCACCAGCGTGGTGCGTGGTGTGGTGTCCAGCATCTCAACCCTCAGCACCACTGGGCCAGCAAGCAGTTTTTTTTTAAGCATAACCTCAAGCCTGCAAGGATGGCAGCCACCCTCACTCTCACTCCCGATTCTGGAGTTGGCTCTCCCTCCTACTTTCAGTTTTAGTTCTCAAAAAAAAACTTTCTTGATTTTTCTTTTTTTAAATTTCACTGAGTCACTTTGCTCAACTCACTGACTCACTACTCAGTCTCCCATTAATCAACCGAGCCACTTGATAATTTCCTGCGTGGCGGTAAGGATTCAACAATACAGAACACAGTCTTGTGCTCTGCTCTCCACAGCTCCTCTTGCTCCAACTGCATCAGTCTCAAGACACACAGCCCCAATACACAGTGGATGTGAATGCCAATTAGATCATGTAGATCACACTGTCAGGAGGTCTAAACCTTGCTCTTAGGTTCTTGGCAATAATGGGCATGCAAGGAATCACAGACATGTTGCATAAGAGTAATAAAGCTCATTTATTACTACCAAAAGGATAATCACAGTTGCCCTAAGCAGTTCTTACCAAACGGAACTGGGAGCCAATGCTAAGCATTCCCTATACCTCGAGGATTCTCCGTGTCTCTTGGGGTCTCCGAGGTAGAAAATGTAATGTCTTACATTATATACCTATGATAATTACCATGGTTACTGTAAGATAGAAACATTTCTAGTTACAGACATGAACCCTGTTGGCTAAATTAGAGGTGGCTCCACAGTCCAAGATAACATTATACAATTTTGTAGTAGTCATCACTTTGTAAAGACAAAGAAGTACAGTTGTACATAGCCGTGTAATAATACAGATCATCAGAAGATGGCAATGCTGACTCATACATCATAATCATTACAAGGACACAGACGTCCTAACATCTTGGAAGCAAGAAATGCAGGTATATGTTAGAAAGTAAAGTGTATAACAATAATATGCATACATACCCTGACATCTACTCTTATACGGTAGATGCCCTTAGCCCTATATATTAGTATAACATATGCATAATTACTGGCTGTCTACAGTGTACCCCTAGGGGTACCAATAAGGGTGCAGGGACCTTGTGTAACATTTCCCCCCTTGTTGCCTCAGAAGGGGCAACACAGCAAAAATAAGGAATGGATAGGGAGCAGGGGCCGTTTACAGACCTGACGTGTGAGCCTTGTAAAGGAACTCCAGCTGCTCACAGTGTTGACGCAGTGTGCGCCAGAGGCAGCAAAGCATAATAATGAGAAAAAATATCAAAAATGCTTGTATAATAACAAAACCTTTAAAAGTAATGTCTAAGCAAGTGTTAATAAGTGCAATGTTCATATCACCATCATTAATAAGTGCAAGTACAGCTTCATTAGCTTTTGTAATATTATTGCTGATGTGGTTGAGATGGGTGTTTCCTCTCTAAAAGTGATTTTAATGTCAACATGAGGGGATCAATATTTACATTAAAGTAAGGTAAATACTCAGAGAGTGAAAGCAGATAATCAGGGTTACCATCAATAATGTGAGTGTCCATAAGAGGGACGGTTGTAATAACTGAGTGCCCAATAGCTGACTTTTGATGGGGCACGAAGCAGAAGTTTGGACTATCAATAGAATATGTTTGCATTCCATAAGTATAACTTTTAATATTTGTGATGACACAGTACTCGCTGTCTGAATTATGCTGCATTTTAACAATAGGCAGTCTCCATTTTTGCAACTGTACTGGGCAGGAGTAGGTAGTCCTGGAAATCCATGTTGACAGGTGATGAACCTCCTCTCGATAAGACTGGTAGAGCTTGTCTGGAGCCGATGTTGAGTCTTGGTAGTCTGTGTCATTAGTGGTGATGTCATCGTCCATGGAAAAGGACCAATTAGTACTGTCTGGGGAATTGCCACTTACAGGTTTAATAACTAAATATGTCACAGTGACACAAATAAATAGACCCTTTCTTCGCACAGCAGTCTGTGTGCGGGTGACCCAGGGGTCCAGAAGAGAATGGAAGACTAATAGAGGAGGTAAGTCGAGGCGTTCTCTGTAAATGTCATAGTCAAGATGCCCAATGGAGTGTACATGTGCGAGTTTATCAAATAAAGCTGTAGTGGTATCAAAATATGGTAAAGAGACAGTAAAGGAAACAAACATAGTATCCTTGATTGAACATTACTTAGAAATAAAACATGGACCAGTGTTAGGGTGTCTGGTCACAAAACCCAAATTTCTAGCTGTGGAAAGAGGAATAGTGAGAGTTTGCAGCATACACATTGCAATACAGCTTGAAGATTTACACTGAGGACAATACCAGTTAGAGATATGTCTATCATGTATAATATCAGGAATTCTTCTGGATTCTAGACCATGGAAAAGATTATTGATGGTAGTAATAATGTAAGAACCATAGGCTGAGCACAATATCTCACGGGCAATATATTGTTTATCTGCTTCTTTATTGTTCTGTGCAATGAGAGCGTTAATCTTATCTTTAAAATTTATAAATGTCTTAGCAATATCGTGCATGTTGTATACAGTGTATCTTTCTTCCTGACTAAGGCCATCCACACTATGCAATAATAGGGTTATAATATCATTTACCAAACCAGTTTGGAATTTTTGTGAATGTGATTTGATAGCAGCAATGTTGGCTTTTATTTCCAAATACATATGGCTGTACCAAAAAGACATGTAACAGTGCCTGTGGCACCAGTGACATCAGAACTGTCAACTTCACGTGTGTTACGCTTATGACTTTGGTCATCAGGAGTAGGTTTTCTCCTGAAATTGCCTCTATGCTCGGTGGTGTGTACCCCAGCAGTAGGGTCTTGAGTACGAATTTGAAAAACTGCTAATCTATCAAGTAACAAAGTACTATAAAACAATGAAGTATTAGTAGTATGACACATACCAAATTCTTTCATATTCCGTAAGTCAAATTAAACAAAACAGGTATATGCATAAATTGTAAGTTGTTAATAAGTGTACCAGGTAAGGCAGTGGTGGATAAACCACTATGAGGGCTAGGGGTGTGTTTTGGACATTCCAAAAGCTGTTTATCAGTAGGGGGTAACACAGAAAGGTACATGGCAGCAGAGGTTGTGTTGTGTACAGCACACAGTTTCATTGCAGTCTTTAGACAAGGAATTACAATATGAGGGCTCAATTAAGGCAGTAATATTGTATAAACCAGAATGTCTAAGAGCAGTTTGGAGCAAGGATAGAGAACCAATTGGGGATCATTTTGCATTGGGCCAACCATGGAAAGTTCCCTTGGAGAGCTTGGCCACAGGGAGCATTTGTCCTTGTGATGTGGTTTGCCACTCAGTTTGTAGGGTAGATTCATCAGGAGCAACAACTGAGGCAGTGAGGTAGACATCTGAACCTTCCTGTACAGTAATCAAATTGTCGGGTATATTGATGGAAACTCCTTCTGGGGCAGATGTTGGAGGATCAAGGTGAGGAAGGAGGTGCTTCACCGTGCTTTGGATGCAGGGGATAACTCCTGAGATGAGAAAATCAAACAAGATAGCCGTCTTGTCAATGTATCTGAAAAGGAAAACCAAACATTCGTAAGTTAGTACTATTCCACCCAATGGGGTGGGGAAAAGTAATTATACTCCTTTATACAGTTTTAGCTGGTTTGCATGTAACCATTTGTCAGTCAGTTTGTTGTTTTGCATGATTCTAACCTGATAGACTGCTGGACTGAGCTTGTTGACAATGGGGTAGGGGCCTTCCCACTTATTGGAGAAGGAGTGTGTGGGATGGGCAAATCTAAGAACCATTACCTGATCCCCAACTTGCCAATCCACTTCTTGTGCGTGTTTGTCAAACTGTATTTTGGACTATTGCTGAGCTTTGCCCATGCAGTTGGCAGTATACAAATGAGTGTGTATGAGGTCTTGTCTGAGTTTTTCCACATATTGGCTACAGACACACGATCTGCAGTAGGGGTGTGCAGGTCAAACAACAGGTGCTCAGGTAATCTCATCTGTTTGCCAGTCATCACCTCAAAGGGTGTCAGCTGGGTGGTGGTGGCTGAGGATGTACCCCTGATTGCCATAAGGAGTAATGGCAATAAGGAATCCCAAGTCTTGGGATAATCCTCAATGAATTTGGAAAGCATTTGCTTAATCCACCTGTTGGCTGTCTCTAGTTGACCTGAAGATTGTGGGTGGTAAGCTATGTGGACCTTCTGATGAATTCAAGTACTTCTTTCATCAACTCACCTATAAAACTGGTTCCTTTGTTTGAGTCTACCTTGAGAGGTAGGTCCCATCTGGAGAAAATCTGTTCCACCAGGATTTTGGCAGTGGTTTTAGCAGTGCATGTCTTAGTGGGGAAGCTTCAACCCCTTATAAAAGAGATCAGTGACAACAAGGGTGTACTTGTTGTTTCTGCTGGTGTTGGTCAAGAGACCAATAAAATCAATCTGTATGGCATGCCAAGGGCCAGAATGCCTTTGTGGTAGCAGTTTGGCATTTTGTTTGGTAGGGATGGGATTATTTTGTGTACAAGGCAAGACAATTGTCTATGTACTGTTTGGCAACCTTGGTGACACCAGGCCACCAGGTGGTGGTCTTGAGCCTTTGGAGTGTATTTTCCAGTCCCTGGTGTCCACCAGTGGGGGTGTCATGCACTTGGTGCAGGAATTCAGGCCTAAGATGATGAGAAACCACCCACAACTTGGTGGGGGTGTCATCTGGTTGATACCAGATGAGCTTGTCATCAGGGGAAATATGCAACTTACCTTCATGCCTTCAGTAGGGGTTATGGGTAGGGAGATTCTTCTCAGTACCCTTGTCAAAGAATCTGAACACATCTTTGAGCTCAGAGTCAGCATGCTGGGCTGCTGACAGTTCCAAGAGGGAAAAGGGTTCAGGTTTCCTCCTGACCGCTGCAATGTGTATGGCCGCTTTGGTCTCTGGATTGTCCATCATACAGGTGTCCCCCCCTTGGGCCCCTTCCTTTGCAAGGGTGTCAGCAGTGTCATTGAAGGCATGATAGGGGTTGTGTATGGAATGAGCTTTAACCGTATGTACATAGAGTTTGTGTTCAAACTTTGGTGCCAGTGAATGAAAGTATATTACAAGTTCCTTGTGTTTCACTGGGCTGCCATCAGAGGAGAGGAAGGAGTTCTTCTGCTAGAAAGGAAGAAATTCTATAAGAGAACAACAAACACAGTTAGCGTCTGCAAAGATGATGGTGTCCTTGGTTCCATGCTGGATGAACTCGAGGGCACAGGCCACCGCTGCCATCTCAGCATACCGTGATGATGCCACACTGCAACGCTTAGAAATTTTAACAGTGTTACCATAAGGGTGAATAACCAATATGCCCATCCCTGCAATCTGTTCTCCCTTGTAATAGGAAGCTGAGCCATCTGTAAAGACATGACACAATGAGGTGTTCTCAAGTAGTTGTGGTGTAGCAGGGAGAAAAGGACCTGGATCTGGAAGACCAGAAGGCTACAGTGTACAGTCATGGGGTTCTCCTTGGAAAAGGAGGCCATGCACCAGCATGGAAGGCATTTTGGTTGGGTGGACCTTGATATCTCTATACTGAAGAAGGAGAGACCAATGTGTCAGTCTGGTGTTGGAGACTGACCCATCCTTCACTTTATCTGATAGCAAAAAGGTAGTTGGGGTATGGTTCGTGTTGATGATCAGATGGGAGTACCCTATGATATACAAAAAGTGCTTGACCGCCCAGTAGGTAGCTAGAAGTTTCTTTTCACAAAGGCTGTACTTCTGTTCCACTGGGGTCAAGAGCTGTGATGCATATGCAATGGGTCTCAGGGTGCCGTGAACCTTCTGGGCCAGCACTGCTGACATAGTAATGTCAGAGATGGCACACTCCAGATGGAATGGCAAAGCTGGATTGGGGTTGACCGGAGCTGGAGCTGAGGCCAAGGCCTGTTTTGGTGATGTCACAGCTTGGGTGTGAATAGGGCCCCAATTCCAGGACATGTCCTTTTTCAATAATTCATACAGAGGAGCAGCCTTCTGAGCAAAATCACAAATAAAATCTCTGGAATAGTTTACCATACCTAGAAACCTCCTAAGAGTGGCCATGCTGGTGGGCAATGGCAAGTCTTGCAATCCTTGTATCTTCTTCCAGGTAGGGCTTCGGCCTTGGTCAGTTATTCTCAAGCCCAGAAAGAGTACCTCTTTCTGACATAGCTGTGCTTTTGCAGGGTTACATTTGAGGCCTGCCCTCTGAATGAGGGTCAGTAGTTCGTCCAAGAGATCCAGGTGTTGTTCCTGTGTGGCTGTTGCCAACAACAGGTCATCCACATACTGCAAGAGACACAGGGGTGTACAGAAACCCTCAAGGGTGTCCATCATGTGTAAATGGAACAGGGAGGGGCTGTTATGGAATCCCTGTGGTAAGCAGGCCCACGTGTACAGCCTGCCCTCAAAGAAGAAGGCAAACTTATATTGACTCTTGGGGGCCAATGGCAATGACCAGAAACCATTGGAGATGTCCAGGGCACTGAACCATTTTTGGTCAGGGGTCAATAGTCACAGCACATCAGGTGCTGATGCCACAGTTGGGGCACAACTGGGGGTGACCTGGTTCAGTCTCAGGTAGTCAATAGTAAGTCTCCAGGCACCTGTGGGTTTCTTCACAGGCCACACTGGGGACTAGGCAGTGGAAACACATGTCCTGATTACATCTTGCTTGAGAAGTGATTTAATTGTTTCTCTAACAGAGGGCAAGGCCTCAGGTGGAAAGGGGTACTGCTGTTGCCTCTCATATGCTGGGCCTGTCACTTCAATGACAGTGTGCATTCTGCCACCTTCATGCTTGCTGGTGGAAAATGCCTCCAGATGCCTTTGTAGAATGGGGAGGAGCTTTGGGAAAAGCTTGTGATTCTTGACCAAATCTATAACGTCACATTCTTTGTTGTTCACAGAGATTGTTGCAAATACATGTGAGTCAGGGATCATGATGGTGTGATATTGTCCCTGACTTTGTATTAATAACATGTTGACCAAGTCTACCACACAGCCTTGTGGTGCTAGAAAGTCAATTCCGATTATGCTAGGGTGATCATGCAATACCATCAACTGAAAGGTATGATAGGCCTTCAGGTGTCCTAGTGTCACAGGTATGCAGGCAACCTAGCACTGTCTACACCAGACATGTTGGTTCTCTGTCCGGTGTACCAAGGGAATGTGTCTGGGTGGTCATCATGTAATACAGACACAGCTGCGCCTGTATCCAACAGTACTGTCAGTAGGCGGCCCCCGACCTCGGCCTCAGTGGAGGTCCTTCCATTTGTATCCAAGACCAGCTTGTTTACAATATGGACTGGGGCATGTAATTGTCAATCTGTACCAGTGGAGGCATAGGGAGTCTCATGGAAGAGAGTCTGGGCCTGGTTCCTGTGAACCACTTCACCATGCTGCACTGATGCTATGTAGGGAGCCGCTTCTGGGTTCAGGCCTGTATGGACCTGAAAGTCTGCACTTCCAGTGTCTCCATGGCCTGTAGAGGTCTGCTCTCCCGGTTGTATGGTGGCAAGGGTCTGAATGGGAACAGCATCCGCTATGGAATGCGCTTGCCCAAGAAGTTCCCAGAACTTCCGGTTCTCATTGGCTATTTCCCTATATGAAGGGCCTGATCTTTGTTGTTTACCCTTATTCTTATGGTGTTTCTTATTGTTGTGGTAGTTCCGGTTCGCACCTCAGGATTGTTGTTGTTGTTGTTGGGCCTGCTGGGGGTGTTGGTTGTCTGCGAGGAGGGTCTGTTTCTCTTGGGTCTGCTCTTCCACCGTGTAGTGCGTTGTGGCCTCCAGAGTAGTCTCCATGGCAGCTACTTTCTTGGAACTGAAGCCGAGATCATGGATGTAGAGTTGATAAACTCTCTTGGTTTTCCAAAGAATGTCGGCAAACCTCTCTGTGGTAGGATAGGTGGTTGGCTCTACCTTTTCTCTTACTTCAGAGATAATGTTCCTAAGGAACAGGGTCTTATATTCGATAAGGTCCACATCTGTGTCTTCTTGTGCAAGATGCTTCCCTGCTCGGTAGACCATCCAGAGCCTCTGGTGAAAAGTCGCTGGACTTTCTTTCACATTCTGTTTTACAGGGTATGCCAGCATCACTTCTACTACACCTGAGCTGTGTGCAGAAATGAGCTCAGCTGCTACTTCGTTAAAGGTGGTGTGTTCATCCTGACGGATAGTATCAGGGAGTTTTGCCCACAGTCCAGGATCAATGGTCTGGCGTAGGATCTGGACCTAGTAGTCTGCAGCGAGACTAAACATTTCACATTTAGCACGCACCTTTTCCAAGTGGCAACTGAGGTTGTCAGATGGGCTCAACCGACCAATGCTGTCAGCTATTTGCTGAACAGAATAGGCCATTTGTAGGGGATTATTGGGACGATCAGGTGGAGGTAGGTTGCCTTGGGTGCCATCAGAGCTGCCTGAGCTGCAGTTGTTGCCACTGACTGAACCATGCCCTCCTGTGTCCCAGCCTTATGCAGAAGCTGCCTAATCTGGGTCTTAAGAACCCATTTATTTCTTTCAGAGATGGACACAGTGCTTATTGCAGCTTCGATCATCATCTCTATCTCCTGCCTGTCTTCTACATTAATAACAGCTACTGGTGGTGCTGTTGGAACTAGGCCTGGGCCTGCTCCCCCCATCATGGGGGTCACCACGTTGGCATCTCCCATGATGTGTGTCATGACGTCGATGATGTATGATGGGTGTCCACCATGTTGTGGATGGTGAGGTGGGGTGTCTGGGCCATAGGAGGGGGGTGTGACTGGGTACTGTACTGCGAGATGTCATCATCTGATACCTCCCCCTTAGATGACATTGTCAAGGCAGGGGCTACCCCTCCCATCGCCTTGACATGTCCAGCCAACACCTCTTGCTGATGGCACAGTTTTGCCATCTTGGATTCACATTCTGCATGATTCACATTTGCAGCATTCACTTCTACCTCATCCTGCATCTGTTTTTGTAACACTCTATATGCGGAGCTCAATTCGCGATTGTCCCTAATAGCCACTTCTAAGTCATTACGTACCTGGTTTATCTCGTCCTATATCTCTCCCAACTCCTCATCGAATTGTTCATTCATTGTACTTAACAAGTCATTCTTTTGCAAAGCCTGGCCCTTATCCTGTCTCAAACTTTCACACTCCTGCTTCAACACACAAAGTTCCTGCTTGCCTGCCTGTGCAGAATGATGCAAAAGGGAATCTCTTTCATTTTGCAGTGTTTGGAGCTCAGACTCCAAATCCTGCTCACGTCTTACACATTCAATTTCCTGCAACCCCATCTCCTGCTTAAGAGATGAGATTTGCAGTTCAAGGGTTTGAAACTTCGCTTCAGAGGCTCCCAGAGCAGCATAAAGAGCCACGACCAACAACCTTTTAGCTTCTCGCTTTCTGGCTGTTTGTCTCATCTCTGTGTACTGGGTTGAAATCCCCAGTATAGGGTTGCTGGATTGACTTTTTGTTTGTTTATTTATTTATTTAAAAGTTTTACCAGGAAAGGCATACTGAGCAGACTACTGCTCGATTCCAGATGCGTCCTGGGGGTTGTTGGGGATGGGATGATACATACAAGTGAGGAATACAGAGGTACAAATACGGGACTTGTGTCCCGTGTGAAGTCAGTCCATCCTCCATGGGAGGCAAGGAAGTTTGAGGCATCAAGTCTCAGTTCTGCACAGATATTTAGTACGGTGGCCATTGTGTGGAAAGGAACAAAAAAATCAAACTGTGAAAAGGCGCCATGCTGTGTATCGATCCACAACAGGTGCACTTGTTCACAGTCGGGCTACTGTGCACTTGTAAGCTTGCAATTCAAAACTGCCATGGGGTGGGTTGAGTTGGCATAGACCACACCCAGAAAGCAGACAGACTTTGCAAGTTATTGCAAAATGATCATAAAATGGGAGGGGTGGTGTTGGAATACACACCTACAGTCCCCGTGGGGAAGGGGAAAGTTGTGAGCAGCAAGAGAAACTTTGCAAACACCATATATTGCCTGCACACAGTCACCAATTGTCAGGAGGTTTAAACCTCGTTTTCAGGTTCTTGGCAATAATGGGCATGCAAGGAATCACAGACACATTGCATAAGAGTAATAAAGCTTGTTTATTACTACCAAAAGGATAATCACAGTTGCCCTAAGCAGTTCTTACCAAAAGGAACTGGGAGCCAATGCTAACCATTCCCTATACCTTGAGGATTCTCCGTGTCTATTGGGTCTCCGAGGTAGAAGACATAATGTCTTAACTTATATACCTATGACAATTACCATGGTTTCTGTAAGATATAAACATTTCTAGTTACAGAGATGAGCCCTATTGGCTAAATTAGAGGTGGCTCCACAGTCCAAGATAACATTATACAATTTTGTAGTAATCATCACTTTGTAAAGACAAAGAAGTACAGTTGTACATAGCTGTGTAATAATACAAATCATTAGAAGATGGCAATGCCGACTCATACATCATAACCATTACAAGGACACAGATGTCCTAACATCTTGTAAGCAAGAAATACAGGTATATATTAGAAAGTAAAGTGTATAACAATAATATGCATACATATCCTGACATCTACTCTTATACAGTAGATGCCGTTAGCCCTGTATGTTAGTATAACATGTACCTAATTACTAACTGTCTACGGTGTACCTCTGGGGGTACCAATAAGGGTGCAGGGACCTCATGTAACAACATGCTGCCATGCAAAGCAAAAGAATGGGTCACAAGACAATCGCATGGTAGCAGGAAAGATCCCTAAGTACCTACACTACCGGACAAAAGTTTTAGAACACCCCAATTTTTCCAGTTTTTATTGAAATTTATGCAGTTTAATGTCTCAATGTACTCTGAAATTAAAGCATAGAACAAATAAACAATTGGAGATAAAAAGAAATCATAGAATCATTTTGTTTAACAAAATTTAATCTAAATTACTGACTCATCAAAGTAGCCACCTTTTGCAGATATAACGCCAGAACACACTTGTGGCATTCTTCCTACAATGGACATCAAATATTGTTAGGGAAGTTCTTCAACACTGTTGCAGAAGTTCCCACAAATGTGTTGCACTTGTAGGTTGCTTTGCTTTCACCCTTCTGTCCAGTTCATCCCAAACCAGCTTGATGGGGTTTAAGTCTGGAGACTGTGCTGGCCATTCCATGATTTGAAGCCTACCGTCTTGTTCTTTTCCTTGAAGGTAGTTCTGACATAGCCTGGAGGTATGTTTTGGGTCATTATCTTGCTGTAGGATGAACTCCTGACCAACTAGGCATAGACCAGAGGGTATTGCATGGCGCTGCAAAATGCTGTGGTAGCCCTTTTGGTTCAGGGTGCCAGTCACTCTGTGCAAGTCGCCGACTCTGGATCCAGCAAAGAGCCCCAGACCATCGCTTCCTCCTCCATGTTTGACAGTTGGTGTCACATTGAGGAACCATCCTTGCCTACTCGATGGCGTTCAAAAACCCTCGTGATGAACTGAAGATTTCAAATTTTGATTCATCGGTCCAGTCTTCAGTAGTCCACTGGCGGTGCTTCATGGCCCAGGCAAGCCTCTTTTTCTTATTTTGCCATCTTGCTATGGCTTTCTTACTGCCACTAGACCTGTCAAACCTGCAGCTAAGTCTTCTCTTCACAGTTGAAACTGAGACTTGCCCACTTTGACCAGTGTTAAGCTGTGCTTGAGCTGTTGTCCTGTGAGCCGCCTATCCATAAGCTGTTGACTCTCAGAAACTTGTCTTCTGATTCTGTTGTGGCTTTGGGTCTGCAGACCTCTTCCTGTCAGAGTTTCCTCCAGTTTCCAAGTGCCTTTTGATGGTGTAGGAAACTGTACTCACTGACACCTTGGCTTTCTTTGCAATTTCTCTAAGGGAAAGACCTACACCTTTAAGGGTTATAACGGTCTGTCTGTCTCCTTTGTTAATTGCCTTTTTCTCGCCATTATGATAGCAATATACTACTTCCTGCAGTGCAATATTGTCCAAATAATGCTTCAGAGGGTGTAATAACAGTCTGTTCCAACACTGCTTTTATACATACAGGGGGTTTGTAATCAAGTAATCAACAAAAGTTGAGACACCTGTAGGAATTGTTTGCAACAACTTTCAAGGCTTAATTTACTTCCATTGCTGCAGAACAGCTGTAAGTTATTAACCCATTACTTGTTCCCTGAAGAAGGCCTTTTTTTATAACTCTGAAATTTACATTATTTTCAGTTTTTGCTAACCTAAACTTTTTTTTAACCTCTAGCAGTTTACCGCTTACCTTTGTACCATTTCAGGTTATTCACTGGACTTGAATTGCTTAAATTTCAATAAAAACTGGAAAAATGGGGGTGTTCTAAAACTTTTGTCCGGTAGTGTACATATACCTGTACACAGCTCAGCCTCAAACTTCTACCCGGACCAAAATTTACCCAACCTAAACTACCCAACCCGATAATTATAATATCAAGCCAGGTAGGATAGTACTTTACCCAAGCAACCATACCTGGCTAAAAATAGACACCGCCTGAACTACTTGATGCAGATACCTGTCAAGTAGCCCATGTCTAGTGTTTGGTCCAGTGAGGATTATGGTGTTGGACCCCTAGTAGGTAAATAGGGGGTGGGGGTTTGTGGGGTGGTGGGTGCTGAGTGGGAAGGTAACAGCAGCGACAACAGACTTTGATGGACATTTTCCTTTTTTACAGGCTGTATAAAAATAAAAAAATACTAAGAGGGACTTTTTTTTTATTTCAAGTACCAACACTGGGGATTGGGCACCCCAGTGTCAGTTATATTTGGTGGCATAGGGTGTGGGCTCCCCCGCTGTCACACATTGAAAATGGGTGGGGTGGGGGGTAGTAGCCAGCACCATGGCAGCACTGGGGTTGGGGCTTCCCAGGGTCACACAGTGAAAATAGATAGGGTTGGGGTAGTAGCCAGCACCAGGCATCATGCCCCCCATGTCAGAAACTTAACAAGGAAGGGTTAGGGGGGACGGAGGGATAGTTTTTTTCTTATGTTTGACAGCACCAGGGGTAGACTCCATGGTGTTGCACAGTGTAAATGGGTAGGGGGTAGTAGCTGGCACTGGGGATTGGCACCCTGGTGTTGGAAAATTAAGAAGAAAGGGGTGGGAAGGACTAAGGGATGGTTTTCTTTATTTCAGATATGTTGTGGAGGGAGGACCACAGTAGGCCAATCATGATTCAGTCAGCTCTGCTTGCTGGGTGGTGTTATGCAGATCAAGGGAAAGACCCAACCTGTGATTGAGCCAACTTTCTCCTTTGAACTACATGAAGTTTCCACCCAGCAAGACCAGAACAGTGTCATGATCAGCCTGGCTAATGACTGGTATGACACTGATGAGCCCCTTGCAGACTGCCCAGCATTGGACTGATAGTGACACACATCTCAAAACCCACTTTCATAATAATATGTTGGCTTTGCGCAAGCACAAAGATGAACATAAAAAGATGTCATTTTAAAAAATGAATATTTGAACCTAGGTAAATGGCACCCATTTAGCTAGATTATTGTGTTTGTTTAAAAAAAAAATTACTAGAAATATATTTTCTGGGCACCCCAAAATCCAGGGAGCCCAGCTTAGTGAGAAGAGCCATTTACCCATGTTTTCTGTATGAGAACAGCTGGATTTTATTGAATTCGAAAACCACAGCTGGAGTCATGCTGCTGGCTTAAGTTGAAGCAGTGAGTCAGTGAGTGATACCATGTTCTCTCTATCTGTCTATCTATCTATCTATCTATCTATCTATCTATCTATCTATCTCTTTAATTAAAATATTTAAGTGGACAAGTGTGCCCACCCCTCCTCCCTTTCTCCCCCTCCTCTTAGGTCACCAGCCCTCCCTTTCTAATGTTTATTTATTTACTTTTCTGTATTTGGTATAAGCAGACTGGGTGCCCACTCCCAGTGCTGCTTCTTTTTGACCCTCTTCCCTCCAGGTCACCATCCCCATTCTCAAACAGTAGCCTGACTCTGGGGTGCCCAACCCCCAGTGTCAGAATTTGAATGTCCCTGCAATAAAGAAAAGCATCCATCATTGTTTTTTTTTGTTACTGGTAACAAAGAAAATGGTCCATTGCCAATCTGACTCCCCCACTTACCCAACCCTGACCCCCCACTCAACACTTACCACCCCCCACTGCCCTCACACACTTTCACTCTCTTGATCATGCCCCATGGCATAGATCCACTCTCCAATGAAAGAGCGTCTTGTTGCTGGAACCGCTCACTGCCTTATGAGAAAATAAGGTAGGTCAAGTTTAATGTATTTAAATGTGTTTGAACTTTTATTCATAACTTTGTAATTTTTGCATATTTTAACACATTTTCAGAGTAGCTTTTCTGGAACCCCACCTCATGACCAGTTTTTGGTGAAATTATGCAAATATAGCCCAAATGGCAATTTTTCTCTCACTTTGTAAAATCACCTTTAGGGCAAGATTTGAAAATTATCACTGCCCTTGTTCATGAGATGGGGTTATAAGAAGGCTATGTTAAAATGTTGGGTCAAAATATGTAAAATGACACAGTTATGAGTGTGCATTGCAATTTTTCTACAGTTGCTCATTACTTAGGTAATTTCCAATATTTTGACCCTAAATTTTCAACATGGCCATTTTTTTACACCATCTCATGAACGTGGCAGCTGTTGTTTTTTAAATCCTGGCCAAAATATGCTTTCTCACCTGTGGTGCAGAATGATGCTTCTGCTGGAATTCAAAACATTTCAGTTAACTGGTTCATGAGTATGTAAAAAGTTTATTGTAAAATATGGTTCAATGTTTTGGTGAATAGAGCATGGGGTTAGTAGTGCTTATGTAACTGTAGTTTACTTTTTGGCTTTTCTGTATTCCCACACTTGGTAGGTAAGCTGGGTAGTGAGTAGGGAAAGAAAAGTCTAGCACCAAGGGTGAGAAGAGTGCTAGAGAAGGAGGAAGCAGAGGTGGATGGTGGGTGTTTCACAATGCACTAAGCAAGGAACTGCCATGGAAGGCTGGCCTTTATTAGAGATGTGGGAGGAGCTATTACCCCACATTGAACCTGTAGAGGGTTTGACATCTGGATTAGGGTCTCAAGGCTTGGAGTTCAGCAATGTGCGATATGTCACAATGTAGGATTCTATGGAGATGATGAAGGATTCAGACAGAAGCTTTAGTTACCTGGTAGGAGAGGTTAATGTGTAAGATTTTAGACCAATGAAGGAAAGGTGGTATATGCTGTAAAGATGGTAACTGGATATTGATAGGAATAATTGGAAAATTATTTTTTTTCCGTAATAATTTTTACTGATTTTTAAAAACATAATGTCCTCTTACAAACAATCAGTGTATGAGAAAAACATACAGAATACTGCTACCTAAATGCAAAGACAATATGTACAGGAATGATAGTACAGACATAATAATTTAGCATCGGGTATTAATTAAAAGCATTATTCTGAGGTTGTGTGGTGGCATGAGGAGGATCGAAAGTGTGCCATTGTGATCTGCCCTGTTGTGTATCTATTTTGCTGCAGCACATTCTGTCTTTCATTATAGAAATGTAAATAACTGTTTAAACTACAGTGATTTGTGTCATTTTTCATTGTGTGTCAAAAGTGCGTGGTGTCATGAGTACGGACTAGTGCAAACTATTGCGGGCTAGTGCAATTTTGGACTGACTTGTCCTGCAGGCTAGTGTAAAAAAAAGTTAAGGTCAATCACTGATTACCAATATATCACAAATAACAAATGTTCCTATTGCTCCAATAAAAAATGTATACAAGTGAACTCTAAGTTAATTTAGAAGTAAAAAAAAAGAGCAATAGCGCCATTTTACAAATTGTTAAAACAACAGTCATCTATAATATTTATTGCATAGACCAAAAAGGGGCCCAGATTTCCTGTAGAGTGTCCAGTTTGTACACCAAGGAATAACAAATTTCCTCATTATTATATAAGAATACAATCTGATTATACCATTCACTGAAGGAAGGTATGCTGCTACTTTTCCAATTTTGTAAGATAAGTCTTTTAAAACAAAGGGAGACTTGAGATATCCAAATTTTCTGGGACTTATTAAGCATTAGGAATTCTGGGAAAATCCCTAATAGAAAAATTGAAGGCAAGGGTGGAATGTTTTGCCCTATAACTATGTTATAAATCCATAAAACTTTTTTCCAAAGATCTTGAATCTTGGGACATTCTCATAACATATGTGTCAAGTTTGCATTTTGTCTATTACACTTCCAACAATTGGCATCACCTGAGTACCCATCACATTCAACCTTTTTGGGCAAAAATAGTACCTATGTAAAACTTTGAGTTGAATTAACCTACCTTATAATTCTTTATAAGATTTGATGGCCATACCCCATGTGGATTCCCACGCGTCATTCGTGATAGTATGGTGGAGTTCTTCCTCCCACTTCTTTTTGGCCTTGATGGTTAGACAGGTAGAAGATAAGTTGTCAGAAATTTGTACAATGGGACTGCTCCCTTTTTAAGTGTGGTTGATCGTATTAAATGTTCCCATTCCTCACATTTGGGCAGAATGAAGTCATAAGTTAGTATATTTAAATTCTTAAGTGCCTCTCTTAATTGCAAATAGTAGTGAAAATGATAATTATTAAGACCGTATCTACATTTAAGTTCCTGAAAGGAAAGCATAACCCTTGACTGTGCATCCACTAAATGTCCAAGTCTTGTGATACCCATTTTAAACCAATCTGTATTCAGCAAGCCTTTTCTTGTCCCTCTCAACCTGGAGTTATTCCAGATAGGCATCAAATCTAAGGGTATCTCTTTTGTATTTATAATGGCATTAACTTTTTTCAGTGCTAGTACTGAACCCTGTAAACAGGGATTTTCAAGTATGCGCGGGGGCTGCGGAATATATAAAAAATCAAAAAGACAATTAGGACTGAGTATGTCTTTTTCCATTGTTAGCCACAAAGGTTGAGGCTCCCTACTTGAAGAGGGAGTCTCAAGGTGTCTTAAAGCATGCTTAAGGATGAACACCAACTAGTATCTTTCCCGCCAAGGGAGAGCTAGACCCCCTATGGAGCAAGGCAACCCTTAACTTAGATATTCCAAGTCTGGGTGGTTTCCCTTGCCAAAGAAAACTCCTAATAATCCTATCAAGTTTTCCCAGTATTTTCTTCCCAACAAATATTGGTAGGTTTTGGAACAAATAAAAAAGTCTTGGGGCAATGTTCATCTTTATTGCATTTATTTTTCCCCATAAGGATAGGTTAAGCTTCCCCCCAAGACATATCTATTTCAATATCTTTTATCAGTGGTTCATAATTAAGAGATATTATGTCTTTTAGATTGGTGGATATCTGAAGTCCCAAGTAAGTAATATTAGGCATAAACCATTTACTGTTGAGGATTCCTTCAAAGAAACTCAAATTGTATGTTGTAAGATTGTTATGCAATATTTGAGTTTTTTCCCCAATTAATTTTGAGTCCTGAGATTTCTTCAAAGACCAAAAGGATTGCTTTTAAACTCTGGGAGGAGTGAACTGGGTTACTAAGGGTTGACAGTAAATCATTTGCAAATGCAAAGGATTTATGTTCTTTTTCCCCCAATATAAGACCTTTGACTCCAAGATGGTCATGTATTACCCATATAAATAGCTCAAAAGCTAGAATAAAGAGATAAGGAGATAAGAGGGCATCCTTGCCTAGTGCTGCAGGTCAATTTAATTTGTGGAGATAACATGCCATTTGTTAGAATGTGTGTCACTGGTTTATCATAAAGCATTGCCACCCATTTACAGAAATTTTCTCCACAACTAAACTCAATCATAGCCCTTGACATGCAAGCCCAATTCACATAATCAAAGGCTTTAAGTATGTCAAGTGATAGTATCACATAAAGTTCTTTCTTTTTGTTAGCTGACCATATTAAGTTAAGGAGCCTTCAGATGCCATCTGCTCCGAATCTATTCCTCATGAATCCTACTTGCTCTGGGCTGACCAGATTTACAGTAATGTTTTGATCCCTTCTTGCCAGTACCTTAGCTAGAATTTTATAATCAGTGTTGATCAGGGAGATTGACCTGTAACTGGCACAGTCTAAACTATCTTTATCTCTCTTGGGGATCAGAGTAAGGAATCCTTGTTTTATTGTAGGGGGCAAGGAATTATGATCCCATGCTTCTTGCAAAGCAGAATGAAGATGAGGTAGCAAAGAGGGGGCAAGTTTTTTGTAAAATTGACCTTCAAAACCATTTGGCCCAGGTGTTTTTCCTGTAGGCAAATCCTGTGTAGCTAGTTGAATTTCCTCAAGAGATATATTCTTACCTATCTTCTCCCTCTCGCCTTGCTTGAGTGATGGTAGTTTGAGTTTTTTAAAGAAGTCATCATCGATTTTGTCATTAGCCAGTATACCCTGTTTTGAATAAATATTTTGAAAAAAATTGTAAAACTCTTTATTTATTTCCTTATTGGTTGTGAGCATCAAACCTGAATGGCTTTGAACACTTGTTATAATGTTTTGTTGTTGGATTTTCTTCAATCTTAAGACTAAAAGTATACTTGATTTTCCCCAGCTTTCCAATATCTTTGCTTCATCCTGGAAAGTGCATATTCTGCTCTTTGTGACAGGACTGAGTTAATCTCCCCTCTTAAGACTGAAATCTTATGTAAGTTGTCTCTATTAGATGTTATGTGCCACTTTGATAAATTCAATAGGCCCTCAAGTTTTTTTTTCCTTTTCCTCTAGGAATTTCTCCCTTTTTTCCCTATTTACAGAGTAGCTTATTATACTCTCCCTAGTATATGCCTTATATGCATCCCATAGACATAAATTAGAGACTTGCCCATTGTTGTTAATTGCCAAGTATTCCACTGTCTGATCATTTACCCAAGTCAGGAACTCCTTTTTTTTAAGTAGACTCACATTAAACCTCCACCTGTGTGACTTCTCACCTGTGCCTCCTATTACCAAGTCTAGGCTAATCATCGCATGGTTGAAGATAATAATAGATAGAAAGACACAAGTTCGGATAAAGTCCGATTCAGGTTCTAGTTCTCTTCACTTAGGAAGATGGAAGCAGGAGCAGCTGCTTGAATCTCCTGAGCTCCTTACACTCTCAACTCCTACTTCACACTGACTCACTGCTGCAGGCAGCTTGGGACTTTCCCAGTGATCCAAAAGGTTCAATTTGTTGATCCATCTGTCTACTCCTCCAGGTCCATTTAGGTGCCAAAGGGGGAAAACTACAATTCCTACAGAAATTCACTCCCACAAGACCCTTGGGGGCAGGCTCCATTTTAAGGCCCCCAAAGGTACTGATTGGTGCATACTGGCAGTCCAGAACCAAGATGGTGATTAACAGAAAAAGTCCATGCTGCAAAGAAGGCAGGTTAGGCAAACTACAATATCATTATTAAGTAAGCAGATAACCAGCAAACCATTACAGTCTTAAAAGAGCTCCCTCTGCGTGTAACCCCCCTACAAATGGGGGTTCCCAAAAAGTCTTCCTTGAACTTGCCTAAATGCTCACTGCCAGGCTGGTGTCCTGCATTTTAGCAGTTTAAATGTGATTACCAGAGCCTGTATAGCCTCTGTGTACTATCTCTTTAAGAGCTGCTTGATTGCAGCTTAAGTAATCTGAGAGGGAGCTCTGTCGAAAGATTTAACTATTTACTGAAAATCATTTAAAGTGATAATGATAATGTAGTTTGTCTAACATGCTTTCTTTGTGGCAAGGACTGTTTTGTTTGTCTCCACTATCTTGGTCCGGACTGCTAATCAGACCAAACAGTACTGGTGGGACCTAAAATGTAGCCAGACTGCAGGAGCTGTCTGAATTCAAAATCTGTAGGAACTTTAGTTTGGAGTTTTTTGCACCTTTTTTGTAACTGAAGGGGGAGCTCTTGCTTTGACTGACAGCCAAATCAGCTAACCAAATCTTTTGGATCTTGGAGAAGTCCCGGGCTGCTTGCAGTTTTCAGTTAGTTCTGAGCTGGGAAGTGAACTGAGAGGAGCTGAAGTGATTCTGAGCAGCAATCCTGAGTGGATTCGCATGGGAAAACTATGAAAGGGCCGAGTTTGGCTTGCATGTCTGCCTGTTGCTCCTGAGAGGGAGAGAAGAGAATTATTTTGGACTAAATTCAAGTTTGTGTGACTAAAGTAAGCTACTGCAGTGGGCCAAGCTCAACCTGAAGAAGATTGAAGATTTTGCTGAATGCAATTGGCCTGTCAGGAGTTCCAGCTACCCCTAAGCTCCTGGTATGTGCAGAGACTTTGCGATTGTGACCGGGGAGTGCTTTGCCTGGTACAGTAGAATTCCTGTACATGTAAATGTGCTATGAGCTGCTAGTGGGTTGTGAGTTAGTTCCCCACTGCGTGAACTGTGTTCTGCTTGCTGGAAGCTGTATCCAGCCCAAAACAGACTGCATCCAAATTTGTCTCCATGTGGTCTGGGCCTTGCCAGACTGGCCCAGCCAGACTACCCAGTGCACAAAGATACCATCGACGAGAGACCTGCCTGGGGATTAGCCCCCTGCTCCATGCTTGAACAGGAACAACGCTTCTACGACTCATGTGGGCCCTGTTTCTCCTGGCATTCCAGATCAACCACCTGCAGTCTCAATTTTTGTCCAACCTGTGTCCAGTCTTGGGTATTGTGAGTAAATACCAGGGTAGCTCCCTGCAACAACAGCTTAATCTGAGTGTGTCATCTGATTGTCTTGTTGTTTCCTTTCCTTTATGAACTGAGCCCTCTGGCTCCAGATTACAAATATTTTGTACTGTGCATGTTGTGTTTTCCATCACAGCACCCCAACCAGCTGCAACCCTGGGCAACGGTCCTGGGTAGCCTATCTCTTCTCCACCTGGGTACCCAGAGGTGGACTGTGTGGGGGTACTCAAAGCGCATGCATAACTCCTTGATTGATATAACCTTTAAGCTAATTAACCTGATTTTGCCCCTCCCTTGTTCAAGTCCCCTGAATAAATCAGATCTAACTTTTTCTGCATGTAGTCTGACTGTGGTTCCAGTTTGTGCTCAAAGTACTGTACTGTTGCTATTTGCTGTGCATAACCTTGTTTTACAGGGGGTCTCCAGGGTCGAACCAGAGGAACCAGCCCTGGTGGTAAATGCAAACAGTTTGGGTACTTGTGTGGTGTACCAGGGGTATTGTGAAAGTGATTATTGTACAGTGTTCAGGCCACTAGAGGGGAAAGAGGGAGGTTACAGTGCCCCAGAGGACTGTGCCCAGGTTAGCTTGACCACTACCAACCCTGACCTCTGGGTGGAGGCACCCGTTTCAGATCTCAGGTCCCTTAACCTGCTACTAGCCAAGCAGGCAAGGGTAGTAGCCCTTGGGATAGCGACACCTAGGGGTTACACGCGCAATTAGCGATGGCATAATGGAGCAATTATGTGGCAGCCCAGGCGGGACTCGAGCTTAGGAACACTTAGCCCCCTCCCAGATTAATTATACTCTACGAGACTGGCAACTCTTAAAGAGACTAATAGGGCACTCGCATGCCATTACCTTTAAACAGTTAGAACACAGAACATTACTGGGCAGTGGGCATTTAGGCAGACCCAAGGAAGACTTTCGGGAATCTCCATTTATGGGGGGCTTACAAATAGTTAACATATATTATGTGCAATAAACAAAACATGCAAATAAATTCAAGGTTAATAACATTTACAAATAGTTTGTTGCTGAAAATAATGATTTTAATTCAGTTTTAAAATTTGCATGATTATTAGCATCTGGACAAAGTTGAGGCAAAGTGTTCCACAGTTTAGGTGCCTATGCCTAGAAGGCCCTCTCTCCCATGCAAGTTGAGATCTTGGGAGTTATTAAATGAGTAAATAATGAAGACCTTAAAGATCTAACTTCCTTTTTGATTTCGATAAGATTAAATAATGGAGACTGATATCTGAATTTCCTTATATCATCAAGTAAATAATCCTAATTATGTCAAAAATTTAACTTTGGTAGTAGCCAACCAAGTTCATAGTATAACAGGGTTTTATTTAATGCTAAAAGTTGATTAGCGTTTTGCTCATAAATGTTTTAAAACATTGTGAAACTGCATAGCACTTGCCTCACTGTGTTTAGCAAACATAACACTTCTAGAAAACCTATATAAATGCTTTCTGCACAGTTAGTATTGTCCCAAGAAAAAAACTGCAAATCAATTATTTAAAACCCTGGTATAATATGATGGGTATTGTACTGTTCCTCTTCTCCAAGGTAACCCACAGTACCTACTCCCTGTAGTCCCTATATATCTACTTTTATGCTTTCCTTCACATTAAACACCACGCTACCTCCTTTTCTTCCCACCCAGTCCTTCCTGAACAGAATATAGCCCGGTATGGCTATATCCCAGTCATGGTTTATGGTGCACCATGACTCGGTAATCTCCACAAATATCCAGGTCTGCCTCTGCCGTAATGGCCTCTAGATCAGGAATCTTATTTCCTAGACTTCTAGCATTTGTCCACATGGCCTTCCAAAGTTTGCTACCACTTTGCTTGTTACCCCTGTTTCCTTTTTGTCTTCCCTCCTTCTCTACTCTGTTTACTGCTTCCGTTTCCATTTCAGTCCATTTCTACCACCTGCTTCCTTTATTAATTTGCACCCTGAGCTACTTCTCTCCCTTCAGATCCTATCTACTTCCTACTTTAGTCTGTGGGGGGGGGGCATTTATTGCCTCCTCAGTTTCTTTTGCCACCCCCCTCTACTAGTTTAAATGTTCATTGAAGTAACATTTAAACCATTCACTGAGGACTGTGGTTTCCCTCCTGGAGTGATGCAGACAATCACTCCTGTAAAGGTCCTTATCCATCTAGGTGGCACCCCAGCCCTCAATGTAGCGGAACCCCTCCTTTCTGCACCATAACTTCAACCTTGAGTTGAAGGTCCTGGTGCAGTGATCCCTCTCTTAACCCCGTCATAGATGGGCAGCACCTTTGCAAAGCTCATTGAACACATTACCTAAGACTCCTCCCCAGCACTATCCCAGCTCTGTCCCTAGCCAGGTCATTAGTTCCCAGGTGGACAATGACATCCAGCTCTGCCTCCCTTCCTACTGCCCTAGCGATCTTCTGGATCAGCTTCCATCCTTCTGGGTCATGGCACCTCATAGGCACCTACTCCCCCTTCCTATTCCCAGATCTATCTCCCTCACAGTCGACTCCACCATCAGAAGTTGCTTTCTCCTCCTCTGGGATCCTCTACCATGGGTCAGTAAATAAAAGCAATTTCAAAAGTACAGTACACATGGGTAATATGATTCCATTGCAGAATATTAAGGTTGTTGGAGAAAATAAAATACATTGAACTGTGTAGATATTAGTTTCATAATGCAGGAAACCTCTGAAATTAACAACCATGGATGACCAAGGTCCATTCTTACTGACCATGGGCTGTACCTGGGCCATTTACCATTATGTTATCCATGGATGATCACGGTTCACATCATGGAAAAACCATGAATGATCATGGTCACTGGCAATGGTTTAACAACATACAACCATGTTTTATACATTAAAAACTAAGAACATAGTGATACCTTCCCCTGTGTCACCAACAGAGATGTTGAAGTGCGCAGGGCCTAGCATTAACCCTTGAAGTACCCTAGTAGTGATTTCTTATTCCTGAGAATTCCCGATGTATCATCAATATCTAGGCACCTGCCAGTTATTCACTCACCTTTGTTTGTCCCCCACACTATGGTCCCACAGTATTTTTGACTTGTCTCCTATGCAGAACCAAGTCAAATGCCTTATGAATACAAAATTGGGCCAGCAGTAAAAGGCCTTGTGGCCTAAATGTCTGCTCAAATTTGAGAGATAACGTAGACTATTGGGTACACCTAGGAAGCATGCTATAAAAGCTTCCTGAATACAGCGCTGCTTTGGTCACATGCCTTACATGGTTGTCATTTATTTAGGATGGAGGCTTAGCCCTCCCCACACCCCACCTTGTTTTTTGTTTTTTTTACAGGGTGGTGTGGGAGTAAACTCCAACCCAAATAAACTAATAAAAAGTAAAGCAACGGGCGACTGTACCAAATAGCGAAACTTGAGTGCTATGCTAATGGTGTAGATACTACGCTTACCTGATATTCTACACTAGCACCCAAGTTTGTGGACCCCAGTTTGTTTACAGAGGAATCTGCCCCTCCTCTCCCTTACGTATTCCTCCCTCCCCTTGCTCAACATGCAACTTTCCCCTTTACTCAGTCCCAACATCTCTTGATGCTGTCCACCATCTACACGGAGACTACCTTCTCCAGCAACTCCTTCCACTTAGCTGCCACCCTCTTTGTGAAAAGTGCTTCCTAATTTCTGTCCTGAATCTCCCACCCCCACCAGATGGAGGCAGTGCCCCCTAGTGGCCCTGTTCCCACTAAGGTTGAAGATATCCTCCAAGCTCACCCTGTTGAAACCTTTAAGGTACTTGAAGGTTTCGATTATGTCACCCCTCTCTCTCGTCTATCCTCCAGGGAGTACATGTGGAGATCTCTGGGTGTCTCCTCATATGTTCTGCCTTGCTGTCCCTGGATCATTTTGCTTGCCCTTCTCTGGACCATTTTCAGCCAGCTGATGTCCCTTTTATAGGTAAGGGCACCAATGCTGTGCACTGTACTCAAGATGTGGCCAACACAAAGATCTATACTGTGGCAGAATGATCTCCGTTTTCCTGCTGGTTATACCCCTGGCTATTCAGCCCTGCATCTGATTTGGTTTGGCTACTGCTTTTCTGCAGTGTTCTGAGAGCTTCCAGTCACTCATGATCATCCCCAAGTACTTCTTCCTCTGGCCTGATAGCCTGTACCACCCAGCCAATATTTGGTATCTGTTCTTTGCCCTCAAGTGCATTGCCTTATAGTTTTTGGCATCGAATCTCAGTTGCCAAATACCTGACCATTTCTCTAGCTTAGCCAGATTCTCCCTGATTTCCTGTTTCCCCTCCTCCTTGCTAATATCAAGGTTCAGTATGTCTGCTGCCTGTCATTACTGCCCTTGTTACCCAGTCAAAGTCTCAAATTTGTTTGGTAAGTAACAGCATCCTGCAACACAACCAGGCTGTCTAGCATCTTGTAGCCCAATTTCCCCCAAGACCTCAATAAGTCTTTCTTAGACTCATTTCCAGTAGTTTGGAGACCGAAATCAAATGTACTGCCTGTAGTTCCCGTGTTCATCCTTCCTACCACATTAGTGAAGAGGTACTCCATTTCCTTTTCCTCAGGCCATCTGCACTTCTCCAGTCACCGTGGAGCAATTGAGGTCTTCTTATTCAGCACCCTGAGGATTTATTTGCCTTCAGTGTCTTTCTAAGGTCTCCTTGGCACCCTGTCCATGGTAATTGGACCCATACACTTTTAGACTGCCTAGTGTTAACAATGTCTGGTGTCAAAGCCCTTTTCCTTTTCTTGGTAAACACTGAAGTAATTATTCAGAACAGTATTTCTACCTTACCTTTGGTATATTTCACCCACTCCCTCACCCTGTTTCAGCTTGACAGTGCTTCCTTTTTTCTCTTCCCTGATGTAAGAAAGAAGGCCTTGTGCTCTTCCTTAACTTTAATCATGTCCAGTGGCCACCTCCACTGACTTGGTCATGGCCAAGTCCCATGACTGTCCTGTTTATTGACTGACTGAGTAAAATACTGACCAATTACCTCGGGTTTTCTGCCACTTGCAAGTATAACCCATGCTAAACAGTACTGCATCCTGGATCTTATGTGGTTCTCAATGGATGTCTCACAAGCATTGTATTGCTGTACAGTTGTGTAGTGATACAAGTACTTGTAAGTGGCAGACAGTAGCCTATTGTGTACTGAGTGGGAGTGTCCTGGTTGATATCACCAGGACTAGCAAGGTGGGGGTTAGGGAAGGGGGATCACTAGACACCAGATTATCTACCAGTGAGGGGGGCACTGGATACCAGATACAGAAGGACTACTAGACTACCAGGGATTTGTAGCCAAATTTGTAACTGGCATGGGTATGGGGGGAGAAACAGTGCAGGGTTACTTCTGTATTTTCAAAACGGAAAAAAAGCTGCATTCCAAGACTGTCACAAAGTCACTAGCACAACATTATAGTGCAAATATTGTGCCAAATTTATTTATACATACGTTGCATCAGGATAAAAAATGACAAAGTAACAGCATGCCTCCCAGACTCAGTTTCGCACCACACTAGTGCTCATTTTTTTTTTATTTTGGTTTTTATTTGAAAGTTTGTGATGGGGAGAGGCACACTGAGCCACGGCTCATTTCCAGATGCAACCGGGGAGCAAGGAAGGGGAATATTTGTACAGATGTAGACTGATTTACAAAACCAGATTAATCTGTTGGTGGTATAAGAGAAAATGACATTGCCTCCACCACACGTAACAAGGTCTGTTATTCAATTACATCATCCGTATATCATCAATACATAATTAAAACCCTGTGTAAAAAAGTGAAGTGCAAAGTGAACCGGTTTGAGAAACAAGATGGCCCTTAGCAAGTGTCATTGTTATAATTAATACAACATAGTACAAATGGGTCATCCCCAAGGCCCCTACTTTTCTGTGGCACACTTGGACCAAGTTCTGCAGCAAGATTTCAATTTGCTGCAGAACTTCTGTGGCATTGGTTTGTAATTTCTGCTGCAGTTCTGACACTTACAAACTACCACATCACAGTGTCAGCTTGTTATCCTGACTTCACGTCCATGGCAATGGTTATAGCAATCAGGATGGGGGAAAGCATAGTAATACTAGTTCAAAAAATAACAGACTTATAGAAATAATCTTATCTCTAAAAAATAAGATATATATCCCCTAAGGTCCTAGCCCATTGCATAAATGAAATGAGCAGAGGGGTCCTTACGTGATAAATAAGGTATTTCTATACTCATGCTGTCTATACCAATCATGATGTCCTCACTGTGTATCACTTATATATGTATATGTGCTGTCTACACCACTCAAGAGGTCCCTACTGTGTGTCACTTATATATTTATATGCAATCTGTAACATACTAACATACATACAAATATGTGTGTGTGTGTGTGTGTGTGTGTGTATATATATATATATATACTGTATATATACACACACACATACAGTACACTGTATATATAGTGAGAGATATATATATATATATATATATATATATATATATATATATATGGTTCATGCTTTTGTAACCTTGCACCTTGATTACTGTAATGCCCTTTACCTAGGGCTTCTGGGGGTTGATATCCGCCACTTGCAGCTGGTGCTGAATGCAGCA
The DNA here is from genome assembly GCA_016271365.2 of Neoceratodus forsteri. Classification (NCBI taxonomy): domain Eukaryota; kingdom Metazoa; phylum Chordata; order Ceratodontiformes; family Ceratodontidae; genus Neoceratodus; species Neoceratodus forsteri. The sequence continues at coordinate 455,107,680 of CM057449.1, read as the reverse complement.
GCTAGGCTGCTGACTGGGCTGCCTTGTAGTTGCCATGTCACGCCAGTGTTGTGCAATCTGCACTGGCTGCCTATTCAGTGATGGCTCACCTTTAAGGTTGGTTTACTGACCTACAAGGCCCTACATGGACAGGGACCAAGTTATCTGTAAGATCTTCTTCATCCCTACTGCCCATCCCAGCCGCTTCACTCTGCCAATGAAGGATTGCTAGAGATTCCCAGGATCCATTTAAAGGCATCCGGGGCCTGAGCATTTGAATTTGCAGCCCCATCCCTGTGGTATTCTCTACCTCATCGGATACGACAGTGCCTGATGGTGGAGAGCTTCAAATCTACCTTGAAAACTTATTTATTTACTTTGGCATTTTCTGATTTTATATAAGCTGCTACAATTGTTTTATACGTGAATTTGTTTTACTGCTTATGTACTAGCACTATAGTCCTTTGGGAATAGCACTATTTTATAAATAAAGTTTTATATATATATATATATATATTCTTTTTTTATTTCCATTAAATTATATGTTCATTCATACAGGCCCCTTTTGAAATGGAATAAACAGAAAAGAGGAGATATTGAAAAACTCATTTTTCATGCCAACCCGCTTCCCCTGCTCACTACATAACACCATCAGGCCATGACATGCATGTGAACACATTGTGAGATAAAGCTCTCCAGCCCATCACAATGTGTCCCTCATGTGACAGAACATTACAGCATACCTTCCTAGGCTCAGAGCAGTGATGTGTTCCTCCAATCCTTGTGTTGCCGAGCCAGCTCCCAGAGCTCATCTCTGAACCTGAGTTGCCAGCACAGGAAAACAACATGCTACCCTCTGGCCCAACAGCTGGCCCTACACATAACATTTCTCCATAACATTTAGGTGATTCTATCACCCAATGACAATATGTAATCAGTAACGCTGGCAAAAATGTAAATAGCCCAATTGTTTATTTAACAGCCCAATTGTTTACTTAACAGGTCTATTATTTCAGCTGGTCTACACAGTATTATATTCCACTTTTCTGGGTATAATTACTTTATTTTTCTTAAAAATTACAGGTTAATTCATTTTACTAGTTATTCATTTCAGATAGCATCTCTATACCTTAAAGGCACAAATAAGCTTGTACAAAGTAAGGTGTGGATTTAACAGGTCTATGCTATTGTCAAGGTTTTGTTTAAGTTGGCCCTAGTACAATAACGCAAGACTGAAAATTGTATTAGGCTACAGTGCTGGTTGAACAAATATCATCGTGCCTGATGTGCTGTGAGACTGCCTCTGGGAGCTGTGGTAGATAAGTGACTATTCGTTTCTGTGGCAGAATGTAGCCATTTCATTAGCTAAGGTTTTTTTTTTTTTTTTTTTTAGTTGTTTTACCAGGAGTAGTACACTAAGCTGAAAGCTTTTTTACAGGAGCGACCTTGGAGCACAGGGAAGTTAAGTGACTTGCTCAGGGTCACACAGTATGCAAGTGAAAGCTGTGGGATTCAAACCCCGTTCTGGTCTGCTGGATGTCACCAGATTTGCAGCTAATTTTTTTAAACCACTGTGCTATACTGCCTCCCTCTTAATGTATGATGTTATAGCACTGATAACATTCCATTCTGAGCATAGAGGGGTTTGGGATATAAAAAGAGGGGGAGGGAACCAAGTTCTATGGATAAACAGAAATATTGATAAAGAATCACCAAGGACAGTGAATTCTGCAGCACTGCAGAAGTTCTGCGGTAGGTTGCAAGTTCTGTGCAAAATTCTGTGGTCCATCAGAAAACACATACAAGAAAAAAACTCAATTTTCAGTTACACATATTACAAATATTAAAGTGCCTGCTGTAAAGTTAGTCCCATATAATATAATGAACATTTGTGTTCCTTCCATACAAAGAGTTTGTCACTTCTGCTGTAAGTTTGCAGAATGTGCTAATACAGAAATGGAACTGAACTGCAAGAAAAACAACAAAGGGATAGAAGAGAAATTAGATAATAGTAATATCATTGACCTCTCATGAAGATAAATGATGTCTTCAGTCACGCCATGTCATATGCTGTTCATACATTCTTTTTAGGCAGATGAAGGTACCTGTGAGCTGTTGACTGCTTTTGTAAAATAGGGTCGATCTGTAAAATAGGCTGCAGGAGTAAACTGGATGTCCTCCACTAGATGGCGCAGGCTGCACTCTAGTGTAAGTAGCTAAGTCAAAGCGCTTGCTTGGTTTGACGCAAATTTATTTGTCTCCTTTCTACAAGTGCTCACCATGGTGAATGGCTGGCCTGTTACTGTCCTGCTTATTTTAAAATATAATTTCTTGCTTTGAAAGTGAAGTAAGTTTGGCAGGGCAGGGCATACATGTCAACCTTTCAGCATTAAAAATCATAGTACTGGCCTTCGAAAATCATAGCAAATGGCCAGAATCTGGAGCACTTTCTTATTTTAAAGAATAATATGTCTACAAAAAGTGGGCCCCATATAGTTAGTGATAAGGAATGTTTCTATCAGCTTAGTTCAATGGTTTAACAGTTTGTGTGTCCAGAAATAGCTCTAAAATTATTAAGAACATCAGTAAACCTATGCAGAGCAAGGGTAAATCTGAATATGAGAATCACAGTGCTATGTGAAATTCATGGCAGTAGACAAGCATGGCACAGGGATGCTGAGGCTATGTAATGATCACTCTTGGGGGGTGCAGGCAGGATAGCTTGCAGCAGCTGAGTTGCAACAACTTAATTTGGAATGTAACACCTGATTCTGTCAATAATAATAATAATAATACTTTATTTATAACGCACCTTTCTAAAAATCAAGACACCTTGACAATAAGATAAAATGAAATAAAACAGGATGCAATAAAAACAGTTAAATACAGGATTTCATAACATTCAGGTGTAAGCCCCTACAAATGGGGTTCCAGAAAAGTCTTCCTTGAGCTTGCCTAAATGCTCACTGCCAGGCTGGTGTCCTGCATTTTAGCAGTTTAAATGTATTGCCAGAGAGTGCCTATATCGCCTCTGAGTACTGTCTCTTTAAGAACTGCCTGGATTGCAGTCATAATTAATCTGAGAGGGAGCTCTGTTAGAAGATGTACTTGTTTGCTGATCATTTGTTAGAGCAGTAATAATAGTGCAGTTTGTTCTAACCTGCCTTTTTTGCAGCATGGACAGTTCTGTTTGTTTCCATCATCTTGGTCCTGGACTGTCAGAATGGGCCAATCAGTACTGTTGGGACTCTCAAATGGAGCCTACAGGGGCTTGGTGGGGCCAAAACTTGTAAGAACTGTAGTTCTGTGCTTTTAGCGCCTAAAAGAACCCGGAGGGGGAGCCCTTGTTGTGACTGATGGACAGACAGATCAGCCAACCGAACCTTTTGGATCTTGGGGAAAGTCCTACACTGCTTGCAGTTTCAGTTAGATTGAGTTGGGAAGTGAAGAAGTAACAACTTTAGATAGTTTGAGCAGCAAACCATAGTGGATTTGTGCGGGAGAACTGTGGAAAGGCCTGAGTTTGGCCTGCATGCCTGCCTGCTGTCCCTGAGAGGGAACTTGTGCTTTTGAGGTGCAGGTGATGGAAAGTTGCCAGAAGGACTATTGGTTAAATCCAGTATCTTGCCTGCCAGTGCCCATGCCTATGCATGATGAGTGATGGTCCAGATTCGAAATGTGTAAGATCGGGAGATCCAGGTGAACAGAGGGTGCACTCTAGCTACAGTACACTGTGCAGACACTGCAGTATTACCCAATAACAAGTACTCTGGCCAAAAGGAGAGTGTGTCCCCGGACTTATTTGACTTTGGTGATTCCCCACTGCCAGCTGAATGGAAGGCTAGGATTAGCAAGAAACTCGCCCTGAGAGATCAAGTGTTTTTGTTAAAGGAATGGGATGTGGGGTGTGTCCAGGGTGCACAGCATCATATACGCCTGCATGATGACCATTTCAAGAGAGATCCTGAAGCCTCTCCCCAGCGGACATAGATGATGTGAGGAGACACCTGTAGAAAATGCTCGCTGCTGGCATGATACAGGAATCAAGGAGCCCATATACCTCTCCCATTGTGGTCATGCATAAGAAGAATGGGTCAGTGAGGATGTGTGTTGATTATCGAACCCTGAACCGGTGGACCATCCCAGATCAATACACTATGCCCCATATACAAGATGCCCTGGATTGCTTGAATGGGAGCAAATGGTTCTCAGTATTGGATCTTTGCAGTGGATATTACCAGATTCCGATGGCCCCTGAGGACCATGAGAAAACAGTCTTCATCTGTCCTTTGGGGTTCTACGAATTCCTGAGAATGCCATAGGGGATTTCGGGCACCCCGGCCACCTTTCAGCGACTGATGGAACGTGTGGTGGGAGATATGAACTTGCTGGACTGTCTAGTGTACCTAGATGATGTCATTGTGTTCAGACACATATTAGAGGAGCATGAGATCTGACTGTTTAAGGTGCTGGACCAATTGGAAGACTTTGGCATCAAGCTGTCCATCGACAAGTGCCAATTTTTTTAAACCTCCGTGAAGTATGTGGGGCACAATAGTATCTGCAGAAGGAATAGAGACTGATCCCAGTAAGGTTGAGTCACTGACTACTCGGCCACAGACTCATAACTTGAAGGAACTACAACGTTTTCTGGGGTTTTGTGGCTACTACTGCAGGTTCATAAAAGACTATTCAAAGGTGATTCACCCGCTCCTGAACCTTACCCAGGGTAACCCCCCCTTACCAACTGTAAACACAAGAAAGGGGCTGTCAAAGAACCAGAGAAAGTGTACTTCCACACAGGTGAACCTTTTGGGCTCCGCTGGACACCCGAATGTGAACCAACCTTCCATGAAGTCATATACCAGCTCACCCATGCCCTCATCCTTGCCTATGCTGACCCTACCAAGCCCTATGTGCTGCATATGGATACTAGTCTGCAGGGCCTAGGAGCTGTGCTGTATCAAGCCCATGAGGATGGTTTGAGACCAGTTGCTTTCTCCAGCAGGAGTCTGACCCTGTCAGAGTAAAACTATCCTACGCACAAGCTGGAGTTCCTTGCCCTAAAATGGGCCATCGTTGAACAGTTTCATGAGTACCTCTATGGGGCAAAGATACTGGTGAAGACCCACAATAACCCATTAACCTATGTACAGACTTCAGCTAAGTTAGATGCCACTGGGCCTTATCAACCTATGATTATGCTGTCGAATACAGACTGGGACTGAACCATATTAATGCTAACGCCCTGTCACAAAAGCCCACCTCCAAGAGTAATTGGGTCAGGCTGCCTGAACCTGACATCCGAGCACTGTGCCAAAAGTTTGACAGAGATGAACAGACGTCTTCAGACACAGTGGACTGTCTAGTAGATTGCTTGGGCCCTCCTGATACCTGCATACTGGCTGCCTATTGCCATTTCTCTGCTCTAGATATTAGTGTACTACCTCAACTTGACAATGACAGTATTCAGTGGGCTGAATCCCAAGATCCTATGATTCAACCCACACTTGATGCCCTGAGTGTGGGGAAAGATGTGTCCAAGTTGCGTTGCCCTGACTTGCGAGCTGCCCTATTGTTTAAAGAAGACCCCAGGTTGAAGTTACTCAATCAGTTGTTATACAGAGAAACAGTGGATCATAGTGGTCAAGTAGACAAGCAACAATTGGTCTTGCCCATGGCCTTTAAACACTTGGTATTGAGGTCCCTCCACAATCACATGGAGCACCTCGGTATTGACAGGACTCTCAACCTGGTATGATCTCAATTCTACTGGCCCAAGATGGGAGCCGATGTTGAGCACCATGTAAAGACCTGTAGTTGTTTCCTCCAAAGAAAAGCCCTGCCTCAGAGGGCTGCCCCCTTGTCAATATCACTACCAGTGCCCCCATAGAACTGGTGTGCATAGATTTTTTGTGTTTAGAACCTGATCAATGGAATATTGGTAATGTGTTAATGATTAGGGACCATTTCACATGGTATGCACAAGCTTTTCCAACTAAAGATCAAAAAGTCTCTACCATGGCCAAGGTGCTAGCGGAAAAATTCTTCATCCACTATGGTGTCCCCCCCCCAGCAGATCCACGCTGTCCAAGGCAGAGACTTTGAAAGTAGGCTAATCAAAGAAATGCTCTCTCTGTGGGTGGTGCGGAAATCAAGAACCACCCCTTATCACCCGAAGGGGGACCCTCAACCAGAACATTTTAACCGCACCTTTCTAGACATACTGTGCGCCCTCCATGCAAAAGACAAGCATAAGTGGAGCCAGCAGAGTAGCACCTTAGTACACGCATACAATTGCACCAAAAATTATGCTACTGGGTTCTCCACATACCGCCTCATGTTTTGTAGGGAGGCCCAACTGCCAGTTGAAGTCTGCTTTGGGGTCTCTCCAGATGGGGTCTGAGATGAAAACTACCTACAGTATGTGCTGAAACTGAAAGCTCAATTGAACCATGCATATCAACTGGCCCAGACAATGACCGCCAAGAGAAATCTCGCCAACAAAGAGAGGCACGATAAGAAAGTAAAGGCTCAAGAGCTATGGCCGAGAGACCTTGTGTTGTTACGCAATTTGGGACTACATGGCAAACACAAAACTGCTGATAGGTGGCAGCATTTTCCTCATGTAGTAGTTGGAAAGTTGGATGATCTACCAGTGTACAAGGTACGCCCAGAAAATAACTCCAAAGCTGTCAAGACCATGCACTGTAACCACGTGCTGATTATCGGCCAAGTTATCATTGAAGCTGAGCCAGCAGACATTACTTCCCCAGGGCTGGTGACTCGTGCTGCTGCAAAAAAGAGACAGAGTCAATCTACCCCAGTAGTTACAGATTTAAGGTTTCCCCTGCAGCAGGCCCAGAATGATAGTAACTGTCAGTCCACTTCTGATGAAAGTGACTATGGTAATGCCTATTATCCCTCCTACGAACTGAGTCAGTTGATTTGTGGCAATCCTATGCAGAATCATGGTGATGAAGCTGGGCCTTCTGGACTGTCTAAACCTCCAGGTTCGTCCTTGGAGCCAATGCTCCCTGAAAGTGAAGTGCAAAGTATCACGTCTGAGGCTGCAGACTCCCTGTGTTTAGTGGAGCTGTGTTACTTATCCAAAGAAGGGGCTGATGGTCTGAGTCTCTCTGGTGACACACCAGAAATTGAACAACAATATGAGAGTGCTGACAATCCCCCTTTAGTGCTACAAAGCCTAATTTTGTCAGAACCTTCTCTAAATGAGCCAAGTGTTGTGCAGACAGAGCCTACAGAGCAAGGAGGTGACAGTGCTCCCAGTTTGGACATTCCCATCCATGCAGAGGCACCCCTCATGAATGACAAAAGCTCCAAAGTTAGTGCTGAAAGTACAGAGACTGTGGCTGTTCCCCCCAGGAAGACTGGCCGAGCTGTCAAGCCAGTATTGCGCTTCGGTTATGATTCTCCCGGGAGGTCAGTGGATTTGCCTCTCAGTGTGGTTCACAAAGGTGTTTATATTTCTCAGAGCTCACTACCCAAACTGAGCTTAATGGCCAATTCCAGGTTGATTGTTCTTCCTTCTCAGTATGGTGCCCCAGCCCCATCCAGCCCCAAGTTAGCTGATAGGGAAGGGCCCCCTCTTACATTGTTTAATGTACAGAAAGTTATAACATGAATCAGTATTGTAATGTCACAAGTATGTTAATCATAGTGGAATCAGTATTACCTGTATGAAACATGCATAAGTATTGTCCTTATGGATATAGTATCATGAAGTGTAGTGAATATGTATAGCAAAGTAATACATGTATGTTAACTGATGCATGATGGTACAGACTTGACGCCAATGCCAAGTTTTCTCCAGGCAGGGAAGGGTGTAACCCCCCTACAAATGGGGGTTCCAGAAAAGTCTTCCTTGAGCTTCCCTAAATACTCACTGCCAGGCTGGTGTTCTGTGTTTTAGCAGTTTAAATGTAATGCCAGAGAGTGCCTGTATAGCCACTGTGTACTGTCTCTTTAAAAGTTGCCTGGACTGCAGTCATAATTAATCTGAGAGGGATCTCTGTTAGAAGATGTACTTGTTTGCTGATCATTTGTTACAGTAGTAATAATATTGCAGTTTGTTCTAACCTGCCTTCTTTACAGCATGGACAGTTCTGTTTGTTTTCATCATCTTGGTCCTGGACTGTCAGAATGGGCCAATCGATACATTTGGGACTCTAAAATGGAGCCTGCCTACAGGGGCTTGGTGGGGTCAAAACCTGTAGGAATTATAGTTTTGGGCTTTTGGCATCTAAAATAACCTGGAGGGGGAGCCCTTGTTGTGACCAACAGATAGATCAGCCAACCAAACCTTTTGAATCTAGAGGGAAAGTCCCACACTGCTTGCAGTTTCAGTTAGATCTTAGTTGGGAAGTGAAGAAGTAACAGCTCGAGATAGTTTGAGCAGCAATCCATAGTGGATTCGTACGGGAGAACTATGGAAAGGCTTGAGTTTGGCCTGCATGCCAGCCTGCTGTCCCTGAGAGGGAACTTGTGCTTTTTTCAGACTGAATCCGAATTTGGAGAGCAAATTAAGCCACTGAATTGTGACCAGGCTTTAACCTGAAGAAGACCGAAGATTTGATGAATGTGATCGGCCTGTCAGGACTTCCAGCTACCTCTGAACTCCCGGATTGTGCAGAGATTCTGTAATTGTGATGGGAGAGCCATTTGCCTGGTACAGTGGAATTTTCTTACATGTGAATGTGCTGTGTGCTTAAGGTGGGTTGTGATTTGGTTTCCCACTCTGTGTCTGAACTGTGTTTTGCTTGCTGGGGGCTGTATCCAGCTCCACAGACTGAATCCGTATCTATTTCTGTTTGCCTGGGCCCTGCTATACAGAATACTTGCTATGCAGAGAAAGTCATCGACAAGAGACCAGCCTGGGGATCAGCCCCCTGCTCAATGCCTTGAACAGGAACGATGCCTCAGTGATACGTGTGGGCCTTGCTTCTCCAGGCACTCCAGCTCAACAGCCTGCAGTCTTGATTTCATCCTGCCTGTGTCCCATATTGGGTATCGTGAGTAAACATCAGGGTAGCTCCCTGCAACAACAGCTAAATCTAAAAGTGTTGTCATCTGATTGCCTTGTTGCCTTTTCTTTCATGAACTGAGCCCTCTGGCTCCAGATTACAAATAGTGTGTGTTGTGCATGTTGCTTTCTTCCATCACAGGGCCCCAACCAGCTGCAACGTTCCTGGCTCACCCACCATTTTCCTACCTGGGTATCCAGAGTGTGTGACTGTGTAGGGACTCTGAACTGCATGCATAACTCTCTGATTAATATAGCTTTTAAGCAAATCAACCTGATTACACCCCTCCCTTGTTCAAGTTCCCTTAATAAATCAGATTTAACTTTGTTTGCATTTAACCTGACTGTGGTTCCAGTTTGTGCCAAAAGTATTGTACTGTTGCTATTTGCAGTGCTTAACCTTGTTTTACAGGGGGTCCCCAGGGTCAAGCTAGAGGAACCATCCCTGGTGGTAAGTGCAAACAGTGTGGGTAATTGCCTGGTGAATAAGGGTCAGTGTGAAAATAATCATTGTTTATTGTTCAGGCCACTAGAAGGGAAAGGGGGGGGTTACAATGTCTTGGAGGGCTGTGCCCAGGTTAGCTTGACCACTAACAACCCTGACCTCCAGGTGGAGGCACCCGTTTCATTACCCAGGCCCCTTAACCTGCTACTAGCCAAGCAGGCAGGGGTAGTAGCCCTTGGGATAGCGCTACCTAGGGGTTACACAAGGTTAATATACCATCATACAGAGCAGACGCGATGCCACAAGTGGGTCTTTTGGGCCTGTTTAAATCCCTCCACGGTAGCGCACTCCTGAAGCTGATGGGGTAGAGAATTACAAAGGGCTGGGGCCGCATACGTAAATGCACAGGCCCCCTGAAGATTTTAAGAAAACCCTTTGAATCTCTAGCAACCTCTCATCAGTCGAGCGGAACGATCGCCCAGGGTAGTATGGAACCAGAAGTTCTTTCAGGTAGTCCGGGCCCAGTCTGGGTAGGGCTTTATAAGTCAGAAGTCTGACTTTAGAGGTGATCCGCCACTGCACCAGCAGCCAGTGCAGTTTGCGCGGCACTGGACAGATGTGAAAAGTCCAGGGAGTTCCTATCAACAACCGGGTTGCAACGTTCTGCTCTAGCTGCAAGCGGTGGATATCAACACCAGGTAGTCCAGGGATTTATTTAACTCTAAAAATTGATTAGCGTTTTGCTCATAAAAGTGCTAAATCTTTGTGAAAATGGATAGCTTTTGCCTCACTGTGTTTAACAAGCACAGCACTTCTAGAAAATATATATAAATACTTTCTGTACAGTTAGTATAGTCCCAAGAAAAAAAACTGCTAATCAATTATTTAAAACCCTGTAGTCCTAGATAAAGGGAGTTGCAATAATCAAGGTGCGAGGTCACAAAGGCGTGGACCAATGTAGGCAGATCACCGGACGGAACTATCTGCTTAACCCTGGAGATGTTCCTCTGATAACAAAAAGAAGATTTGACGACTGCCGACACATGTGATTGCAGTGTCAGCCCATTGTCAAAAATCACCCCCAGGTTTCGCACCCGATCAGAGGGAAGGAGTTGGGAGCCTCCAAGAAAAAAGTCCTGAAGGTAAACCTGCTCCTGATCCCTCTATCCAATGACCTGGGTCCTCAACCATCACCTCAGTCTTCTCTGAGTTCAACCTCAGCCAGCTCAAATTCATCCAACCCTGGATTTCAGCAATGCAGTTGTTAAATTCCGAGAGAACTCTATCCTTTTTGGGTGCAAAAGATATGTAGAGCTGGGTATCATCAGCATAGCAGTGAGACCTTAGCCCATGCCTTCTTACAATGTCTCCGAGGGGTAGCATGCACACTATGAACAGCATGGGGGACAACACCGAACCCTGAGGTACCCCACACGACAGAGAGACTGGGTCAGAGGAATAAATCCCTGACACCACCCTCTGAGTTCTGCCAGTGAGGAAAGATTTAAACCACCTGGGGACTGCACTAGACAAGCCACAGATGAACCTCAGGGGTTCGAGAAGAACGCCATGGTCAACAGTGTCAAATGCTGATGAGAGATCCAGAAGAACCAAGCTGGAGTGGCTCTTCCGATCTCTCGCCATCAGGAGATCATTGAGCACCCGAACCAGTGCAGTCTCAGTACTATGCCTCTTTCGGAAACTGGATCTGAGAGGTTCATACAGTAGATGTCATGGATCGTCAAATGGTTCTCCAGTTGACGAAACCAGAGCTCTCCTAGCATGCTGTGTCACTTGATTTGGTCATTCCATGGATGCTCTCAGTGGATAAGTTTAGTACAGCAGTTGGGTGTTTGAAAGAGCCATAGAAACATAGTGGCTGAATGTTAGGAAGTGCCACAGTCTGAATTTGAGGGGGGGGGTCTGGGTCGGAGATTGAGAGCTGCATGGCAGCTTGCACTTCTCAGAGCCAATTTGAGTTGAAATAGAAATACTTTCACTTTTTAGGCAACTGAATCATTATTTTCAGGTGGGCATGGAACTGAGAAGAAGCCAGAAGGGGAAGGAAGGAAACATATTCAATTCAGTGCTTTAGAGTAACTGGTAATTGCTATTTTTATTTTAAACTTAGATTGTGGGCTTGTAGTGACACTATACTTTCTTTGTTGTCTTTACTTATAATTGTTTTTGGATGTTGAAAATTTAAAATATAGTGGTGGTGTAATTCTGTGCTGTCTTTAATTGCTGCAAATTTTATCTTGGCTTGTCTGACTGTCCTGTAGTTGGGTGAAGGGTGTTAATTGTCTGGCCTCTGACCTCAGCTACGTGATAACTGGAGGTGGGGCTTAGTCAGAGTTAAAGTAGCAAGCAGAGGTTTATTTTCTCAGAAGAAGCCAGAAGGGAAGGAAGGAAACATATTCAATTCAGTGCTTTAGAGTAACTGGTAATTGCTATTTTTCTTTTAAACTTAGATTGTGGGCTTGTAGTGACACTATACTTTCTTTGTGGTCTTTACTTATAATTGTTTTTGGGCTGTTGAAAATTTAAAATATGGTGGTGGTGTAATTCTGTGCTGTCTTTAATTGCTGCAAATTTTATCTTGGCTTGTCTGACTGTCCTGTAGTTGGGTGAAGGGTGTTAATTGTCTGGCCTCTGACCTCAGCTACGTGATAACTGGAGGTGGGGCTTAGTCAGAGTTAAAGTAGCAAGTAGAGGTTTATTTTCTCAGAAGAAGCCAGAAGGGGAAGGAAGGAAACATATTCAATTCAGTGCTTTAGAGTAACTGGTAATTGCTATTTTCCTTTTAAACTTAGATTGTGGGCTTGTAGTGACACTATACTTTCTTTGTTGTCTTTACTTATAATTGTTTTTGGGCTGTTGAAAATTTAAAACATAGAGGTGGTGTAATTCTGTGCTGTCTTTAATTGCTACAAATTTTCCCTCCCTCCCTTCCCCAACTCTTAATTATATGCCCTGATAAATCTGATTGACAGGAGCTAAACACAGGGTATAGTAAGGGGTGTAGTAGAGGAGGGGCATAAGGAGGAAGAAGCCCACCCTCAGCACGACAAGTGTTTTGACTCATTTATTTATTTATTGGTTTCTTTTCCTTAAAAAAAATTATCTGAGGATCAGTGACAGGATTTTTAAGTACAGTAAATTAATAAAAGAGAACTAGGAGAGCTTCAGTAGCAGACAAGTAGTGGAATTGCAGTATAATGGGGAGTGGTAATGCAGTGGCTGGGGCAGCCATATTCAGGCAGACCTTCTGGACACTGAGGTGCTGCCCCATCTGCATGCATCTCTCTGGACTGCAGGATGAGGTAGCCAGACTCCAGAGCGGAAGTAAACTGGGTCAGAAGAACCATCACCCCTATCCAGGGACCACCCAGTCCAATGCAGCTGCCTCTAAGGATGCCGAGAACGAGAGCACTTGGATGACAGTGGCCCAGGGAGGGTAGAGCAGTCAGGCAGAGGCACATCCCAGATCCTATTCCACTAAGAACTCATATGCCACACTGGCAAACGAGGACAACCAAATAGAGGTACCCAGAGAAGTGGAAGGAAAGGATGTGGAGGTTAGCCAAGGAGGTGACCTCAAAGGGAAAGCAGTGGACCCAGAGGAGGAGGGAAGTAATCCTGGGGACTCCATCATAAGAGGGATCCAGCTAGGAACACGGGGGAGGACAGGGAGGTGAGGTGCCTACCAGGTGCCATGGCATGGAGGGATGGAAGGAAGATCCTGGGGATCACTGGGAAGGCAAGACGGGAGGGTGAGATGGATGTCACTATCCACCTAGATACTAATGACCTGGCAAATGGGGAGCCAAAGGAAGTTCAGGAAGAGTTTAGGAAACTGGGAGGGTCTCTCAAGCAAGTAGCTACTTCTGTCACTTTCTCAGAAGTACTACCTGTGAGAGGCAAGGGGAGAGCATAGAGTGCATGCACCAGGAACTTTAGACCATGGTTGAAGAACTGGTGCTGTGGAGGGAAGGGTTTGGATCTATTGGTGACTGGGGACCCACCTGGAGGGATGGAGGTTTGTCAGCCTGATGGCCTGCATCCATCCTGGAAGGGAATCCAAGCACTCAATGATAAGTTTAAATGCTACATTGACAAGCATCTAAACTAGCAAAGGGAGGTGGCAGGCCAGCAAGGAGGGTACCTACTTGCTCACCCCCCACAGCTAGCAGTGGAACCAGTGAACCAGAGGAGTGGCTATCTCTGCAAAGCAGTGTGCAAAAGATGGAGATTAGTGCCCAAGAGGTGGATAAGCAGAAAAAGGGCAAAATTCAGCAGAAGGGCAGACAGCAAGGAGAACCAGGATAAATGACAACCAAGGAAGGGGCTGGAGTAGAACAGTGAAGCAGTCTAGGGAGGTCAAATCATGGAAAGCCATGTGTGCAAATGCCAGGAGCCTTAGCAACAAGATGAAGATCTGGAGGCTGTCATGGCACAGTCAGACCTGGACATTGTGGCAATCACTGAAACCTGTGTAATGATAACCATGACTGGGAGCTGGCCATACCTGGCTACAACATATTCAGAAGAGACAGAGCAGGCAGGAAGGGGAGGAGGAGTGGCACTGTATGTGAAAAATGACATAAGGGCCACAGAGATCCAGGAGGAACAAAACGGGGGAGAGATACTGTGGGTAAAGCTGGAAAGGAAAATGGGGACAGCCATCCGCACAGGTATGGTCTATAGACCACCAGCCCAGGAGGAAGAAACAGATATGGAGCTGATGCTAGCCATCCAAAAGATGGCAGACAAGGGTGAGGTAGTACTGGTTGGAGACTTCAATATTCTGGACGTGGACTGGAGCATCCCAGCAGCAGCATCAACTAGGAGCAGATTTATCCTGGACTCCCTTCAGGGTGCCTTCCTCAAGCAACTGGTCATGGAACCAACTCAGCAGAAGGCAATACTGGACCTTGTGCTCACAAACAGGGACAGTGTGATGGGGGTAACAGTGGGGGAGCACCTGGGTAACAGTGACCACCAGGCATTGTGGTTTGAAATCATAGAAAGAGCAGAACCAAACCACACAAAAACATGTATCCTGGATTTTAGGGGGGCAGACTTTGGAAAAATGGGGAGATACTTGAAAGAGGCATTAAGGGGAATGGGACAGGAATCAGGGGTTGAGGAATAGTGGGCAGTATTTAAAATGGGGATTACAAGAACAACAGAATTATGCATTAAGCAGGTTAGCAAGAGGAAAAGGAAGAGGAGACCATTATGGTTTTCCAAAGAGGTAGCAAAAGAAAGAAAGCCAAAAGATTGCATTCAGGCAATACAAAAAGACACAGGCAGAAGGGTATAGGGAGAAGTACCAGGAGAAGCAAAGGGAGGTAGGGAGGTCAGTAAGGGAAGCCAAAGCTCAGACAGAAGAACACATTGCAAAATCAGTGGGTAAAGGGACAAAACCTTTTACAGGTACATAAGTGAAAAAAGAAAGACAAAGGAGGGAAGTGAGACTGAAGGGGAGGATGGGAGCCACATGGGAGGATGACAACAGTAAAGCTGACATATTGAACAGGTATTTCTGCTCAGTCTTTACTGAGGAAGAGGGGGTAATGGATCTGAAGGGAGTACAAGGGTGAGAATGGTGCAGAAATGGACACAAGTCCCTTTACACAGAAAGGGTCCTGAAGGAACTGGAAGTAATAAGAGTTGATAAAGCAATGGGCCAGACGGGTGCACCTCAGGGTCCCTAAAGAACTAAGAGAGGTGGT
The DNA here is from genome assembly GCA_016271365.2 of Neoceratodus forsteri. NCBI lineage: Eukaryota > Metazoa > Chordata > Ceratodontiformes > Ceratodontidae > Neoceratodus > Neoceratodus forsteri. The sequence goes on along the minus strand of CM057449.1, from coordinate 455,092,475 downwards.
GGCTGAACCTGGCTATCCTGTTTAGCCGATCACTGGAAACAGGGAGGTACGCAAAGACTGGAGGACAGCAGATGAGTCCCCTTATACAAAAGTGGGAACAAAGAGGAAGCAGGGAACTACAGACCAGTCAGCCTCACCTCGTAGTGGGGAAGATCATAGGCACTGCTGAAGGAGATTGGTGGAACATCTGGTTGTCAATGGACTACAGGACCCAAGGCAGCAAGGTTTCACCAAGGAGGTCATGTCAGACCAACCTCATTGAATTTTTTGACTGGAGTGACTAGAGGAGGTGGATCAGGGGAGGCAGTGGACATGGCCTATCTGGACTTCCAGCAAGGCCTTTGACACTGTGCCACATAGAATACATACACAAATTGGGGAATATGGGTGTGGGCAGGACAGTAGAGTGGTGGGTAGGTAACTGGCTGGGTGGCAGGACACAGAGGGTGGTAAATGGCTGTCACTCCACAGAGGGGAAGAGTGACCAGTGGGGCACCACAGGGATCAGTGCTGGGACCGTCCCATTCAACATCTTCACTCAGTAACATTCACGCAGGATCTAGAAGGCAGAATTTCACTGTTTGCTGATGACACAAAGCTCTGTAACAGAGTAGACACACCAGAGGGTGTAGACAGAATGAGAAGCGACCTGCAGAAACTTGAAGAATGGTCGGGGTTTGGCAGTTGAAATTCAATGCAAAAGTGCAAGATAATGCATATGGGGCAAAAACCCTGGCACAATATTCGGTTGGGGGTGAGGATATAGCATGCACCAAGCAGGAAAGGGATCTTGGGGTTGTCATCTCTGATGACCTCCAAGGTAGAAACAGTGTGACAAAGGCAGCAGAGTAAAAGCAAATAGAGATGCTGGGATGTATAGGCAGGGCATCACCAGCAGGAAAAGGGAGTCATAATTCCGCTATACAAGACACTAGTGAGGCCCCACCTGGAGTACAGTGTACAGTTCTGGAGACCATACCTATGTAAAGAGCGTAGACAGGGTAGAGAAGGTTCAGAGGAGGGCAACAAAGATGGTGCATGGATTGCATCACAAGTCCTATGAAGACAGGTTGAAGGAACTGAACAGTACTCCCTGGAGGAAGGAGAGGGAGAGGGGATATGATAGAGACATACAAGTATCTTACAGGGAGGAACATGGTGCAGGAAAACACTATTTTTAAGCGAAAAAGATGTTCCAGGACTAGAGGGGCATGGGATGAAGTTGGAGGGAGGACGATTCAGAGGAAACATGAGAAAGAATTTCTTCACAGAACGGGTGGTGGACAAGTGGAACACCCTGCAAGAGGAAGTGGTGGGGGCTGAAACAATCACGGGATTTAAGAATGCATGGGATAGACATAAAGGAATTCTAGAGGTCGGGGTAAGGGGAAACAGACTTCTAGGAAAACAAACTGAACTTACGAGCTCAAATGGGCAGACTGGGTGGGCCATAGGCCCTTATCTGCCGACACTGTTTATGTATCTATGTATCTATGATGTATGGCAACAACAGAATATAACAAGATGACGTAGTGGTATGGTGCAAGTTAATATCTTGCACAGTGGGTCATGATAATACTTTTTGTCTTGCTATTTATTCTAAGACATCAGATCAGGTGACTTCTGATCAATGGAGTAGGTTGTTGAACTTGGACTTGGACTTGGGACTTGTGGATTATTGCAAGCTGTGAGTGAAATTTTATTTGTTGCATAATAAAGCTTGGAAATCCATCCATATGAGTCCTGGAATATATGGAGCTGAACAAACTGAGCAGGTGCTGGTCCCCGAACTTGCCTTTACCTGTAAATATATACAGTATATTACAGAAACCCTAAAGCAAAAATAGAACCAGGCTAAACTTATTATTAAGACAAAGTCCCTAGGTAGACTTAATTGAAAAAATCCAAAAAGCTTCATGCTGCAACAACGTGTAACCCCTAGGTGCACTATCTCTAGGGTTACTACCCCTGCCTGTCTCCTTAACGACAGGTTGAGGGGCCTGGGCTCGAAACTGACAAGTACCGGGGATTCTCTACCCTCAGTAAACACACTATTTGGTGCCTCCGCCCAGAGTAATATTTATGTGGGTTTCTATCTAGACTGGTATAGCCCTCTGGGAAGCTATGACCACCCACAATCCCACTTAGTGACCAATTACTTTGACGTAGACAATGACCCTTAGCAGCATTCAATAGGCAGCTTGCAAATAACATTAATAATATACTCACAGTTGTCCCACTTACCAGCAGTGTCTCTGGTCCTGGTGTTCACCCTGGACACCCTGTAAAAGACAGTTTGGCAGTATAGCGTGCACATTCAACGCCTTCAATACAGAGTTTATCTCTTTAAGCCAAGTAAAAATATGCTCACAGGCAGATTCAAACTAACACAACAAATCAGGTTTATTAAAGGGACCTGAACAGTGAGAGGGAGTAAATCTGGCAAATGATTACTGTTCTGGAAATCAGGTTAATAAACACCATTAATTTAGTTTCTATGATAAACAGTCCCTTAGCTACTGGGACCCAGAATCTATACTGGCTGGCCAGAAATGTTGCCCGGGGTTGCAGCTATTGTTGGGGCCCTTGAAGAAAATAATGATCAACATATGCAAGGCAGAACAAATTAGTTGTATCTGCGGCCGGTTGGCCCAGTCTATTGAAAACTATTAACACTGAGTAGTAAACAATAAGATGATACCATAAGAAGATTAAGATGCCTGTTGCAGGGAGATACCCTGGATTTACTCACTGTACCAGTTGATCTAAGAATAGCCTGGTGAAATGAAGACCTGATGCTGGAAGTTGCTGCACATAGGGAAGCTGGGCTGTTACGACTCATCTCCACTTCATGGCCTTTCCCTGACGGTGGCCACAATCTGTGATGACTTTCTGCGCAGGGGCTGGATCCCCGAAGCTGGTCTCTCACCGGTAACACTGGAGCTAGCACAAGAACAGTTGACATGGGCCAGGATGGACCTGGGCCCAAATTCAACAGAGTGTCTCTGCTAAAGTTCAGTTTATCTGCTGGTGACCCCTCCAACTGGTAGACAGTTCAGTCACTGGTAAAGGCAGGCTCCTCTCTAGCAATCAGGAGTCACTGGACAGTAGGCCTTGATCCACAATAAGCATTCAGCACATTTACTTCTGGAAACATCAAACTCTCCAATTCCTCTTTTGGCTCCTGGCGGGTTCGCAATGTCAGCCAATTTGCTGAGCAAATCTTTAATTTTGCAGTCAGGCAATTCCTGGCAATCGATCCCTACTTTGGGACCCAGGATGCACACCAGAGGAAGCTAGGCCTCTCGCAGGCTGGATCTCCACAGAGCCCACACGCTCCTCGGTGGTTCGAGCTGGAGTCCTCCAAAAACCTCAGGCTCCCCTTATGGCTCTGCTTGAGGTTTGAACAGTTCCTCTTAAATAAAGGGAAACTCCTTAAACTTTGATTGGCTGCCCAAGCTGTTTGCCACAGTCCTAGTCCTCTTATTGGTTAGATTTTGGGTGCCCAACTTTGTTCCTGTTTATCTCCCACAAGTCCTTAATATGGTCCCAAGAGTCTCTGACTGAAATCCCAGTTCATGATTGGTTAGAAAGCTGACAAGATGGTGGCTGCAGTTAAAGAGTCTGTACAATTTATGCAGTCTCACAAGTTCAAAGTTTTGGAGCAGCCAGGATAAAAGTTATTTATTTACAGTTTACCCCTTGACAGATAGCTCCAACAGCGCCCTATTGAATGGGCCCACTCTTATTTCTTTACCCCCTGTACTCTTGCTATTGCTACCTCTGAAATACTGGCCCCCTCCCAGGCAGCAGCTCATGAATATTTATAAGGGGCTTATACATATTAATTATCCCTCTGAATAAGCCCTTGCTCAAACTTATTTTAAAAACAATAATGAAGTTTCTCTTTAGCCTCCTTGAGATCTCTGGTCCCTATTAAACTTTGGAGGGCACCGGGACCACTGGATAGCTCCCATGATGACCTCAAAACCAGCAGTTTGTACATTAATGTGCAACTTGCGCATGCACGGTCGTCAGCTCTCAGAAAACATACTGGCAACTCACGATTTAGCTTTAAGCCCAAGCAGGGCTAAAATAATAACAAGGGCTGCTTTAGGGAAACTATTGGGGAGCACCAGGGCACCATAAACACTTAGGCTAGCGCAGAGAAGGAACAGGACGCCAGCAGCAGCGGGAGGAAAAACAGGAGATATGGGGGGACCTAGGGGCAATTAAAGTAAGTTGCTGGGGGGGTTACAAACATACTGTCCTATTCACCCACCTCTAGCCTACAGTGACCTGTTCTATTTCCATGAAAGTAAAGCAATGGTGATTTCCTTTAGGTGCGATGCCTGAATACTATCGGTATCCTATTTTTGGATGCAGCCCAAATGTTCCCCTACTATTATTTTTAGCTTCTGTTTTGATTTCCCAGTATCAAAAGCAACTACATGCACAGTGTGCTAGGTAAACAACAGATTTCAGTATCATGTAACCCCTTGGTGGTGCTATCCCAAGGGCTACTATCCCTGCCTGCGCAGCTAGTAGCAGGTTAAGGGGCCTGAGCTCTGAAACGGGTGCCTCCATCCAGAGCTCAGGGTTGGTAGTGGTCAAACTAACCTAGGCACAGCCCTCCGGGACACTGTAACCCCCCTTTTTCCCTTCTAGAGGCCTGAACAATATACGATAATCACTTCCGCAGTACCCCTTGTACACCATACCAGTACCCACACTGTTTGCACTTACCACCAGGGCTGGTTCCTCTGACCTGACCCTGGGGACCCCCTGTAAAACAAGGTTATGCACAGTAAATAGCAACAGTACAGTACTCTTGGCACAAACTGGAACCACAGTCAGGTTAAATGCAGCAAAAACAGTCAGATCTGATTTATTCAGGGGACTTGAACAAGGAAGGGCGTAATCAGGTTGATTGGCTTAAAAGCTATATTAATCAAACAGTTATGCATGAGCTTTAAGTCTCCACACAGTCACACCTCTGGGTATCCAGGTAGGGAGATGATGGGCTAGCCAGGAATGTTGCAGTGATGGAAGAAAGCAACATGCACAACACTCAGTATTTGTAATCCAGAGCCGGAGGGCTCAGTTCATGAAAGATAAAGCAACCAGACAATCAGATGACAACACTTTAGATTTAGCTGTTGTTGCAGGAAGCTACCCTGATGTTTACTCATGATACCCAATACTGGACACAGGCAGGACAAAATCGAGACTGCAGGTTGTTGAGCTGGAGTGCCCGGAGAAGCGGGGCCCGCACGAATCACTGAGGCATCATTCCTGTTCAAGTGTTGAGCAGGGGGCTGATCCCCAGGCAGGTCTCTCGTTGATGGCTTTCTCTATGCAGTGGGGAGTTGAGCTGGGCCAGTGTGGCAAGGCCCAGGCCCAATGGAGATGATTTTGTATTCAGTCCATGGGGCTGGATTATCTTCCAGCAAGCAGATTATAGTTCAAACCACAGTGAGGAACCAAATCATGGCCCACTAGCAGCACACAGCATATTTACATGTAAGGAAATTCTAATGCAGCTTCAACAAATCATGGGAGGATGAGTTGGTACCTGAGGACTGGAAGAGGGCAGATGTGATTCCTCTTCATAAAAGTGGGAGCGGGACAGAGGCAGAAAACTGCAGACCAGTTAGTTTGACCTCAGTGGTAGGGAAAATTATGGAATCACTTCTGAAGGAAAGAATTGTTGAGTACCCAGAGGCCAGTGGGGCACAGGACCCAAGGCAGCATGGATTCACGATGGGAAGGTCGTGTCAGATGAATCTAATAGATTTATTTGACTGGGTGACCAAAGTAGTAGACCAGGGAGGGCTGTGGACATGGCCTACCTAGACTTAGCAAGGCATTTGATACAGTCCACACAAAGATTAATACACAAGTTAGCCAGCCTTGGGTAGGCCCCAAGGTGGTAGCCTGGATAAAAAATTGGCTAGACAACAGGACGCAAAGGGTAGTAGTAAATGGAGTGCACAGTGAAGAAAGGAGGGTTACTAACAGGGTACCGCAGGGTTCAGTACTGGGACCGGTCCTTTCTAATGTCTTTAAAAGTGACATTGCAGAGGAACTGGAAAGAAAAGTATGTCTCTTTGCAGACAACACAAAGATCTGCAACAGGGTTGATACACATGATGGAGTGGAAAGGATGAGAAGGGACTTGGCAAGGTTGGAGGAATGGTCAAATGTATGGCAGCTCAGATTCAATGCAAAGAAGTGCAAGGTAATGCACATGGGAAACAAAACCCAGGGAAGAGTACACAATGGGGGTGAGATACAACAGTAAACATGGAAAGGACCTGGGGTAATTATATCAGATGACCTAAAGGTGGGCAAGCAATGTGAGAAGGCAGTAAGGAAGGCTGGGGAGATACTGGGATGCATAGGAAGAGGCATCAATAGTAGAAAACAGGAAGTTGTTATCCCTCTGCACAGACAGTTGGTGAGACCCCATCTGGAGTACTGTGTGCAGTTCTGGAGACCCCATCTCCATAAAGACATAGACAGAGTGGAGGCAGTCCAGAGGAGGGCAACCAAAATGGTGCAGGGTCTGCACCAGAAGACATACGAAGAAAGACTAAAGGAGCTTAATATGTATACCCTTGGGGAAAGAAGGGAGAAAGGGGACAGGATAAAACTTTCAAGTACCTCAAGGGAATCAACAACGTCCAAGAGGGTAGCATCTTTCAAAAAAAGAGATGTGCAAGAACAAGGGGCACAATTTGAAGATAGAGGGGACAGCTTACAGGTAATGTGAGAAGTATTTTTTCACAGAAAGGTTGTGGATGCATGGAAAAGCCTCCCTGAGGAGGTCGTGGAGTCAAGAACAGTGTGGGAATTCAAGAATGCATGGGACAGACATAAGGCAGTCCTATTGGGGGGTAGGAGGAAGTAAGCTGTTGGTTAACTAGGATCTGCAGCTTATCTGTTAGGTAGGAAAATGGGCAGACTGGGTGGGCCAAGCAGTCCTTATCTACCATCAAATTCTATGTTTCTATGTTTCTAAGCAAGCAGAACACAATTTAAACCACAGTGGGGAACCAAATCATGACCCACTATAAGCACACAACACATTCACATGTAAGGAAATTCCACTGTACCAGGCAAAAGGCTCTCCGGTCGCAATTACAGAGTCTCTGCACAATCCGGGAGTTCAGAGCTAGCTGGAAGTCCAGACAGGCTGATCACATTCAGCAAATCTTTGGTCTTCTTCAAGTAGGAGCCTGGTCACAATTCAATGGCTTACTTAGCTCTCCAAGTTCAGATTCAGTCCGAAAAAGGCACAAGTTCCTTCTCAGGGACAGCAGGCAGGCATGCAGGCCAAAACTCGGGCCTTTCCACAATTCTCCTGTGCGAATCTACATCAGGGCTGCTGCTTGAATCGTTCAAGCTGTTACCTCTTCACTTCCCAACTCAGAACTGAAACTAACTGCAAGAAGCTTGGGAATTTCCCCAAGATACAAAAGGTTCGGTTGGCTGATCTGTCTGTCATTCACAACAAGGGCTCCCCCTCCAGGTTATTTTAGGTGCCAAAATGCAAAAACTACAATTCCTGCAAGTTTTGACTCCACCAAGCCCCTGTAGGCAGGCTCCATTTTAGAGTCCCAACAGTACTGATTGGCCCATTCTGACAGTCCCGGGCCAAGTTGGTGGAGATAAACAGAACAGTCCTTGCTGCAAAGAAGGCAGGTTAGAACAAACTGCAATATTATTACTACTCTAACAAATGATCAGCAAACAAGCACATCTTCTAACAGAGCTCCATTTTAGATTAATTAAGACTACAATCCTGGCAGCTCTCAAAGAGACAGTACACAGAGGCTATACAGGCACTCTCTGGCAATACATCTAATCTACTAAAACGCAGAACACCAGCCTGGCAGTGGGCATTTAGGCAAGCTCAAGGAAGACTTTTCTGGAACCCTCATTTGTAGGGGGGTTACAATCGCATTTAGTAAAACCTTTCTTCAAGTAGGTTGTATTTTTTTAGGTAGTGGGGCTTAAGAAACTTATATTTCTTTACAAAATGTGCAGCAACTCTGCTCCATGTGGGGTGGGGGATCCAATATGGCCTAATAGCTAGTCTCTGAAAAGGTTGAACATTATGCACCACTCTTATCTTTAATGTGTACCCCTCTTTTACATCATCCCCTGTATTTGATTACCACCTCCTACCGGCCCGTGCCAATGATCACAATCCTGACAGACTGAATTTTGTGACTACTTATTCTGACTATTGAAAGGAAGTAGAAAACAATACTGAGAAATTGGCATGTGTTGGCAGCGGACAGCTGTCACTAGGGTGTGGCATCAAATACATGGAGGATAGTGTAAGAAAGGAGCAAATATCACAGTGATACGTAGTTTTCAACCTTTTTAGAGATTACATACTATTAAACCACATTGGATTCACTCTCTTTCCCCACCGCAGGTTTGCATCAAAAACGAAAATACTGATAATGCTGTGGCATACCATCTGAAAGATAAAGACAAAAGCTATCACTTTACTTTTATGGGAATAGAACAGGTCAATGTAGGTCCGAGAGGTGGGGATCAGGACAATAGGTTTTTTGCAATGTGAACACTATTGGAGTTTTTCAGGTGTAACCCCCCTGCAAATGGGGGTTCCAAAAAGTCTTCCTTGGGCTTGCCTAAATACCCACTGCCAGGCTGGTGTTCTGTGTCCTAATGATTTAAAAGTGTTTGCATGTGAGTGCCCTGTTAGCCTCCGTGCCTGTCTCTTTAACAGCTGCCTATCTTGTGGTGTAAAATTAATCTGGGTAGGGACCGAGTAGTCTCAGGCTCGAGTCCCTCCCAGGCTGCAGTGTTATCACTCCATTCTGCCATTGCTATTTGCGCAGAGGGAGCCCTGCTAGGAACTGTGCCTGTTTACTGTTTATCTGATTTAATAATAATAATATTACAGTTTGTCTAACCTGCCTTCCTTTGCAGCATGGACATTTCAATATTTCCCCACCATCTTGATTCTGGACTGCCTATTGGGATCAATAAGTACCTTTGAGGAGTCTAATATGGTGTCTGTCCCCAGGGGTCTTGTGAGAGCAAATTTCTTTAGGAATTGTAGTTTTTGCACTTTGGCGCCTAAATGGAATTGGAGGGGGAGCCCTTGCTTTGACAGACTGATGGATCAACCAACCAGAAACTTTTGAACCAAAGGGAAATTCCCAAGCTGCCTGCTGCAGTGGTCAGTCTGGATGTAGAGCTTGGAGAGTGAACAGCTCGAGTGTTTCAAGCAGCTGTTCCTGTGTAGTTCACGTGGGAGATTTGTGGAAAGGCTGAGTTTGGCCTGTCTGCCTGCTGTCCCTCGAGAGGGAATCCTTTGAAAGGCTAAGCAATTGGACTGCATCTGAATTGGAGTGTGACAAGCCAATGAAGAGTGACCAGATTTAAACCTGAAAAAGACCGAAGATTTTCTGTATGCGATCGGCCATCCTGTTGCCACAGAATTCCCGGTTTTGCTCAGAGACACTGATATTACTGCTGGACTGCTGTCAGCATTGTGGTATGGTGATTGTTTTACTATAAATGTGCTGTTTGGTATTAGTGGGTCGTAATTTGGTTCCCCAATGTTAATTGTGCCACGCTTGCTGGAAGCTGCATCCAGCTTCCTGGATTATATCCAAACTGTCTTACCTGGCCCAAGCCCTGCCACATTGGCCCAGCCAGCTACTGCAGTTGCAGAGAACACCATCGACGAGAGACTTGCCTGGGGATCTGACCCCTGCTCAACATCACGAACAGGAATGACACCATGGTGAATCATGTGGGCCCTGCTGCTCCTGGCAAACCAGCAAGTCATCCTGCAGTCTCCATTTCATCCATCCTGTGTCCTGTACTGGGTAGTGTGAGTAAACAACAGGGTAGTTCCCTGCAACAACAGCTCAATCAAAGTGTGTCATCTGATTTAATTGTTTTGCCTAATCTTGACGAACTGAGTCTCCTGGCTCTAGGTTACAAATTATGAGTGGTTGTGCATGCCTTTTCTTTTCATCACAGGGCCCCAACCAGCTGCAACGCCAGCCTGCCCCGGGCAACATTCCAGGCTAGCCCACCTCACTTCCAACTGGGTACCCAGAGCGTGTGACTGTGCAGGGAGTAAAAATACATGCATAATTGCCTGACTACATCAGTTTTAGAATTAATCAACCTGATTATGCCCCTCACTTGTTCAATTCCCCTGAATAAATCAGATCTAACTCTTTTTGCATTTAATCTGACTGTGGTTCCAGTTTGTACCAAAAGCACTGTACATTTGTTTGCTGTGCCTAACCTTGTTTTACAGGGCGTCTCCCGGGTCGAACTGGTGGAACCAGCCCTGGTGGTAAGTGCAAACAGTGTGGGGATTTGTATGCTGAATAGGGGCTACTGTGAAAGTGTTTGTTGCATATTGTCTAGGCCACTAGAGGGGAAAGAGGGGGGTTACAGTGTCCCAAAGGGCTGTATCCAGGTTAGCGTTGTTACTAACAACCCTGTCCTCCAGGTGGAGGCACCTATTTCAGTAGCAAGGCCCCTTAACCGGCAACTAGACAAGCAGGCAGGGGTAGTAGCCCTTGGGATAGCGCCACCTAGGGGTTACATCTTGGTGGCTACCACTGGGATTAGCACCTCCTAATGGCCAAAATCAAGAATTATTGTTATGGATTAATGGCTACCCCAGCAGAAATGGCTATACACCAGTTGGTGGGGTGGTGATGTGGCAGGAGATTGACCCCAACAATGCCTTGCTAATACTGGATATACCTATGGGCACTAGTAAGGACACTGTTGAAGGGGCACTTTCCAAAGCTGAATGTTTGAAAAAGCTGTAGTGTTGGGTCGACAGGCTGATTTAACTGCCCAAACTCTCATAGCCTTGGTGGAGTACAGTGACCCCCTGGACAGTTCAAAGGTGCCCCAGACTATCATCCCAGAGGGATTCCCAGCCGCCTTGAAGGTGATAACTAAAGACAGTAAGGATCCCTTAGAGGATGAGCCCCCACCATTATCTGAATCTTTTGAGGAGAAGTTTGCCAAGTTGTTACTGGAGGAGGGTAAAACTGTGGAGAATTTTTAAAAATTATTCCTGCCACCTGGGAGTGTCCCTTCCCCTTTGTCGACACCAGCCCCAGCACCTGTTCTTTCACCAACTTCTGTACCTGCCTCTGTGCCAGCAGGTTGCCATGACACTTACCGCAAGCTCAAGGTGTTCTCTGGCATCCTCCCTACTCCTAATGGGGAAGTCGACCTGGAGACCTGGATATACTCTGCTACCCTTACGGTACAAGATTGGCAATGCTCAGAGGCCGAAAAAAGGGCCCGCCTGGGGGAAAGCCTCCAGGGGCCCTCCCTACATGCTTTTCGCTCCCTGAGGTCCTCTGACCCTGATGCCAAAGTCCAAGAGTACTTAGTCGCCCTTGAAAATGTGTTTGGGGGCACCACTAGTATTGAGGCATTGAAATGGAAACTTATAGATGTTAAACAACAGCTGGGGGAATTGTTATCTGCCTGCATGGATCGATTAGAGAGAATCCTACAAACCATTTTTCAGAAAGGAGGCTGGGCCTCTAGTGAGGTGGACCAGGTAAGACTGGATCATATACTCCGCTATGCCTGACATTCCAGCTGGGTGTCACTCAAATTGCAACTGCACCAAAGGAAAACTGGTCCCCTACTCTTCCATATTTTGATGAAAGAGGTATGGGAAGTTGAGGAGGAAGGCTCTCAGGTACCCTGTGTGGTCGCAGCTGCTTCGACCCCTGCTCCAGGCATGGGGTCAGTCGCTGATGGCCTGGAATTCCAGAAATCACATGACAGAATCCAAGAACTAACTGCTGGTGCCAGTCCCGGGGAGCCCAGCAAGAGAGGGACTGCTAAGGATGCTCCTCCATGGGACTAACTACTGAGGGAGTTCAGAGAAACAAAAGCCGGTCTCTTTATGAAGACTGCTGTTGCGGGTACAGACCCCGATCCTTATCAGAGTGTGTCTGCTATGAGGGTGGGGGTGCCCACCCAGGCATCTCCTGCTGACAGCAGCTCAAAAATTTATGAATTGACTATGGAAGTGAGAGAATTACTGAGACATCTCCCAATGCTCGCCACATCACAGACAGAGGTGGAACCAAGATTTTCAGTTGGTGGTACCCCCGCCTCAGCTCCTAATGTGAAGTCTCGGCCACACCAGACCCTGGAAAGCATATATTGTCATAACTGTGGGAAGGACGGGCATAGGAAGAAAGAATGCTGGTCCCCAAAAGACCTAGATAAAGTTGTATACAGACTTCAAGGGGAGATCTGGAAAGCGAGACCATGGCTGAGGGGCTCCGGCAACGACCGCAGTAGGATCGAGAAATCCTAACTCAAACTTCTTTGTGGCTAAATTGTCTGTCCAGGCCTCTGCTACTGCCTCACCAGACTGGTCTAGAATAGGAGGCCCTTCAATGGAGACTTCTGTGACTGTCAATGGTATCCATTCTCGAGCTGTGCTCTAAGGTGGGTCGCAAGTGACCATTGTATTCCAGGACTGGTGTGACAGACACTTATCTGATGTGCCATTACAATCTCTGGAAGGTCTGCATGTGTGGGTCCTGAGCGACAAGTCTTATCCCTATCTAGGATATGTCTGGCTCTGGCTGTCTTTCCCTGCGACTGTAACTGGTGTAGATGAACAAGTAGAGACACTAACCCTGGTGTGCCCTCCTACGGGATTGTATGATGGGATTCCCTTGCTCATTGGAACCAACACACACATGTTTGGAAGACAAGTGCAGTTGTGTCAAGAAAAGCAAGGAAACAGACTGGATGGGCACTGAGAATTGCAGCCCTGATAAAGAGAGCCTATGATCTGCAAAAATGGACGACCGAAGCAGACAGAGATGAGCCAGTGGGGACAGTGTGGAAGAATGATCCTGATTCTCTGGTACTACCTCCCAATGCTCAGTACACCATTCATGGAGAGTTTCATTTTAGAAAGGATGTGAAATATAAAATACTGATGCTAGATGCCCCTGGTGAGGGGAAGTTGCCTGAGGGGTTATTGATTAAACCCAGTATCCTACCTGCCGGGCCCATGCCTATGCACGGCGAGTGATGGTCAAAGTCCGGAATGTGCCTGATCGAGAAATTTGAGTGAACGTGGGGTGTACACTTGCTACAGTACACTGTGCGGATGCTGCAGTGCTGCCCGGCAACAAATATGCCAGTGAGAAGGGGGAGGTGACCCCAGACCTATTCGACGTTGATGACTTCCCACTGCCTGCTGAATGGAAGACTCGAGTCAGTAGGAAACTTCCCCAGAGAGACCAAGTGTTTTCCTTAAAGGAGTGGGATGTGGGGTGTGCCCATGGTGCTGAGCACACTATCAGGCTTCACGATGACAGACCTTTTAGATAAAGCTACTAATAGTCCCTATTTTCCCAGGACAGTCCCTATTTTAGGCAGCATGTCCCAGTGTCCCCACAAGTTTTGCAAAATGCCACTTTTGTCCCAGTTTTTGCTTACTTGTCCCAGTTTTGTCCCTTTTTTTTCTGCTGACTGCTAATCTGTGAGTGACGGTTATTTCAGCACTACTGTGCTGCTACTTAGGCTGGACAGCAGTTTGCAAATTCAACCCCTGCGCCTGTGTTGCACCACAAGCATGTCAGTGGGAGCATAGTAAAGCATGTTCCTTCCTGTTAGATTAGACTGGGTAGTAGTGCAAACAAGCGCATGTGGACTGTCCTCTGCCTGCCAGCATCTGACAGGGACTCCAGAAAGAGAAGAGACCAGCAGCAGGAAACTAAGGTACCCAGACCTGATCAGCTGTAGGGAAGTGTGTGGAAATCTGGTGTGGTGGTAGGAGTCACTGAAGTGAAGTTTGCTCAGCAGATGAGGTGAGTGTAAGCGGGTTGGGACGGGACTGTCAGGAGGAGCAAGACATGCAGCTCGAATGTCTGATTACAATTTAACACAGGGTTGCTTCTAATGAACTTTCTGTACATCATGATTTGGAATTTGCTGCAGCAGAATGATGTATTATTTTAATCTGAATGTTTGCTGCTGGTGTTACTGTGAGGTGGCATGGCCAGACCAACCAGCAAAATGTAATTGATTGTGTGCGTTGTCTGTGGCGGTGCCTGTGGGAGTGACACGGTGGGGTGGGAGGTCATGATCAGGATGACCATCCCAGTTTCAGGCCTTGGAAAGTTGGTAGCTTTACTTTTAGAGAGCGGTCCCGCTGCCTTGCCCCAACTGATATAGATCATGTTCAGAGGCACCTACAGGAGATGCTAGCTGCTGGCATTATTCAAGAGTCAAAAAGTCCCTATGCATCTCCCATCATAGCTGTATGTAAGAAGAATGGGTCTGTGAGGATGTGTGTGGATTATCGGACTTTAAATAGACAGACTGTACCAGATGAATATATCAAGCCCCGCATACAGGACGCCCTGGACTGCCTGAATGGGAGTCAGTGGTTTTCAGTACTTGATCTATGCAGTGGGTACTACCAAATCCCGATGGCTACCGAGGACCATGAGAAAACAGCCTTCATTTGTCCCTTGGGATTCTCCGAATTTCTGAGGATGCCTCAGGGGATCTCGGGTGCCTCTGCTACTTTCCAGAGATTGATGGAGCGTGCAGTAAGGGACATGAATCTGCTCGAATGCCTAATATTCTTGGATGACGTCATCATCTTTGGATGCACCCTCAAAGAGCATGAAATCAGATTATTCAAAGAACTTGACTATCTGGAAGAATTCAGCTCAAGCTGTTTATAGACAAGTGTCAGTTTTTCCAAACGTCTGTAAAATATGTGGGACACATAGTGTCAGCCGAGGGGATACAAACAGACCCCAGAAAAATAGAGTCCCTGACCACCTGGACTCAACCAACTGACTTAAAAGAACTGCTGTGTTTCTTGGGGTTCTGTGGCTATTATCGGAGGTTCATTAAAGACTATTCAAATATAATCTGGCCACTTCTTAATCTCACTCAAGGCTAGCCTCCTACCAATTGCAGGTATAAGAAGGGATCATTCAAGGAAGAAGAAAAGGTGTATTTCCGAACAGGTGAATCATTTGGAGCCCGTTGGACCCCTGAGTGTGAGGCGGCATTCTTCGAGATCATCCACCAGCTCACTCACGCCCCAGTGCTGGCCTATGCTGGCCCTACTAAGCCTTATGTCCTGCATGTGGATGCCAGCCAGGAGGAACTCGGGGCCATGTTGTTTCAAGATCATGAAGATGGCCTGAGATCTGTGGCATTCGCCAGTAGAAGTTTGACACCATCTGAACGAAACTATCCTGTACACAAGTTGGAGTTTCTCACTCTAAAGTGGGCCATAGTTGACCAATTTCACGGGTACTGTACCTTTATGGGGCCAAAATATTGGTAAGAACTGATAACAACCCTCTAACATATGTGCAGACCTCAGCAAAGTTGGACGCCACTGGCCACCGGTGGCTTTCTGCTCTGTTAGCTTACAATTACGCTGTTGAATATCGCCCTGGACTGAACCATATTGATGCTGATGCTCTTTCATGGCAGCCAAGCCCCCAAGACAAATGGGTGAGGCAGTCAGAACACTCTATTAAAGCACTGTGCCAAAAATTTGATAAAGACGAGCAGCCCTCTGCAGATACAGTGGACTGTTTGGTGGACTGTTTGAGGCTCCCCAATACTTGCATACCTACAGCCTATTGTCATTTTTCTGCATTGGACATCAGCGCCCTGCCTCAGTTTGATAATGACAGTATTCAGAGGGCCCAATCCTAAGATCCTATGATTCAGTCCGCACTTGATGCCCTACATGCCGGGAAAGATGAGTCTAAACTACGTTTTACCAACTTAAGGATTGCATTATTACTCAAAGAAGGCCCCTGACTAAAGTTGCGAGACCAATTACTATATTGAGAGACAGTAGATTGTCGAGGTCAGTTGTACAAGAAACAATTGGTGCTACCTACAGCCTTCAAGCAGCTGGTGCTGATGTCCCTGCACAACCACATGGGACACCTTGGTGTTGACCAGACTCTTGACTTGGTGAGGTCTAGATTCTACTAGCCAAAAATGATGGCTGATGTTGAAAACCGTGTCAAAACCTGCAGTAGGTGCCTTCAGAGAAACACCTTGCCGTAGAAAGCCGCTCCTCTTGTTAACATTTCAACCGGTGCCCCCATGGAACTGGTTTGCACAGACTTCTTGTGTCTGGAGCCTGATCAGAAGAACATTGGCAATGTATTGGTAGTAACCAATCATTTACTCGATATGCCCAAGCTTTCCCGACCAAGGATCAGAAGGCCTCTACAGTGGCCAAGGTGCTAGTAGAAAAGTTCTTTGTCCATTATGGTATGCCCCAACGTATCCATTCTGATCAAGGAAGGGACTTTGAGAGCAGATTGATTAAGGAAATGCTCTCCCTGTGGGGGGGGGTGCGAAAGTCTAGAACCACTCTTCACCACGCACAGGGGGATCCCCAACCTGAACGCTTTAACAGGACTCTCCTGGATATGTTGGGCACTGTTTATCCCAAAGACAAGTCCAAATGGAGCCAACAGATTAGCACCTTAGTACACGCTTACAATTGCACCAAAGGTGATGTACTGGGTTTTCTCCCTATCGCCTCATGTTCGGAGAGAAACCCGGTTGCCCGTAGACATCTGTTTTGGAGTCTCCCTGGATGGGGTCAGAGCTGAGAATTATTTACAATATGTGCAGAAACTGAAAGCTCAATTGAATCATGCATACCAATTGGCTCAAACAATGGCTGTCAAACGAAACCTTGCTAACAAAGAGAGATATGATCGACGGGTGAAGGCCCAAGAGTTGTTGCCCGGGGATCGAGTGCTATTATGTAACTTGGGACTGCATGTCAACCATAAAATCACTGACAGGTGGCATCATCTTCCATATGTAATAGTAAGTTGGATGATTTACCTGTGTACAAAGTGCGCCCTGAGAATGACTCTAAAGCTGTCAAGACCACGCCCAGAAACCACCTACTACCTATTGGCCAAGTGATCATTGATGCTAAACCATCAGACATTGCCTCTCCTGGGCCAGTGACTTGAACTGCTGCTAAAAAGAAACAGGGTCAACCTGCCCCAGTTATTACAGATTCAAAGCCTTCCCCCCGGCAGGCTCAAAATGATAGTAACTGTCAGTCCACCTCTGATGATAGTGAGTATGACAATGTTTATTACCCTTCTTATGAATTGAGTCAACTGTTTTGAGGTAACCCTATGTATAATCGTGGGGATGAAGGTGGGCCCTCAGAACTGCCTAACCCTCCAGCTTCTTCCCTGGAGCCAATGCTCCCTGAAAGTGAAGTGCGGAGTGCTGCATCTGAAGTGGCAGAATCTTTGTGTCTGGTAGAACTCTTTGAATTGCCTGAGGAGGAATCTGATGTGGTAAATCTCCCTGGTGACATACTAGAACTTGAAGAACAATATGAAAGTGTTGACAGCACCCCTTCAGTGCCGAAAATCTAATTATGCCAGAGTCTCCTCAGAATGAGCAACCTAGGCCCTGTTCAGAAGATAATAATAGGTTCATAGATTTGTTCAGAGCTCAGAAGACTTTTACTGTCCATGTAGCTCACCTCTAGAAACTACTGATAACCCAGAATATTACTTCCAATCAGGTATCTATCCAAATTTATTTTAAAAGCCTGCATGGTGCTACTTGATGCCACTTCTAGTGGCAGTCTATCCCAAACTGCCACAACTCTGACACTAAACCAATGCTTTCTTTTGGTAGTCCTATACCTTACCCTTGTGAACTGCCATGGATGTGCTCTGGTCGGATATGGCTGTTCCCATAGCTTTAGTCCCAACTGTTCCCTCAAGTTGATATCAGTAAGGGCCTTGAAAACCTTGCATATGTCACCCCGCAACCTACGGTATTCCAAGGTATACATCCCCAAATTTGGTCAACCTGTCCTGATAATCCCCGCCTTGTATACCATCAATCATCCTTCTAGCTCTTTTCTGAACCCTCTCCAATTACACAATCTTCCTTTTGTAACCTGGAGACCAAAACTGTGCACAATATTCCATATGCGGCCGCAGCAGTGACCCATACAAGGCCAAAAAGACCTCCCTCCCTCCTTCTACTCTTGATGTGCCTATTTATACAGCTCAAAATATTACCTGCTTTTTTAACCACCAGGCTACAGTGTTGATTAAATTTCAGGTCATTTGTGACCCTAACTCCCAAGTCCCTTTCATCTTCAACCTCCCTTAATATCTGCCCATTTAACTTGTATGTGGCCCCTGCATTATTCCTTCCAAAGTGCATGACCGTGCATTTATCCACATTAAAGGTTAGTCTCGCATCTTGTGCCCAGGCCTGCAGTTTAAACAGGGTTTCCTGTAATCTGGCAGTTTCCAGGTTGCTGTTTACTGTAAAGCCAATTCGAGTATCATCAGCAAACTTTGCTTCCCATACATCTCCTCTGGCTGTCATGGAATGTATATCTACATTAAAGAGGCAAGGGGCCCAAGACAGACCCCTGTGGGACCCCACTCGTCACCCCAGACCATCCTGAGCTACATCCCCTGATTGTCACTCTTTGTTTTCTATCGGATAGCCAAGAGCTAATCCATGAGCAAAGTATAGTGGAGACAGAGTCTACAGAGCCAGGATCTGATAGTGTTCCCAAGACGGGCATTTTAACCAGTGCAGAGGCATCCCTCACTACAGGAGAAGAATCCCATGCCAGTGTTGACCGCCCAAAGCCTTTGTCTGTTCCCCCCAGAAAGTCTGGGTAAGCTGTTAAGCCAGTGATGCGCTTAAGCTATGACTCCCCTGGGAGGCCTGTGGATTTGCCTCTCAATGTTGTTCATAAGGGTGTTTACTTTTCCGAGAGCTCAATGCCCAAACTGAGCCTGTCTGCCACTTCTAAGTTAATTGTTGTACCCAAAGAACGTGGTGCCCCTGCCCCATCGAGGTTATTCAAAGTGCACTAAACTATTATATGAAAAGTATAGTAATGTGTTAAATTTATGCTTACTGATGCCTCAATCATTATTGTATTCTGTAGTAATGTCATGCATGTAACATATCGTATATTGTCTTTCTCCATGCTATTATGGTATAGACTTGATGAGGACACCAAGTTTTTTCCAGGCGGGGAAGGGTGCAACCACCCCTGCAAATGAAGGTTCCCAAAAGTCTTCCTTGGGCTTGCCTAAATGCCCACTGCCAGGCTGGTGTTCTGTGTCCTAGCGATTTAAAAGTGTTTGCACGTGAGTGGCCTGTTCGCATCTGTGCTTGTCTCTTTAACAGCTGCCTATCTTGTGGTGTAAAATTAATCTGGGTAGGGACCGAGTAGTCTCAGGCTCGAGTCCCTCCCAGGCTGCAGTGTTATCACTCCATTCTGCCATTGCTATTTGTGCAGAGGGAACCCTGCTAGGAACTGTGCCTGTTTACTGTTTATCTGATTTAATAATAATAATAATATTACAGTTTGTCTAACCTGCCTTCCTTTGCAGCATAGACATTTCAGTATTGCCCCACCATCTTGGTTCTGGACTGCCTATTGGGATCAGTCAGTACCTTTGAGGACTCTAATATGGTGTCTGTCCCCAGGGGTCTTGAGGGAGCAAATTTCTGTAGGAATTGTAGTTTTTGCACTTTGGCGCCTAAATGGAGCTGGAGGGGGAGCCCTTGCTTTGACAGACTGATGGATCAACCAACCAGAACCTTTTGAACTGAACGGAAATTCCCAAGCTGCCTGCTGCAGTGGTCAGTCTGGAGGTAGAGCTTGGAGAGTGAACAGCTCGAGTGTTTCGAGCAGCTTCTCTTGCGTAGTTCACATGGGAGATTGGTGGAAAGGCTGAATTTGGCCTGTCTGCCTGCCTGCTGTCCCTCTAAAGGGAATCCTTTGAAAGGCTTAGCAATCAGACTGTCTCCGAATTGGAGTGTGACAAAGCCACTGAAGAGTGACCAGATTTAAACCTGAAGAAGACCGAAGATTTTCTGTATGCAATTGGCCTTTCAGGACATCCAGTTGCCACAGAATTCCCGGTTTTGTTCAGAGACACTGATATTGCTGCCGGACGGCTATCCGCGTTGTGGTATGGAGATTGTTTTACTACAAATGTGCTGTTTGCTATTAGTGGGTTGCGATGTGGTTCCCCACTGTTTAATTGTGCCACACTTGCTGGAAGTTGCATCCAGCCTTCCTGGACTGATATTCAAACTGTCTTACCTGGCCCGGGCCCTGCCACACTGGCCCAGCCAGCTACTTCAGGTACAGAGAACACCATCAACGAGAGATCTGCCTGGGGATCAGCCCCTTGCTCAACATTGCAAACAGGAACAACACCATAGTGAATCGTGTGGGCCCTGCTTCTCCTGGCAAACCAGCAAGTCATCCTGCAGTCTCCATTTCATCTATCCTGTGTCCTGTACTGGGTAGTGTGAGTAAACACCAGGGTAGCTCCCTGCAACAACAGCTCAAAGTGTGTCATCTGATTTAATTGTTTTGCCTAATCTTCACAAACTGAGCCTCCTGGCTTCGGATTACAAATTGTGTGTGGTTGTGCATGCCTTTTCTTTTCATCACAGGGCCCCAACCAGCTGTGACACCAGTCTACCCCAGGCAATGTTCCAGCCTAGCCCACCTTACTTCCAACTGGGTACCCAGAGCGTGTGACTGTGCAGGGACTAAAAGTGCATGCATAATTGCCTGACTACATCCGTTTTAAAATCAATCAACCTGATTACGCCCCTCCCTTGTTCAATTCCCCTGAATAAATCAGATCTAACTCTTTTTGCATTTAATCTGACTGTAGTTCAGTTTGTACCAAAAGCACTGTACTGTTGTTTGCTGTGCCTAACCTTGTTTTATAGGGGGTCTCCAGGGTCGAACTGGTGGAACCAGCCCTGGTGGTAAGTGCAAACAATGTGGGGATTTGTATGCTGAATAGGGGCTACTGTGAAAGTGTTTGTTGCATATTGTCTAGGCCACTAGAGGGGAAAGAGGGGGGTTACAGAGTCCCAGAGGGCTGTACCCAGGTTAGCCTTGCTACTAATAACCCTGTCCTCCGGGTGGAGGCGCCCGTTTCAGTACCCAGGCCCCTTAACTGGCAACTAGACAAGCAGGCAGGGGTAGTAGCCCTTGGGATAGTGCCACCTAGGGGTTACATCCTGGAGGCTACCGCTGGGATTAGCGCCCCCTAGTGGCCAAAATCAAGAATTATTGTTAAAGATTAATGGCTACCCCAGTAGAAATGGCTGTACACCAGTTGGTGGGGTGGTGACGGGGCAGGAGACTGACCCCCACAATGCCTTGCTAATACTGGATATACCTATGGGCACTAGTGAGGACACTGCTGAAGGGGCACTTTCCAAAGCTGAATGTTTGAAAACACTGTAGTGGTGGGTCGACAGGCTGATTTAACTGCCCAAACTCTCATGGCCTTGGTGGAGTGTAGTGACCCCCTGGATAGTTTAAAGGTGCACCAGACTATCGTCCCTGAGGGATTCCTGCTGCCTGGAAGGTGATAACCAAAGATAGTAAGGATCCCTTAGAGGATGAGCCCCCACCATTATCTGAATCTTTTGAGGAGAAGTTTGCCAAGTTGTTACTGGAGGAGGGTAAAACTGTGGAGGATTTTAAAAAGTTATTCCTGCCACCTGGGAGTGTCCCTTCCCCGCTTTCGACACCAGCCCCAGCACCTGTTCTTTCACCAACTTCTGTACCTGCCTCTGTGCCAGCAGGTAGTCACAACCATTACCGCAAGCTCAAGGTGTTCTCTGGCATCCTCCCTACTCCTAATGGGGAAGTCGACCTGGAGACCTGGATAGACTTTGCTATCCTTGCGGTACAAGACTGGCAATGCTCAGAAGCTGAAAAAAGGGCCCACCTGGGGGAAAGCCTCCAGGGGCCTGCCCTACATGCTTTTTGCTCCCTGAGGTCCTCTGACCCTGATGTCAAATCCCAAGAGTACTTAGTCACCCTTGAAAATGTGTTTGGGGGCACCACTAGTGTTGAGGCATTGAAATGAAAACTTAAAGATGTTAAACAATAGCTGGGGGAATTATTATCTGCCTACATGGATCGACTAGAGGGAATCCTACAAACCATTTTTTGGAAAGGAGGCTGGGCCTCTAGTGAGGTGAACCAGGTAAGACTGGATCATATATTCCACTCTGCCTGGCATTCCTGCTGGGTGTTGCTCAAATTGCAGCTGCACCAAAGGAAATCTGGTCCCCTGCCCTTCCATATTTTGAAGAAAGAGGTACGGGAAGTTGAGGAGGAGGAAGGCACTCAGGAACCCTGTGTTGTCGTAGCTGCTGCAACCCCTGCTCCAGGCATGGGGTCAGTTGCTGATGGCCTGGAATTCCAGAAATTACATGACAGAATCTGAGAACTAAATGCTGGTGCCAGTCTCAGGGGGCCCAGCAAGAAAGGGACTGCTAAGGATGCTCCTCCATGGGATGAACTCCTGAGGGAGTTCAGAGAAACAAAAGCCGGTCTCTTTATGAAGACTGCTCTTGCAGGTACAGACCCCGATCCTTAACAGAGTGCATTTGCTATGGGGGTGGGGGTGCCTCCCCCCCGGCATCTCCTGCTTACAGCAGCTCAAAAATTTATGAATTGACTATGGAAGTGACAGAATTACTGAGACATCTCCCAATGCTCACCACACCACAGACAGAGGTGGAACCAAGATTTTCAGTTGGTGGTACCCCCACCTCAGCTCCCAATGTGATGTCTCAGCCACGCCAGACCCTGGAAAGCATATATTGGCATAACTGTGGGAAGGATGGGCATACAAAGAAAGAATGCCGGTCTCCAAAAGACCTATATAAAGTTGTATACAGACTTCAAGGGGAGATCCGGAAAGCGAGACCATGGCAGAGGGGCTCCGGCAATGACCGCAGTAGGATCGAGAAATCCTAACTCAAACTTCTTTGTGGCTAAATTGTCTGTCAGGGCCTCTGCTACTGCCCCACAGACTGATCCAGAAGAGTAGGCCCTTCGAAGGAGACTTCTGTGACTGTCAATTGTATCCATGCTCAGGCTGTGCTCGATAGTGGGTTACAAGTGACCACTGTATTCCAGGACTGGTATGACAAACACTTATCTGATGTGCCATTACAGTCTCTGGAAGGTCTGCATGTGTGGGGCCTGAGTGACAAGTCTAATCCCTACCTAGGACATGTCCGGCTCTGGCTGTCTTTCCCTGCGACTGTAACTGGTGTAGATGAACAAGTAGAGACACTAGCCCTGGTGTGCCCTCCTATGGCATTGTACGATGGGATTCCCGTGCTCACTGGAACCAATGCCCACTTGTTTAGAAGACTAGCACAGTTGTGCCAAGAGAAGCAAGGGAAATGGACTGGGCGGGTACTGAGAATTGCAGCCCTGATAAAGAGAGCCTATGATCTGCAAAAATGGACGACTGAAGCAGACAGAGATGAGCCAGTGGGGATAGTGTGGAAGAATGATCCAGATTCTCTGGTACTACCTCCCAATGCTCAATACACCATTCATGGAGAGTTTTGCATTAGAAAGGATGTGAAAAATAAAATACTGATGCTAGATGCCCCTGGTGAGGGGAAGTTGCCTGAAGGGTAATTGATTAAACCCAGTATCCTACCTGCCCAGGCCCATGCCTATGCACGGCGAGTGATGGTCCAAGTCCGGAATGTGTCTGATTGAGAAATTCAAGTGAACGTGGGGTGTACAGTAGCTACAGTACACTGTGTGGACACTGCAGTGCTGCCCGGCAACAAATATGCCAGTGAGAAGGGGGAGGTGACCCCAGACCTACTTGACTTTGGTGACTCCCCACTGCCTTCTGAATGGAAGACTCGAGTCATTAGGAAACTTGCCCAGAGAGACCAAGTGTTTTCCTTAAAGGAGTGGGATGTGGGGTGTTTCCATGGTACTGAGCACACTGTCAGGCTTCACCATAACAGACCTTTTAGACAGTGGTCCTGCCGCCTTGCCCCAGCTGATATAAGTGATTTCGGAGGCACCTACAGGAGATGCTAGCTGCTGGCATTATTCAAGAGTCAAAAAGTCCCTATGTCTCCCATCGTAGTCGTATGTAATAAGAATGGGTCCGTGAGGATGTGTGTGGATTATCGGACTTTAAATAGACAGATTGTACCAGATGAATATATCATTCCCCGCATACAGGACGCCCTGGACTGCCTGAATGGGGGCAGTGGTTTTCAGTACTTGATCAACGCAGCGGGTACTACCAAATCCCGATGGCTCATGAGGACCATGAGAAAACAGCCTTCATTTGCCCCTTGGGGTTCTACGAATTTCTGAAGATGCATCGGGGTTCTTGGGTGCCCCTGCTACCTTCCAGAGACTGATGGAGCGTGCAGTAGGGGATATGAATCTGCTTGAATACCTAGTACACTTGGATGATGTCATCATCTTTGGATGCACCCTCGAAGAGCATGGAACCAGATTATTCAAAGTCCTTGACCGTTTGGAAGAATTCGGCCTCAAGCTGTCTATAGACAAGTGTCAGTTTTTCCAAACGTCTGTAAAATATGTGGGACACATAGTTTCAGCTGAGGGGATACAGACAGACCCCAGCAAAGTAGAGTCCCTGACCACCTGGCCTCAACCAACTAACTTAAAAGGACTGCAGCATTTCTTTCGGTTTTGTGGCTATTATCGGAGGTTCATTAAAGACTATTCAAAAGTAATCTGGCCACTTCTTAATCTCATCAAGGCTATCCTCCTACCAATCACAGGTATAAGAAGGGATCCTTCAAGGAAGAAGGAAAGGTGTATTTCCAAACAGGTGAACCATTTGGAGCCCGTTGGACCTGAGTGTGAGGCGGCATTCTTCAAGATCATCTACCAGCTCACTCACGCCCCAGTGCTTGCCTATGCTGACCCTACTAAGCCTTATGTCCTGCATACGGATGCCAGCCTGAAGGGACTTGGGGCCATGTTGTTTCAAGATCATGAAGATGGCCTGACATCTGTGGCTTTCACCAGTAGAAGTTTGACACCATCTGAACGAAACTATCCTGTTCACAAGTTGGAGTTTCTTGCTCTAAAGTGGGCCATAGTCGACCAATTTCATGAGTACCTTTATGGGGCCAAAATATTGGTAAGGACTGATAACAACCCTCTAACATATGTACAGACCTTTGCAAAGTTGGACGCCACTGGCCACTGGTGGCTTTCTGCTCTGTCAGCTTACAATTAAGCAGTTGAATATTGCCCTGGACTGAACCATATTGATGCTGACGCTCTTTCACGGCGGTCAAGCCCCCAAGACAACTGGGTGAGGCTGTCAGAACACTCTATTAAAGTATTGTGCCAGAAATTTTATAAAGATGAGCAGCCCCCCACAGATACAGTGGACTGTTTGGTGTACAGTTTGGGGCTCCCCGATACTTGCGTACCAGCAGCCTATTGTCATTTTTCTGCATTGGACATCAGTGCCCTGCCTCAGTTTGATAATGACAGTATTCAGAGGGCCCAATCCCAAGATCCCATGATCCAGCCCACACTTGATGCCCTGTGTGCCGGGAAAGATGTGTCTAAACTACATTCTACCGACTTAAGGATTGCATTATTACTCAAAGAAGGCCCCTGACTAAAGTTGTGAGACTAGTTACTATATTGAGAGACAGTAGATCATCGAGGTCAGTTGGACAAGCAACAATTGGTGCTACCTATAGCCTTCAAGCAGCTGGTGCTGAGGTCCCTGCACAACCACATGGGACACCTTGGTATTGACCAGACCCTTGACTTGGTGAGGTTCAGATTCTACTAGCCAAAAATGGTGGCTGATGTTGAAAACCATGTCAAAACCTTCAGTAGGTGCCTAAAGAGAAACGCCTTGCCTCAGAAAGCCTCTCCTCTTGTTAACATTTCAACCAATGCCCCCATGGAACTGGTTTGTATAGACTTCTTGTGTCTGGAGCCTGATCAAAAGAACATTGGCAATGTATTAGTAGTAACCGATCACTTTACCCGATATGCTCAAGCTTTCCCAACCAAGGATCAGAAGGCCTCTACAGTGGCCAAGGTGCTAGTAGAAAAGTTCTTTGTCCATTATGGAGTGCCCCAATGTATCCATTCTGATCAAGGAAGGGACTTTGAGAACAGATTGATTAAGGAAATGCTTTCCCTGTAGGGGTTGCGAAAGTCTAGAACCACTCCTTACCACCCACAGGGAGACCTCCAACCTGAACACTTTAAGAGTCCTCTCCTGGATATGTTGGGCACTCTTCATCCCAAAGACAAGTATAAATGGAGCCAACAGATTAGCACCCTGGTACACGCTTACAATTGCACCAAAAGTGATGCTACTGGGTTTTCTCCCTATTGTCTCATGTTCGGGAGAGAAGCCCGGTTGTCCGTAGATGTCTGTTTTGGAGTCTCCCCGAATGGGTTCAGAGCTGAGAATTGTTTACAATATGTGCAGAAACTGAAAGCTCAATTGAACCATGCATACCAATTGGCTCAAACAATGGCTGCCAAATGAAACCTTGCTAACAAAGAGAGATATGATCGACAGGTGAAGGCCCAAGAGTTGTTGCCTGGGGATCGAGTGCAATTATGTAACTTAGGACTGCATGGCAAGCATAAAATCACCGACAGGTGGCATCATCTTCCATATGTAATAGTCAGTAAGTTGGATGATTTACCTGTGTACAAAGGCGCCCTGAGAATGACTCTAAAGCTGTCAAGACCACGCCCAGAAACCATCTACTACCTATTGGCCAAGTGATCATTGATGCTGAACCATCAGACATTGTCTCTCCTGGGCCAGTGACTCGAGCTGCTGCTAAAAAGAAACAGGGTCAACCTGCCCCAGTTATTACAGATTCAAAGCCTTCCCCCCAGCAGGCTCAGCATGATAGTGACTGTCAGTCAACCTGTGATGATAGTGAGTGTGACAATGTTAATTACCCTTCTTATGAACTGAGTCAACTGTTTCGAGGTAACCCTATGTATAATTGTGGGGATTAAGCTGGGCCCTCAGGACTGCCTAACCCTCCAGCTTCTTCCCTGGAGCCAATGCTCTCTGAACGTGAAGTGCAGAGTGCTGCGTCTGAAGCTGCAGAATCTTTGTGTCTGGTAGAACTCTTTGAATTGCCTGAGGAGGAATCTGATGTGGTAAATCTCCCTGGTGACATACCAGAACTTGAAGAACAATATGAAAGTGTTGACAGCACCCCTTCAGTGCTGCAAAGTCTAATTGTGCCAGAGTCTTCTCAGAATGAGCAACCTAGGCCCTCTTCAGAAAATAATAATGAGCAAAGTATTGTGGAGACAGAGTCTACAGAGCCAGGAGCTGATAGTGTTCCCAGGCTGGACATTTCAACCAGTGCAGAGGCATCCCTCACTACAGGAGAAGAAACCCATGCCAGAGTTGACTGCCCAGAGCCTGTGTCTTTTTCCCACAGAAAGTCTGGGTGAGCTGTTAAGCCAGTGATTCACTTTAGCTATGACTCCCCTGGGAGGCCTGTGGATTTGCCTCTCAATGTTGTTCCTAATGGTGTTTACATTTCCAAGAGCTCACTGCCCAAACTGAGCCTGTCTGCCACTTCTAAGTTAATTTTTCTACCCTCAGAACGTGGTGCCCCTGCCCCATCTAGGTTATTCAAAGTGCAAGAAACTATTATATGAAAAATATAGTAATGTGTTAAATTTATGCTTACTGATGCCTCAGTCATTATTGTATTCTGTAGTAATGTCTCGTATATAACATATCGTATATTGTCTTTTTCCATGCTATTATGGTATAGACTTGATGTGGACGCCAAGTTTTTTCCAGGTGGGAAAGGGTGTAACCCCCCCTGCAGATGGGGGTTCCCAAAAGTCTTCCTTGGGCTTGACTAAATGCCCAGTGCCAGGCTGGTGTTCTGAATCCCAGCTATTTAAAAGTGTTTGCATATGAGTGCCCTGTTAGCCTCCATGCCTGTCTCTTTAAGAGCTGCCTATCTTGTGGTGTAAAATTAATCTGGGTAGGAACCAAGTAGTCTCAGGCTCGAGTCCCTCCCGGGCTGCAGTGTTATCGCTCCATTCTGCCATTGCTATTTGCGCAGAGGAAGCCCTGCTAGGAACTGTGCCTGTTTACTGTTTATCTGTTTTAATAATAATAATATTACAGTTTGTCTAACCTGCCTTCCTTTGTAGCATGGACATTTCAGTATTGCCCCACTATCTTGGTTTTGGACTACCTATTGGGATCAATCAGTACCTTTGGAGACTCTAATATGGTGTCTGTCCCCAGGGGTCTTGTGGGAGCAAATGTCTGTAAGAATTGTATTTTTTGTACTTTAACACCTAAATGGACCTGGAGGGGGAGCCCTTGCTTTGACAGACTGATGGATTAACCAACCAGAACATTTTGATCTGAAGGGAAATTCCCAGGCTGCCTGCTGCAGTGGTCAGACTGGAGGTAGAGCTTGGAGAGTGAACAGCTTGAGTGTTTCGAGCAGCTGCTCCTGCATAGTTCACGTGGGAGATTGGTGGAAAGGCTGAGTTTGGCCTGTCTGCCTGCTGTCCCTCAAGAGGGCATCCTTTGAAAGGCTTAGCAATCGGACTGTTTCTGAATGAAGTGTGAGAAAGCCACTGAAGAGTGACCAGATTTAAACCTGAAGAAGACCGAAGATTTACTGTATGCAATCGGCCTGTCAGAACATCCAGTTGCCACGGAATTCCCGGTTTTGCTCAGAGACACTGATATTGCTGCCAGACTGCCATTGTGGTATGGTGATTGTTTTACTATAAATGTGCCGTTTGCTATTAGTTGGTTGCGATTTGGTTCCCCACTGTTTAATTGTGCCATGCTTGCTGGAAGCTGCATCTAGCCTTCCTGGACTGATATCCGAACTGTCTTACCTGGCCTGGGCCCTACCACACTGGCCCAGCCAGCAACTTCAGGTACAGAGAACACCATCGATGAGAGACCTGCATGGGGATATGCCCCCTGCTCAACATCACGAACAGGAATGACACCACAGTGAATCATGTGGGCCCTGCTTCTCCTGGCAAACCAGCAAGTCATCCTGCAGTCTCCATTTCATCCATCCTGTGTCCTGTACTGGGTAGCATGAGTAAACACCAGGGTAGCTCCCTGCAACAACAGCTCAATCAAAGTGTGTCATTTGATTTGTTTTGCCTAATCTTCACAAACTGAGCCTCCTGGCTCTGGATTACAAATTGTGTGTGGTTGTGCATGCCTTTTCTTTTTATTATAGGGCCCCAACCAGCTGTGACACCAGTCTACCCCGGGCAACGTTCCAGGCTAGCCCACCTCACTTCCAACTAGGTACCCAGAGCATGTGACTGTGCAGGGACTAAAAGTGCATGCATAATTGCCTGACTACATCGGTTTTAGAATCAATCAACCTGATTACGCCCCTCCCTTGTTCAATTCCCCTGAATAAATCAGATCTAACTCTTTTTGCATTTAATCTGACTGTAGTTCCAATTTGTACCAAAAGCACTGTACTGTTGTTTGCTGTGCCCAACCTTGTTTTACTGGGGGTCTCCAGGGTCGAACTGATGGAACCAGCCCTGATGGTACGTGCAAACAGTGTGGGGATTTGCATGTTGAATAGGGGCTACTGTGAAAGTGTTTGTTGCATATTGTCTAGGCCACTAGAGGGGAAAGAGGGGTTACAGTGTCCCAGAAGGCTGTACCCAGGTTAGCCTTGTTACTAACAACCCCGTCCTCCGGGTGGTGGCACCCATTTCAGTACCCAGGACCCTTAACTGACAACTAGCCAAGCAGGCAGGGGTAGTAGCCCTTGGGATAGCACCACCTAGGGGTTACACAATGAAGTCTACTGAGGGACTTGGCCTTAGCCTGTTTCTGTTTTTGCATCAGAACTACTGTGTGACTGAGATGTTTTTTGGCATTCCTGTGTAAGCCTCTTTCCCCATGTCTAGGGGTCCTGATGGAAAAAAAAAAAGGGGGGGGCCCAAATCAGAAATTTCCCAGGAAACAGAACCTTTCATTGAATAAGATGGTCTTACTTCACCCACAGAAAGTCATGCAGCAGGGGGACAAAAAATGGCTCTTCTTGGTCTGCTGGATAACCAGAGGCAGACTGGAGCGCTTTAAGGCCAGGACCAGGGTGGTCAGATGCTATTTTCTTTTTCTTCTATGGATGGAGCAAGCATAGTTAAGCAGCAAAAATAGTCTCAGCACACCAGTGAAAATAAGAAAAGCAAATTTAATTAACTATTAAATTTAATAAATAAAGTGCACAGCTCCATGAAGTATAGGGTGAGACAGGTCAAATAGCCACACAAACAGAGATTGAATGCAGCACAAGGTTGCAGGTACCACAAGGGCGAATTGGGGTGGGCTCGGGCTCCACTCAGCTACCTAGAGCCGGAACAAGCTCAGAGTGATAAATGGCACTGGCGCCTACTCACACTAGGATAATGACTTATTCCTCCTGGAATAGCCCGAAGGGAAAATGGCCTTTTAAACTGGTGGCTGCCCAATGCCAAAACTCACAACCAATGCCAAAAACAGAATGAACACATCTCCTGGGCCGGGGGTTCGAGACTCCTGCCCACTTACTGTAACCAAAAACACGCCGGCCTCTCCCTGAACCACTCCCAGAGGGCCCCTTTTAAAAGGCAGGGGCATAAAGACAAACCCCCAGGGGTGAACCCAGGCTGTCCATCAAAACTGGAATGGCCAGAGGGAAAGGAGGTAACTTTGTTAAGCCTCCCAGAGAGGGGTGGCCTACACTCTCTCCTCTTTAAATTCCATTTCCTCCTGGAAATGAGGCATCTGGCCTTCTATTGAAGAACAGTGACTGACGGATGTGTGCATTCTCTGCCTGGAAAGTCCTCCCATGACGCGCTGGTGACCACAACCCTAAGGCCTACCCCCAAAATACTGCTTGGAGCCAGTGCTGCCCAAATGGTACAACAAGATTTCTGACCTACTGTAACAACAGTGCCAGGCTGTTAATTACTAATAGTTAAACAACTGTAATAATTGCTCTTAATTTTGTAACAGTTTCTACTCTTCTTAGAGGAAAACCCACATGCACACTACACACACTCACTGCACTCAACCAAACAGATACTACCTCCTATAATCTCACACACCTGAAATGCACTCCCTTTCATCCCACACCTCACAACCCAATTCCAGAATTAGGAACATTAACATCAATCTCTTTCTGTTTTTTTCAGATGAAAGCAAAATTTTGTCTTCCCAGTAAGGGAAGAGGCAATAACTTGTTCCAAAACTTTTCACTTTACTTTTAGCAGTAATCATAGTGGATTCAGTCCACACAGCCTCAATTCCCAAATACAGGAAACAGTGATCTCCACCAGGCACCAGTCCTTGAGGGTTTAAAACTTCCATTAGCACTAGAGTAACTATAACTTAATGGTATTAACAGTCCTGGCAGATACAAACCCAGGGGTGCTGAGTCTTCAAGGTGGGCCCCCTGCCGCAGGGTCTGGTTTGGTGGTCTCTTCTGTGAATGAGTCTACAGATATTTATTTTATTTATTGAATGTTGTTGACCGAGTAAGCCCACTGAGACTGGAAGTCCCTTTTTGAGGGGCAATCCGGGGGTGGGGATACAGATAGTATCCAACTGAAACTGAACCAGATTAAGCTGTTGGTGGTATTTCTAGTGAATGGAGGAAATTTGGCCAGGACACCATGGAAATTTCCCCTACTCTTTTCGAGAAGTGCTATGGGATTTTTAACATCCACTTGAACAATCACCAGAAAAGTCAGACAGGACCTCGGTTTAATGTCTCATCTGAAAGACGGCACCTCAGGAGTGCAGCACCCCCCCCCATGCTGCACTACAGTGTCAGTATTGGGATATTAACCCAAATGTCTGGTGTGGGGCTAGAACCCACAGCCTTCTGATCTCCCGGTCTCAGAGGCGAGTGTGCTACCTGCTGAGCCACTGACACTAATTTGTTTACTGTGGCAAAGTGGACCTACATTCTGCGGCAGGACCTCATACTTTCTGCAACAGAACAACTGCTGATTCTGTGGCCATTCTGCGCCAGATAAATTGTGGCTAAACAGCATACCTTCAAAAGGATTATGTCTTAGTTAACACTGACTGCCTTTGTGCAACCACTCTGCTACATTGGAAAGTGGAATAGCAAGCCAGTTAACAGTATGTAGTCTTCTTATCACAAATATTAAACTGCAATAACCCAAACCTGTCGCAACTATGGGCATCAGTGTTCTCTTTTAATGACTGTTCCCTCGCACTCCGAAACTGAAGGCTCATCTGTTCTTTTTCTGGACATTGGTGGCCTTTGCTGTTTTCCTAGGTTATAATCAGAGGAGAACATACACACTTAGCTAAAACTACACAGAAGGCAAAACCTGCTTGGATTGTTTCTGGTGTTTATCTACAGTTAGCTTATAACGAGAGACTCCAACTTGAAAGCCATTTTTTTTCTGATTTTGATCAGCGTTCTTTTAGATTATTATTTTTTAAACTAGGAATACCTCAACTGCCTTGCAACAAACATGTTGAGTGCAGTGTGCAAATCTGCATGGGGGAATTGTCTTCCTATAACAGTGAAGGAGGGTGTAATTTACAGTGTCTGTAGAATTTGTTGACTCCTGATCTTTCTTTTGGGGAACACACTGAAAAATGCAAGCAAGTCATTCTTATTAAGTTGGAGTAACCTTGGTTAGCATGTTCTCTTCTCCTTGCAACTTAGAGGGTTCTGGTGGTCTTCCGTCAATGACCCTCATTTCACTTATGTATAGCAGCAAGCAGACTCTCCACTATGATTTTTCCATACCTGCTTGCTCCCGTTCTAGTATGCCCTGGTCTCCAATTCTGCTGCAACTGGGCAGCTTGACCCTCCTTAAGAATTGAGCTTGATGCCCACCACTTAGGCTAAAGGTTCAAATCTGCCAAGAAATTACTCTCACACTTGCAGGTACAGATCTGCGGCCCACAAATCAAAACTGTGATCAATGTCCACTTGTGGGGACCGCGTCCTCTGCTCAGTCATGACAGCAGAAGGTTTCAATACAGATGAAACTGGCAGCTATTGGAAGCTGTTACTGGACAAAACTGGGAGTTCAGAGAAATGTACCCCGGCTTTAAAACAAAAGCACCATTCAGCTTTACACTATACAAACAAAAGGGGGCAGCCACCGACTTAAGCGGCTGGTGATTGGAAAAATTATACAAACCTAGGCGCTATAAGCATGTAAACAAGGAACAGCTGCCAGTCATTTATAGAGCCCAGAGTATTGCCTGGATGACCTCCACAAGCTTCAAAAACGGCTTGAGAATGTTGTTCCGGCTGTCAGATCTCATCTGAGATCTTTGAACCTGCTGTCACGCACACTCCTGCTGGACAATGCGGGTGCACATCCAGTTTCAGAAGTGCTGAGAATAAATGGCAGCATTCACTGCATTTTCCTGCCTGCTAACAGCACAGTCAAACTGCAGCCAATGGATCAAGGCATCCTAGCCATGCTTAAGCGGAGCTACTGTTGTAAAATGTCCACTGTGCTGGCTGAGAAAAATGATGAACTAGTTCTACATGAGATCGGTAAGTGCTTAACGATCAAAGATGCCTGCTACACTCTAGCAGAATCATGGCAAGAGGTGCACCAAGAAACCACATCCAGATGTTGAGAAGTAAGCTGTTCTCAGATAACACTCAGAAGCAGAAGGTCACAGAACTCTCACACACTGTGGTCAGAAGTGCCCCAAACATTGATCTGCAGTCCTCTGAAAATTACATCACATGTGATGAGGATAACAAGGGGTATGATGACCTAACTAAGGAGACTGTCTCAATCTCCACAAGTAACCTCATGACTGAAGATCAGCAAGAGCCTGAACAATCAGAGGATGAAGGCGAGAAGGAGGAGGTAGCAGTACCTAGAGCAGCAGAGGCTATTCAAACTTTTGAAACATGTTTATCCTGGCTAGAGAGTCAACCTGACTGCAACTACCTGAACATCTTTTTGCTAAGGCAGTTCCACATGAAAGCCATGAAGAAACAATGTTAAAATATGTGTAACCCCCACAAATGGGGGTTCCCGAAAGGTCTCCCTTGAGCTTGCCTAAATGCTCACTGCCAGGCTGGTGTCCTGCATTTTAACAGTTTAAATGTGATTGCCAGAGAGTGCCTGTATAGCCTCTGTGTACTGTCTCTTTAAGAGCTGCCTGGATTGCAGTCATAAGTAATCTGAGAGGGAGCTCTGTCAAAGATGTAACTATTTGCTGAAAATCATTTAGAATGATAATGTAATTTGTCTAACCTGCCTTCTTTGCAGCAAGGACTGTTTTATTTATCTCCACTATTTTGGTCCTGGACTGCGAATTGGACCAATCAGTTCTGGTGGGACCTAAAATGGAGCCGGACTACAGGATCTGTCTGGGGTCAAAATCTGTAGGAATTGTAGTTTTGGGCTTTTGACACCTTTTTGCACCTGAAGGGAGAGCCTTTGTTGTGAATGACAGACAGATTAGTCAACCAAACCTTTTGGATCCTGGGGAAAGTCCCTGGCTTTCTGGTAGTTGAGTCGGATCTCAGTTGGGAACTGAGCAAGCAACAGCTTGAGTACAGTCAAGCAGTCATCTGAGTAGTTTCACGGGGGAGAACTGTGGAAAGGCCTGAGTTGTGGCCTGCATGTCTGCCTGCTGTCCCTGAGAGGGAGAGAAGAGAATTATTTCGGACTAAATCCAAGTTTGTGAGAATGAAGTAAGCCACTGATTTTTTACCAGGCTCATACCTGAAGAAGACTGAAGATTTTGTTGAATGCGATTGGCCTGTCAGGATTTCCAGCTGCTTTTGAATCCCTGGTTTGTGCAGAGATTTTGCGATCATTGTGGTATCTGAGACATGGCTCAAACCCACCACAGCAGACAGGGATGTTAACCTACCTAACTACCAGCTATTCAGAGCTGATCGCCAAACAAGGGAGGTGGAGTAGCCATATGCAAAATCCAGTATAGCTGTATCCTATATTGCTGCAACATCTATGCCCAAGGAGTTTGAATGCCTATCCTAAAAGTCTCTCCCCAATACAGCAGCTTTTCAGCTAGTTGGTTGCTACAGACCCCCCTCTGCTGAACACAAGCTCTTATCCCATCTGGGGAACCTGCTCAAACCCATCACTGAAGAAGTCATTATTCTAGGTGACCTGAATTTCAACTGGCTTACCCAGGAAGCTGCACCTCTGGTGTCATTCTGTGATACATATGGGTTCACACAGCTAATTAGTGAACCAACAAGAATTAATGCAAGGAATAGTAATAACAGCACACTACTTGATATCATGCTAGTGAATAAACCACATCTATTCACACAAGCTGGAGTGTTTCTCTGCGATATAAGTGATCACTGCCCCATCATGGGGGTAAAATCCACCAGCATAACAACAAGCCCTGCAAAATTCCTCATGAGGAGATCCAAGAAAAACATCAATATTGAAGGATATTTGCATGATCTAGCTTACTCTCCACACTGGCAAGAGTTTTATCTTGCCCATTCTGTTGAAAAAGCTCAGCAGGTGCTAAATAACATTATAATAAATGCCCTTAACACCCATGCCCCAATCTCTAGTATCCAAATAAAAAACAAATCCTGTTGTTGGTTTACAGCTGACCTCAAAGCTGCACTGCTGGAGAGAGACAAACTCTGAAATGGCAAGAAAACCAAGAATGCAAATGACTGGATGATCTTTAGGAAAGCCAGGAATAGATGCACCAAGAAAGTTAGGAATGCAAAGGCTGCCTTCTACTTGGCTGAACTCGACT
Source organism: Neoceratodus forsteri (assembly GCA_016271365.2). Classification (NCBI taxonomy): domain Eukaryota; kingdom Metazoa; phylum Chordata; order Ceratodontiformes; family Ceratodontidae; genus Neoceratodus; species Neoceratodus forsteri. The sequence goes on along the minus strand of CM057449.1, from coordinate 455,056,728 downwards.
CTTCCTACCATAATCCTGCTAGGTTTTGGGGCACCATCAAGGGTATGGTGGGACAGGATGCTAACACCCCCCTTCCAACTCAATTACACAACAGTTATGGCCCTATCACTGGCAAAATGGAAATTCTGGACGCCTTCAATAACCACTTCACAATGGCAGGCCTTGCCTTTGACACCTCTCCAGCTAACCTGCTGAGGGAACAATTAAGCTCCCATTACACTGGTGATCAGAGAGTTGACTCTTCCTTCAGCTTTAAAATCTATACTGTTGAAACAAGTAGAGGATCTATTATGGCAACTGGATACCAAAAAAAGCGCAGGGGCAGACTCTCTGGACCCCTACTTTCTAAAGATTGCATGCCATGTACTTGCAGTCCCCCTAACACACCTCTTTAACCTGTCCCTAAACTCTGGCTCTATTCCCACACTGTGGAAGACAGCCCAAGTGGTTCCCCTTCTAAAATCAGGGGACCCTATGGATCTTAATAATTATAGGCCCATTTCCATTCTACCAGTGCTATCCAAGATGCTGGAGAAATTAGTGAGTAATCAGTTAAGGGAGTATCTTGACAATGCTAACCTACTAAACCCAGCTCAATCTGGATTCAGGGCCAAGCATAGCACTATCACTGCACTAGCTAAGGTCACAAATGACTGGCAATCCGAATTAGATAAAAAGAATAATGTCTGTGCAGTATTCCTGGACCTGAGCAAAGCATTCGATACTGTGGACCACGAGCTACTACTTTCATCCCTGTACTCCATTGGCCTAGATCCATCCTCCCTTAAGTGGTTCAGATGCTATCTCACCGGTAGGTCACAGCAGGTAAAAGCTGAAGGTGACCTATCCCCATTAAAACCACTGTCAAGAGGAGTCCCCCAAGGTTCTATTCTGGGTCCTATCCTTTTTGCCATTTATATAAATAACATTGATTCAACCCTTACCAATTCCTCTGTACACCTCTTTGCTGATGACACTGTTCTGTATGTCAGCAACCCTTCGCCTGCAGCTGCTCGTGAAATCCTACAAACAGAATTCTCCTTGTTACAATATCAGCTACTTGAGAAAAAGCTTCTGTTAAATGCAAAGAAAACTAAAGCAATGATGTTCACAAATCAAAGCTCCACCAGCACATCCTCTCCAATCATTCTCCCCCAGCTATGCACTATACTTGGAGAAAATCTGGAGTATGTAGAAAACTTCAAATACCTAGGTGTGTGGATTGACAACAGACTTGACTTCACTCATCATTTAGAAGAACTGTTAAAAAGCTTAGCAAAGGCTTGGCCTTCTCTATAGATTAAAACCCTTCCTAAACAGAGACTCAAAGATGAGGTTAGTCCAGGCCATTTTTCTATCAGTTGTTGACTATGCAGACTTCCTTTATAGTCACTGCCCCATCTCCTACCATCACAAGTTGGATACCTTATATCATAGAGCAATAAGGTTCATTACAGATCTGCCATCTAATACTCATCATTGCTCTCTTTATGCTGCAGTTGGGTGGGTTTCCCTTCACCTCAGAAGGAACAGAAATGCAGCACTATGGATTTACAGAGCGTTGTCAAAAAAACTTCCAAACTATATCCTGGACTGCTTCACCCAGACCTCTCCTAGCTCCTATGCCCTAAGAAGCAACAACATCATCCTGCTCAAATTGCCCAAATTCAACACCAGGCTAGGGAGGGCAGCAATCAGCTATTCTCTAGCTATAGCATGGAACACCCTACAAAAATCCCTAAAACTGTCCAATATCATTCCATTTGCATCCTTTAAACAGCATTGTACAGTCTTCTTCAAAGAAATGCAATTGCTACCACTAGAGCTAGCATTGTCATCTCACAAATCTCCGTCAAACCATATATGGCATAGTCCTTCCAGACAGAACCCCATCTTATGGCACCCAGTAATACCGTCACCATCCTAGTATTACATTATGTTGAGTGTCTCCATGCCCCCACTGGGATATGTATATACTGTACATACTGTAAATATTAGCTTAACTTTCCTGTAACCGTTTTTTATCATGTGAATTTACTGTACATCACTGTGTTTATAAACGTTATTTTCCCCTGTATGTATAACTGTCTTATATAAGTGTATGATGTATCTGTTGTGTATCAACTATTGAACCTTGACCTTATCAGGTCCATCTTGTAAATGAGCCTTGCTCAATGATGTTCGCCTGAATAAATAAAGATTTGATGATGATGATGATGATGATGACCGGAGAGCGGTTTGCCTGGTACAGTAGAATTTCCTTACGTGTAAATGTGCTGTGATTGAAAGTGAGTTGTGATTTGGTTCCCCACTGTGTGAACTGTGTCCTGCTTGCTGGAAGCTTTATCCAGCCTAATTAGACTGAATCCATGTTCATCTCTATTCGTCCTGGGCCATTCCACACTGGCCCTGCCAGACTACCCCACTGCATAGAGGAAGCCACTGACGAGAGACCTGCCTGGGGATCAGCCCCCTGCTCCACACTTGAACAGGAACGACACCTCGGCGAATCGTGTGGGCCCTGCTTCCCCTGGCACTCCAGATTAACCACCTGCTGTCTCAATTTTCATCCAGCCTGTGTCCAGTCTTGGATATCATGAGTAATCATTAGGGTAGCTCCCTGCAACAACAGCCTAATCTAAAAGTGTGTAATCTGATTGTCTTGTTGTTTTCTTTTCACGAACTGAGCCCTCCGGCACCAGATTACAAATAGTGTGTGTTGTGCATGTTGTTTTTCTTCCATCACAGGGCTCCAACCAGCTGCAACCTTCCTGGCTAGCCCACCATTCTCCATCTGGGTACCCAGGGTGTGTGACTGTTTATGGACCCTGAAGTGAATGCATAACTGTTTGATTGATACAACGTTTAAGCAAATTAACCTGATTACGCCCCTCCCTTGTTCAAGTCCCTTAAATAAATCAGATCTAACTCTTTTTTGCATTTACCCTGAACTGTGGTTCCAGTTAGAGTACTGTACTGCTGTTATTTGCTGTGTATAACCTTGTTTTTCAGGGGGTCCCCAGGGCTGGGCCAGAGGAAAGCCCTGGTGGTAAGTGCAAACAGTGTGGATACTTGTGTGGTGTATCAGGGGTATTGTGAAAGTGATTAAATCAAATCAAATCAAATCTTTATTTATCCAGGTGATCATCATTGAGCAAGCTCATTTACAAGATGGACCTGCTATTGTTCAAGACAGTTATACATACATAGATTGAGAATACAAAGTACAACATGTGCAAAGAGTTACAAACAAATTTACAGCAAAGTGGTAGGTTCACGATATACATTCCAAGTGTTCTTGTAGGAACATACATGCATCACTCAACTTTGCTGTGGTATATACAGACTCCATATATGCAGAATTTGAGGTGGTATGTTTAGTCATTCTTAGTCAAGCCTCCATCAGAGAGTACAATTCTTTGCATTTCAGTCCTCAGTGATCGTTTACCATACTTGGGTGAGGGTCCTGGGCTGCATAGGGGCCCCTAATGAGGTCTGTATGTTCTGCTTAAACGGTGAGAGGAGAGTAATATGGGAGAAGTGGTGCCTTGGGTGCCGAGGGCCACAATGGCAGGTGACTAGTGGACTTGATTAAAATAGGGAGGGGAGGAACTAGGTTTGTGGCTGGATGTGGTAACTATACAGAGTGAACCATCAGCAGGAGAGCTAGGAACTATGGAAACACTTACAGATTTCGGTGAACGTTTTGTCATAAATGATCCTAAACAGGGCAAAACTGACAGGAGAGCTGAGTCTCAAGGATCTTTGTACCCTATTCCAGAGTGTAGGCAAAGTGTGGCTTATGGCAGCCCTGCCAAAGTGGGTACTGATCCTGGGGATTTTCAGAGAAATTAGCGAGTGGCTTCTTAGTGCATAGCTACTGATTGGGCTCAGGGGGACGCAGGCAACAATGTAATCTGGGAGTTTGTTGGTAATGGCTCGGAATGTCCAGAGTGCTGCATTTCTACACTGCCTATATTGAAGGGAAGGCCACCCTATGGCTGCAAATAAAGAGCAGTGATGTGTGGAGGATGGGAGACCAGTTATGAATCTTAGCACTCTGTGGTACAGGACATCCAGTTTTGCAAGGTGTGAGATGGAGCATTGGCCATAGACAATGTTGGTGTAGTCGATTAATGAGAGGAAAGTTGATTGAACAAGCTGTCTTCTTGCATCTGTGGTCAGAAGGTGTTTAATTCTGAAGAAGAGGCCAAGCCTCTGCCTAAGCTTTTTCATCAGTTCTTCTGTGTGCTCCGCAAAGGAGAGTTTGTTGTCCAGCCATATACCCAGACATTTGAATTTAGGCACGAACTCAAGATCTTTGCCTAGAAGGGTAGTTATGGGAGGAAGGGTACCTGCAGCAGCAGAGTAGGCCCTAGTGCTAGATGGGGTAAAGAGCATGGCCTTAGTTTTGTTTGCATTTAGCAGTAGCTTTTTGCTGAGAAACTGATGCTGCAGCGTATTGAACTCAGTTTGTAGATCTGTGCATGTGGCTCAAGGGGAGTCACGGCTTAGATAGAGCACCGTATCATCGGCAAACAAGTGGATACTGGCTTCTGTAATGCCTAGGTCCAAGTTGTTAATGTAGATGGCGAACAGTAGAGGGCCCAGTATGGAACCCTATGGGACTCCTCTTTTTATTGGTTTGAGAGGAGAGAGCTCACCTTCTGCCTTAATTTGTTGCTGCCTATCAGAGAGATAATCCTGGAACCAGTTTAGTGAGGTTGAGTCCATACCTATGGTTACCCAGTCTGTATTGTTCTGGCCACTAGTAAAGAAAGAGGAGGGTTACAGTGTCCCGGAGGGCTGTGCTTAGGTTAGCTTAACCATTACCAACCCTGACCTCCAGGTGGAGGCACTCGTTTCAGAACTCAGGCCCCTTAACCTGCTACTAGCCAAGCAGGCAGGGGTAGCAGCCCTTGGGATAGCACCACCTAGGGGTTACATATGTCAAAGCACAATTACAGATTTTTTAAAAGTCTGCATAGGCATGCCAACACCATCTACTGCACAGTACTGTATATGTGCACTTATAAACATAAAACAAAATTCAAAATAATAAAATATTTGTTCAGTCTATTGACTCCCCTTGACTTACATTCTGATACAGATTTTACAAACTTGTGATTATTTTAATATTTTCAGTGTCTCTGAATATTCAATGTCCCCCAGTACGTTCATAAAATCGGGATTTTACAATACATCATTTCCTCTCCTATCCCTTCTGCAGGTTTTCTTGCAGTTCATTTCTGATTCTGTACATATTTTTGAAATGATGTGGGTTCAGCACTATGGAATAAAAGCAGGAGTAGTACCCTGACTACACAGATGTTTACTACCTCAAAGATGTGGACCTAATTTAAGCTTACAGCAGAAGTGGCAAGCTGTTAGCCTGAACGTATAGAAAATAAAAGCCTAAGCTCTTATTTAAGCAATAAGGCATTGACGAGGAGTGGGTTGTGGCCTGATAAGAGCATGCTCCAAGTGCGTTAATAGGCACAAGGCGCCTGCACCGAGTGCCTGTAACACCAGGGAAGTGCTCTTATCAGGCCATAACCCACACTTTGGAGTGTCTTATTGCACTTATAAAAGGGATAGATATTTTTCAAAATTGATTCTGAAGAAGTTATTGCAGTTTTAAAAGTAAAATGTAATTTTTTTCTTTTACTTTTTTTAAGTTTTTAAGTTTTTAAGAAAATAGTTCCTTTCAGTGTACGACTATAGTACATTTTTCACATTTCAGTCATGTTTGTCAGTCTCCCCTCCCCCAACACACACACACACACACACATCTGTTTATTATTTATTTCAGGGTGCTTTTGTTACTGATCAGAGTGCCTGTTTTGTGTGTCTTGCTGTTTCTGCAGTCATCCTGTCCCTCACACACATACACACAGAACACACACAGAAGAAAGTGTTTGTCTTTTTGTTTACTTCTTTACTTTTACTTTTGTTTTGGTTTTTTTAGTTCCTCTCCTCCTCCCTGCATCCTGTTTTAGAGTGAATGACTGGTTGACTGGGACCAATCATGTCCATCTGCAGCCTCTGTAGTGAGTGCATTGTACTTCATGGCCCGGATATTCAGACTGCGCCAGGCAGTGGCACAAGCCAGGGCGCAGGGCAACTGGGATGCGCCGGTGCCAGGTGACATTCAATGGTGATGCACCATGGTGCAGCACCATTGAATATGGCAAGGTCAGCGCACATACTGCGCATCGTGCAGTGGCACTGCACCGGTGCAAGCCACAGACAGGGAGCATGGGGATGCGCAATTGCAGTTACGCTAGGTGTATCACCCACGATATTCAGCAGGGGGCATGCAAATAAGGCCATAAAATATGCAAGATGCAAATGGGGCCATTTGCATGTCATTATAGCCCCATTTGCATGCCTTGCACAGGGCAGCCTGGCGACTTGCGCCTGGTGCCTTGCACAGCATGACATGTGCAGTGGGGATCCAAGGGCATCCCCCTCCCTCATGGCCACGATTGCATAACTGTATAACACACAATCCCTGGTAGTCTAGTGCCTCCCTTGAGTCCCCGATTCCCCAATCAATGTAAGAAAAGACCATCTCTGGTGGTCTAGTGGTCCCCCCCTACCACCCGATTCCCCGATATATGTAGAATTGACCATCCCTGGTGGTCTAGTGGACCCCCCCGCCTGTTGCCACAATCACGGTAATCCCCAGTAAATAAATGCCCTGGTGATCTAGTGGCACCCCCCTCCTGCCCACACAGAACCCCTTGCCCACCCCGCTCCCTCTGTCATTGACGGATGGCTGCAACCCGACCGCTGAATGACAAGTGCAGTATGGGCTGTAAGCCCATTGGTCCACAGTGTGGACCAATGGGCTTGTAGGGCATACTGTACTAGACAGTCCCAAATATGTGAATGACTTCATTCACATATTTGAGACTATCTAAACAATATGCCTTAATCCATTGGTCCACACTGAGGACCACGGGCTATTGCCCATACTGTACCTGTCATTCGGCAGGTGGCCAGGGTGGTATACAGGTGGTTTGCAGCCACCCGGCTGACGGGGAGGGGTGGGCAAGGAGTTCGGTGTGGTGGGAGGGTTGGGGTTGCCACTGGATCACCAGGGCATGTATTTATGGAGGATTTCCATGATCATAGCAACAGGTGGGGGGTTCCACAAGACCACCAGGGACAGTCAGTTCTACATATATCGGGGAATCGGGTGGCAGGGGGGACCACTAGACCACCAGGTATGGTCTTTTCTTACATTAATCGGGGAATCGAGGATTGAGGGCCACTAGACTACCAGGTATTGTGTGTTATACAGTTACGTGACCACTGCTACAGGTGGGGGGGTGCCACTAGACTACCAGGGATTTAATTAAATGTCTGATACCGGCGATCGGGGACAAGGGCGGGTGGGGTACCACTAGACTGCCAGGGCATGCTTTCTTTTACATTTACCGCGATCCCGGCAACAAGCGAGAGGGGCCACTAGATTACCAAGGGTGTATATAAATGTCAGATACCCATGATTATGGGATATGGGTGGGAGGGGGTGCCACTAGACCACCAGGGTTATGTGGCTGCTTAGTGACGGTGTTCTGGGTGGGCAGGTGGCCATCCATGGCTGGTGGCTGCTGTGTTGCACAATGCAATACAGCAGCCTGCCTGTGGGTGGCCAGGATTTTTTCCCACTCTTCACAGGCTCAACTTTGAGCCCTCCTATGTCGGTGCAATGCAGGGTTGCGCCAGCATATGTGCCGCACATCCTGGGCTGAATATCAGGATGTGCCGCATATGCATGGGCATGCCCCCTGTATCTGCACTGGATACAATTACATTGAACCCTGGCGCATCGGGATTTGTACTGGACAGCCTTTCCAATATTCCACTGGGGCACAATGTGGGGCTGCATCGGTGCAACTCTGTTGCGACATGCGCAACCCCTTTAAATATCCGGGCCCATGCATTTAGCTACAGCACTGCAGTGTTAGCGAGTGGGTTCCCAATCCTTGTGCTTTACTATTTTGCCCCACTCACTCTAATTTACAATGTCCGGCACTGTGGAATCATGCTAAAGGGGTGGAGGGTCTGGAACTCAGATTGCAGGGAATGAAGACTGCAGAAATGGTAGTGATAAAACCAGGACTGGAGAAATGGCATGCTATGGGAAGTATGGATTCCGGCACTGTACTTCTCAGTAGGACTGGTTGGCAGGTTATGGCTGGATAACAGCACAGGTAAATGTGCCTCTTAGCCAATCATAACCCTAGAAATATTCTACCCATTTTATAAATGGGACTGAAAATATACAGTACACATTAATAGCCTCTGTAATGACAAATTGTGGTTCTTGTATGTGTTCTGATGTTAGGACACATTTTCACTCTTGTAATCATATAAGAAGACATTTTTGCTATGGACCGTCTTAACTCTATTCACTTGCACTTCACTTTTCTCAATTATATGTAGATGGAAGGTACTTTTTACATTTACATCACTAGTGTAGTGTGAAACTGAGTCCTATGGCCAAATTGCTACATTAGTGCTATCTTTTCTTTTTTACGTTCGCTTGCGCACATGCGCAAGGAACGTCTTGGGAGAATAGGACTTTTTGGAGGTGTGACTTTCCTGTGCAATGCAGTGCTCCATTGAGCAGGCGTGGCCGTCCTGCACCAATGGATGCGGGAGCTGTGTATGACAGCAGTGGTCTTCAGTTCAAAGAAAACTACCGCTGCGATCAGTGGTGGCAAAGTAGGTGTTCACCACGCAGAGTCTTTAAAGCAGCAGTGCAACGAACAGTCTTCAAAAATAAAAGTTTTATTTTTACCCTTGCGTGTGATTTATTGAGTCTTCCGATTGCTGTTAATTTTAATACTACCCAGTAAAGCACTTAATAAAAAAATTATTTACTGAAATGTAGATTAATTCGTGCGAAGCAAATCTCCATCTGACATGTTTGTTTCAGTCACTTACTTCCCATGATGCACTGTTTGTATGTAGCACTGTTTAGCGTGCACAAGTGTAACAGGCGGGGAAATTGAAAGTACGTTAGACAAAATATAGTGATACTGTAATATGGGCTGATGTCCTTTGTCCACTCAGCACATTAGTTCTGTTGCGTTATATTCTCTGGCCAAGAAGAATGGATGGCATGTATCCTCAGAGTCAAAAAATACCGCAAAAAATAAAGCGATACCCATTGTAGTAAAGAAGGCTCCAAAACCATGTAAAGTGCTCAGGGGTGTCAGGGTAAGGAAGAACTTTTGTGATTCGAAGCACCAGAGTGTTTGTTTATGCTCATTTTTCAGAAAGCCCACTTGATAAATCATTTGTGAGCACTTTACATCATTATGGGAACATTCTTTAATGCAATGGATAAAGCACCTTTTTCAGTATTTCATGTCATGATGTGAACCGCTTCTCCGTTTTTACCCAAGAGGTGTGCAGCAGAGTTTTTTTTATATCTTCTGATGCAGACTGTCCCTAATTTAGAACTGTGCATTTCCTCAACTGTTACCAGACTGTCCGGTGCTCACTAGTGCAGTTCTCAAAATCAGTCTTATTCAGTGACCTTGTCGTCCCCCCCCCACGCGCCGCACAGTTGGTAAAGACACAGTCTAGTCTGCCTTTCTAAACATTTTCCCCAGCACTAACTGTACCTACACAGGTCTGTCATTTTCTTTGTCCCGTTCTCTTTAAAAGCTGTATTTCTTATCCTGAGCTGCTGTCTCCCAGGAAAAGTGGCACAGCAAACATACCCCAACTTCATTTCTTTTTTGTGTTTGCTTGCGCTTGCGCAAGAAACACTTTGCTTCAGTTGCAGCAGTTAATGAGCATGCACTATGCTCAAAGAAATTGACCCACTGCAATCAAGGAGTGCCCCATCACAATCAGCTGTGTTTGCAAGGCGGCCCCTAACTGCAGCAGCCAATTATGGCTGCATTGTCTGGTCTTCTAGTTCTGTGACTGTTATGGGACAACTGCTGGAAGGGACACTGGGTGCATCCCATGCTGATGCAGTGGGCAGCCACATGAAGCAACATCAGTACGTGTTTTGCAGTGTTGCGAAGCTCCTCTTTATTTAAATTTAACTTGTCGCCTCTCAGTCTCGGAAATCTCTGTCCTTCCATTTTTTTTTTTTTAACTCAATTGAGCACGGTGAGTGGGTGGAACCAAGGGGGAGAAGGTGGGGTTATTATAGTTGCTCACCTTGGCACTTGGAAGGATGATTCCAAATTGTTGTACTTGGTTGCTATGACACCAGGCACATGGACCTAAGATTATGTAGAGTGAAATGGCAGTGCAATTCAATGGCAGAGAGTGAAACAAATGCCGGTGTCGACTTAATTTGAACTGTGGAATCGGATCACCGGCATTTGTTTCAATCTCCGCCATTGAATTGCACTGCCATTTCATTATACTTAAAATGCAATCCAGCAGCCGTGGGATGCAGATCAGAGCCGTGAGCAACCTCTTTTCTTTGCCCCCACCCCTGTGTTATACTGTCACTTGCTGTAGCAGTCTGGGGTCCCTATCCTCAAACCCCGAGCTTCAAAGGGACATCCCAAGACCGAGAGGGGGTCTGAGAAGCCAGAGTACTTCAGATCTGCAATGTAGATGGTAAGACTGCATCTAATTGCCTTCTTACTTGTGGTGCAGGAGTAGAGAGTAGGAGATGCTGTCCCAATCCATCGCCAGCTGGGTGTCTGGGTGCAAGTCTTCTGCCCAGTCCCCGTGCAGGATTAGGTGTACCACATGTAGATGGGAGGAGGAATAGGGAGTCAGGATGGGTCAGTACTGAAAGGGTCCCTGCTTGGTGGTGCTTTCCAGTTTGTCTTTTGTAAGTGCAGCATTTTATTCTTGGTAGTGATGATTGACTGGCAGGGTGATGGATAGATACATGGATTGGCTGATTTATCCATTGATTCTTCCACTGGTTGGGTGCTTTGCTTTAGATTGTTGCCATTGCTTGGTGGTTTGTTTTTTCTATACCCAGAATGTCACACTTTCCAAACATGTGCAGTTGATAAGGAGCCAGAGGACACGGTTCCTGTGAGATAGTGTTGGGAAGGCGGTCTCTTTTGAGAAAATGTGTATGCGGGTATCAAGATATATGGGTCTAGTATGTTTTCCTGGCACTTAACTGCCCAGTGCATACTTTCCCGACACTGTTTTCCCAACTTGCATTTTACTGTCAGGTACTTACTGCAGACAACTGTAATCCAGGCAACAGTTAGCACTGTACAGTACTTACCAATCCACATAGTCTGCAGCAATCCAAAGCAAAAAAAACAAAAATCGGTAAAACTTGATCAATCAATCAATCAATAATGTAAAGCAGAACTCTCTCGCTCTGTCTTGAAGTTAAACAACTGATTTACCTGAAACCCCATATTCTCCATATGCCCCCAAAACCTGAAACCACTCATGAAGATAAAGCAGTAGGAAACGGTAATGGGAGAGTCCTTCTCACTAGCAGCTTGGACTGATTCCAACTAATCACTGCACTTGTATTGAGCTTATGTTAAGGCTAAAACATGAAATTTAAACATTAAAGAATCAGTTCAGACATGGTCGGGGTACTTTCTGTTGGAATTGTGTCCCTGATGGGACAACAAAGTTGGGCATAATATTGTTGGGCAGACACACGTCTGGACAGTCACGTGATGTCTGGCTAGAAGAAGCAGGTGGCTCATCTGTCTCCCACTCTCAGGCTTCATAAATTACTTTATCAAACTCTTTTAAACAACTCTAACTAGCTTTAAACTTGAGGGTGAATACCTGGGAACCTCTTCAGTGCTAAAATTGCCAGCAGATAATCTCATTTGCTCACGATGGAAATCACTAGAAAGACAGAGCTTCCACTCCACTCACTGCCTCCTTCACCAAAAAATGCCACATAGAAATCCAGGCAGCAAGCTGCCAAACCTACCCCGGCATCTGCTAGCAAAGCTACTGCCACTCCGCTTATGGAGGAGCTCTTTCTGGCCGAAATTAGACTATTACCTGAGGCCTTATCACTCCATACTTCAGAGATCTCATCAGTTAAAAAAGACCTGGGGGATGTTTCTCGCCTGGTAGGGGATACAGAAGTGTGCACTATCTCATTAGAGAAATGGAAAACCACCGTTGACCCTGATATTGTCTCGTTGAAACAGCAGCTGCAGAAGATGGAACTCAAATTGGAAGACCTTGAGGGTTGCAGCCGCCATAATAATCTGGTAGTGTTGGGGCTCCCGGAGGACGAAGAAGGCTCTACACCCATTACATTCACCCAGAAACTCTTGGAAAAAGTTGCAGGACCCTCTCCAAATGGCCCCTCGTACATTGTTGAGCAGGCCCATCATGCGCTACAGCCCAAACCAGCCTTGGGATCACCTCCCAGACCGTTCATCTTGAGGCTCCTAAATTTTCTGGACAAGCAGCATGTTCTGGCCAAGCTGCGAGACATACAAGTCATGATGTGGGGTGACCACAAGATTTGCATCTCACAGGACTTGCCGACATCAGTTAGACAAAAGCAAGGATCCTTTCACTCAACGTGTCCTGCCTGATCCCTGCCGGTATTCGTTTTCGAATGCTTTACCTTGCCTAGTTTCAACTGAGAGTGTAGGATAAATGGCACTCTTTCGATACCAATGAACAGGCAATGGAAGAGCTTCAACACCTTCTCCCTGACTTATTTAAAAAGTGACCTGGTTCTACTGGGTGCAAGGAAGTGTCATCACTCAGGCTATTGTTGTCGCTCTGTTGCTGTAGTGGTTAATTAAGGGCAGAAAGAATATGGTCCAAAACACCCCCAGACGATTTACGGCTTACACAGATTGTCCTTTGCATACTTTATTATCCCCTATCAGTCTTCAACATCCTAACTAGACAACAGGCTTCTCAATAACTGCTTATGCTATATTTAACCAACCTGCAGCTGGTCTTGTTTCCTGAAGTTCAGTTTAACTCTCTTGATGCAGCGAGGTGCCGGGAAATGAACTAACAGGGGCACTGTGATGGGATAATGGCTTTTCCTGCTTTATGGAAGCGAGACACGATCATACTGGCTGTGGGTGACTTGTTTTTAAATTTACTGTCAGAGTCTAGCACATAACTAAATGAAAGCTCTGAAAGATAGAAAAGTAGAGCTTTACCATGCACTGTGTGTGATGTTTGTGTTGTATTGAAGCTAGCTAGTGCAGGTCAAAACACAAATGTTTTCTCGTGTTTTTCCGCCCTGTGCTGGCAAGTTTGCAACTGGCTTTGCCAGATGTTTAATATTCCTATGTAGTGCATACATAGACAGTGTCGGCAGATAAGGGCCTATGGCCCACCCAGTCTGCCCATTTGAGCTTGTAAGTTCAGTTTATGTTTTCCAAGAAGTCTGTTGCCCCTTACCCCTGACCTCCAGAATTCCTTTATGTCTATCCCATGCATTCTTAAATCCCATGATTGTTTCAGCCCCCACCACTTCCTCTGGCAGGGGGTTCCATTTGTCCACCACCCATTCTGTGAAGAAATTCTTCCTCACGTTTCCTCTGAATTGTCCTCCCTCCAACTTCGTCCTATGCCCTCTAGTCCTGGAACATCTTTTTCGCTTAAAAGTGCAGTGTTAGATATCTAAAGGGGGTGAGCTTTATGGATGCAGTTTGACAAAGAAAGATGAATGTCTTTTTACTGGATGCACTTTATTGAATGTGAGGTTTCTTACAGTTTCTTCTCTGATGTTTAATAGCCCCACATGCAGCTATTGTGTCTTGCTTGGTATTTAATGGAATAAATGAATGAATTGGTAATGAGATTACTGGGTATTATGGAAAAAAAAACATAAAAATACATTACATCTCAGTATCTGGGAGAACAGGACTGAAGTACGTATTAATGCATGCACTGTACATTAGGTAGAACTTGAGTGGATTCTTTTTTAATAACCAGACTGGAGAGTGAATGTCTGAAGTAAAAACAAACTAAATAATGTGTATACAGTAAAAGTGTCTGTGTTGAGTAGGGAGAGTGGGGGACAGTTGATAGAGACATGCTGTTAAATAGAAATCATGTGAAATTGTTGAAATGGTCTACCTGGCTATATTGGCTGTGTGTGTTCGCGCGCGAAGTGTGTGTGCATGTGAATTTAGTGTTCATGAAAGGTACTAGATTGATAGCACTGTAACCTGAAGTCCTCTGTTTATCCACATGACAGGTAGAGTATGGACAATCACAGTGCAAGCTTGCGCTCACTGCCCCATCAGTGTGCCTCAGCCCTGCCATGGAGGGACCACCACGTATGCAAGATGGCAGTTCAGATGCATTTACATTCAGTCCTTGGCCTCTCAAGTGAGACTGCCAACACAGTTGCATAGCCTATGCATGAATGCATTTTACAGGTTAATACATACAGGCCCTGTTCAGATCGACCATCGAGCCGAGGGGTGAGAAAAAGTCTGAGTCAGCCCAGCCTAGCCTAGTTCTAGTGCTGTAGTAACCGTCAGTCATGATATCGGATCATTGAAAACTGGGATAGAGTCAGGAGAGTTTACGGGATTTCTGGAAAGCTTACAGGATTTCTGGAATTGTGGTGGAGGATCATTGGCTGCTGCTGCTGCTGCCTGCTGAGATCGACCATTGAGCTGAGGGGGTGAGAGAGTCAGTCCAGCCTAACCTAATTCTAGTGCCATGGTGACCATCCATCATGACATCGGATCATCGAAGACTGGGATAGGGTAAAAGCGAGCGATGAGACAGCAGCTGCTGCATAGGATCGGAGTGAAGAGTCGGACTACTAGAGGAGACTTTGAGCTGAGGTAAGTCCCTTATAATCTTCAGGGAGGGTTGAGAGGTATAAGGCTGGCTGAAGCGCTGCCCGAGTGTGGTTACAGTGGGTTATTTATTATTACTTTAGTCTTCTAAGTGGCGGCAGTATGGCATGGCGTGGCGGGGGGTGCGTTTCAAACAGAATGGGTCGGACAGCTGTTTTGTGCTTCCTGCTTCCATCATGAAAAGCATTTCATGGCGCTTCGGCTTCATGCAATTCAGATCTTTTTTTTTGTTTTTGTTTAGTTTATTTAATCTTTGGATGGCATTTGTCCTGCTTCCACGATAAGAAGCATTATGTCAGTCGGATCACTGATCCGATAGAGCAGCAGAATGCTGGGGGGCTGTAATGGATCTAGAGTACCTCAGTTTTTGATGTGTTGAGATTACAGACTGTGAGGGACCTAAATGTAAGCAGGACCTGCCAAAGACTTGAAAGTGAAATCTCTGGGTTCCACAGAGACACCAACAGATTATATGCATGCAGAGCTAAGGTTTGATGTATATTGCCTAAACAGGGGTCCTGTAAATCTGGATGGGACCTGACAGCTTGGGTGACAGGTTCCAAATATAAAGCAAATAAAGGGCATCCCTGACAGGTGCTGTGGTGTAATGGGAGAGGATTGGAAACATGACCATTAACTTTAATATATGCCTTGGGCTCATGATAAATTACCCCCAGAATTTTGATGAAAGAGAAGGGATTGGGTTATACAGCAAGCCATCAGTTACAACTTGCTACGTTACAGCCCTTACTTCCCTGGTGATAGCAACTTACTGAGCTTAGCAGGCATCACACAGTGTGTCACTGGCAATGCTAGAACCTGTGACCTCAGGCTGTACAGTATGTTCGTCACTTTATTTAGCAGCCCTGCCCTAGCAAGCTTACACATGTATTCCTGTCTCTTAGGCCTTCAGATCTTTTTGCTATTCCCTGTTTGTCAGCCAGGCACTTTTTTTTTTTTTAAATAATTGTTCATGTACATTGGGGGGGGCACCAGAGTGCAGACAGGATCGGGTCATGATGCTTGCCACAGTAAAAGGTAGCCTGCAACAGTAAAACCAGAGATTTTTTTATGTTCTATATAAATTCTAACAATGTACAGGGGTCAAAATTGGCACCAGCCCACTGCCAAATGCTGATAGATTTTCTTTCGGGATAGTAAATAATATTTCAGTAAGTACACTACCTGGGCCAATGGAAATGTCTTTGGGGCTAATGGATTTTCATCAGCCCTGCTGGCTAGTGGCTGCAAAACTTAATTTCAACTCCTGATGTATTACTGCCTCCTAAAGCTTTGTATATCTTTTCAAAGGCTGGCTGCCATCCTGCGTCTGTGAAGCAGGCATCTAAAAAGAAATGTGTATTGTTAAAAGATGCTTACAATGTTCATTTAGTTGTTTCTGCATCTGGCACACATCTTGTCACACGAATGAAATCAGAGCTACAGGGTATATCAAGGTTAAAACCCTTCTAGCAAAAATGAGATATGGAGATGAAACAACAAAGTATTTATTTTTAAGGGTGCAAAGATAGGATAAACCAATGTAATGTACTCACTGTAAAACTGTTACAATATTTTTCTTGAGCTCCATACCACCTTTTTGCTACAAGATTTTTAGCCCTGCCATACTGTGTATCTCTTGACTGTCTTACTGTTTACCTCTAATTTCAGTCACTGTTTTTTAGTGGAAAGATGTGTTACATGCAGAAATAAGGGAAAGCAGTACACATTTCTTTTTCGATGCCTACTTTACCAACTGTAACTAAAAGCCAATAGTTTGATAATTGTTGGGGTTGTGGCTAGTGGTGTGAATGGACCTCTGTGGGACTGGCTACCTTGACGTGGTACAGAGGCTTGTCACAATGCAATATTATAACTAAAAGCCAGTCTGTTACTTTGACAACTGTTGGAGGTGTGGCAAGTTGTGTGGTGGCATAGCTAGTGATATGTGACTGGATGGCTAACTTGACGTGGTAGAGGCTTATAACTAAAAGCCAGTCTGTTAGTCTGACAATTGCTGGTGGTGTGACTAGTGGTGTAGTGGCATGGCTAGTGGTGTGTGAATGGTCTGGCTAGTGGCGTGGCGGCATGGCTAGCAGTGTGTGAATTAACCTCTGTGTGACTAGCTGCCTTGATGTGGTACAGAGGCTTGTCATCATGCTATGTTCTAACTAAAAGCCAGTCTGTTAATCTGACAATTGCTGGTGACAGCATGGCTAGTGGTGTGCTGGTATAAAACACAGGAAATGATGCTTCCGTCAGCTGAGATGGCACGAACAGGGCATGGACAGTGCGGGGAAGGGGAAGCTGGCCCGAATGGAGGGGGGGGGTAGCAGTGAATCCACTTGGCGTGCAGATCTGAAATTCCTGGCTACACCACTGATACAGGGCCCTTATCAGAGCATTTTTTTTTTAACTTTTCAACTGTCACATCGAAAAAGTAACCAGATGCTGTATACATTTATAAACAAGCACACATGAAACATACAGGGCCTTTACCTGAGGGACATTTATACGTTTACACAGGCTTACTCTCTTTTAATAAATGTTTTTTAAAAGAGTTGCATTAATTTAAAGGATTTATGGATAAAGACATGTATGTTAAGGTAAATGAAACAGGTATTTAAAGGTAAATAACCGTAAGGTACTTCCATGCTTGGAAAGTTTTGTTCGCACCATCCTCCTCTGAGGTTGTACTTTAATTTCTGCCTATATGTAAAGTTCCTCACTTGTCCCATCTCCATCTCTCCCTCCCAGCCGGTTCCCCAAGAACACATCCATCCATCCATCCTGGATTCCTCCCCATATCCCATCGGGCCCCTACCTGAAGCAGCAGGGCAGTAAGACACTATGGTTCTGCAGGCGGGATTCAGGTGAGACAAACTCACGCTCCGGGCTCTGCTCTCTCATACTCAGGGCTGGGCAAAGTGCTTGGTACAGCTCGGTGCTGACACTACAGGGCCAGTACTGTTCACTGCTGCTGACTGTCTGTAGCTCCTGTCCCTCTGTCCGTCTCCGCTTTTGTTCCCCAAGACTTCCAACTCAGGTCACAAATGGGAGCAGCGAGAGGCTGCGGCTGTCCAATAATGATGGTCCTCCCCCGCTGTGCGCAAACAAATGTTTCGAACCACCAGCCCGGTGTGCGCTGAGCAACGACGAACCGGCACAGGCCAGCAGAGATACATACTGCCACAAGAATCACTGCAGAGGCAAGTCAGTGAAAAACTCCAGCTCCACTACAATATGGGAACTTTGAGCCCTTTGATGGAGGGGGAGGCGCCCATTCCTGTGACAGCCGAGCCTGGTACTCCAAAGCACTGACTCTGTGTGTGAGAGTTGGATCTACTGGCCCCCACCACCGCTGCTCTCAACCTCTCCAAGTGACCAATGGTGGGCACGGCAGGGGGAGACATCAGCGCACACATAGTGGTCACCATTCCTAGCCTGACAAGGGAACTGGGGCTGGAATCTCCCGCTTCCCGTGATACCTACCTGATGCACCCATACTACTGCTAGCAAGGCTTACACATCCATTACATCACAGCGGGGGTCTGAGGAAAAAACAAGTTGCATTTCAACGGCACCTTTTAAATGGATTAGAATGTGAGATACTGACACAAAAACGTGGGATGTCATTGGTCCTCAGAAAGTGATGGACTGGCCCTCAAAATGTGGGACAATGGCCCTCACATTGTGGGACACAGACACTCATTAAATGTGGGATAGTGGCCTACAGCATGTGGGACACTGACACCAAAATGTGGGAAACTGACACTCAGAAGGTATAACACTGACACATGCAACACTAGCCCTCCCAATGTGCAACACCAAAAGAAAGGAGATTCTGGCTCAGTACACTGGAATCTAGTACCATTGCTTAGCAGGTTTACTTTTGCTTTAGCAAAAGAGTTATGAATTCCTGCTTTAAGAGTTTCCGGCATCTTCTTTGCATGGGCAGTACCTTTTTTTATGTGGGACACAATAATACTTGGAGATAGAATGAGGGTGATCCCTCATAAAGGGGGGCAACTGAAAGAGTATATATTACAGGAGAAAGTGATACAGCTTGAGTTTAAAGTTTCAGCACTCTTGACTTACACCACATCATCTGGCACCTTCTTCCATACATTTACCACTCTCCATGAGTAAATAAAAACAAATGCTTCCTTGCTAACTAATCCCTCCCCTTTCCACCACCCCTGTATGCCCTCTTGTCCTTCAGTCCCAAATACACTGTATTGCCCTGATCAAATCAACTGTTCCTTTTTTTTACTTATATTTTTAATACTCCTCTCTGGTGCAGCCAATATCCTCCACGTCTTGCCCACCCCCCCCCAAAACGCCTAATGCACTTACCCCTCTGCCTTTCAACTCTGAGCTTTCCTGTGGCAGAGTATGGCCAAGCCTGAAAAGCACCTGTAGAAGAGGGGGTTTGGGGGGCTGGGAGGGAGAGGGAGATACATATATATATGTATATTCAGGGATGTCCAAGACTTTGCCTTAGCATGTTTCTGTCCCTCCTACAACTTGTTTCTGTGACTGAACAATGCGTAACACAATTACAGACTTGCTCTTCTGCAGACAAAGTATTTTACACCAATACTGTTATGCTGTTTGTCACTGATTTTTTTAAGCCATGTCCAAGTGCCAAATACCACTGCAAATACCTGCAAGTGAACGTTTGGCATTGACAAATGTTTGTTAATCCTGATGCAATTATGTACTAAATTTCTCACAGTTTTTGCACTGCGTAGTGCTAGTGACCTTCTGTTAGTCTTGAGAGCAGCTTTGTCCAATATAGGTATTTATTCTTGTACCTCATGGATGCAGAGTTTGCCAGGTAACACAAGAGAATGTTGCTGGGGGATGCACCACTGTGCCACTCTGCAAAACAAGGGGCTTGGAATCATTAAACACTGCTACACAAGCAACCTATTATCACTTCCAAAACCATTCTGTGCATGCTTATATGCAGCAGACTTGCCTGGTAGTCATTAGTACTGGTGCCTGAACAATTTAGCACTGTGTCTGCTGCCTTTTGGATATGGCACAAAGTGCATGAACTGCCTATCCAGTAATACACAAGGCACACTTAACATAGTGCTAAACCAGTTGACCCGGATATTATATTCTGTGTTTAACTGATTTTATGTAATTTTAATCTTGTTATGTATATTGTGAGGTACCCAGAGCTCCTGGTACTGTGTGGCATATAAATAAAATGTGCCTTGCTTGAATATGGGGCCCTTAGGATCCAAAGTCCTCTCTTAGACCTGAACTGTGAGATAGCAGCTGTGTGTTCTAGCTACCAGTTTTTCTGCTGTGAGATGGCAGCTGTGTGCTAGTTACCAGTCTGTCCACTGTGAGATGGCAGCTCGGTGCACTAGTGACCAATCTGCCTTTGTTCTCCTTTATTCACTTACCTGCCTTTTCTTCTCTTTTAAAATAGTACCCTGCCCCTGGAGTTCTATACAAACTAGCAGCTTGAATCAAAACTCCTGTGGTGCCACAGGAGTTGGTGTTTCCCTCTTCCCCCGCATAGGTTTTTGATTAGTTCCTTCCTATTTTCTTCAGAGACTCCTGACACACTGTCATTTGACAATTAAGGCTGAAATCTGTTGTTAAAATGAAGTGAAGCCCTATCTCCTGAAGTTCTAAAGAGAACTTTGAGTAGAGGGTCTCAATATTACATAAGCAAAGTGGGAAACATGTCCCATGTGTCAACAGAGTTCCATTTGTGATGCAAAAAAAAAAAAAAGACAGTCACTGTGTGTTTCTTTGTTTGAGGAAGGGGGCTGTATCAACTTAATTTGCTGAATCAGGAGCAGAGGGGAGAAGCTAATTGAGGGTGTAGCCTGAGCAGTAGAAAAGCAGCTGTCTCCAATAACAGCTTCCTGCTGCTATTTTTTGACAGCGGAAAATCTTGCTTCCGGAGCAAGTAACAGCTGACTAAAACTACAGCTTTTCTTACTAACTGCCCTCCTTCCCACCCTCCCGTCCTAAGACAGTTATACTTTTATAACCACTGGATTTGACTGACAACAGGAACTTCCTGTTTGGCAGTAGGAAGGGAAGGATCACTGAGACACATTCATTTCATCAACCTTAATGGAAACTAAAATATAGCTATCCCCGCCCCCCCTGCCGGTTGCTGGAGGTCTGAATCTGAGCAAGGAAGGAGGAGACTACTGAAGAATACAGGAAGGTCCTGTCCCGGAACAGGAAGGGCGAGAGCTGTAAGGACACATAGGCAGTAGGAAAGTAGGTGTAAAAATACATAGAGGGAGAAGAGAGTAAGCATACAAAGCAACAGGAGAGGGGACACAAAATAAGTCATGATGGGAGTGGTGCAGTGCAATGCCTGTGGGGCGGCAGTGTTCTGGGAGGCATTCTGGAGGCTGCAATGTTGCCCTATTTGCAGGCACCTCTCTGATCTGAGGGAAGAGGTTGCCTGTCTTCAGGTTGACCTGGCTAGGATTTGTGAAACCTCTTCCTCCACCCAGGGACCACCAGGGCCACTGCCGCTACCTCAGAGGTTGCCAAGAAAAGAAAGAGGAGCGGTTGGATCAAGGAGGGCTCAGGGAGGGAGAGGGTGGTGGAACAGAGGTGCATCTCTCAAGTTGTGCCTCTCCACAATTCATATGCTGTTCTGGAAAAGAGTGGTTCCTCTATGGAGGCACCTGCAGTGGAAACCAAGGAGGATACTGGGAACCTCCACAAAGGAGACCAACAGGAGGGTGACACAGGACCTCACAGGGGAAGGAAACAACTCCTGGTGGGGGACTCAATCATTAGGGGGGTAGAAGTGGGAGAGGAAGGGGAAAGGGAGGTAAGGTGCCTACCTGGCACCATGGCTCAGAGGAACAGGAAATTAATCCTCAGGATCACAGGAGCAGCGGCACGAGGGAGGGAGCTGGATGTCATTGTCCACCTAGGGACAAATGACCAGGCTGTGAATGGGATCAGATCAGTGCAAGAGGAGTTTGTAGAGTTGGGAAGGGGCTTTAGACAAGTAGCATGTATGGTAACCTTCTCGGAGGTGCTGCCTGTCTATGGCAAGGATGATGCTAAGATATTCAACACCATGGAATTCAATGAATGGTTGAAAAACTGGTGTGGAGCTCAGGGTTTTGGCTTCACTGGGGACTGGGGAGCCACCTGGAGGGATGTAGGCCTGTACGGGCATGATGGTCTTCATCTGTCCGGGGGGGAACCTGGATCCTAGGTGATAGGTTTAAATGCTTCATTGGCGAACATTTAAACTAGCCAAGGGGAGAGGCACTGGAAAGGAGCAGGAAAATCCTAGCCTCCCCCCACAAAACACAGTAGTTAGAGAGGTAAACACCAAGTCAGTAGGGAGCAGGACAGGGGTAAATGCAGAAAAAGGTAGTAAGGACAGGGATGGGGTTAAAAGGGGTAAGGCCATCAAAAAATGGAGGGTGATGAGTACCATGCCCGCAGTCTATGTAACAAGCTCCCTGACCTAGTGGCCTTGATGGAAGAGGGATGCTTGGATATTGTGGCAGTCTCTGAAACATGGTATACAGAGAACCATGACTGGGATGTCAACATACCAGGATACACAATCTACAGGGTGGGTAAAAGAGGAGGAGGAGGAGTAGCTGTCTATATAAGGGAAGGAATTAAAGCAACAGAGCTAAAGAGTGAACAGGAAGTTGATGAGTCATTATGGGTCACCTTGGAAACAGGAAATGACACCACAATCTGCATGGGGGTTGAGTACAGACCCCCATCTCAGGTGGAGGGAATGGACAAGGAAATGATAGAAGGTATTCTTAAAATGCAGAAAGGGGGGGGTATTGTTGATGGGGGACCTGAATATGCTAGATGTTAAATGGAGCACCTTTGCTGCAGGCACATCTAAGAGCAGGGTCATTCTTGATGCCCTACAGAGGGCATGCCTCAGAAATCTAGTGTTGGAACCCACTTGGGAGGGAGCAATTTTAGACCTGGTACTCTCAAATGGGGATGGAGAAAGGATCTCAGATTTAGAAGTGGGTAGCCATCTGGGAACAAGTGACCAGCAAACAGTGTGGTTCACAATAAACACAGTCATAGAGTCAAGCCTTACACAAGCAAGAGTGTTGGACTTTAGGAGGGCTAACTTTGGGAAAATGAGAGAGTGCCTCACAAAAGCATTAGCAAACAGGCAAGAGAGAGGAGTGGAGGAACAATGGTGAATAAACAAAACAGCCATCACAGAGGCAACAAGCCTTTGTGTGAAGCAACTCAACAAAACAAAATGAAACAAAGGAAAAAAAACACTATGGTTCTCAAAAGAGGTGTAAAGGAAGGTTAAGGAGAAAAGGATAGCATTCAGAAAATATAAGGAAACACAGAAGGAGCAGGACAGAGAACTTTATCAGTTAAAGCAGAAGGAGGCAGGGAAGGCAGTCAGAATAGCAAAGGCCCAAATTGAAGAAAAGATAGCCAACTCTGTTAAGAAGAGGATAAAAACTTATATGTACATTAGGGAGTGAAGAAAGACCAAGAGAGGGATACAGAGACTTAATAAAGGGAAGGGAATGTGGGCAGAGGGTGACAGTGAAAAAGCAGGGATACTGAACAAATATTTCTGATCAGTATTCACAGTGAAAGAGGAGGGGGAGGTACCTAAACCAAACAAGAGAAACACTCTGACTAGGGGGGTCGATACCAGTCCATTCACAGAAGAAAGGATTTTGAAAGAACTCTTGAAACAGAGGGTGGACAAAGCAATGAGGCCTTATGGGATTCACCCCAGAATTCTAAAAGAACTAAGGGTAGAACTAGTAACACTACTGACTACTCTCTTTAACAAATCATGGGAGGATGGGGTAGTACCTGAGGAGTGGAGGAGGGCAGATATGATTCCACTTCACAAAAGTGGGAGCAGGGCAGAGCCTGGAAAATACAGACCAGTTAGTTTGATCCTCAGTGGTAGGGAAAATGATGGAATCACTTCTGAAGGAAAGAATTGTTGAGCACCTAGAGACCAGTGGGGCACAGGACCCAAGGCAGCATGGTTTCACAGCAGGAAGGTCATGTCAGATGAACCTAATAGATTTATTTGACTGGGTGACCAAAGTAGTAGACCAGGGAGGAGCTGTGGATATGGCCTACCTATATTTTAGCAAGACATTTGACACAGTCTCATGCTAAAGATTAATATACAGGTTAGTCAGCCAAGGTGGTAGCCCGGATTAAAAAAATGGCTGGACAACAGGACACAAAGGGTAATAGTAAACGGAGTCCACAGTGAAGAAAGGAGGGCAACTAGTGGGGTACCACAGGGTTCGGTACTGGGACCGGTCCTCTTTAATGTCTTTATAAGTGACATTGAAGAGCACCTGGAAGGAAAAGTATGTCTCTTTGCAGACGACACAAAGATCTGCAACAGGGTTGATACACAAGGTGGCATGGAAAGGATGAAAAGGGACTTGGCAAGGTTGGAGAAATGGTCAAATACATAATCAGTGCAAAGAAGTACAAAGTAATGCACCTGGGATACAAAAACCCAGGGAAGAGTACACAGTGGGGGTGAGATAATAACAACAACAAAAATCGAAAGAGCCCTAGGAGTAATTACATCAGATGACCAAAAGGTAGGCAAGCAATGTGAAAAGACAGTAAGGACGGCTGGGGGATACTGGGATGCATAGGGAGAGGCATCAACAGTAGAAAACAGGAAGTTGCTATCCCTCTGTACAGACAGTTGGTGAGACCCCATCAGGAGTACTGCATGCAATTCTGGAGACCCTATCTCCGCAAAGACATAGACAGAGTGGAGGCTGTTCAGAGGAGGGCAATCAAAATGGTGCAGGGTCTGCACCAGAAGACATACGAGGAGAGAGAGAGAGAGAGAGAGAGAGACTAAAGCAGCTTAATATGTATACCCTTGAGGAAAGGAGGGAGAGGGGGGACATGAAAGAAACGTTCAAGTATCTCAAGGGAATTTGCAAAGTACAAGAGGGTAGCATCTCTCAGAAAAAGAGATGTGCAAGAACAAGGGGGCACTATCTGAAGATGGGGGGTGTCTCAGAGGTAATGTTAGAAAGTATTTTTTCACAGAGAGGGTTGAGGATGCATGGAACAGCCTTCCTGAGGAGGATTTGGAGTCAGGAACAGTGGGAGAATTCAAGAATGCATGGGACAGACATAAAGCAATTCTAGTGGGGGGGGGTAGGAGGAAGTAAGCTGTTGATTAACTAGAATCTACAGCTTATCCATCAGGTAGGGAAATGGGCAGACTAGGTGGGCCAAGCAGTCCTTATCTGCTGTCAAATTCTATGTTTCTATGTTTTAAGCAATCAAGAAATAGAAGGTACATTTAAGGGCCTACTGGGTTGCCATGAATGGTGCTGACTGAGTAGGATATAGGCCCATGATATAGAGATCAGCAGGCTGCATCTGGCCCCTAGACCACATAACGACAAAAGTACAGCATTTTCTGTCTGTAGGTAGTAATACATTTTGACACTAATGTTTGGACTGCGATACAGCTGACAAGATAGAATTATCATAGAACTTTACTATTTTTACAGGAAATTTTAGTAAGTGCACTTTCACAGTAAACACAGAAATATTTCCATGGAGTTGCACTGAAGAGACTGTTCAAGATGATCTAAGAACCATGACTTGTGGGTTCATTTTATTTTGAGTTTTAATGGTTTTGACACCTTTTAAATGTATTACTAAATTTATCTAGCATCCCATATTTGTACGTATACAGTAGAAAGCAATTACTTGACATCTCCTTTTCTCTTTTCAGAGGGAGTGCATTTCAGTTCATGTTGGATGAGCGGGTGTCCAGATGGGCAATTCATGCTGGGAACTTTACTGCCTGGAACATGGGATCCAACCTGATGGAACTATTTCAAGCAAAATGAATACTGAGAAGGGCAACTCCCTTGGAACCTTCTTCAGTGAAATGGGATCTGGGAAATATGTTCCCAGAGAACCGTTTATGGGCCTTGAGCTAACTGTCATTGGTATTTACTCATTTTATGTTTAACCAAAAGTACAGCTGAGTGCAAAAGTGAGAATATTCTCTGTAGTCGAACAAGGGGAGAGAGAGAGAGATCGAGTGAGCAAAATAAAATTAGCTTCACCTTGCACAAATTGTTGTACACCTGTTTGGGTTTGGGACAGCGGTGAATGGTGACCATGAGGGGAGGTTGTTTGACCAGGAAGATGGCTTGTTTCCAGGTGGTCCTGGGGAATGGGTTATATGGACCTGCTGGCCATGATGGGGTGGGGGACTCCCCACTCTTCAGTAAGTGCCATGGGATCTTTAACTTCCACCTAGACAGTGATGAGAGATAGGCAGAGGGGACTGCTATTAAACATCTAATTTGAAGGACTACGTCAGTCCAGAACCCCCCAACACTGCACCGCAGTGTCATTTATGGTATTACTTCATGTACCTGGTGTGGGGATGGAACCCCCCCAACCTTCCAATTTTCCTGCCCAAGAGGAGGTGTGCTACCTACTGAGTTACTGACACTGACCTTATGAGACTGAACTATATACTTCCGAACAGGTGATACAGTGCCCAGTTAATGAGGTGGTGCTGGTTGTGGGTGTGCAGCCCAATTAATTAGAAAAGACAAGAGACCAACTGCACTAAGAAGCTGCGTGAAGAGTACGTGTAACATAGAAATGTACAGCAGACCAGGTTCTCATGGCAAAAATCCAGAATTTATTGGTATTTCCAAACACCATATAATTCTTCACAAAAAGCAACAACAAGGAGCCGACCACTACTCTCTCAGATACCCCAGCACTTCGCTCAGTAGAGCTTCCTCAGGGGGCACTATACTGAGAATACTGGTTGATAGGCATTATAGGAGTTTTGATGTGCATGCCCAAAAAGAATAGCTACAGTAGACCACGGAGGGATTGAATCTTGAGGAGCCGGTATGGAAGTGGAAAAAGAGAAGACAGGAAGGAACGTAAAAAATAACCTGAAGAATGGTATCATGTGCCATGGAGCGACTCGAACTATACTGCTCCCGGAAATGAGGCCGACACCGAGGCTAAGAAGGCAGGACAAGAACCAAAGGGTATGCAAATCAGAAGGGAAGCACAGGACGGCGATCACGGGGAGACAAGTCAGGTGATAAACGTTGAGGAGGGAAGCCATGAGTGGAAAGAATCTACGAAGGTCAGAACTAGAATAAGCGATAGGCTGAGGAAGGGAACAGGAACAGATGAGGAATGATGAGGGAATGATGCCAGAAAGCAGGTACTGGAAACAAGGTGTGAAAGGACAAAGGACAATAAGGAGGTCAATAAGGTAGCATAGAACCCAGCCAGCATGGGATGAGAACTTCACAGGGTGAGTCAGATTAGGTGGTGTATAATCCATGATAGATATGGCCAGACTGAGCAAGGGAATAGTGCAGATGTGGCAGCAAACCATGCCAAGGCATACTGAGAGAGGGATTTGAATTAGATGAGCAGGTCAAGGCCAGACGTCATGGAGCAGAGGGGGACTAAGAAGTCAAAGGATCTCAGAAGAAGGAATTGACAAACAATATGGAGCTAGGAGACTCCGTGAAGGAGGAAAGCTCCCCAAGATGGCAGGAGGACAAGCTGGATGAGGAAGCACTTAGGCTTGGGTCGATGGAAGGTCAGATGGATTCAGCCATGGTAGGCCCGAGGATAGGAATGGCAGAGCAAACGAAGAGATAATTCGTGGCACGATGAGATAGAATCCATTACCGGGTAGAATTCTGGACAGCTGAGGTTGTCGAGAGAGCTGAGGAGAGGGGAACAGAATGAGGGCACGCCTAGGCAGGAGTGGTTGATGGGGAAAAGGAGGTAGGAAAGAACAAAGCTCAGAGGCAATGGAAATAGATGAGCACAAGATGACCAAGCCAAAAGGCTGCTAAGGGAACAAGAGCCACACAAATACCGGATAGATACAAATTAGGAAACCAAGTAAAGAGAAGGGTGAGGAGAAATACTATCAAAAAGGGCTGAATACTACAAGGAATATACAAGGTGAAGCATACAGATCTGTTGAAGCTGGTGAATGCAAGCAGAGCCACATGGCAGATCCTTAGAGCGGGGGGAGAGAAGGTGAAACATCATAAAGTACGAAGATACACGGAATGCAACAATAGGCATGTGAGTAGTAGACTAGGTGAGAAACTAAAACACCAGGAAGGGGTAGACTAGCACTGCAGAATTAGACAGATTCCTAAGTGAGACTAGTACTGAGGATAACACAGAAGAAATCAGCTGGCAGCATTCAGTTTCTAGCGGTGCAGAATGATAAGGTAGCCAAAAGTAAAGGAAAGAGGGGCAGCATCCAAAAGCTGCACGGTTGGAAGGACCAGAGAGGTGACTGTGGTGGAAGACCAATGATATGGAACCGGGTAGTCCAGTAGTAGGTGTGCTGACGTGCAGGGGGGGTTGCATAGCCATGCAGTGGCTGGAGGAGCCTGGACTGCAGTCGGTGGCGGCATGAAACTGGAATCAATGAACAGAAGATCAAAGGAGAGGTACTCCCATGTGAGCATGGTGAGGACATAGATACTGAGGCCCAGAAGACATGAACATGCGATGTGGATGAGTGGATCGGATACATGGGTGATGAGATATCATAGAATTCAATAGCGTGATGCAAGTAATGAGGCTCTAGGAAAGGAGAAGTACTCCGAGGCCATAAAGGTATGTCTGGGACCAGAGGGTATGTGAACTAGAGGGGTGATATGCATGATAAAATAATGAGACCTATACGACTCCAAGAGAGGAGGTAGATCCAGAAATGAGGAGAGTGATGTGATGAAGCAGGATCCCCTAAATGAGGTAGATTTGGACAGGAATGGGAAAGAAATCTGAATGATGGTGGAGAGCCTCTAGCCAGTCTGCATTGAATGGTGATGGACAGGAAGGCCTGGTGTTAGAGTGGAGATAGAGTAGAATCAAGGGTCAGGATCGACCGAGGTTCAGAAGGAGAGACGGAAGCAGGAGGAGAGATGGAAGCCAGGATGGAATCAAATCCTTGATGGCTGATGATGGATGGATGAAAATGGAGAGAAGCCAGGAGTGGAGGAAATCCCTGACGGCTGGAATGAATTAAGAAGTGGTGAATGAGGACCGAAGACATGAACTTGATATGTGTGGTAGGAAGGTGAACTGGAATACGTGCAGCAGGGGGGCCATAATTCGACAAGGTGGCAGAGGAGCCAGGAGAAGTATGCCCAAAGAGACATTGAGCGCAGGCCAGATGGAGTCAGCTGAAGCAGATGGAGTAAGCGAAGGAAATAGATGAGCAGGATGAGGCACTGAAGAGAAAGAAGCTCAAGTGGTCAGGGCAGGACTGGAGTATTGCAGGTCATCAGAGAAAAACTCAGCAAGAAGTCCAGCAGGGAGCAGAGGATGCAGCCGAAAGGAGCATCTAGCCGAGAAAAGAGGGATAACTGAGCAGGACAGAGCAAGGAGCCTTCCATGAGATTCATACGTCCCGAAACAGAGCTGATGCCAAGGCAAACAACTGACATACTGAAAATAGAAAGACAACCCATAGCCCATAGAAAGACAAATGTATAATGGAAATCGGAAAGACAAAGATGGGTATAACAAGAGCCAAATGCAACACAAAGGAAGCCGAGCTAAGGCAACAAATAACTGACCCCCAATGGCAATATACTGCAATTACAGTACAGCACAAATACACACGATAAGCATGCAAACTCCTGTACTGCCAAAGAAGCAGATGACACAAACGTGGAAAAAAAAGATGGCTAATGGTGCAGCTAAGGATCGCCTTTCCAAGGAGTGGTTCATGAGCAGCAGGAAGTCCGAAAGACTAGGAAGTTCAGAAAAAGTTTGCCAGACCTCAAAGGAAGGGGATGCATTGTTTTAAACAAGGAAAAGGAGGTCAAGCAGCAAGAATTCAGAGGATACGTCCCAATTGTCCCTCATTAGGAGGGACATCCCTCATACCCCTTAAAATTGCTCAGTCCCACATCCGTTCCTCAAGGAAAAGGTGCTGCCCACACAAAGAATGTGCTGTAAAATCAGAGTTTAAAGCAGAAACTCGTAATAGTGTAAAATACAAAATGCAAAATAAGCTTTGTACGAGTAAACACTGTGGCTTTCACCGTGTTCTGAGCTTGTAGCTCCATGGTTGAGGATATGTCCCTCATTCAGAGGGCCTGTGTCCCTCATTTTGAGTGTCCAAAATGTCCTTGTCCCTCATGTCAGTGACAAAGGGTTGAGAGGTATGTTTCAGAGATAGCTTTGATAGCAATGCCTTACCAAGAATCGGCAGTTAATAATATTCCTATCTCAGCGGTAAGAGACAGAACTGCAGAAAAACGGATAGCTGGGAAAAACAAGTGAAAAAGACCAGAACTGAAAGACTAATCAATAGTGGATCCTAACCTATGCCATCGGTCATGTAAGACGGTGCAAAGCGAATGACTTACCTGTCGATGTGACTTGCAGTGGCCCTTGGAAAGCCCAAGCAGAGAAAACCCACAATGTCCCTCCCGAGGTCAGGTATCCCACCGCAAATGCCCCGCCCTCCGAAAACTGCAGCAGACAAGGAACAGGACCCCGATACACAGAGCATGAGTCGGAAGACTCGTACTCAGCAAAAGTCAGAACCAAAACACGTGGGCACCCAAGTGCCGGAGAGACGAGAGCCATAAAATACAGAAGAGGGTATGCAGAAATTGGGAGGAGTGGAAAATGATGCAGGACGGTGAATTAAGAAGGAAGGAACGGCGAGGGGAAACTACGAGGTGGCGGGGGGCTAAGCGAGCAGAAGGAGCAACATGCGAGGTATGAGAGGAGTGAATCAGCCAACAGAAATGAAGCTGCATGAGTTGCGGGAGAGGTAGGAGTGTAGCAGAAAGAAAGAACAGACATACGAACGGAATATGAACCAAAGTAGGAAACCCTGAATCTAGTTTGGGAGGCAGGAAGAAATAAGTTACAGAAGGCAGAGACAAACAAATGGGCAATAGAGGGAAACACAGCAGAAGTCCAGATAGGGTGATGAAAGCAGTGCCTCCAGCTGCAATGAAAAAAGAATCCTCGCAAGTCCAGGACGTTGTGATGCTTTAAGCTCGATGGGGGAGTGATGTTTGTTGCTCCGTCTATCGAACCACGTGCTTAAAGCCCTCCTATTATTCAATGAGGGGGCCGATATAGATGAATTTGTGCATGTCTTTCGGTTAGGGTAAACAATGCTGAGACATTGAGATAATGTGTACTAATACTGACACATTTTGTCCCCAGAGAGAAGACTGCAAATATAAGTTATCTTAAGACACAATAATTAAGAATTATATATGAAGGAAAGATAAAGTGACACTGATGAAAAAAAAAAAAAAAGGATGCTCTTCTTTTTCTAAATCTGTCTTCATTAAGGGCCACCAGCCCAAGCAGAAAGAAAATGGGCACTGCAAAACAAAACAATCAGTGAAGGTTTATTTAGCAAAACAGAGTCAAAAATCTAGTCAAACATACAAATGGGCTCCACAGGACAAATGATCCTCAGCACAGTTTTGTATAGTGATTTATCTATGTTGTAGCAACATAATTTGATCAATTTAGCAGACCTGACATTTTCATTTAAAAGTCACAACAATAAAATAGGCTTTTGGACCAAGTTCTAAAAAACAATCCTGTTATAAAGAAATCCTCTTTTGTCCAATTTGAACTTTGGACAGCTGGCACTAGACAAGAGAGACTGTGGTTGGGTTAATAAGAGTAAGTCCTATGGCTCAGGTTTTTTTGTTACCACAGTCTACAGTACAAATGTCACAGCTTGCATCAATACTATTATTTCTGTTGATAGAATGATCAATGCTAAAAATTCTACGTTTATTTTTTTTCCATGGAAGATAATAAAAGAAAATTTGGGTGCTTCTGATTTCTGTGAGATTTCTTTGTTTGTCTCATCCGATGAGATCAGGACAGGCACTTACCGTGCCCTTTACCATCCTGAACAATTAATCGCTGTGAAAGAAGATGCAGCCAATAACTACACCCGTGGGCATTATACCACTGGAAAGGAAACCACTGATCATG
Organism: Neoceratodus forsteri; assembly: GCA_016271365.2. NCBI lineage: Eukaryota > Metazoa > Chordata > Ceratodontiformes > Ceratodontidae > Neoceratodus > Neoceratodus forsteri. Next base: position 455,024,881 of record CM057449.1, on the reverse strand, counting down.
TGCTGGACCATATCCGCAAAATGGTACTGTTAGATTGCAAGTATGATGATTTGGCTTGTAACTTAAGGGTGAAGCGTCCCAAAATTGGAGAAGGGCAGGGCAGCGGATCACAGTATTTTTGCCTTTCTAGTACTTGTACCCTGAATAAATCATTTTATATAAAGGTAACCATAAAACTAGAATCCGGTTCTTACTTCCTGAGGTTTTAGTCCAAACCACTTCATGTGTATGGATTAAATATTTCACAAGGGGGAGGAGGAAAGAATTTTCTGGTTGTCACTATTCCCAGGGCAGTGTACAGCAGTGTAGTAGTGTTCTAGAGTAGTTTGCCAGACTTCATCTCCATGCATGGATGGACCACTCCAATCTGGCAAGGCAAGGCAAATTTTATTTAAAAGGACGCCCATCCCGGAGGCTCTGGGCGCCGTACATCAATCAATAAAAACAACACAACACAATACAATCAATAAAATATACAACTCCAAACAATTAAAACATAATTTATTACACAATTTGTTTCATTCTTTAAAGTTTGAATAAACCTTAAAAAATTAAACAATATAAACTATAAAACATAGTTAGGGAATGCCTGATCGAATAAAAATGTCTTTACTTGGGCCTTAAAAACCTCAACAGATGGGGCCTCCCTAACAACTATAGGAAGCGAATTCCACAGGACGGGGGCGGTGACACTAAATGCTCTGTTGCCTGCAGTTCTTAACCTCGTCCTGGGAATCGCAAGGAGGCCCCGAGAAGAGGAACGCAGGGAACGGACCGAGACAGCAGGTGTAAGAAGGTCATTCAGGTAGCCAGGGCCCAGGCCGTGTAGGGCCTTAAAGGTGAGCAACCCCACCTTAAAGAGGACCCTCCACCTAACCGGCAGCCAATGCAGATGACGTAGTATCGGGGTAATGTGACAGTATTTAGATTGTCCTGTCAACAACCTCGCCGGCGCATTCTGCACCAACTGCAGTCGGTGCAGGGTACCCCCAGAGACCCAGAGATAGAGTGCATTACAGTAGTCAAGCCTGGATGTCACAAAGGAATGTACCAAAGTGGGGAGGTCCAGAGGCGGAACTAAGGGCTTGATCCTGGTGATATTCCTCAGATGATAAAAACTAGTACGTACAACGGAAGACACCTGAAATTCAAGTGTCAAACCGCTGTCAAGAATAACACCCAGATCACGCACCCTAGAGGAGGCCTTCAATGGTACAGAGCCAAGGCAAAGTCCTGTCTCTGCACCAGAGGCCAACCTATCACGTCCTCTGTTCGACTCCACCACCAGTACCTCCGTCTTACTGGGGTTAAGTCGCAACCAACTGGAGGCCATCCAGTCATTGATTTCAGCAAGGCAGCTGTTACTCACTTCTACTGCACAAGATGTTCCAGGAGCAAAGGAACAGTACAGCTGGGTATCATCAGCATAGCAGTGAAAACCCAAGCTGTACTTCCTAATGAGCTCTCCAAGGGGTAGCATGTACACAGCAAATAACATCGGTGACAAGGCCGAACCCTGGGGAACTCCGCACAACAGGTGGTCAGGGGAGGAGGAGAAATTCCCCATCACTACCCTTTGCCACCTGTTTGATAAAAAAGACTCAAACCAGTGGATGACAGAGCTGGCAAGTCAACAGAATTCCCTTAGGCAGCAAGCAACACTCGATGGTCCACTGTGTCAAATGCTGAGGAGAGATCGAGGAGAACAAGAATTGGCCCCTCCTCTCGATCTCTAGCCCTAAGGAGGTCATTGTGCACCTGAACTAATGCAGTTTTCATGTTATGCCTTGCACGAAACCCAGACTGGAACGGTTCATAAAGATTATGGGCCACGAGATGCTCCTCAAGCTGAAGCGCCACCACCTTCTCAACAATCTTACCTAAAAATGGAAGATTGGAGATAGGATGGTAATTTGCCTTGACGTCAGGGTCCAACGATGGTTTTTTCAGAAGGGGCCTCACCAATGCCTCCTTCAAGACATCAGGAAAGACCCCCTCCAACAAGGAACACCGGACAATCAAGGCAAACACCGGGCCGACAGAGTGAACACATCTCATTAAGAAACGAGTTGGCACCGGGTCCAGTTCACAAAAAGTGTGCCGAAGCCTAGAAGCAATCTCAATGACCTCAGCCACCTCCACCAGTCTAAACTCACCCCAAACAGACGGAGTGCTCTTCGGAAGCCAATGGTGACCACTGTCGACCAGATTCTGGTCCACTGGCGGAACCCCCTGCCTGATGGCAGACACTCTATCCGAGAAGAACTGAGCAAATTCACTGCACAATGCCTTTGAAAAAGCTACCCTCAGCTGTAGACAGGCAGGGTGAAGAAGCCTGTCCACAGTCTGAAAGAGCACAGTTGGTCGGTTCCTCCCGGCAGCAATCTCCCTGGACAGGAATTCTGCCTTCTTACAGTTGATTGCCCCCTGGTAAGCACCATAGTGCATATGCAGGGCCAGTTTGTCCACCCCCAGGCCAGACTTCCACCAGCAGTGCTCTAATCTCTGACCCAGAGTCTTCATCTCCTTGAGCTCCCCATCAAACCAAGGGGACCTCAAGTGAGAAGACTTGGGTCGTACATGGACTGGTGCGAGGGAGTCAAGTGCACCAGAAAACGCCCTATTATAGGCATCCACTATTGCGCACACACCTCCCCTGCAAGCATTGTCCACACTAGATAGGTCAGCCACCGCCAAAAAACCCTCTGGGGTAAGCCCTCTCAAAAGGCGGTAGCTGACCATCTCTGCAGGGGGAGGGTTACCGGGGGGGGGGGCTCCGAACCAGAACTTCACCGTGCAATGATCGGACCAAACGACCCTATCAACACTGAGACTATTTATCTCCAGCCCCAGTGAGAACACCAAATGTAGCATGTGGCCACCCTGATGAGTTGCGGAAGATACTCCCTGCAGGAAGCCCAGAGAAGACATCATCTGGAGGAAATTATGACCCAGCTGAAGATTCATCCTCAGCCCAAACATTGAAGTCCCCCAGCACTAAACATCTGGAGGCCTCCAATGTTTCACTGACGACAAAATCGGCCACTTCCTGCAGGAACTCTCCTGTCGCCCCAGCAGGGTAATAAATCAGGAGGACCTAGCAACCTGCTCCTGGTCCCCCACAGATGGCCACGCACTCAAATGAATGTGGTGTTCTCACTGGGTGCATGGTGAAGCCCAACTCAGATCTAAAACAGAGGGCTACCCCCCACCCCTGCATTCCACTCTGGGGCAGTGCACTACAGTATACCCAGACGGGATGGCAGCCTCTAAAACTGGGCCAGCATCATCACCAATCCAGGTCTCCGTAATGCAAGCCAAATCAGCCAGAGAAACCAAGTCCACTATAATTGCAGTCTTGTTTCTGACCGATCTGGCATTGCAGAGCACCGCCCTCAGGGGATTAGTGGACAATGCAGCCCTACTGGCTATCTGCCCACTCGGTCTGGTGGGAACCCTGGTGACAGGAACTAAACACGTCGGGCCTCTTCCCAAGTCTGGTCTAATCCCAGGGGGCCTTCTGCACCCCACCACCTTGATCCTACCACCCATAGTGCATGGGGCACCCAGCCCCGAACGAATCCTATGACTCCTCCCAATTCCAACCTCCCTACAGCGCCTAGCTGTAGTATCTGATACTGGAGGACTGAAAAAGGGAAGAAGATCAAACAGCCGGGATGCCCCATACATTATCCTGGCCTGACCCAGGTTTGCATGCATTCCCAGACACATCCTCCCCAACTACATAATCCCCAAAACAGAACAAAACTCAATCAAACACAAAACACACACACACACACACACACACACTCAAAACACACATACACACAAATCAAATCACCAATAAACCCCCCAAAACAATCCCCTAAAACAAAACTCTAGATAGAATCTTCAAAGGGAATTCAAGAAAACTACAAATTGAATAAAAATGCCAATACACAGAATGGCACAGTCACTTTCTATTCAAAATTTTCAAAGTCTTTCAGCAGTCAAATTCCCAAGAGAAGTCCAAAATATAATCCTCAAGAAGCCCCGGCACCGCTCTCGCCAGCCGCTGGGACCTCTAAAAAGATCCCAGAAATTTCCTAGGCCCCACAATCAATAAGTCCATGGGGGCCCAAGTCCCGAAAAGCAATCTGCAGATGAATATCCAAAATGGCACTCTCACTGCCAATAGGAAGATCTTTCAACAGTCATTAAAACCACAGAGGTTCTCTCACTGCCTCTGAAGTAAAAATTCAATTCATATGCAGCAAATAAATTCCCAATAAGTTATTTATTTAGAGATCGAAACTTGCTTTTGGAATGTCAGGGCAGAAAGAAAAAAAACCTCCACCACTCACCCCATGAGGGAAATACCCCGCGCTATGGAGCCACGACCCTGGACCCCAGCTGGAGCCCGCTAAAGAAGGCTCCAACGAGACACCTAGAGGCCGCCGATAGCACATCCACTTTTCATTAGACGTGCATCGGCAGCCCCCATAGCGGCCCCAATGCACACACAGGCACCCCTCAAAGGACGAGTAGGAAGCGGAATACTGAGTGCCCAGATCATCCTCACTTCAGTGAAGCATTACAAGTCCGCCAATTAAAAGCAGTGTGGTAAACACATAAAATAAACTCGCCAACATAGCATGCCAGCAGTGCCTTGAAGCAGTTCACAAACACTACTGTCCAACAACCACAAAGTACTTATCTCCCAGTATGGCTCCAATGGAATGTCTTCCCGGTTCACTGTCTGGGCTAAACACAGATGTCCAGGTCAAAAAAACGATAGTCTCCTCCTCGGTCCCACCAGTCCGTCAGTGAGACAATAACAGCACCCCAAATACGGCGCACAGTCCAATGCAGAGCCAAATCTGCAACACACGCCCGCCCAACACAGCAAACACCCGAGCAGGAATGCAAATCCAGTCATGCCTGCCCTCCAAGTCCAAACAACCAGCACTGCTCCTCTCCGGTCTCCCGATCCACCGACAGGACCACCGCAGCTCCCAGACTAGATGACACAAATGGGATGAAACGGGGTTCAGTAACAGTTCCAACAACAGCCCCAGTCTCAGTACAGGACAGATGTCCAGGACCAGGAATCAGCAAACAGATGCAAACTGCCAAACTATACTGCAGATAAACACGGACTGCAGATAAACGCGGACTGCGAAACAAATAAAACGGGACTCCAACTGACTGCTGAAAAGAAAAAAAACAAAATGGGATTCAAACTCAGCAAACTCAGCAAATCGAGCACAAAATAAATGTAACCCCTAGATGGTGCTATCCCAAGGGCTACTACCCCTGCCTGATTTGCCACTAAAAGGTTGAGGGGCCTGGATCCGATGGCGGGTGCCTCCACCCAGAGGTCAGGGTTTGTAAAAGTTAAACTAACTTGGTCACAGCCCTCTGGGACACTGCAACCCCCCCTTTTTTCCCACTAGTGGCCCACACGATATATCAGAATTACCTTCACAGTATACACTTACCCCCAGGACTGGTTCTGACAGTGTGACTCCTGGGACTCCCTGTAAAATAAGATGATACAGTGCAAAAACCACAGTACAATACTTTAACATAGACGAATACCTCAGGCAGTGTAACTTTGCTGAAACAAACAGATCTGATTTATTTAGGGGGATATAACAAGGACGGGGAAATCAGGTTAATTAGTTTAAACACATTAATAATCACAGTACTGTGCACATATTTCAGAATCCCAAATGTCCCTAATGTCACTCTTACTGGGTACCCAGGCAATAAGAGGCTAGCCTATTTGGTGCAGCTGGTTGGGGCCCTGAAGATGGAAAATGCATGCACAATACCCAAATTGTAATCCAGAGCCGGCAGGCTCAGTTCGTGGAGAAAGAAAGGAAAAGTAATCAGATGGAACACTTGCAATTAGATGATGGCAGGGAGCTACCCTGATTTGTACTCATTAATTCAATGCTGAAACTGAATGGAAGGCAGATTGTCCTGGATTGCCAGGCGGAGCAGACCATGTGGACAAGGTCCTTGTGACTGGACCCCAAGGCAGTTCAGAGCAAATGGATATAGTCTGGATTAAGATGGGGTTTACTTGCAGCTTCATGCACTCAATTCACTGTACAGGGGATTTGAAACGCGAGTCCCCTCTAGCACTACACACATTTATATGGAAAAAAGAAAGTACTATACCAGACAGGCTGCTTCTCTATCCCTATCACAATTACTGCACAGTACGCGGGAGAACACACAGCAGATTCAGTTCCTGACAGACCGAGCATGACCCAGCAACTTCTCCAGTCTTCTACAGGGTGAGCCTGGTTTCTACTTTTTGGATCTCCTTGATTCTCTTCACAGGTCAGATTCAGTCCAAACAAGCACTTGCACAAGCTGCAGACTGAAACTTGGGGCCTTACACGCGTTTCCCGACTAAAACTGCGCACTGAAGGAGAACAGGGCTCCTTCCCTCTTCACCGCCAGAGCTAAACTGAAACTCCAGTAGACAAAACCGGGCACTTCCTTTGAGTTCCTCCCAGTTCTTGGCTGGATTGGCTGTCACTCACAATAGCCTCCCCCTGTTGGTGCAAAAAGGTGCCAAAGTCTAAACTACATTTCCCAGAGTCACTGCCCATACAATCCTCTTGTGGCTGGCTCAGATTACGAGTCCAAGTTCTGATTCGTCCAGAGGCACCATTTTAGAGCTCCCTTAATCCACACTGATTGGTCCAGTTCAGCAGTTCAAAACTGGAATGGGGAACTAGGCAAACACAGCTCTGATTGCAAAGAAAAGCAGGTTAGACAAACTGTGTTTTCATTATTACTCTAAATGATTTCTGGCAAACAGTTACACCTTTCAGATAGGTTCCCTTTGCACTCCTAGTGACTGCAAAAACGGAGTGAATAGGCATCAGCTCGAGCAGGACTCAAGCAGAGAAACACACAGTCCCCCCCATACAAACCAATCATGTCTGCAAGCAGACAGCTCCCAAAGAGACAGTACCAGAGGCTCCAAAAACACTCACAGATAAATGCCTTAAACGCCAAACACCATTCAGGCTCAGAGCATTCAAGCAAGCTCCTGGAAGTCTTTTGGGAACCACCCATTTGCAGGGGGTTACACCCTTGCTGGCCTGGGAAAGCTTGACGTCCGCGTCAAGCAAGTACCCCCATAAGTTTCAATTGCAACCATACACATTTGCATTATGCTCACACATGTAATCATCAGTCAATATATCACTTTATTAGGAACACATTTCTGAAACGTTGCAGTACGTCACTCTTTACACAGTATTACACACACATTGTACCATAACTTAGGTTATTACCTCTTGTACATGAAACCTGAAGGGGGGGGCCCCTTCCCTATCAGTTACCTTGGGTCTGGATGGGGCAGGGGCACCATACCTAGAGGACAACACAAGTAACTTGGAGTTAGCACTGACTATCAGTTTAGGCAATGAGCTGGGGGACATATACACTTCTTTATGGACAACATTGAGAGGCAAGTCCACAGGCTTTCCCGAGGAATCATAACTGAGGTGCACCACAGACTTTATGGCTCGACCAGTCTTTCTAGGGGGAACTGTTACAGTCTCTACATTATGAGCCTCATTTTCAGCATTGACCTCACTTGTCAGGGGAGTCTCCATGGGGGTAGAGAGGCTAGAACTTGGGGCACTTTCAGCTCCAGGAGTTACAGTCTCTAAGTCCACTACATTTGGCTCACATGGAGAGCTTTTGGACACTGGCAGTAGACCGTCAGGGCACTCAAAATACTCTTCTTGTTCTGGTGTATCACCAGTCTGTTCCAGTCCATCATTTTCTTCCCCTGAAAGCTCAAACAGTTCAACCATACACAATGATTCCACTTCATCTGACCTGATGCTTTGCACTTCACTTTCTGGGAGCATTGGCTCCAGGGATGAAGCTGGAGGCTGAGACAGTCCAGAAGACCCAGCTTCATCTCCAGTATTGACTAGGGGATTGCCCCAAAACAATTGACTCAGTTCGTAAGAAGGGTAGTATTCAAAGTCACACTCACTTTCTTCTGATATGGACTGACAGTCATGCTCAACTGGGACTTGTGGAGGGGAACACTTTAACTCTGCTTCTGTAGGTGCAGATTTTCTTGATCTTTTCTTAGCAGCAGCTCTAGTCACTGGTCCAGAGGGGGCATCTTCTGGGGGCTCAGACTCAATTAAGATTTGTCCAATGGACAGTAAATGATTTCTATGCATTGTTTTACATCTTTGAATTATTCTCAGGCCTTACTTTTGTACACTGGCAGATCATCTAGTTTGCACACTACAATGGAGGAGATGGTGCCATCTGTCAGCAATCTTGTGTTTGCCATGCAGTCCCAGATTTCTTAGCAATACCCGATCTCCCTCCTGGAGTTCCTGTGCTTTCACCTTTTTATCATACCGTTCTTTGTTGGCCAGATTTCTTTTGGCAGCCATGGTTTGAGCCAGTTGGTACGCATGATTTAGCTGGGCCTTTAACTTTTGCACATACTGTAAATAGTTGTCAGCTCGAACCCCATCAGGAGAGATCCCAAAACACACATCTACCGGCAATCGAACTTCTCTTCCAAACATCAAGCAGTAGGGGGAGAACCCAGTGGCATCACTTTTGGTGCAGTTATAAGCATGTACCAGGGTGCTAATTTGTTGGCTCCATCTAGGCTTGTCCTTTGGGTGTAGGGTGCCTAGCATATCTAGCAAAGTGCGGTTGAAACGTTCAGGCTGTGGGTCCCCCTTGGGGTGGTAAGGAGTGGTTCTGGACTTTCGTACTCACAGAGAAAGCATCTCTTTGATCAGACGACTCTCAAAGTCTCTCCCTTGATCAGAATGGATTCTTTGTGGAGCCCCTAGTGAACAAAAAGTTTTCTACAAGTACTTTGGCCACAGTGGATGCTTTCTGGTCTTTGGTGGGGAAAGCTTGGGCATATCTCTGAAATGGTCAGTGATCACCAGCACATTACTGATATTTCTTTGATCTGACTCCAAACTCAGAAAATCAATATAGACCAGCTCCATGGGTGCACTGGTGGTGATGTTAACAAGGGGGGCAGCCCTCTGGGGCAAAGCTTTCCTCTGTAAGCAGCGACTACAAGTTCGAATGTGTTGCTCCACAGCAGCCCCCATCTTAGGCCAATAGAATCTGGATCTCACCAAGTCAAGTGTTCTGTCTATAACAAGGTGCCCTATGTGGTTGTGCAAGGGCCTCAGTACTGAGTCTCAAAAGGCAGTGGGCAGCACTAGTTGTTGTTTGTCTACTTGTCCCCCTCTGTCTACTGTTTCTCTGTATAACAGTTTCTTAATCAGTTTCAACTTAGGACCTTCTTTGTATAACAATGCAGTTCTCAAATCAGTGGAGCATAATTTGGACACATCTTTTCCTGCATAGAGGGCTTCTAAAGATGATTTGATCATGGAATCACAGGATTGAGCCCGCCAAATACTGTCATTGTCCAGATGAGGCAGTGCACCAATGTCTATTGCAGAAAAGTGGCAATAAGCAGCAGGTATGCAGTTCTCAGAGGGTCCCAAGCAATCCACCATGCAGTCCACTGTGTCCGTGGACATTTGTTCCTCCCTGTCAAACTTCTGCCAGAGTGCCCGAATATCAGGTTCTGACAATCTGACCCAATCATTCTGGGGAACAGGCCTCCAGGAGAGAGCATCAGCATCTATGTGGTTCAGGCCTGCTCAGTATTTAACAGCATAGTCATATGTAGATAATGCAGAAAGCCACCTATGGCCAGTGGCATCCAACTTAGCTGAGGTCTGCACATAGGTCAAAGGATTATTGTCAGTTTTACTAGTATTTTGCCCCATACAAGTACTCATGGAATTGGTCAACAATAGCCCACTTAAGCTAGAACTCAAACTTATGTACAGGATAGTTCTTTTCGGATGGGGTCAGGCTTCTACTGGCAAAGGCCACTGGTCTCAGACCATTCTCGTGCTCTTGGTACAACACAGCCCCCAACCCTTGCAAGCTAGCATCAGTGTGCAGGACATAAGGTTTTCTTGGATCGGCATAGGCCAGCACTGGAGCGTGGGTAAGTTGATATATGATCTCATGAAAAGCAGTCTCACAATCAGGAGTCCAGCGGGCCCCAAATACTTCACTTGGACGAAAATACTCTCTTTCAGTCTTGAGGGATGCTGACTTTTTGTATTTTTTGTGGGTTGGGGGATACCCTTGAGTAAGGTTAAGTAAAGGTCGGATCACTCTTGAATAGTCCTTGATGAAATGCCGATAATAACCACAGAATCCCAGGAATCTTGCAGTTCTTTAGATTTTGGCTGTGGCCAGGTGGTCAAGGCCTCAACTTTACTTGGGTCGGCCCTTCCCCTCGTGGATACTATGTGTCCCACATACTTTACTGATGTTTGAAAGAATTGACACTTATCAATGGACAGTTTAAGGCCAAAGTCTTCCAGTCGGTCCAATACCTTAAATAATTGGCTCTCATGTTCCTCCAGTGAGCTGCCAAACACAATAACATCATCTAGGTATACCAGGAACTCTAGTAAGTTCAAGTCCCCCACTGCACACTCCATCAATCATTGAAAAGTGGCTGGGGCACCTGAAATCCCTTGAGGCATCCTCATGAATTCATAGAAGCCAAGCGGACAGATAAAGGAAGTCTTCTCACGGTCCTCTGGGGCCATCGGGATCTGGTAGTACCCACTGTGGAGATCCAGCACAGAGAACCACTTGCTCCACGTTTAGGCAGTCAAAGCATCCTGAATGTGGGGCATTGTGTACTGATCAGGGATAGTCCGCTGGTTTAAGGTGCGATAATCCGCACATCCTTACTGTCCCATTCTTTTCCCTCACTACCACAATGGGGCAAGTATAGGGGCTTCTGGATTCTTGTATTACACCAGCAGCTAACATCTCTTGCAGATGCCGTCTCACATCATCTATGTCAGCAGGTGCCAGGCGTCGAGACCTCTCACGAAATGGTCTTTTGTCATGCAGCCGGATATGGTGCTCAGCTCCTTGCGCACATCCTAAGTCCCATTCCTATAAAGAAAACACCTCATCTCTCTGGGCAAGCTTCTCACTGATCCTCACTTTCCATTCAGCTGGCAATGGGGAGTCACTGAAATCAAACAAGTCAGGCGTTACTCTGTCATTCTTCCCTCAACTCTTGCTGCTGGGTAGCACTGCAGTGTCTGCACAATGCACATTAGCAGGTGCAACCTCTATTTACTCGAATTCTCTGTCAGACACATTATGAACCTGAACCATTACCTTCTGGCATAAGCATGGGCTCTAGTGGCAAAATACTAGGCTCGACCAGCAGCCCCTCCGGCAATTTTCCATCACCTGGTGCATCCAACATTAATATTTTATTCCTAACATCCTTTCTGATACGGACCTCTCCCTGTAAGGTACACTGGGCATTTGGCGCCAGGATCAGAGATTCAGGATCCTTCTTCCAGACAATTCTGACCGGTTCCTCTGGTTCTACTTTTTCAGCATCTCTCTGTGCCTCATAGGCTTTCTTAATTAAAGCCGGAATTCTTAAAGATCTACTAGTCCTTGACCCCTGTTTTTCATAACACAACTGTGCCAGCCTTCCAAACATATGAGGTAGCAAGTAGAGTTTTATTTTCTCAGAAGATGCCAGAAGGGGAAGGAAGGAAACATATTCAATTCAGTGCTTTAGAGTAACTGGTAATTGCTATTTTTCTTTTAAACTTAGATTGTGGGCTTTTAGTGACACTGTACTTTCTTTGTTGTCTTTACTTAGAATTGTTTTTGGGCTGTTGAAAATTTAAAATGTAATGGTGGTGTAATTCTGTGCTATCTGTAATTGCTGCAAATTTTATCTTGGCTTGTCTGACTTCCCTTGTAGTTGGGTGAAGGGTGTTAATTGTCTGGCCTCTGACCTCAGCTACGTGATAACTGGAGGTGGGGCTTAGTCAGAGTTGAGGTAGCAAGTAGAGTTTTATTTTCTCAGAAGAAGCCAGAAGGGGAAGGGAGGAAACATATTCAATTCAGTGCTTTAGAGTAACTGACAATTGCTATTTTTCTTTTAGACTTAGATTGTGGGCTTTTAGTGACACTGTACTTTCTTTGTTGTCTTTACTTAGAATTATTTTTGGGCTGTTGAAAATTTAAAACGTAGTGGTGGTGTAATTCTGTGCTGTCTTTAATTGCTCCCTCCCCTTCCCCCAACTCTTAGTTATATGCCCTGTTAAATCTGATTGACAGGAGCTAAACACAGGGTATAGTAAGGGGTGTGAAGTAGGAGGGGCATAAGGGGAAAGAAGCCCACCCTCAGCACGACAAGTGTTTTGACTCATTTATTTATTTATTGGTTTTTTTTTTGTTTTTTTTTTTAAATTATCTGAGGATCAGGGCAGGATTTTTAGGACAGTAAATTAATAAAAAGGAACTAGGAGAGCTAGTAGCAGACAAGTAGTGGAATAGCAGTATAATTGCAGTATAATGTGGGAGTGGTGCAATGCAGTGGCTGTGGGGCAGCCATATTCAGGCAGACCTTCTGGACACTGAGGTGCTGCCCTATCTGCATGCATCTCTGGACTGTGGGATGAGGTAGCCAGACCCAGAGCGGAAGTAAACTGGGTCAGGAGTACCATCACCCTCATCCAGAGACCACCCAGTCCAATGCAACTGCCTCAAAGGATGCCGAGAACAAGGAGCACTTGGATGACAGTGGGCTCAGGGAGGTTAGAGCAGTCAGGCAGGGGCATCCCAGATCCTATTCCACTCAAGAACTCCATATGCCACACTGGCAAATGAGGACAACCAAATAGAGGTACCCAGAAGTGGAAGGAAAGGATGTGGAGGTTAGCCAAGGAGGTGACCTCAGCGGAAAGCAGTGGTCCCCAGAGGAGGAGGAGGAAGTGAATCCTGATGGGGACTCCATCATAAGAGGATCCAGCTAGGAACACAGGAGGGGAGGGCAGGAGGTGAGGTGCCTACCAGGTGCCACAGCATGGAGGATGGAAGGAAGAGATCCTGAGGATCACTGGGAAGGCAAGATGGGAGGGTGAGCTGGATGTCATTATCCACCTAGGTACTAATGACCTGGCAAATGGGGAGACAAAGGAAGTTCAGGAAGAGTTTAGGAAATTGGGAGGGTCTCAAGCAGTAGCTACTTCTGTCACTTTCTCTGAAGTACTACCTGTGAGAGGCAAGGAGAGCATAGAGTGCATGCACCAGGAACTTTAACTCATGGTTGAAGAACTGGTGCTGTGAGGAAGGGTTTGATTCATTGGTGGCTGGGATCCACCTGGAGGGATGGAGGTTTGTTCAAGCCTGATGGCCTGCATCCATCCTGGAGGGGAATCCAAGCACTCAATGATAAGTTTAAATGCTACATTGACAAGCATTTAAACTAGCAAAGGGGATGGCAGGCCAGCAAGGAGGGTACCTACTTGCTCATCCCCCACAGCTAGCAGTGGAACCAGTGAACCAGAGGAGTGGCTATCTCTACAAAGCAGTGTGCAAAAGATGGAGATTAGTGCCCAAGAGGTGGATAAGCAGAAAAGGGGCAAAATTCAGCAGAAGGGCAGACAGCAAGGAGAACCAGGGATAAAGGACAAGCAAGGAAGGGGTGGAGTAGAACAGCGAAACAGTCTAGGGAGGTCAAATCATGGAAAGCCATGTGTGCAAATGCCAGGAGTCTTAGCAACAAGGTGGAAGATCTGGAGGCTGTCAAGATGCAGTCAGACCTGGACATTGTGGCCATCACTGAAACCTGGTGTAAATGATAACCATAACTGGGAGATGGCCATACCTGGCTACAACATATTCAGAAGAGACAGAGCAGGCAGGAAGGGAGGAGGAGTGGCACTGTATGTGAAAAATGACATAAGGGCCACAGAGATCCAGGAGGAACAAAATGGGGGAGAGATACTATGGGTTAAGCTGGAAAGGAAAATGGGGACAGCCATCCGCACAGGTGTGGTCTCAGACCACCAGCCCAGGAGGAAGAAACAGATTGGGAGTTGATGCTAGCCATCCAAAGGATGGCAGACAAGGGTGAGGTAGTACTGGTTGGAGACTTATATTCCAGATGTGGACTGGAGCATCCCAGCAGCAGCATCAACTAGGAGCAGATTTATCCTGGACTCCTTCAGGTGCCTTCCTCAAGCAACTGGTCATGGAACCAACTCGGCAGAAGGCAATACTGGACCTTGTGCTCACAAACAGGGACAGTGTGATGGGGGTAACAGTGGGGAGCACCTGGGAACAATGACCACCAGTCATTGTGGTTTGAAATCACAGAAAGAGCAGAACCAAACCACACAAAACACGTATCCTGGATTTTAGGGGGCAGGCATTGGGAAAATGGGGAGATACTTGAAAAGAGGCATTAAGGGAGGACGAGAATCAGGGTTGAGGAACAGCGGGCAGTATTTAAAATGGGGATTACAAGAACAACAGAATTATTCATTAAGTAGGTTAGCAAAAGGAAAAGGAAGAGGTGACCATTATGGTTTTCCAAAGAGGTAGCAATGAAAGTGAAAGCCAAAAAGCTTGCATTCAGGCAATACAAAAAGACACAGGCAGAAGGGGATAGGAGAAGTACCAGAAGAAGCAAAGGGAGGCAGGGAGGTCAGTAAGGGAAGCCAAAGCTCAGACAGAAGAACACATTGCAAAATCAGTGGGTAGAGGACAAAACCTTTTACAGGTACATAAGTGAAAAAGAAAGACAAAGGGAGGGATAGTGAGACTGAAGGGGAGGATGGGGCGCGTGGAGGATGACAACAGTAAAGCTGACATATTGAACAGGTATTTCTGCTCAGTCTTTACTGAGGAAGAGGAGGTAATGGGTCTGAAGGGGTACAAAGCGTGTGAATGGTGCAGAAATGGACACAAGTCCTTTACGAGAAAGGGTCCTGAAGGAACTGGAAGTAATAAGAGTTGATAAAGCAATGGGGCCAGATGGGGTGCACCCAGGGTCCTTAAAGAACTAAGAGGGGTGGTGGCTGAACCTCTGGCTATCCTGTTTAGCCAATCACTGGAAACAGGGAGGTACCCAAAGACTGGAGGACAGCAGATGTAGTCCCCTTATACAAAAGCGGGAACAAAGAGGAAGCAGGGAACTACAGACCAGTCAGCCACACCTCAGTAGTGGGGAAGATCATGGAAGCACTACTGAAGGAGAGATTGGTGGAATATCTGGTTGTCAGTGGACTACAGGACCCAAGGCAGCATGGTTTCACCAGGGGGAGGTCATGTCAGACCAACCTCGTTGAATTTTTTGACTGGGTGACTAGGGAGGTGGATCAGGGGAGGGCAGTGGACATGGCCTATCTGGACTTCAGCAAGGCCTTTGACACTGTGCCATAGAAGACTATTACACAAACTGGGAATATGGGTGTGGACAGGACAGTAGTGTGGTGGGTAGGTAACTGGCTGGGTGACAGGACACAGAGGGTGGTGGTAAATGGCTGTCACTCCACAGAGGGAAGAGTGACCAGTGGGGTACCACAGGGATCGGTGCTGGGACCGGTCCTATTCAACATCTTCATCAGTGACATTGCACAGGACCTAGAAGGCAGAATTTCACTGTTCGCTGATGACACAAAGCTCTGTAACAGAGTAGACACATCAGAGGGTGTAGACAGAATGAGAAGGGACCTGCAAAAACTTGAAGAATGGGTCAGGGGTTTGGCAGTTGAAATTCAATGCAAAGAAGTGCAAGATAATGCATATGGGGCACAAAAACCCTGGCACAATATGTCAGTTGGGGGGTGAGGATATAGCATGCACCAAGCAGGAAAGGGATCTTGGGGTTATCATCTCTGATGACCTCAAGGTAGGGAAACAGTGTGACAAGGCAGCAGGTAAAGCAAATAGGATGCTGGGATGTATAGGCAGGGGCATCACCAGCAGGAAAAGGGAGGTCATAATTCTGCTATACAAGACACTAGTGAGGCCCCACCTGGAGTACAGTGTACAGTTCTGGAGACCATACCTACGTAAGGACATAGACAGGGTAGAGAAGGTTCAGAGGAGGGCAACAAAGATGGTGCATGGATTGCATCACAAGTCCTATGAAGACAGGTTGAAGGAACTGAACATGTACTCCTGGAGGAGAGGAGGAGAGAGGGATATCAGAGACATACAAGTATCTCACAGGGAGGAACAGGGTGCAGGAATACACTATTTTAAGGAAAAGATGTTCCAGGACTAGAGGGCATGGGATGAAGTTGGAGGAGGACGATTCAGAGGAAACATGAGGAAGAATTTCTTCACAGAGCGGTGGTGGACAAGTGGAACACCCTGCCAGAGGAAGTGGTGGGGGCTGAAACAATCACGGGATTTAAGAATGCATGGGATAGACATAAAGGAATTCTGGAGGTCAGGGGTAAGGGGCAACAGACTTCTAGGAAAACATAAACTGAACTTACAAGCTCAAATGGGCAGACTGGGTGGGCCATAGGCCCTTATCTGCTGACACTGTATATGTATCTATGTATCTATGAGCATTTGTTCCAATCAACAAAAAGACACCATCTTACAGTCCAGTGGGGGGACACACTAAGGCTAGGGTCTCTACTTGTTCGGCCACTCCAGCCACGGAGGTGGGGAAAGACTGCCAAATTCGGATATACCCAGAATAGGGGTAGGCCTTCTCACTTAACCCCCATACATGCAGTCCTTCTAATGGTTGTAAGGGTACGTCTGACAAATGCTTCTGATACCAATACTGGAACATAATTGTCACTTGGGAGCCACTGTCTAATACAGCTCTTGTGGACACTCCATTCACCTTTACAGTGGTCTCCATGGAGGGACCCACTATTCTGGACCAGTCTGGAGAGGCGGTGACGTGGGCCTCGGCAACTGACCTTGCCACAAAAGGATGTGAGTTAGCATTTTTGGGGCCCTCACTGGGATCATTTCGTGCTCCTCTTAACCACTGATTTGTTCTCCGAAGCTCTTCTTGTAGCCTATATGCAACTTTGTCAGTGTCTTCTGGGGACCGGCATTCCCTCTTCATATGCCCATCCTTCCCACAATTATAGCAAAACATACTTTCTGGAGTTTGAGCTGGCCGAGGCGCCACACTGGGAGCCAGGGTGGGGGTACTACTAACTGGAAACCTTGGTGCCATCTCTGTCTGTGGCGTGATAAGCGTTTGGAGACATCTCGTCAGTTTCTCCACTTCCATGGTCAAGGAATCAAGTTTGGAGCTGTTATGAGCAGGAGATACATGGGTGGGTACCCCAACCCCCATAGCAGATGCAGTCGGATATAGGTCGGGGCCCGCACCTGCAGGCATGGCCTTCATAAAGGGACTGTTTTGACCCCGGATCTCTCTCAACAGTTCGCCCCATTGTGGCATATCTTTTCCTCTCAGAGCACTCATTAACTGCCAACCTCTGCCCCTGAACTTCACTTGATGGGTCACCCTCAGTCACTCGGGTCGTAGCCGCAGCTATTGGTGCAAGTCCCTCCCAAGGTCGCCTTTTCTCAACTCCTTGAATTTCTCTCATTAGCTTATCATAGGAGGTGGGGATTCCAGTCGATTGGCCAGGCGTAACTGAAGCAACAGCAGTTCTGAGAAGGGGCCAGACTTAAGGATCCTGTCCAGCCTGGTTCGGTCCAGTTCAGTCGCTGGCAAACTACCCTTTCTGAGGCATTCTTACAACAATTTCTCCAGCCGAGATACATACACAGACAACAACTCCCCTTGGTACTGTTGTGCATTTCTTACTCTCCACCATAGGTCCTCATCAGAATCTGGGCTCTCATACACATTCTCCAAGGCCTCAAGATAGGCCTGTGCAGTTGCTTCAGGGTTACTGGCCCGTTTAGCACGGATGGTAGCCAGGGCAGGACCTCGGAGGCTCTCACCATCCCTCTTTCGCTTTTCGGCTTCTGAGCATTGCCATTCTAGCACTTGGGGGGCAACATAGTCTATCCAGGTCTCCCAGTCATCCTCACCTTGGGGGGTGGGGAGGGTGCCAGAGAAGATCCTCAACCTTCTGTAAGAGTCGTGACTAATGGCAGGTGCATAAATAGGAGCCTGCATTGGTTCAGCCACCATTACGGGTACTGGAGTGGGAGAGGGTGTTGGGGGAAGAACACCCCCAGGTGGCAAGAATAGTTTCTTCAAGTCCTCCATAGTTTTCCCTTCCCCCAGCAACCATTTAGCAAATTTCCCCTAAAAAGTTTCAGATAGTGGTGGGGGCTCATTCGCTCCCCCGGGTCTTTACTGTTCTTAGTTATGACTCTTCAGGCAGTGAGGGCTCCCTCTGGGGTGATAGTCTGTGGCACTTTGGAGCTATCTATGGGATCCTTAAACTCTACTAGGGCCAGGAAAGTGTGGGTGAGTAGATTAGCATGCCGACCCACCACCACAGGGTTTTGTAAACCTTCCACCTTGGAAAGTACTTCCTGTACAGTGTCCGTATTGATACCCAGGGGGATGTCCAGGATAAACATAGCATATTGGGGATCGATCTCCTCCCCAGTACACCACTCCACTCCACCAGCCGGTGCACAGCCACTTCTGTCGGGGTACCCATTAATTTTTTTTTCTTAACAGTGGTTCGTAAATATGGCCACTAGAGGACATACAATCCAAGCGGTGAGCCTCCAACATGTAACCCCTAGATGGTGCTATCCCAAGGGCTACTACCCCTGCCTGATTTGTCACTAACAGGTTGAGGGGCCTGGATCCGATGGCGGGTGCCTCCCCAGAGGTCAGGGTTTGCAATAGTTAAACTAACTTGGTCACAGCCCTCTGGGACACTGCAACCCCTTTCTTCCCACTAGTGGCCCACACAATATATCAGAATTACCTTCACAGTATACACTTACCCCAGGACTGGTTCTGGCAGTGTGACTCCTGGGACTCCCTGTAAAATAAGATGATACAGTGCAAAAACCACAGTACAATACTTTAACATAGACGAATACCTCAGGCAGTGTAACTTTGCTGAAACAAACAGATCTGATTTATTTAGGGGGATATAACAAGGACGGGGGAAATCAGGTTAATTAGTTTAAACACATTAATAATCACAGTACTGTGCACATATTTCAGAATCCCAAATGTCCCTAATGTCACTCTTACTGGGTACCCAGGCAATAAGAGACTAGTCTATTTGGTGCAGCTGGTTGGGGCCCTGAAGATGGAAAATGCATGCACAATACCCAAATTGTAATCCAGAGCCGGCAGGCTCAGTTCGTGGAGAAAGAAAGGAAAAGTAATCAGATGGAACACTTGCAATTAGATGATGGCAGGGAGCTACCCTGATTTGTACTCAGAAATTCAATGCTGAAACTGAATGGAAGGCAGATTGTCCCGGATTGCCAGGCGGAGCAGACCATGTGGACAAGGTCCTTGTGACTGGACCCCAAGGCAGTTCAGAGCAAATGGATGTAGTCTGGATTAAGCTGGGGTTTACTTGCAGCTTCATGCACTCAATTCACTGTACAGGAGATTTGAAATGCGAGTCCTCACTAGCACTACACACATTTATATGGAAAAAAAGAAAGTAGTATACCAGGCAGGCTGCTTCTCTATCCCGATTGCAATTACTGCACAGTACCTGGGAGAACACGCAGCAGATTCAGTTCCTGACAGACCGAGCGCGACCCAGCAACTTCTCCAGTCTTCTACAGGGTGAGCCTGGTTTCTACTTTTCGGATCTCCTTGATTCTCTTCACAGGTCAGATTCAGTCCAAACTAGCACTCGCACAAGCTGCAGACCAAAACTTGGGGCCTTACATGCATTTCCCGACTAAAACTGCGCACCGAAGGAGCACAGGGCTCCTTCCCTCTTCACTGCCAGAGCTAAACTGAAACTCCAGTAGACAAAACTGGGCACTTCCTTTGAGTTCCTCCCAGTTCTTGGCTGGATTGGCTGTCACTCACAATAGCCTCCCCCTGTTGGTGCAAAAAAGGCTCCGAGGTCTAAACTACATTTCCCAGAGTCACTGCCCATACAGTCCTCTTGTGGCTGGCTCAGATTACGAGTCCAAGTTCTGATTCGTCCACAGGCACCATTTTAGAGCTCCCTTAACCCACACTGATTGGTCCAGTTCAGCAGTTCAAAACTAGAATGGGGAACTAGGCAAACACAGCTCTGATTGCAAAGAAAAGCAGGTTAGACAAACTGTATTTTCATTATTACTCAATGATTTCTGGCAAACAGTTACATCTTTCAGATAGGTTCCCTTTGCACTCCTAGTGACTGCAAAAACTGAGTGAATAGGCAGCAGCTCGAGCAGGACTCAAGCAGAGAAACACACAGTCCTCCCATACAAACCAATCATGTCTACAAGCAGACAGCTCCCAAAGAGACAGTACCAGAGGCTCCAAAAACACTCACAGATAAATGCCTTAAACGCCAAACACCATTCAGGCTCGGAGCATTCAAGCAAGCTCCTGGAAGTCTTTTGGGAACCCCCCATTTGCAGGGGGGTTACATAAAAATAAAACGAAACACAAAAGAAAACTATGCAGACGGTCAGCCCAGCGTGGCCGCCGTCTTGATCCACAGGTGATACCCCCTTAGCAGGGTTCCTTATCATGGATCTGCCTGTACCCTTACTCCAAAATCTCCTTCCACAGGGGAGAAATGCAATACTCAAGGATTTTTCATCCTGCCGCATTAGAAGAAACCAATTGCTAAGTAAAATACTTGTCAGCTGTCACAAAGATCTGGAGTAGAGAGTGGTGAATACAGTGACTGTCCATTAATCCTAAACATCTTTGGGTTATAATCCCTCCCCTGAACACATAGGGTAGTGTGCTTACACAAAAGTAGAAAGTTTCTTACAGAACAAAGTCCTATGGTTCACTGTGTATGCCCCGTTGCTACCTAAACCCTCCAATCTGTCATTGGTCTGGCCCGGGCAGGGAATTCCCCTGTGGTGTTTTGGACAGATTCCCCCTTCTCTCTTTCCTTGGTGTTTGCCCTCACCTATGCCTTGAAACTGTTCACTTTCTCTTAAAACTACCAGTCTTGACATTTACCACCCCCCTTGGCAAGCTGTTCCGTCTAGCCACCATTCTCTGTGAAATTTATGAAATACTTCCTTGAATATCTTCCCCCATCACCATTTTATTATGACCCCTGCTTGTCAGTCCAATGTGACACTTGAAGAGGTCCCAGGTCCTGAACACAGTTCTTTATTCAGGAATCTCATTTCCCTTTTGGCCTCTAAAGCATATATTTTCAGACTGGTCAGATGCTCCTTGCATGTTTTCCCTGCTGTTCCTGTATCATCTTTGCAGCTTGCCTTTGGACTGTCTCTATATATTCCGTATGTAGGTATATAGGAAGTGTCAGACTGAATTCGGCAATTTTCCAATTGAGGCAGTCGTACCACTTATCAGTGGTTTAGTCATCTGTAACATGGATTGACTTCATCCATTCAGTTTACTCTGCTTCAAGAAGCGAATTCCAGTTGTTTATTCTCTCACTAAAGTAATGCTTTCTCCAGTCTGTGTTGAACAAATTTTCTTCCAATTGACAATTGTGACCCCTATTTATTTGTTGACTTGTTCATTTGTGTGCATATGCTTTATGCATTTGGTCATTCATAAATTCTTATTGCCTCCAGATGGTATAGACTTCAGAACTGGACACGATAACCCAAGTACAGCTTTACCAAGGATTCATATGACACATACAAAAATAACCAGCAGAAGAAGGACTTGTGTTCTGCTGATTAACTGCAGTGCCCCTGATCCATAGATTAGTTGTCCCTGTCCCCCATCCCCTCCAACCCTGACCCTCTCAAACCCTGACCCCCCACCCACCCAACTTGGTGGCTACCTCAGATGAGAGTTCATTCCATCCTGATATGACACTCTGTAAAGTTTCTTCTGACCTTCTTGAACCTCCCCCCCAACAGCTTAACACAGTGTCCCCTATTTGTCTTGTTATTTATTTATTTTGTTTATTGAATTTTGTTGACCGGGTAGGCCCACTGAGACTAGAACCCCCTTTTTCAGGGGCAACCCGGGGGTACAGATGCTAACCAACTGAAATTGAACCAAATTAAGCTGCTGGTGGTATTTTTAGTGAATGGGAGAAATTTGGCAGGGACACTGGGGAAATTCCCCTACTCTGGAGGGCGCTGTTGGTGGAAATTTTTGCCAGAATACTTGCGGGCGCCTACGGAGAAGGACGTGGGGAGGCCTGAGGAGCCGCTCTCCTCCTCAGCCATCAGCTTGCACTACAAGCTTAAAATGGAACCTACCTCGGAAGGAGGTGCTGCACAAGCGGCGGTTTCATTGACTGCGATGGAGGTAGAATCGGAAGACGGAAAAAAACACTACGAGATGAAGTTGTTATACAGGAACAGCTAAACGACATGGAACAGAAGTATAATGAAAGGCGGAATGCTTTACTAGAGGAGCTGGAGCAACGTCGTTCGGGTTTGACGGTTACGCATAGCCAGGAAACGGAAGTGGAGCGGGGAGAGCCCCAGCTGGATACAGACTGTTCCCTTTTGGTTAAAGGAGCTTCAGATAAAGTAATAAACGTTACGGACACTTTTGAGTCTGAATCACCACCTTTGCAAGCGATGGGTGAGTCTTTTACTTCAGCTACTATGGATATGCATTTTTTGACTACTACAGCAAATATGGGGGGGACCTTAGTCTTGTCTGAAAACCCTTCAGTAGAAGTTCATCCCAAGGTGTTTATTGCTCATACCCCTACGGGTAGTTCTGAAGACCTGGTCGTTACCTCCTGTGTTTCAGACACGAAGATTTCACCCTTACAGGAATCGCCCCCCCCAAACCAAAATAATGTACATACGGGGTCTGTAGAGGCTCCGGTTTCTCCTTCATGGGTGGCATCAGCCCTGGAGGCTGCAGGGTGGGTCAGATCCCCAGATGGAAAATCTTGGGACACAAATATACAGACTTTAGAGGCTTCCCAGCCTTCATCAGACCCTTTGGTTCCCAGTATACCTTTGGGTCAAATTTCTTTGTCTGCATCGGCCCCTTTTCCTAAAAGCTCTGGTCCTGACATGATGGATCACATAAGGGAACTGGAAGAGGGTGTATCAAGACGGCCTCATGAACCCCCATGAAGTCTCCCCCGAAATAATAGTTTCCCCGTTGCCGGGGCCATCGTCTGAGCCTGGGAAAAATGAGGAACCTTCAGTATGGCAAGGAAACATTTCAAAACGCCTATTTCCAGTCACTCTAGGACTAGGAAATGAACCAGCTGCAAGACGAAATGCTGTTCGTCTGAAATTTAGGGGGCCACAGGTTGAGATCCCTAATAGACTTTTTATTGGTCGTGACTTACTGAAAAATAGTATGAGGTTTTATACCTATGAGATTTATGCACTGATTCACATGCCAGGAGATTCAGTTTTTGACGTCAGTTTTAAACATCCAGCAGGTTTGGACAGATTTTGGAAGCAATATCTAGCTTTGAAACACACACCCTTGTGGAAACCTTACTTAGCTATTCCTTTGACTAAACCAGTCACGAAGAAAATTACTGTTTTATTTCGAAATGAAGGAGTGAATGTTGCAGACATTACCTACTGGTTGCAGCAACACTGTTCGGTTAAAGGTCCCCCGGAACCCATTCTTGATGATGAACATCTCTGGACAGGGGGTTGGAAATATCAAATTGACTTATGTCTTGAGAATGGTTTCACCAAGCACTTGCCGAATTGTTTTTTTTTTTGGGCCGGGATAGAGGGGTTCTTTTTTATCCGGGGCAGCCCAGAGCCTGTTATAAGTGTGGGGTTTTAGGTCATTTGAGTAATGTATGTGATCAAGAAAAATGTGGTTTGTGTGGTGATTAGGGGCATATAGGAGCACACTGTAGAAACCCCATGAAATGTAATTTGTGTGAGGAAAAGGGACACACTTTTCATACATGTACTTGGGCGTCACATAATCAAGCTAACAATACCCGCAGGGCTGAACAGGATGTTTTAGTCACAAATGCACAAAAAGAACGACAAAGGCTGCAGGATTTGATAGACAACTCTGAAATTCTGAAGGCAGCCTCGGACCCTGCTCCTAGCATAACTGAGGAAGTGGTATCTCACAACCCGATCCTTGATGAAATGGATACCAGTGCTTTGGCCCCTCCATCTTCTATTGATGTAGGACAGATTGGAATATTGGTTTCAGACCCTTTGCCCTTGACAAAATCTGATGAGCAGTCTAGATTGGGGCCTACAGTTACTGATTTACCTGCTGTGTCCCAAACTACTCAGGAACCCATTTGTATGCCCCCTCCTGGAGCTTTGTCTGATATTCCCTTTCAACGAGTCACTAGATCAAAAGCATCCAGAATAAATTCAGGGGTTCCACCTTATTTTTCAGAAGCAGAATGCCCCTCTCTGACAAACCCTTTTGCCCCTTTACAAGACCCTGACGGTGAGAGGAAGAGGCTGATTCAGATTTCTTGTCCATTGCCTCCTCACTCCCTGAACATGTCCAAGAATCTGAGATTAAGGACAAGCCCAAAACAAAAAAACGGAAAAAACGAAAGTGAAATTTGAATTTTTTATCGGGATTAATTTTTTTTTTCTCTCCCTCACTCTTTCCTAATCTGTTCTGGCAATGGATATTTCTTTTCTTACTATTAATGTTAATAGTATAAAGTCTCCATTAAGGAGATGCCTTACTTTTGCCAGTCTCAGTAATCATCCTGGTTCAATCATTTTTTTACAGGATACCAGGTTAAATTCCTTGGCATGCATTAAAAACATAAGTCAGGATTGGCGCTGGGGTGTATCTTTTTGGTCACCAGGAGAAGAAGTATGTGAAGGCTTAGGGATTTTATTGTTTTCCAGCATATCTATCAAAGTATTACAGCTTTTGGATATAGTGCCTGGTAGAGTTATGCTAATGGACATTGTAATTTCTCAGTGCATTTGCCGACTTTTAAACATTTATGCTCCCCAGTCTAAAGCTGATAGGGCAGCTTTATTTAAATGGATTTCCCCATATCTACATACCTCAAAGTTAGTGGTTTGGGAAGGGGACTTTAACTGTGGTTTAACGGATAGTGATTGGGGCCGTAAGACTAAAAAATTATTCTGTGACACAAATGCTTTGTTGTATGTTTTAAGAACAAACAATTTGGTGGACCATTATAACACACTACACCAAATGTCAGAGCACACTTTCCACAAAGGATCAATCTCTACTAGGATAGATTTTTGGTTCCTATCTCAGAGACTTTCTTGTACTTCAGTTATGACTTTGCCCTTAGAAACCTCTGATCATTTAATTGTTAAATTTACTCTCGGAACCTATCAAAAACTTAATTTGAGTTGTGGGTTTTGGAAGTTAAATACGTCCCTTTTACAGGATATCAATCTGGATGCACAGTTACATTTTTTTTTCCCTTAAGATCTGATATTAGTTTTTTATATGAGAGTCCACTGGATTGGTGGGAAGACACGAAACAGGACTTAAAATATATTTTTTTGCACTTTTCAAGACATAGAGCTTGAGATGCCTATCTCACATATTTGGGGTATAGGGCACGGTATATGGCCCTCTTATCAAAGGCAATTTCCTCCAAGAATGCACAAAGGCAAGATTTTTTGGTCCTCAAAAACAAAATGATAGCATTTCTCCATGACAGAGAAAAATGATATAGGAGTCAGCAGAAATATTTGATTACAGGTACTAAAGAGATGGTGAATCCTCTTGATTTATCTAGTCAAGATTTACCACCTTTGTATATGACCTCTTTAAAATCTTGAGACGGATCTTTGGTTGATGATACTCGACAGATTAGGAATATAGTACAAGAGTATTTTGTAAAAACCTTTTCTACTCCTGGTTTAGCATCTCCTGTTTCCTTTTACCACACCCTAGACATACCGTCACTTATGGATTCGGAGATTGCAGCTCTTTGGGCTCCTTTTACTCTAGTTGAAATTAAACAAGCAATTGGTCACTTATCATCTCATACTAAACCTGGTGGGGATGGATTGCCAAACCTATTTTACAAAAAATATGAAGATACTATTGCACCATGGCTGATGGTCATTTTCCAAGCGATTTGGGAGGAACAAAGAGTTACCCTTAGTATGGGAAATGGGGTCCTATTTTTTGTTTATAAGAAAGGAGACCCTACAGAATTACAGAATTGGAGGCCTTTAAGTCTACTGACCTCTGATTATAAAATTCTAGCTGTTATACTTAACAACCGACTTTTAGCAGTTTCAAAAAAATTGTTGATTTCTACTCAAACATGTGCCGTTACGGGTAGTAATATATCCCAGAATTTAATTTTCATTAGGGAATTAATAGAACAAGGTTTACAGCACAAACTAACTGGTTACCTTCTAGCATTAGATTTAGAAAAAGCTTTTGAAGCATTAAGACATGATTACCTTTGGAATATCTTAGCATATTATGGTATACCATCTTCCTTTTTAAATTTACTTAAAACCCTTTATAGATCGGCAATGGTAACACCTTTGGTTAATGGACATATGGGAGTTCTGGTCCCATATCGGATCGGAGTTAGACAGGGCCGCCCGTTGAGTCCGCTTTTATTTGTTTTTGGTTTGGACCCTTTATTGAGATATATAGAAAGGGATACCCAGGTTCATGCCATTGTATCCTCTGAGGGTTATTGTTTTTCAAAAATTCTAGCATATGCAGATGATTGTATTTGCTCCATTGCGGATGTAGATTCTGGGACACACATTTTGACTTTTTTTCATTCCGTACAATTGGGCACTGGTATTACAATTAATACGTCCAAATGTTTTTTGTTACCTTTAGGCCGTGCTCCTGGAGCTAAATTGTTTGACACACCAGAAATCAATACAAAAGTGAAATTACTCGGGGTTTATTTTGGTTCTCTTGATTCAGTGAATAGTAATTGGGATGGAATTTATGATACTGCTCTTTCTAAAGTTAAAAAGTGGCAGTCCTGGAAAATGACAGGAAAAAAATGCATTTTTCTGTTAAAATCCTACATAGCCCCTCTTTTTCTTTATCTGACTCGTATTTTCCCTTTGCCTTTTGGTATGCATACTAAAATTATGGGTCTATTTTTTCAGTTATTGTGGGATAGTCGTTTAAATCCAGTGAAGAGAGCACACACCTACAGACCCTGGAAAGAAGGAGGCTTGGGTATGATACACCCTATTGTGCAGTTTTTGGGAATTGTTTTTATTCCTCAATTCGGCCTCTTTTGCTGGAAGACACTGTTGCAGGTAATATGTGCATGTCCCTATGGGGAGCCCCTTTTCTAGCAGCCTGGGGTTGAGGGAAATGGCACCCTATAGAAAAACAGCTTCCTCTATATGTGCATTATGCACTTAAATATATTTGCTTATGGAAAATAGAATTAAGTTGGTTTGTGACACATGAGAGGAAGTCCTTTTATAATTATATAGTTTCTAAATGTTATTTTGAGGAACCTCTTTTTTCTGTATCTGTTGATATAGATACGTCCTTTTTGATTGCCAGTATGATTGAGCCCAGAATACTGGAGAAAATGCGAGATGTGGTTTGGTTGTGCGCTCATCAGAAACTGAATGTGAAAGCTAACCAAAAACATAAACAAATATGTGATAGGGTTTGTCCAGAAGCTTTTTGTCAAGGACAGTTGGAAACGATACAACATTTATATTTGGACTGTTTATACACCAAATCCTTTTGGTCAGCTCTGGCACTTTGGTGGGGGGAACCACTGTTTGAGTCTATTACTTACAATATTTTGATATTAGGCCAACTCCCAGGGGAATGGTGTAAATGGAAAAGAATATGTTATACTGGCTTCGCCTTAAATGGCATATTTGGCAGGCACGGTGTTTGAGGATCTTACAAAATAAGATTCATTCTGTGCAAGAAATTTTCTTTCATATACAGGAAGAATTGGATGCATTATATGCTTATGAGATTAGAACACTAGGGATTAACGTAGGTACAAGTCTTTGGGAACATGTAATTTTGGTAGGTTGAAAGATTATATATTTCTTTTTAAATTAGGGAAGTGTTAACACTATTGAGTATGTTTTCTCACCTTATAGACTTGGGGAAAAGGGAGTTTTTTTTATGGGGGGTGGTTTTCCTTTTTTGAAGTTATATTTGGATTTTTTTCTCTCTGTTGTATGAGAAGTGTTATATAAGACAGCATTACTTTCTTAACACTGTATATCCTTTCTGGTTTTGTTTTGTGTGAAGAATCACTGTTTTGTTATGCTTTGCTTTTGTTTCTTTTAATTAAAAATTTCCCCTACTCTTTCAGGGAACCTTAGTCCAAGCTGGCCAATATGGAGCCTGAGGAGGAGGAAATGGAGGAGAGCTTTCATCTGGCTGGTGAAAACACAATGGAAAGCATTGAGATAGAGATGCAGATGAATGGAGACTTACTGCAAACAGAAAGAAAAGTGTACGGGCAGGCCTGTTCTACTGATGCTCTGCCATTGAGTGTTCCTGACGGTATGAGTACTGGCTTTATTTCTCCACAGACACACGAGGGAGTGCCCTCACAACAGACCGCAGCTGGAGAGGCTGCAATGGCAGATGTGCACACTGAGGATGGTGCGCAAGTGGCTCCATCAGAACAATGACCCAATATGGTGGAACTAACTAAGGGTCATGAGGTGAACAGATGCTTGTCCGGACATGACCAGACTACACCTATGCAGCAGGATGGTGAGAACATCCCGGAGCAGGGTAGTCAGAGACTAGATTTCAACAAGGATGCTCCCATTGCCTTCAACACCTGGACACCCGAGGATGTTCTATCCAATGTAGGCTGGACATAGACTCCCAAAGGTAGATGGTTACCTGATTCAGAATGGGAGGCTTTTGAGAGCCCACAATGAACTGAATCTGTGGCAAAAGCCCAATCTAGCATAGACACCATTAACCAGATGGGCCCGGGGGTAAGTACTGATTCTACACAACAGTCTTCATCTTTATTAATGAACAGTCCTGAGGCTGAACCCTTGGAAAAAAATATGAATAACACCAATACCAATTTTGAAATGGGTCGGCCTGAACAGCCAAAACCCCTATGACCCAAAGAAAGAGGTAACCAAGGTTTAAAAACTAATGCAGAGAATGTAGAAAATGTTGAAAATCATTCTGCCTCAAGTTCTTACTGGGCAGAACAGTCCAGAAATGAAAACAATATAGGTTCCCATACTAACAGCAATACTAGGGGGCCTAGAGAAGAGGATGAGTCAGATGAGGACTCCCCTCTCCCCCAGGATCATGGAGGGTCTTCAGCTAGAGCGAGACCTGCATTTTCAGAACTTTTTTGAAATAAACCAGTACAGGCACCAAGGAAAAACATAGTTAGACTACGATATAGAGGAGGTATGGATGAACACCCAGACAGGGTTTTCATAGCCTGAAAACTTAATGTTATTTCAGCCTTTGGAAATCTACGCCCTGATTCACATCTTGGGGGAAGATGTGTATGACATTAGCTTTCACCAACACTCAGGGATTGAATGCTTTTGGACAAAATATAACATGTTGCGATCAACATCCTTATGAATCAACTTTATGGCCATTCCACTTACAAAACCTCTATTGAAAATTATTACAATAATAATATTTTGAAGTGAAAGTGTGAACATCAATGACATTCTATTCTGGCTACAGAAGAGATGTACAGATGTACAGTTTTGGGTCAACCTGATCCAGTCATTGACTCTGAAGGTATCTGGACTGGCTAACGGCATTTTAAAGTGAAACTTTTCCAGAATAATTTTATTGTTCAACACATACCTAACAGTTCTTTTTAGGCTGAGACAGGGTTTTGTGTTTTTATTCAGAGCAGCCGAAGGCCCGCTATAAGTGTGGCTCCCCAACCCACTTAAGCAGTCAAGGCAAAGCAATGGCAAGGCAATATTTATTTAAAAGATGCCCAATCCCGGGGCTCTGGGCGCCGTACAGATCAGATTAACAAATATATACAAATAGGGCCATCAATAATAAAAGGAATAAAATATATAAGCAATCAAATCACAAAATCGGAATTTATATAAAAAATAAAATAAACTTAAAACCCAAACTTAAAATAGGGGTGCCGAGAACTATATCTATACAGTAGACTAATGACTGAATTGGGGAAGGCCTGGATGAATAGGAGGGCCTTGAAAACCTCCAAGGTTGGGGACCCTCTAACCCCGAAGGGTAACATATTCCACAGGATGGGGGAGGCGACACTGAAAGCCCTGTTGCCAGCTGATTTTAACCTCATCCTGGGAATCACCAGGGGGCCCCCACAGGAGGAATGGAGGGGTCAGACTCAGAGAGCCAGTGCAAGAAGGTTGAACAGGTAACCAGGGCCTTGGCCATGTTAGGCCTTATAGGTGAGAAGACCTACCTTAAAGAGGATCCTCCACCTGATCGGCAGCCAGTGCAGATCATGCAGTGCCACTGTAATAAGGCAACATTTTGGATGCCCAGTAAGTAACCGGGCAGCTGCATTTTGCACCAGCTGCAGCCTGCGAAGAGATCCTCCCGCGACCCCGAGGTAGAGTGCTTTACAGTAATCAAGCCTTGATGTAACTAAGGCATGCAACAAAGTGAGGAGGTCCAGAGGCGGCACAAAGGGCTTAATCCTGGCAACATTCCTGAGATGGAAAAAACAGGAGTGGACAGTGGCAGACACCTGCACCTCCATTGTCAAATCCCTGTCCAGATGACACCAAGATTTCGCACCTTTGAGGAGGCCTTCAATGGAAAAGATCCCAGAACAAGTCCAGTCTCTGATCCAGAGGCCATCCTATCCTGCACTCTGTTCGACTCCACCATCAATACCTCCATCTTATCAGGGTTCAGTCGCAACCAGCTAGAGGCCATCCAGTCATTGATCTCAGCAAAGCAGCTGTTTAGCATGTCTGCCATGCTGGATGTTCCTGGGGCAAAGGATAAGTATAGCTGGGTATCATCAACATCACAATGAAAACCCAAGTCATACTTCCTAATGATCCCTCCCAGGGGCAGCATGTACACTGCGAACAACAGTGGGCTAAGACCGAACCCTGATGTACTCTGCAAGATAGGGGACTAGGGGTGGAGGAGAATTTCCTCATCACAACCCATTGCATCCTGTTGGTTAAAAATGACTCAAACCAGCAGTTGACAGTGCTGGTGAGTCTGAAGAGTTCCCTAAGGCAGTCAAGCAACACACAATGATCCACAGTGTCAAATGCTGAGGAGAGATTGAGGAGAACAAAAATTGTCCTTTCCCCTTGATCTCTAGCCCTGAGGACATCATTCTGCACCTGAACAAGTGCGGTTTCTGTGCTATGCCTCACCCGAAACCCCGACTGGAAAGGTTCATATAACTCATGGGTCACAAGGTGCTCCTCCAACTGAGGCGCCACTACCTTCTCCACAATCTTCACCAAAAAAGGAAGTTTGGAGATAGGACGGTAATTTGCCATGACCTCTGGGTCCAAAGATGGTTTCTTTAAGAGTGGTCTCACCAATGTTTCCTTCAAGGCATTGGGAAAGACTCCCTCTGACAAGGAACACTGGAAAATGAGGGCAAACACTGGGCCAACGATGTTGATGCATCTCATCAAGAAACATGTTGGCACCTGGTCCAGTTCACAAAAAGTGTGCTTCTGATTGGTAGCCACCTTAATGACCTCACTTACCTCCACTGGTCTAAACTCCTCCCAACCAGATGGAGTGCACTCAGAGCACTTCAGGCGACCACTGCCAGCTCTAACCTGGCTGACAGGAGGAACATCCTGCTGGATACTGGACACCCTGTCCGAGAAGAACCAAGAAAACTTCACATTCAGCGTTAGAAAAAACCTTCTTCAGCTGTAGACAGGCCAGACAAAGTAGCCTGTCAACAGTCCGAAAAAGTGCAGCTGGTCAGTTCTTCCTGGCAGCAATCTCCCTGGACAGGAACTCTGCCTTCTTATGGTTGATTGCCCCCTGGTATGCATTATAATGCATCTGCAGGGCCAGTTTGTCCTCCTGCAGGCCGGACTTCCTCCAGCAGCGCTCTAACCTCTGACCCTTTCTCTTCATCTCCCCGAGGTCCCCATCAAACCATGGGGACCTCAGGTAGGAAGATTTGGGTCTTACACGGACATGTGCGAGGGAGTCAATAGCGTCTGATAGTACCCTATTATAGGAGCCCACTGCGGCACCAATGCCTCCGACGCATGCATTATCCACACTAGATAGATTGGCTGCTGCCAAGAAGCCGTCCAGGGTGAATCCCTGCAAAGGACAGCAGCTCATCATCTTTGTAGGAGGAGGGCATCTGGTGGGTGCTCTGAACATGACCCGCACTGTGCAGTGATCGGACCATGTCACGCAATCAGTCTTGAGATCACTTATCTCAAGCCTCAGTGAGAACACCATGTCCAGCATGTGCCCATCCTGGTGTGTTGTAGCAGAAACAACTTGCGACAGGCCCAACGATGACATGATCTTGAGGAGGTTATGACCAAGCCAAGAAGATTTGTTGTCAGCCCAAACATTGAAATCCCCCATAAGAATGCATCTGGGAGCTTCCAATGTTTCACTGATGACAAATTCGGCAACCTCCTGCAGGAAATTCCCCACCGCTCAAGGGGGGCGGTAACTAAGGAGAATCCTGCAACCTGTGCCTGAACCCCTATGGACAGCCACACATTCAAAAGAACCCAGGGTTCTCACTGGGTGCACGGTGAAGCTCAAGTTGGATCTAAAACAGATGGCTACCCCACCTCCCCTACATTCCTATGTGGGGCAGTGCATCATGGTATACCTGGAGGGGATGGCAGATTCAAAATCCAGGCCAGCATCATCCCCAATCCAGGTCTTCGTGATGCAAGCCAGCTTGACTGAGGAAATCAAGTCCGCAATAATCGCGGTCTTGTTCTTGATCGATCTGGCATTGCATAGCACTGCATTCAGGGGATTGGTGGGCAAGACAGCCCCTCGGGTTACCTGGCCACTCAGTCTGGTGGACTCCCTGGGGACAGGCACCAAACATGTCTGGTCTCTCTCTTGTGCCCATCGTAATCCAGGGTGCCTTCTAGACCCGACAGTCTCTATCCTGCCACCCCCCGTCATGCATGGGGCACCCCACCACATAAGATAACCCCGGCCACTCCAAATTCCCACCTCCCAGCAGCATCTTGCTGTGATGTTAGAAACTGGGAGGCTAGTAAAGGGCCATAAATCATACAGATAAGATGCCCTGTACACTATCCTGGCCCCCTCCGGCCCCCGCAGACAGCCCTGACACATCACACCCGACAAAACTCCTGGCACACCCACTTAATTTTATTCACACCACGATTTTACACTAAGCATAAAATATCCCCCCCCCCCCGTATACCACACCCCAATGTAACAGTCAGATAAAGTATGATTTCAGGAAAGAATCTGATATTACAGAGTTCCCACCTCTGCAACTTTTGTCCTTAAAATGTCCTTCAATGGCCTGGCTCTCACCCAGGTCCATGTCAAAAAGCCAGTCACTAACTTTTTTGCAGATAAATAATTTGCTTCCAAATAAATAACGAAAATTCACCACCTGGTGTATTGCACACAGTCAAAGAAGTATAAAAGGATACATCACCAAAACGGGAAATGGTCCGAGATTATATTAAATCTTCCAGAAGACAGACTCATCCAACTACAATCCAGTTCAGCCACTTCTTCACCTTATAAACAGGGGCCACCTTCCCTCAAGCCTTCCTGCCTCAGAGCCCAACCTGACAGCAGCAGAACTGCACAGCCACCAGGCCGTGCCCCTGCACTCCCTAGAGATCCTGCACACAGGCACACCCTTCAGCAGACCCAGTACCGGTCCTCCTGGCCAGGCCCATTAATCAAAAAGCTGTAAACACCCTTCAGGTGGCCCCACTTGTGACTGTCTGAAAAGTGCTCTATGTGCGGAATTTGGGCATGTAAGCGTGACTTGCACGCATGTCTTCAAATGTAATCTCTGTGAAGAATTGTGGCATGCATATCATCAGTGCCCTTGGGCTGGCCAGAATAGGTCAGATGGCATTGACCAGGAGAACCTGGTTCACATAGCCCAGAATAATGCCACACCTGATCAAAATCCAGGTCCCTCCAGGCCCCCCCCCCCCACAGGACCTGGTTCACAGGATCCTCAGGATCAAACTAAAACTCAACCCCAGGAGCCTAGTGATTCTATAGCTCCAAAAGAAGGACTCTTGGTCACAACTATTACACCTGATCAACCCACTCCCATGCAGCCAAAAATGCCCCCTCCATCAGACTTCCAGCTTCCTAAGGCTATGAGAGTTACAAGGCCTTCCACAAAAAAATCTGGCCAGCCCTCGGCTATACCCCTACAAAATGCCTTTCAAGCACTACACAACCGAAAAGAAGGGGACTCTGATCTGGAATCAGATGTTTCCTCTAGGTCTGAACAAATATCTGACATGGAGGAAGAACTGACTCCTGTCCCTTTGCAAACAAAAAAGAAGGGTAAGAGAAGAAAAATACCCAGAAAAAGTCATAATACGGGGTAAGATTATGAATCGCCGACTTCCTGAAACTTCCCTATGGTAACCCTACAGATAGCTTCAGTTAATGTGTGTGTAATCCCCCTACAAATGGGGGTTCCTAAAATGTCTTCCTTGAGCTTGCCTAAAAGTTCACTGCCAGGTTGGTGTCCTACATTTTAGTAGTTTAAATGTGATTACCAGAGTCTGTAAAGCCTCTGTGGACTGTCTTTTTAAGAGCTGCCTATTGCAGCATAAGTAATCTGAGAGGCAACTCTGTTGAAAGATGTAACTATTTGCTGAAAATCATTTAGAGTGATAATGATAATGTAGTTTGTCTAACCTGCTTTCTTTGTAGCAAGGACTGTTTTATTTGTCTCTACTGTCTTGGTACTGGAATGCAAATTGGACCAATCAGTTCTGGTGGGACCTAAAATGCAGCCGGACTACCGGAGCTGTCTGAATTCAAAATCTATAGGAACTGTAATTTGGTTTTTTTTGCGCCTTTTTTGCAACTGAAGGGGGAGCTCTTGCTTTGACTGACAGCTAAATCAGCCAACCAAACCTTTTGGATCTTGGAGAAGTCCTGGGCTGTTTGCAGTTTTCAGTTAGTTCTGAGCTGGAAAGTGAAATGAGAAGAGCTCGGGTGTATTTTGGGCAGCAATCCTTAGTGGATTCACATGAGAAAACTGTGAAAGGGCTGAGATTTTGGCTTGCATGTCTGCCAGCTGCTCCTGAGAGGGAGAGAAGAGAATTATTTTGGACTAAATCCAAGTTTGTGTGACTAAAGTAAGCTACTGAAGTGGGCCAGGTTCAAGCCGAAGAAGATCAAAGATTTTGCTGAATGCGATTGGCCTGTCAGGAGTTCCAGCTACCCCTAAGCTCCCGGTGTGTGCAGAGACTTTGCGATTGTGACTGGGGAGTGCATTGCCTGGTACAATAGAATTCTCGTACATGTAAATGTGCTATGAGCTGCTAGTGGGTTGTGAGTTAGTTTCCCACTGTGTGAACTGTGTTCTGCTTGCTGGAAGCTGTATCCAGCCCAAAACAGACTGCATCCGAATTTGTATCCATGCGGTCTGGGCCTTGCCAGACTGGCCCAGCCAGACTAGCCACTGCACAGAGAAGCCATCGACGAGAGACCTGCCTGGGGATCAGCCCCCTGCTCCACGCTTGAACAGGAATGACACCTTTGCGACTCGTGTGGGCCCTGCTTCTCCTGGCATTCCAGATCAACCACCTGCAGTCTCAATTTTCGTCCAGCCTGTGTCCAGTCATGGGTATCGAGAGTAAATACCAGGGTAGCTCCCTTCAACAACAGCTTAATCTGAGTGTGTCATCTGATTGTCTTGTTGTTTCGTTTCCTTTACGAACTGAGCCTTCTGGCTCCGGATTACAGATATTGTGTACTGTGCATGTCGTGTTTCAATCATTGAGCCCCAACCAGCTGCAACCCTGGGCAACAGTCCTGGCTAGCCCATCTCTTCTCCACCTGGGTACCCAGAGGTGTGACTGTGTGGGGACTCAAAGCGCATGCATAACTGCTTGATTGATAAAACCTTTAAGTTAATTAATCTGATTTTGCTCCTTCCTTGTTCAAGTCCCCTGAATAAATCAGATCTAACTTTTTCTGCATGTAATCTGATTGTGGTTCCAGTTTGTGCTCAAAGTACTGTACTGTTGCTATTTGCTGTGCATAACCTTGTTTTACAGGGGGTCCCCAGGGTCGAGCCAGAAGAATCAGCCCTGGTGGTAAGTGCAAACAATGTGGGTACTTGTGTGGTGTACCAGGAGTATTTTGAAAGTGATTATTGTACAGTGTTCAGGCCACTAGAGGGGAAACAGGGAGGTTACAGTGTCCTGGAGGGCTGTGCTCAGGTTAGCTTGACCACTACCAACCCTGACCTCTGGGTGGAGGCACACGTTTCAGAACTCAGGCCCCTTAACCTGCTACTAGCCAAGCAGGCAGGGGTAGTACCCCTTGGGATAGTGCCACCTAGGGGTTACATCTTTGAGGCTCACCACTGGGATTAGTGTCCCCTAGTGGCCAAATTTGCGAATTGCTGTTAAAAATAAATGGCTACCCCAACAGAAGTGGCTGTCACTAGTTGGTGGGGTGGTGTACTAGGCAGAAGATTGACCCCTACAATGCTATACTTATCCTGGATATTCCCCTGGGTACTAATAAGAACACTGAAGAGGGAGTACTTTCCAAGGTAGAATGTTTACAAAACCCTGTGGTGGTGGGTCGACAGGCTAATCTGCTCGACCAAAGTTTCATGGTGTTAGTAGAGTGTAAGGACCCAGTAGACAGTTCCAAAGTGCAATGGACTATCACCCCCAAAAGAGCCCTCACTCCCTGGAGAGTGATAACTAAAGACAGTAAAGACCCCAGGAAGAATGAGCCCCCCCACTATCTGAGACTTTTGAGGAGAAATTTGCCAAGTTGTTGCTGGAGGAAGGGAAAACTGTGGAGGACTTAAAGAAGCTATTCCTGCCACCTGGGGATGTTCCTCCTTCAACACCCCCTCCCACTCCAGCACCCATTATTGCCCCTCCTTCTGTGCCCATGCCAATGCTGGCTCCTATGTCTGTACCTACCATTAGTCACGACTCTTACCGAAGGTTAAGAATCTTCTCTGGCACCTTCCCCACCCCCTAAGGGGAGGATGATTGGGAGACCTGGATAGATTGTGTTGCCCCTTTGGTACCTGAATGGCAGTGTGTGGAGGCTGAGAAATGGAAAAGGATCATGGAAAGTCTGAGGGGTCCTGCCCTAGAGGCCATTAAATTTCTGAGGTCCACATACCCTAATGCATCTGCCCAGAAGTACCTTTCTGCACTCAAAGGCAATTTTGGGATCATTGAGTCAGGGGAGAACTTGATATGGAAATTTCAAGGTACAAAACAACGGCCAGGGGAAAGTTTTTCTGCATATGTTACTCGTCTGGAAAGAGTGCTGCAGAAGGCTTACCGAAAAGGTGGGGTAGCCACCAGTGACTTAAACCATGTGAGGCTGGGGCACATACTGCAACATGCAAAGCATTCCAAATCACAGCTCCTTCAGTTAAGGCTCCCAGATAGAAGGGGTTACCCACCGGACTATTGTGACTTGATAAAAGAACTATGGGAGGTTGAAGATGAAGAGGGGGATTGCAATTCTAGGGTGAGCGCAGCCCAAGTGATCACAGCATCGGAAGGCCCTTCCGAAGTGGGGGCCAATGAGGGTGTGCTGCCATGGGATGAACTGCTGAGGGAGTTCAGGGAAACAAAATACAGTCTCTTTATGAAGGCCACTCCTGCAAGTACAGGCACCGACCCTAATCCAACTGCATCTGCTATGGGGGTGAGGGTGTCCACCCAGGCATCTCTTGCTGACAGCAGCTCGATACTCGATGTCTTGTCTATGGAAGTAAGAGAATTGACGAGATGTCTCCAAATGCTCACCTCACAGCAGACAGAGATGGCACCAAGGTTTTCAGTTGGTAGTACCACCGCCCTAGCTCCCAGTGTGATGCCTCAGCCACCCCAAATCCCAGAAAACATATTTTTTATTAATTGTGGGAAGGATGACATGAAGAGAGAATGCGTCCACAAAAGACCTAGATAAAGTTGTATACAGGCTTCAAGGAAAGCTTCGGAGAATGAATCAGTGGTCAAAGAGTGCCCAAAATGGCTGCAGTGAGGGTTCAAGAAGTAGTAACTCAAATCCTTATGTGGCTAAATCATCTGTCCAGACTCCTGCTGCTGTCCCTCCAGACTGGTCCAAAATAGTGGGCCCTTCAATAGAGATTACCGTGGCTGTGAATGGTATTCCTACTCAGGCTGTGCTGGACAGTGGGTCGCAAGTGGCCATTGTATTTAAGGACTGGTATGACAAACACTTATTTGTTGTGCCCTTACAATCCCTAGAAGGCCTACATGTGTGGGGACTGAGCGACAAGTCTTATCCCTACCTAGGATATGTCCGCCTCTGGTTGTCATTTCCTGCAGCTGTAACTGGTGTAGAAGAGCAAGTCGAGACACTGGCCTTAGTTTGTCCCCCTGCTGGACTGTATGATGGGGTTCCCCTGTTAGTTGGGACCAACGCCCATATGTTTGGGAGACTGGCACAACTCTGTTGTGAGAAACAAGTTCGACGGACTAGGAGAGCCCTAAGAATTCCTGCTCTGATCATCTCTGATCTGAGGGTCTATGATTTGCAGCAGAACCCCAAGGGAGTGGACCAGGATGAACCGGTAGGGGTCGTGTGGAAGAAGGATCCCGATTCAATGGTACTGGCTCCTAACACCCAGTGTACCATTCAAGGGGAGGTCCACCTCCGCAAAGATGTCAAGAACAAAATACTGATGTTGGACACGGCAGGCGATGGAAAATTACCGGAAGGATTATTGGTTAAACCCAGCATCTTGCCAGCTCATGCTCATGCCTATGTATGATGAGTGATGGTCCAGATTCATAATGTGTCAGATCAGGAGATCCAGGTGAACAGAGGATGCACCCTAGCTATGGTACATTGCGCAGGCACTGCAGTGTTGCCCAGCAACAAGACAGATAGAGTGACTCCCGACTTGTTTGATTTTGGTGACTCCCCATTGCCAGCTGAATGGAAGACTAGAATTAACCAGAAACTTGCCTAGAGAGATCAAGTGTTTTCATTGAAGGAATGGGACATGGGATGTGTCCAGGGTGCGGAACATCACATACGCCTGCACAATGAACGGCCATTTTGAGAGAGGTCTCGACGCCTAGCCCCTGCAGACATAGACGATGTGAGAAGACACTTGCAGGAAATGCTTGCGGCTGGTGTGATACAAGAATCCAGGAGCCCATATGCTTCTCCCATTGTGATTGTGCATAAGAAGAATGGATCTGTGAGAATGTGTGTTGATTACCGAACTCTGAATCGGCAGACCATCCCCGATCAATACACCATGCCCCGTATACAAGATGCTCTGAATTGTTTGAATGGGAGCAAATGGTTCTCGGTGTTGGATCTTCACAGTGGATATTACCAGATTCCGATGGCTCCGAAGGACAGTGAGAAGACAGCCTTCATCTGTCCTTTGGGGTTCTATGAATTCCTGAGAATGCCACAGGGAATATCAGGTGCCCCAGCCACCTTCCAGCGACTGATGGAATGAGCAGTGGGAGACATG
This sequence comes from Neoceratodus forsteri, assembly GCA_016271365.2. Classification (NCBI taxonomy): domain Eukaryota; kingdom Metazoa; phylum Chordata; order Ceratodontiformes; family Ceratodontidae; genus Neoceratodus; species Neoceratodus forsteri. The sequence continues at coordinate 454,985,309 of CM057449.1, read as the reverse complement.
AATTTGCTAGAATGCCTGGTGTACTTGGACAATGTCATTGTGTTTGGGAGCTCCCTAGAGGAACATGAGAGTCGACTGTTCAAAGTACTAGACCGACTGGAAGATTTTGGCCTCAAGCTGTCCATCGACAAGTGCCAGTTTTTCCAAACCTCTGTGAAGTATGTGGGGCACATAGTGTCTACAGAGAGGATAGAGACTGATCCTAGTAAAGTTGAAACCTTGACTACTTGGCCGCAGCCCCACAATTTGAAAGAATTACAACATTTCCTGGGATTCTGTGGCTACTACTGTTGGTTCATAAAGGACTATTCCAAAGTGATTTGGCCATTCTTGAATCTTACCCAGGGTCACCCTCCTACCAATCGGCAATACAAAAAAAGGTTCGTCAAAGAACCAGACAAAGCATATTTCCACCCAGGTAAACTTTTTTGGGTCCTGTTGGATGCCTGACTGTGAAGCAGCTTTCCACAAAGTCATATACCAGCTCACCCATGCCCCCATCCTCGCTTATGCTGATCCCACCAAATCCTATGTACTGCATACTGATGCCAGTCTGTAGGGTCTAGTAGCTGTACTGTATCAAGACCATGAGGATGGTTTGAGACTAGTGGCATTCGCCTGTAGGAGCTTGACTCCGTCAGAGTGAATCTACCCTGTGCACAAGTTGGAGTTCCTTGCATTAAAATGGGCCTTTGTCAACCAGTTTCATGATTACCTCTATGAGGCAAAAAATATTGGTGAGGACTGACAATAACCCGTTGACCTATGTACAGACTTCAGCTAAGTTAGACACCATGGGGCACTGGTGGCTTTCTGCATTGTCAACATATGATTATGTTGTCGAATACAGACCGGGCCTGAATCATATTGATGCTGACGCCCTATCTCGGAGGCCCATTTCCAAAAGCGACTGGGTCAGACTGTCTGAACCTGACATCCGAGCATTGTGCCAAAAGTTTGATAGAAATGAACAGATGTCTATGAACTCAGCGGACTGCTTAGTAGATTGCTTGGGCCCTTCTGACACCTGCATACCAGCTGCGTATTGCCACTTCTCTGCTCTAGATATTAGTGAACTACCTCAGTTTGACAAAGACAAAATTCAGTGGGCTTAATCCTGAGATCCTATGATTCAGCCAGCATTTGATGCCCTTTGTGCAGGAGAAGAAGTGTCCAAGTTGTGTTCCTCTGATCTGCGAAAAACTTTATTGTTTAAAGAAGGTCCCAGGTTGAAGCTGCTTAATCAGTTGTTGTATAGAGAGACTGTAGATCGGGGTGGCCAAATAGACAAGCAACAATTGGTCCTGCCCACAGCCTTCAAAGATTTGGTACTCAGGTCCCTCCACAATCATATGGACCACCTCAGTATCGACCAGACCCTTGACCTAGTACGATCTCGATTCTACTGGCCCAAGATGGGGGCCAATGTTGAGCACCATGTAAAGACTTGTAGTTGCTGCTTGCAGAGAAAAGCCCTGCCTCAGAGGGCTGCCCCACTAGCCAACATTACTACCAGCACCCCAATGGAACTAGTCTGCATATACTTCTTGAGTTTAGAGCCTGATCAGCGAAACATTGGCAATGTGTTAGTGGTTACGGACCATTTCACATGGTATGCACAAGCTTTTCCCACCAAAGATCAAAAAGCATCTACCGTGGCCATGGTGCTAGTGGAAAATTTCTTCATCCACTATGGTGCCCCCCAGTGAATTCACTCTGATCAGGGCCAGGACTTTGAGAGTCGGCTAATCAAAGAAATGCTCTCTCTAGGGGGGTGCAAAAGTCAAGAACCACCCTTATCACCTGCAGGGGGATCCTCAACCAGAACGCTTTAACCACACCCTACTAGACATGCTAGGCACCCTCCACCCAAAAGATAAGCATAAATGGAGCCAGCAGATTAGCACCTTGGTACACGCATACAATTGCACAAAGAATGATGCTACCGGATTCTCTCCCTACCGCCTCGTGTTCGGGAGAGAGGCCCAGTTGCCTGTTGATGTCTGTTTTGGGGTTTCTCCTGATGGGGTCTGAGACGAAGATCACCTGCAATATGTACAAAAACTGAAAGCTCAATTGAACCATGCCTATCAACTGGCCCAGACAATAGCCACCAAAAGAAATCCAGCCAACAAAGAGAGACATGATAGAAAAGTAAAGGCTCAAGAGCTTTGGCCTGGAGACCGTGTGTTGTTGCGAAATTTAGGATTGCATAGTAAACACAAAAACTGCTGATTGATGACACCATCTTTCCCATGTCATAGTTGGAAAGTAGGATGATTTGCCAGTGTACAAAGTGCGCCCAGAGAATAACTTTAAAGCTGTCAAGACCATGCACCGTAATCACTTGCTACCTATTGGTCAAGTTATAATTGAGGCTGAACCCACTGAGATTGATTCCCCTGGATCAGTGACTCGTGCTGCTGCAAAAAAGAAACAGAGTCAGCCTGCCCCGTGGTTGCCGATTTAAGACTTCCTCTGCAGAAGGCCCAGAATGATAGTGACTGCCAGTCTAACTCGGATGACAGTGAGTGTGATAATGCCTATTACCCCTCATATGAACTGAGTCAGTTGTTTTGTGGAAATCATATGTTGAATTATGGGGACAAAGCTGGGCCTTCTAGACTGCCTAACCACCCGGCATCATCCTTGGAGCAAATGCTTCCCAAAAGTGAAGTGCAAAGTATCACGTCTGAGGATGCTGAGTCTTTGCGTATCATGGAACTGTATGATTTGCCTGAAGGAGAAGCTGATGGTATGAGTATTTCTGGTGACATGCCAGAACGTGAGGAACACTATGGGAGTGCTGACCACCATCCTTCAGTGCCAGAGTGTCTTCAAAATGAGCCAAGTGTTGTAGAAACAGAGACTACAGAGCAAGGGGCTGACAGTGCTCCCAGCTTGGACATTTCCCTTCATGCAGAGGCACCCCTCACAAGTGATGAAAGCTCCAAGACCATTGCTGAAAGTACAGAGACTGTGGTTGTTCACCACAGAAAGACTGGCCGAGCTGTCAAGCCAGTGGTGCGCTTCAGTTACGATTCCCACGGTAGGCCAGTGGATTTGCCTCTCAATGTAGTCCACAAAGGTGTTTATGTTTCTCAGAGCTCACTGCCCAAATTAAGCTTAATGGCCCATTCCAGGTTACTTGTTTTGCCCTCTCACCATGGTGCCCCTGCCCCATCCAGCCCCAAGTTAGTTGATAGGGAAGGGCCCCCTCTTGCATTGTTTAGAGTACAAGAAGTTGTTACATGATTCTGTATAGTAATGTTCAATTTACCTGTGTGAAATATGCATAATGGTATTGTCAGAATGGAAATGATACAGTGGAGTACGTTGAAATGTACAGTAAAGTGACAAGTTATGCCAATTGATGAATCAGATAGTACTTGTATAGCATGCTAATTGTATAAAAGTCTTGTATATCTTGCATTTTCAATGTTATGATGGTACAGATTTGACACAGGTGCCAAGTTTTCCCAGGCAGCAAAGGGTGTAACCCCCACCATAAATGGGGGTTCCCAAAAAATTCTTCCTTGAGCTTGCCTAAGTGCTCACTGCCAGGCTGGTGTCCTGTGTTTTAACAGTTTAAATGTGATTATCAGAGACTGTATAGCCTCTGTGTACTGTCTCTTTAAGAGCTGCCTATTGCAGTATAAGTAATCGGAGAGGGAACTCTGTTGAAAGACGTAACTATTTGCTGGAAATCATTTAGAGTGATAATGATAATGTAGTTTGTCTAACCTGCTTTCTTTGTAGCAAGGACTGTTTTGTTTGTCTCTACTATCTTGGTCCTGGACTGCAAATTGGACCAATCAGTTCTGGTGGGACTTAAAATGTAGCCGGACTACAGGAGCTGTCTAAATTCAAAATCTATAGGAACTGTAGTTTGGTTTTTTTTGCACCTTTTTTGCAGCTGAAGGGGGAGCTCTTGCTTTGACTGACAGCCAAATCAGCCAACCAAACCTTTTGGATCTTGGGGAAGTCCCAGGCTGCTTTCAGTTTTCAGTTACTTCTGAGCTGGGAAGTGAAATGAGAAGAGCTCAAGTGTATTTTGGGCAGCAATCCTGAGTGGGATTTGCATGGGAAAACTGGGAAAGGGCTGAGTTTTTGGCTTGCATGTCTGCCAGCTGCTCCTGAGAGGGTGAAAAGATAATTATTTTGGACTAAATCCAAGTTTGTGTGACTAAAGTAAGCTACTGAAGTGGGCCAGGCTCAACCTGAAGAAGACCAAAGATTTTGCTGAATGCGATCAGCCTGTCAGGAGTTCCAGCTACCCCTAAGCTCCCGGTGTGTGCAGAGACTTTGTGATTGTGACCGGGGAGTGCTTTGCCTGGTACAATAGAATTCCCGTACATGTAAATGTGCTATGAGCTGCTAGTGGGTTGTGAGTTAGTTTCCCACTGTGTGAACTGTGTTCTGCTTGCTGGAAGCTGTATCCAGCCCAAAATGGACTGTATCCGAATTTGTCTCCATGTGGTCTGGGCCTTGCCAGACTGGCCCAGCCAGACTAGCCACTGCACAGAGAAGCCATTGACGAGAGACCTGCCTGGGGATCAGCGCCCTGCTCCATGCTTGAACAGGAATGATGCCTCTGCGACTCGTTTGGGCCCTGTTTCTCCTGGCATTCCAGATCAACCACCTGCGGTCTCGATTTTTGTCCAACCTGTGTCCAGTCTTGGGTATTGTGAGTAAATACCAGGGTAGCTCCCTTCAGCAACAGCTTAATCTGAGTGTGTCATCTGATTGTCTTGTTTCGTTTCCTTTACAAACTCAGCCCTCTGGCTCCGGATTACAAATATTGTGTACTTTGCATGTTGTGTTTTCCATCACAGGGCCCCAACCAGCTGCAACCTCCGGCAACAGTCCTGGCTAGCCCATCTCTTCTTTACCTGGCTACCCAGAGGTGTGACTGTGTGGGGGGGCTCAAAGCACATGCATAACTGCTTGATTGATATAACCTTTAAGCTAATTAACCTGATTTTGTCCCCTTCCTTGTTCAAGACCCCTGAATAAATCAGATCTGACTTTTTCTGCATGTAGTCTGGCTGTGGTTCCAGTTTGTGCTCAAAGCACTGTACAGTTGCTATTTGCTGTGCATAACCTTGCTTTACAGGGGGTCCCCAGGGTCAAGCCAGAGGAACTTGCCCTGGTGGTAACTGCAAACAGTGTGGGTACTTCAAGCCATTCCTCACAAAGATTACTAAAATAAACTCCACATTATTCACAGTAACCCCTACTAGACCTCCTCTTTGCATAGTATTCTTCTTCAAATACCTAGGAGTGACTCTTGATCCTCCCCTCACCTTTAATGTCCACATTGATAACACTATAAAAAGGGTCTACCAGAAGTTGGGGGCAGCGTACCATGTAAACCACCTCCTGACCCCTGAAACTCACCTTGCAATTGCCCGGGGGAATCTCCTGCCCTTTCTTGGCTATTGCTCTCCTGTTTTCTCAGCCACCTCTGCCTCACCTCTCTCTCGGCTAAGTAGCACATATAACTCCATCTGTTGCTTTGTCCTCCAGGTCCCTTCCTCCTCTCATCACTGCTTTCTTTATCAGTCTTTAGGCTGGCTATCCCTACATGGCTGCTATGAAAATGCCATGGGCAGTCTAGTCGACACCTCCCTCAGGAACTCATTGAAGACACCTTTCTCTCCGATTCTCACCACCCGTGTGGTTACTCGTTCCCTCAGGGACTCTTCCATTCCCTCTGGTAGTCCCCTGTGTATCTACTATCATGGGGAGCAAAGCCTTCTCTGTCACTGCCCCCTCTCTCTGGAACAGACTTCCACTTGTCATTAGAATGTCACCCTCACATCAGTCCTTTAAACTGCAGCTGAGAGATTGGCTAAAGTCCCAGGCCACCTGTACATACTCCATAGGAAACTCCCTCATCAAACAGCCACCATAGAGGCTAAACTGTATCTATCAACTTACCTCCAGGGTGCTGACCACTAAATATAATACTTAGCACTGCCTGGTTCTCTCTGGGTAAGCATTTATCATTGTAATGTACTCCACCATGCACTGTTGTTTATCCTGACTGATTAAATTATGTGACCGCTTTAAGTGTAAGTGACCAAGGGCTGGAGTCACAAAGCTTTCTGAAGGTGCAAAACCTTCCCATAGTCCCCCAAACTGCCGTAGTTATGGAAACAAAGGGGAATTTGCACTGAGTGCTAGTCACAAAACCCTCTGCAGCTGCGGAAAACAACACTAAAGACTGGAAAACGTGCAGCTGCGGAAGTCCCTGAGGAAAAAAAGGCGTGAGATAAGTAAGGCACAGCCCCTGAAAGGCTATTCACAGCCATGTTTTTTCCGCAGCTGTGGAAAACAATTTTACACACAGTGGAATGAGGTGTAACTCTCCCTCAGCAAACTGCAGTAGTGCCCCAGCAATTGGAATCAATTAAGGTGGAGGTGAGGCACAGGTAATAGCATCCCAGATAGTATAACAGTGGCTGCTGTAACAGCAATGAAAGCACACATTGCCATGATATGGCAACAGGCAACAACCACCAGACACAGTGCAGACCATGACAGAGCTGCACAGGCAGTAGAACCTGGCCAGTCTGCAGTGAGTGCTACCCCTGCAGGCAACAGGAGCACCCCAAGGAGAGAGGACCAGCGGGGACAGTTGGCCACTGTGGTGCCATGGTATTGCTGCTACCTGTGGTGCTGCAGTGGTCCCAGTTGAGGGACTGGTTGCTGGTCTCTTTGTGAATGCTTTCAGCTTCATTCTACGGCAGCCCTGTTAAAGTCTGCTGTTCCAGCTAATTAGGTTCACTGTTGCTGTGCCTCCTAAGATATTTCTGCAGCTGCGGATCCGCAGTTGTGGATTTTCAGCATGTGCACAATTTCCGCAGCTGCGGGGCTTTTATGAAATTCCACACCTGCTCAAAATTTCTTCATGAATATCAAGCAACTGTGTTTCTGCAGTGCTGCAGGCCTTTTTCCCGCAGCTGCGGGATTTCTGGCTTTCTTTGTGTATCCTGCCCCAAGTATCTTAGATCAGGCATGGACTCTTGTATTTGTTAAGAAACTTGTTTTTTCTGTCTTAGATTTATTGTGTATGTATCTTTGGTGTTGATTTCCATTTTTACTCAGTGTATTGTGTACACCTGCTGTATTGTAATCCTGTGCCTATTATCTTAACCTTGCATTGATTGCCACTGTATGGCCTGGGACACAACTGAAAATGGTCCTTTGGATCAGCTTGCTTACCCAGTTAACAAAAACATAAATAAAATAAATAAAAATAAAACACCAGGGTTGGAACAAGGCCAGATGGAGGGCAAAGGGGTGTGCTCAAGGAGATAACTGAAGGTAAGCCCCACCTCTTTGGGGGAGGGGGTTACAGTACCATTCAGTGTCTCACCGCATCTTCATAGGTCTCCTTCCTTCTTGACAATTTGCATTTCCTCCTTTTCCTGCTCCTTGTTTAACTTCCTGCCTACTAATTATGTCTGCTGTTTCTATAGCCTTCACTATTAAAGCAGCAGCCAGCTGCTCTTTCCTTGTGCAGCCGTCACCAGCAGTTTTCCAATCCCCATCTTTAACTCATAAAGTGAAGCCTGCCAGGATAAAACCCAATTCTGCAACATTCTGCAGCAGTTACTGCAGGAAAGAGTGCAATTTCAATGGGAGTTAATCTCATTTGTCATGAAGGAAACTGTAACACTGTGCTTCATTCTGGTGGGCTTTACTGTACCATCTGAGGTATTTGAGTGCAGGTAGGCTTGCTCTCTCTACCAGAGAAGGGAGTCTGTTTCTAAACATTCAACATCATCCTATTTCTGTATTGTCTTGGTTCAGTAGGTTCTACTATACAAGACTTGGGTTCCCCATCACTGGCCGGAGGTGATTCTTGAACCCTCTAACCCATCTGCAAAGTGGCTTGCTGGAATTGGGCCCTTCAGTCAGTGTTCCATGACTGGCTATGACAGCTTGGGGTTAGCCACTTGCTCCTCAGTGCAATACGCAACCATGTACTGGCATCATGGCATCTTCTACACCTACCAACTTTCTGCCTACAAACCCCAAAGGAGGTACTGTAAGGTCTCCTCAGACTTCTTCCCAAGCTCCCTCAACTCATAAACAGGCTTCCAAATCAAGCTACTCTATTAAAGATTGGACTGTTCCCCGCCTTATGGCCGACCCCAAAAAAACTGGTATCCAACACTCGGCTTCTGTCCATAAACAGGGGTTGCAGGATTTTTTTCTAGCTTCAAAGTCTCAACCTGTTCAGGGTGCTGGTTGAAGGGTTCTATGTGACAAGGGCTACTGAATGTCAGCGACTGGTTATAAGGGCACACAACCACAAGGGCGACTGAAAAACAGTATGTTGTTTAATGTGGGGGGCTTCACCCCCCACCCCCCCATAATTAGGATTCCTACTCCAGAGGGGGCGCAACTCAGGGAAAGAGGTGAAATCCAAGGTTGCCCACATTGTCAGCGCCATTGTGCAGTAGCCCTTATGACCAGTCGCTGACATTAAGTCGCCAACATCACAGGCTACCTGGTCAAAGCTAGCCTGTTCCTCAACCAGAACCTGCTCCTATGTCAGAAATTTGATACTTCATAGCTCAGCTCACCTCTTCATTTTTCAAACTGCAGTCCCATATGGTGGCTATTGAAGCTTGCTTCTAGGTTCAGCCTACTCCAGCCTCTGAACCATCAGTTCCTGCTGTACTTTCATCTACCAGCCATGCTTCTGACATCCCTACTCCTCTGAGTACTATTCTAACTGTCAGTAATCCATCCACCTCAGAACCACCACTGCTCCGGAACTCAGGTATTATGTTTCCCTCATCTGCTCCACTTATCTGTCCTATGTACCTTATTCCAGGTCACCACCACCGGGACATTATCAATGGGAAGGATGTTAACCTGATTTCCCTGCTTATCTCTTCTCTTGAGTCTACTGAAAACAGAATTATATCCTGTGGCTATGTGTCTGTGAAATAGAAGTCTAGAGATCCTAAAGTAAATAACTGTGCCAAATTCACCTTAGCACGTGGCCTCTGTTGTGCTGTGATCTTTTCTGCATTTCCTTCAAGACGTGAGGAAATAGACTCCTATCTATATCTCATAGTTGATTTAGGCATTTGATATGGAGGAACCCATTTTTACAATTACGATTGATCCTTCTTTGCCAAAGCTGAAGCAGCATGGACACATTACAATACAAAATTAAATCAGGTAGTTCTTGACGATAGCTTTTTTGGCATCACTTCACTGGGCAGCATGTGTGGTTCCTTTTCCCATTTTGCTCCCCTTTGTCCTCTGACAGTAGCTGACACCTCTTCATCCACCAAGCAAGGAAGACTCATTTGTCCATCAAGCTTGACTTCTGCTCCTTTGCCAAGGCTAACTCAAACCATCTCCAATCTTCCAACTCTTCATGCCCAAATGGACATCCAAGGCAAGCCTATTAAATACATTGCAGGCAAACCAACTTGCAAAAACTTTAATCATACAGGCTGCTCTGGATCTAGCTATACACTGCTTCACATCTGCAGCTTCTGTGGTGATGCCCATGCTTGCTGTATCTGCCCAAAAGATCCCTGACCCTCTCAATGACAATTTGTTCATCCATCTACTCTGATCAACTTCTAAGCTTTGTCTAGGATTCTGGCTTCTCATCCTCCTCACCCAGTGGTGCACTATATCCTTTTTGGCTTTTCTCATGGATTTCACACAGGCAACTCAGTACTTCCCTCTGATATCTTCCACTGTCGAAATCTTCAGTCTGCAGTGAATCAGTCTATAGTACTCCAACAGCTCTTACAAAAAGTATTTCAAACGGGATTCCTTCTGGGACCTGTTCTGCACCTGCCATTCCTTACCTATCGAATTATTCCCCATAGGTGTTCTACTAGAAAATTTTCTGGCAAGAAGCGCCTCATTGGAAATTATAGTATAGGCCTGTATGGTTATATGATATACAGATGCAACAGAAAAAAAGGGAGAGGAGGTGGAGTTTTGATTTACATCAGAGATTCCTTTGATTCTAAACTAGTCACAGAAGGTCATTTTAATTCTGTTGACTATCTGACAATAAAATGGACTATGGGTAGTGGAAAAGGGACACATATTTTTCTTACTTGTGCATACCTACCCCCCCAAAAACTGCTAAAACAGATATTGACCTACTAGAAGAGACATATTAACTTTGAACAAAGACAAGGAACATATTATAATGGGAGATTTTAATTTAGATTGGACACATTTGATACAAACTGATAAAATACGAAATTTCATTGCAGCTAAAGGGTATAATTAAATTATAAATTTGCAAGCCAGGAACAACTATAAAATAATGGATGGGGACTTTGATTGGATTTTGGTTAAGAGGTCAGATTATGTAAAAGCCTCAGGCATCTTAAACTATACTATTTCTGATCACTGCCCTACATTTATGATTAGGAGAAAAATAAAGCATTCATTTAGAGAGATCCAAGTTAGAGAAATTCGGTCTTACGAAACCTTACCAGAAGAAGCAATCATTAGGGAGGTTTGTAAAATTGATTGGTCCCCACTGTTCTACCTTAATGATATAAACAAAGCCTCAAGTTATTTTACTATGCAGACTCTAAATAATGTTAATACATTTGCACCTAAGAAGAAGCATAGGGTAATAAAATAAATACACACAATGGTTTACTCAAAAACTGTTGGATTTATTTAAAATTAGACAGGCATTATGGAAACAATATAAAAAACAGAGTCTCAGACTGATTTAAATAATTACCAGCATAGTAGAAACATATGTAAATCAGAAATAAAAAAAAATCAAACACTTTACAAAGAGGAACAACTAAAACATTTGTTAAACCCTAAAACATTGTGGGACTCTTTTAAGGACTTATATACAACTAAGAATGCAGGTAAGATAAATAAGGTTATTACTGGTGATACAGTATTGGACACTGATCATACGGTGGCAAATGCATTTAGCACATTTTTTATGGATATGCACCAATATAAGAGTCAGATAAACTTAAATTCTCAAAACATAGATTTTAATGACAATGATCAACACACTGGTAGACCATTACTGACCCAATCTGGTAATAAAAAAACATTTGCCTTCATGAAAATACACAAAAAGGACGTGTATGATCTACTAGCCACCCTTAATGAATATAAAGATTCGGGGGCTGATGACTTACCTCTGAGACTACTGAAGATAGCTGCTAAACCACTGACTAAACCAGTTACTTATTTGTTCAATCTTTCATTGTGTACTAATAAAATTCCAGATATACTGTACGGAAAACTGCTATAATTTCTCACATTTTTAAGTCAGGCGATAAGCATCAGGTCACTAATTATAGACCTACATCTGTATTACCACCACAAGCAAAAGTGCTTGAAAATTACCAAACAACTAACTGAGTACTTAGAGAAAAATTGTTTACTAAACGAAAATCAGTACGGGCTCAGAAGGGGCTATGGTACATTGACGGCCTTGGTCAGGTTAACTAGTGACATCTATAGTAACATGGACAAAGGCCTATTAACAGGAGGGAAGTTTGTTGACCTGACCAAGGCCTTCAACCTGGTGGAGCACCCTATTCTGATATCTAAGTTAAAACACTTAATGGTAGGGGAGTATGCTATCCCATGGTTTGAACACTATTTATCAGATAGAAGGCAGCAAGTAAAGATTGGCTCAGAAACATCAGCTTTGAGATATGTTCATACTGGGGTTCTGCAAGGATCATTTCTGGGTCCACTACTGTTCTCTGTCTTGATAAACAACTCACCAGACATCTGCAATGGTGCATCGGTTACTATGCACACAGATAACATAGTGATTTACTGTGGAGCCAGAACAGGAGTGGACCTGGACGTAAAACTGCAATCCATATATTGGGATCTCCAAAAATGGTTTGTGAAAAACAAAATTTTGCTGAACGAGAAAAAGATAGTTACAGTGTTATTTGGTCTTACACGTAGATGAGAAGGAAATGCTTTGAATATAATAGGAAAGAATGGTGTTAAGTTGGAGCAAGTGGGGGTATAAATTATTTAGGTGTAAACTTAGACAGCAATCTAACCTTGAATGAACATGTATCAAAAGTAACACAAAAATTAAACAACAAACTGGGATTTTAATACAGAAACAAACATTGTTTAACTGTACAGGCAAAACAAACAACAGCAAACCAAGTTTTGTTACCAGCATTAAAATACAATAGTATCTTATTAATAAATGCCCCTGAGACTTTGTTTCACAAATATGCAGTAACCTTCAACAACATTATGAGGTTTGCAACAGGCTGCTTAAATAAAAGGGAACACCATTGTAACTTATATCACACCTTTGGGACTTTACCACCAAAACAGAGAGTTACTGAAACAGCATACATATTTTTGCACAAATTATCTCAAAGACTCCCTTTGTTCTGTCAAAACACTTTCAGCGCACAGATCTTGTAAGATCGCTGAGGGTGTCCTCGGCTAAACTATTTATAGAATAAAGAATAAGCACAAAAACAGCTGAGCATTAATAACTAGTTATGGTCCAAAAATGATTAAAATCTATCCCAAATGAATTTGGATAGAAACAGCAAAAGAAGTATTTTTAAGAAAACTTTATATAATTACTTGGATGGTGCTTCTAGCTGTAAGTGTGATGAGGTCACATGATGAAACTCTTATTAGGTTGATATCGCCTAGTGGTGTTTTATACGTATTGTGTGTTCTCTCAATGTTTTTATGAATGAAAGTATGTAGACGATGACATTGTAATTACTGTTAGTTATGATCATATGTTACGTCCTGTGTTTGTAATTTTAATTTTAATTGCTATTGTTATATCGACACCTTTTGTATCCCCTCCCCCAGGTATGGTTGAAAAGGGTCTTCAGACCCAATCCACTTTCCTGGTGAAACTGATAAATGAAATTAAATGAAATTGTTGGCTTATCTGCACCTCAGTCATCACCCACCCTGAGCATCGATTCATTGATTCCCTCTGGCAAATATTCTCTATCCTATGCTTGGACTGATGATGCAATAGCAATTATCAAATGCTTCAACCCAGGCTCCTCCAAAGCTGACTTCACAGACGCATTTAGGTTGTTACCTAGTCATCCATTTCTCTGGCATCTATATGGTATGTTTTGGGAGGACCACTGTTACTTTGCAGTTCGTCTGCTCTTTGGTTGCAAAAGCAGCTCAAAGCTTTTCAATATGTTGTCTGAAGTGCTGTGTTGAGCTTTTCTTAATGTTTGTCACCGTCTAGCAGTTCTTCACCTATTAGATGACTTTCTCCTGCTAGAGCCACCAAATTCTCCTCCCACTGCTGTTATTACTGCTCTTGTTCTGTTGTCCAGGAACTATCAGTTCCTCTGTTTGAAGAGAAAACCCCAGGTCCAGCGACATCCCTTGAATTCCTTGGCATAATATTGTATACAGAATGTATGGAAGCCAGGTTACCTCCCGAAAAACTTCACAGAATACAAGCTTTAGTGGAATCCTTTTTGGTGCTTGTGCAGGTGTGAAAACTGGAATTGCTGAAGACAGGAGGGGGCGTTATAGCAAGATGGCAGCATTGCTGCTTCTCTCCACACCACGCTGCTTAAAGCTTTGAACGCTGCCTAGAATTCTGAATACTAAAACATTTTTAAGACTTTTAAGCTTTAAGCATACAAATTAGCTTTTCTATCTATATTTAATATCCTTGTTTGGAGGAGCTGTAACTTATTCACTTGTTGAACATTTTTATTTCGGAAACGCTCCAGTCTATAGATGCAGTGTGCGGGTTCTGACCAATGATTGACATGGAGCTAAGAACAGAAATATAACTTTTAGAGATGCCGAGGAACCAAATTCTGGGATACTGCCACTTTCTGGGTATTTGAACTGTTGTTACTTAGTGTAAATGCTGTGCACTGCTGTGGAAACTGAATGAGTATGGCACCACAAGGGTGCATTCTCTAAGCATTACACATTTCACTGGACTTGATAAAAGATAATTTTGCCAAAATGATGCCACTATTTAACCTTGATATACTATCTAGGAGAATAAGTCATATCAGAAAAAGAGTAAGGCATGCTGGAGCACAGGACTATTGGACCTGAGAGATGGACTTTGGCCCCTCAGATGAGGTGGAAGTATGTGGACCTCTGTAGCAGTGGGGAACATAGGAGTGCACTATATGTACTGAAAATGCTCACTCAAAGGTATGGTAATGTTGCCTATGGGGGTAAAAGGGTTTTTTGAATGAGTACCTAAGTCACTACGCTTAGTGGAGTGATCTTTTTGTCTCTTTTCTTTTAGGTAACTTCAGGCAAGACAACATTGGATTAAGCTACTGGAATGGCCCTAAAACAGACATGGTTATCTGTGCCTCTATTAGCAAACAATGTTGTTGTGAAAAGAGCTGAGGGTGATTATGGAATGTTTCATTTTTCCCATCATAAAATGATTAAATAGGGGTAAGCTACAAAACTATCTTGATTTCCCTGGATATTGTTGAAGGTAAAGATGACAACATTTCCTCCCTGGTCTCGATAATGAAACAGGTAATGCCAATGTGATGTAAATGATCTGCTTGGATCCATTGTTTCTTATACCTGAACTTGAGGAGATGCTTGGCTGATAATTAAACAACTAATTTGGTTCTGCCAGTGATTAACTCTGATAAAATGTTAAGCTCTGCTGAAAGGCTTGGTGAGGAGAAAGAAACAATGAATCCCTTAATTTCTTGGAGTGGAATGGCTAGGAGAATGCTGACCTATCCTTATGGCCCTGATCATTTCTATCTTAAATGGCAGAGAATTATTTTGCATATTTTTGCACTGATGCTCATTTAGACCTGTGGTATATTGGTCCAGAGTGTTGGTGACTCATTCTCGGCAAACTGGTTATACGCTCAAACTAATAAAAAGTTAACTTGTTTTTGAAATGAGGTTCTGCAGAGATCCTATCATCAGGGAGAGACTGATTCTTGAGTGCAGGCAATTCTCCCTTATTCCACAGGTTTATAAATTTCTCCACTAAAAGGTTAATTTCTCTATCATTTTCTAAATGCGCTTTACCCACGGACCATGTTAACGGAGGAGGCAAATGGAGTTTATGCAAGTGGGAACCAAGAAATGTTAAAGGTAATTTCTCTGGTTAGACAGGAAAATGTTTGAATGATTCTGCTGATTAGAAAACTTGGTACCTATGGAATAGTTAAATAGCTAAAATGACTCCTATGAAGGAGAAGGGCACTAAATGTAGTGGACCTCTACCACACATTTCTTGTCATTTGTATGTTATATGTCAGCTACAATGGGTAACTCGAGGAAATATCCTGTCATGGTTAGAGGTAGTCAATCTCTACAAGACATATTCTGGAGCCAGAGCCTAAGCAGTTTTTATGTGTTTTGGCATGTCTATGTTTGCTGAAATTTTAAAGTCCTGAACATCATTACAGGGTAAACCTTCACCATAAAACTTCTCCAAGGATGATCTGATGCTCTTAAAGTGGCTATAGATTATAGATGCATTTGGCTTGTACTAGCAAGCTGAACTTTTAAATGAATGCTTCTATTTTCTGATTGACGTGAATGTTATGTCTTAAATGTAGCAAATGATCTCTTTCTTTAAAAATAGTGGACTACATTTTATTAGTGTGCAGTAAGTACAGTATAAGTGGCAACTTTATATGTAGTTGCCACATGTTATATTTTATGTTATTACTATTTTTATTCATGCTCCATATTTATGGTACATTCACTCATCAGATATTTTAGTATTGGTATGCACTTGCAAAATAAGGTGAGGGCTTCATACCATGGAGGAGATTTTCAACTAGTCCTTTATAATAGTTATATGGAGAAATGTTGACCTGGGAGATGAATATTAGGACTAAACTGATGTAATATGGCTGCATTATTTAGAAAAAGGTCCACAGTTTTATATTTTAAACATGACTTTTATGATATTAAGAATATAAAATATGTATTATTCTAATGAACGGGAGTGTGGTTATTAACTAAAACTGGTAGACAAATACTTCTGTGGTGTTTTTTTGTATGGTCCACCACTAAAAGTCCCTTTACCTTCTCTGTGGTCTGCCAGCCCCTTCAGTTGCTGCTGGTGAGGACCCCATCTGGACCGTGCGAATAACTAGTTGGATGCATAAAATAAAGAATAAGGCAGGTTTATTCAGTTCAGTAGGTGTTCTCTTCATGAGGACAAGCCCCACACACTGATTAAAACTCTGACTGACTGACCAACATGGCACTGCCAGGCAGTGCAACAATTAGATACATGCAGTTCTAAATGCTCTTAAAGGGGCAGCAGCTAAACATTAAGCCCCATGCTTAATGTGTGCTTCACATCACCGCCGGAACAGTGAGTGTGAACACCACTCGAACAAGCAATAATCTATACATTTCTAAGAATTTTTAAGTAAATAATTTAAGGCAAAAAAAATTGTCATGCATTACAAGGAATTAGATTTCACAAAACAGAACAGTACTCCGCTGCAGGAAGGGGGGAGGAAAGAACTTGGACTACACTGGAGAACAGTCAGAGTAGCACCAGAGAGGAAGGAGACACAATAGTACTTGAGACTTGGTCATGCCACAAGCGCTAAAGTGTGAGGGAAGGGAAAAGAGGGAAGGGTAGCAGTAGGAAGATACACAGAATGCAGGCTCACACTTTAATAACAGTTGCATAATCAACACGTGGATTGTCCATGCAAAAAGACATTCCTAAGGGGAAAAACGTTAGTGCAGGAAATAGTACCATAGAAACAGTTGCAAAAAATGAGTACAAGAATATTTACTGCAAAATAATTAAACACAGATACTATCACCAAAGAAAAAAGATTCAGTCCCAAAACACAGAGTCCGGTGACAAAAGTTCAAGACCTCCGTCGACTTTTCCGGTCAGTGGGAATGGAGGCATGCATGGACTGCACCAGTTCCTGACAGGAGGGGTCAGGTTGTTAAAAGCGACCCAGGAGTTCTGCCCACTATCGAATCCACACCACTTTACTCTGTAAGTCCAGAATCCATTGACAAACTTCTTTCTTAGGATCTTCTCGATCTGGTACACTGGGGTGTGTGGAAGAGAGTTCTGAGAAGAAGAAGGAGAAGATTGAGAAGAAGAGGAAGTCCCGGGCAAATCCTCTGGAAAAACAGAATCTGGCTGGAGAGTGTCAGGAGTGGGAAGATCTGTAGGAACTGGCTGCAAGTTATCTGGGGGAATCTCAGCTTTGGAGAGGATGGCAGGCTCAAGGGCAGCTTCATTTGTGGGAGGACTGGGGTAATCTGGAAGGTTGTTATTGAGGTACCCATGATTTAGTCAGTTTATATGGACTTTGTTGTGTACCAGCTTGCCATCCGACTTGCGTCGCAGATGAACGTGGACTGGAGGGAGCTTTTCTACAATGTAGAAGGGACCAGTCCAGGGGCGAAGCAGTTTCTTGGTGACGCCCGGAACAAGAACAGGACAGTACAAATAGACAATGTCCCCAACAGAGAATGAAGGCTCATGCACCTTGGCTGCAGACATTTTCTTCATTGCTGATTTTCTCTGGCCCAACATGGTGACTGCAACTCGTCAGGCAAGTTCCAGCTGTTCCAGAAGAGGGATAATAAAAGAAGAAGCTGACTTAGGCACCTCTAGCAGTGAGAGATCCCTTGTTAAAGTCTGCTGTTCCAGCTAATTAGGTTCACTGTTGTTGTGCCTCCTAAGATATTTCTGCAGCTGCAGATCCACAGTTGCAGATTTTCAGCACATGTGCAATTTCCGCAGCTGCCGGGCTTTTATGAAAATTCCGCACCTACTCAAAATTTTTTTATGAATATCACACAGCTGCATTTCCACCATGCTGTAGGCCTTTTTCCCGCAGCTGCAGGATTTTTGGCTTTCTTTGTGAATCCTGCCCATAGTGTATTGAGTCACTGCCCCTGAAGCCTGTGGTGCTGGGTT
Organism: Neoceratodus forsteri; assembly: GCA_016271365.2. Taxonomy (NCBI): domain Eukaryota; kingdom Metazoa; phylum Chordata; order Ceratodontiformes; family Ceratodontidae; genus Neoceratodus; species Neoceratodus forsteri. Next base: position 454,967,356 of record CM057449.1, on the reverse strand, counting down.
TGGGTCCTTGTGCAGGAAAGTATTTTTTGTTTTCCTGGGGCTTTAAATTTTTTCATATGTCTGCTCTCCCTGGAGTTGGTAATCATTATTTTGAGATGGGGGTTTCGGGGGGCATAGCCCTCACTTAGAAATATTTTGTTCATTTGCCGTTATTGTTTTAGTTAGCAACCATTGCTCTTTGCGACAGTCGGTGGTATGTTGTTCACCATTTTGATGTCTGGCAGTTTTGTTGCTGTATGTGATCAGTGAAGTTAAATACTCACTGTTATCACATAAAACCCTTCACATGTTGCCAATAGAATCTGTTTTAACTTTCTTCACACAGGGCCTTGCATGAAGAAAAGAGATCATGTCTAATCTTGTTTACTCTAGGGAGGGGACGAGCATTAGGGACAACCCCAAAGAAGACCCCACCACTAATTCACTAATACGCCAGAGACCCCAAACCTTAATATTTTTCATTTTCCTATGTTGTGCACTTTGCATTCTTCAACCCTAATGTCTGTGTTGACAAAGTTTTTTGCAGTTAAAGGGGAACTGTTAGCATTCCCCAATTAGAAACAGGGGAGCTACAGGTCTCGATTTTCTAAAATGTACCAGCTGTAATTCTTTTAAGTACTTGAGACTGCTGTAATCTTAAGTTTATCTGGTTGATCCTGCAACCCCCTGCCTGCCATTACTGTGCCAGAGTCCTCTGCAGCCAGCCCTTTGAAGATGTGACTGATGGGCTAAGCCATGGGGGACTCCTATGTACCTGTAGAGTTGCCATAAAATATTAACAGATAAGAAGTGCATGTTTAGGCTTCTACGGCTGGTACCGATCAACCAAGGACAGCACTTTTCTCTGTTGATCGGTACCAGCCGTAGAAGCATAAACATGCACTGCTTATCTGTTAATATTTTATGGCAACTGTACTGGTACATAGGAGCCCCATGCAGTTTAGCCCATCAGTCGCATCATCAGAGGGCTGACTGTGGGGTACTTTGGCACAGTAATGGTGGGCAGAAGGTCACAAGATCAACCAGATAAACCTAAGATTTCAGCAGTCTCAGGCATTTATAACAATGACTGCCAGTGCATTTTGGATAATCACAGATACACACAGAAGGTGACGGCAGATAAGGGCCATGTGTCCCATCTATTCTGCCCCTTTCCCCTACCTAATGCATTACCACAGAGCCTAGCTGATCTGTGGCATACCCTCTCTTCTCTATTGCTAGGGTACTCTTAGTCTATCCCATGTATTCTTCAATTCCCCAACTGTTTTTGTCCCCACCACCTCTGCAGGGAGGCTGTTTCAAGCATCCACTACTCTTTCTGTGAAAAAATACTTCCATACATTGTTCCGGAGTCTAGCCCCCCAGCCTCATATCATGCCCCCTCGTTCTTGTACACCTTTTCTGAAATATGCTACCTTCCAATACCTTGCTTATACTCCTGATGTACTTGAATGCCTCCATTATAGCCCTCCTCTCTCTCCTCTGTTCCAGGGAATACATATTGAGGTCCTCTAGCCTTTTCTAATATGGCTTTTGGTTCAGTTCTTGAGCCATTTTTGTTGCCCTTCTCTGGACTGCCTCTATTTTGTCTATGTCCTTCCAGAGATGCAGCCTCCAGAACTGGACGCAATACTTCAGATGAGGTCTCACTAGTGATCTGTACAGTGGCATAACCACCTTTTGTTTTCTGCTGGTGATACCTTTCCTTATGCACTCTAGTATCCTACTGGCTTTCCCCACAGCCATCTCACATTGTTTGGTTACCTTTAGGTCATTAGATATGAATACCTCAAGGTCCCTTTCTTGACTGGTGGCTGTCATTACCTCCCCCCATCTTATACTCCTTTGGATTTCTGTACCCGAAGTGCATGATTTTACATAGAAATATAGAACATAGGAACATAGAAACATAGAATTTGATGGCACATAAGGACCACTTGGCCCACCTAGTCTGCCCATTTCCCTACCTACTGGATAAGCTGCAGATTCTAGTTAACCAACAGCCTACTTCCTCCAACCCCCCCACTAGAATTGCCTTATGTCTGTCCCATGCATTTTTGAATTCCCCCACTGTTTTTGACTCCACGACCTCCTCAGGAAGGCTGTTCCATGCATCCATAACCCTCTCCATGAAAAAATACTTACTCAGATTACCTCTGAGCTGTCCCCCCTCTATTTTCAAATTGTGCACCCTTGTTCTTGCACATCTCTTTTTCTGAAAGATGCTACCCTCTTGGACTTTGTTGATTCCGTTGAGGTACTTCAAAGTTTCTATCATGCCCCCCCTTCCTCTTTTCCTCTAGGGTATGCATATTAATCTCCTTTAGTCTCTCTTCGTATGTCTTCTGGTGCAGACGCTGCACCATTTGGTTGCCCTCCTCTGAACAACCTCCACCCTGTCTATGTCTTTGTGGGATCTTTGCATTGAATCTTAGCTGCCACACTCTTGACCACTCCTCAAGCATGTTTAGGTTCTTTCTCATTTTTCCACCCCGGAGTGTGGACCCTGTTGCAAATCTTAGTGTTATCTGCAAAGAGGCATATATTCATCTCCAGCCCCTCTGCAATGTCGCTTATGAAGACATTAAAGAGGACTAGCACCAGCATGGATCCCTGTGGCACCCTGCTAGTTACCTCCCTCTCCTCAGATTGAATGCCATTTACCACCGCCGTCTGTATCTTGTCACTCAACCAGTTTCTGACCCAGTATATCACCTTGGGACCAACTCCTAGGCTGCCCAACTTATTTATCAACTTCCTATGTGGGACGATCTTGAAGGCCTTGCTGAAATCTAGGTAGGCCACATCCACTGCCCCTTATCTACCTCCATGGTCATCCAGTCAAAAAAATCTATCAAATTTGTTTGACAAGACCTTCCCATTGTGAATCCATGCCAATCAGGACCGCTACAATATGTCCTGTGTTTTTAATTGGGGAATGCTGACAGTTCCCCTTTAATTTCCCTTCTTGTGCTGACAGTGGAATCATATCCTCATTTGGGACCTGCATGACATTAAAGAAATGGAATACTGGAGATAGTCCTGATGTAGTGCATAGGCCCATCAGACCTTCACATACATATCAACACCTTGTTAAGGAAGGCTCCCGGATCACCACAAAGTGTCGTGTGTACACCAGAACACTGTTCTGTCCCTCCTCAGGCTGGGGCCAGTGCTGCACACAACAGTACTGTCCCCCCAGCCTCAGCCCATTCGCTACCTCACTTATCTCGCACCTGAACTCAGGTCACTGCACAGGAAGGCAGTGTGGACCCCTCAAGGCCAAAAGCTATCCCTTCAAACAACATTTCTTCATAATAGTTTGTTACATTTTGACCCCAAAATTTCAGCACAGTCTTTTTATGATTCCTCCTTCTGAACATGACAGGTGCAATTTAATAGAATACCGGCCTGAGCATAATATCGCACCACAAGTGCAAAATCACATTTCTGACCAGGATTTGAAAAATGGCAGCTGTCATGTTCATGAGCGGGGTGTTAAAAAATAGCTATGTTGAAAATTTGGGGTTAAAATATTGAACATTACCAAAGTTATGAGTGTGCATTGAGAAATATTAATGTACACTCATGAACCTCACCTCATGAACCTGGTGGGTGAAATTTTCAAATTCTACCCAAAAGGTGATTTTTCGCAGTAACCATGGAATCAGTTTTTGGGCTGGATTTGAAAAATTCCACCACCCTTTTTAATGAGGTGGGGTCAAAAAGGTCACGTTGAAAATTTGTGTTAAAATATTAAACACTGACAATGCTATGAGTAAAAGTTCAAAATCTTTTGAAATAACATTATATGGCACTTAGCTGATTTCTTTAGTTGCCATCCGGTTGAAGAGAGAAGACATGTCTCCAGTCCAGAGAGGATTATGGCACTGGACCTAGCAAAGAGGGGTGTGGGGTGGTGGATGATGAGTAGGAGGTGTGAGTGTGCATGGGAAGTGATAACTCAATGACACCAGATTCTTGAAGAACACACAGAGTGTGTGAAATTTATTACCATAAAAATTCAAAATAAATGACTTGTAGACCAAAACAAAAGTAAAATAAACTAAGCACCATTGGCTTTCTCAACCTGAAACACTTCAGTACTTTAAAGTACTGCCACAGAGTAGAAGCACTTGTCTTCAGCACCTCTACTATCCTCTGTGCTCAAAGACTATCTGATTCCTTCAACTAAACAGTCATCTTATATAGGTGTATGCTCTGACATCATAGGTCAGCAGATCCACCCTCTATTCTAATACATCGAATTTCTACACTAATACATCATGTAGGGGGATCTGCATGACCACAAATTATTTTATTCAGTAATAACATTTATCTACGGTTATGTCCATCTCCTAAACCTATTCTGAAAACAAGAAAAGGCTTAATTGGCAATTAATGATCTTAGTCCCCTCCCACAAGGTGTTGTCCTCATTCCTCTGCTCATTATAAATAAGCTTCAGATGTAGGCTACTGGCCCTTAGAGATGCAGTGCTGTCCATGACATGACCAACCTGGGAGAGATAAGATTACAACTATAATATACACAAACAATATAGCAAGATAATGTGTTAGTACCAAAGAAAAAGGAAGTTTTAACCCAAAAAGAACCTGTTTCCCTTGCGCAAGTTCTATTTATTAAATAATGATTATGTTTTACAGGTAATTATTCTCATTTAGAAAATGGGCTGGGTAAATCCTAGAAGCTGATTGGTTAGGGCAACCAACCAGCTGGTCCGGTATCAGGCAACAGAGACCAGGAAATATTAAGTCCCTGCCTCTGCTGCCTGATTACCTTCCAAATCCTTGTAGCAATCGAATGCGCAGTTTCAAACTGCCGCCATGTTCTTCTCTCGCTTAATGAGAGCTACAGCACCCGATGCCCATTTGTACTCTCACTTAGCGAGTGGCGGCAGTTGCTTGTTTCAATAAATAGAAAAGAAAGAGCAGCTTCCTACAGAAACGGACGTTTTTTCTTGCCTTTGCTCTCTCTGTCTGTTGACTCAGTTGGACCGTAACTACAAATTCCTCTGCTTGGTTTTGGCACCCCCACGGCACCAGCAGGCTGAAGCATGAAATTATAAAAAAAAAAACTTCCTTCCCTAGTGCTGCAATCTTTCCAGTTTCACCAGCTCCTCTTTCCGACTGCACTCCACGATCCCACAGCTGTGCTCCCTTTACAGAGAAACATAGACGTTAACGGCAGATAAGGACCACAAGGCCCATCCAGTCTGCCCATTTACCTATTGCATTTCCACTTTCCCCGACCCACACACAGAAACGCTGGATCCCGATGCCAGCAAAGAGCTGCCGATTTAAACATAAAAAAAAAAATAATAATTTAGAGCGCTCATGTTTCGCCTTGGAAGTCTGCATTTACACATCCTGGTTTTACGTGCCAGGTCACGCAAGGTTGCCTAACAGTACGCCAAGTACACTTCCATAGCAGCTGCCCTCTTGGTGCCTGATATCCATTTCTGGAAAATGTGTCACTGCTACCAGCTTGCTCTTTCCTGCTGTTTCGTTCTGGGTGCACTCAGAGAACAAGAAGCTGGAGATCCAGACATGGTGTTCGCTTGATGGCGATTCAACACGGGGTGGGGGGGACAGACAGCTAGATGCAGCAAACCAGCTTCAAGAAAGAACACTCATACAGGTGGAGGAACTATTCTATTACAAAACTTACTGTAAACTAAGTATTTATTATTTTGAATTAAACAATTTTTTTAAGTTTTCTGTTGGGGTTGGGGAGAGAGCAGGGAAGGAAAAGATACTGCAGAAAAACAAAACTTACAAAAGGGTCAGTTTTAAGTACTGTCTTCAGACATAACAATAGTCAACTGCAGGGGAGGAACTATTTTATTTCAAAACTTATTTTAAACTTATTTTCATTGACATTTTTACAATTTTTTTGTTTACAGTACCCATTTACTAAGCGCAATAATAATACCCTCCAGGGTGGGCGGTATTGTGCTATACCGGACCTTCCAGGGGCTATAAGGCCCTCCGCCTGCTGCGTCAGGCCTCATTATGCCCCTGGCGGTCTGGTATAGCACAATACTGCCCACCCTGTTGGGTATTATTGCTTACTTGGAGCTTTACTAGCTGGTTCTAAGAACTACTTCTTATTGTGCGCTGCAGACTGAGTAGTTCATCCAGGTGTTCTAGATAGTATGTACTACTTTAAAACTATTATGGTCTAGCCCAACTAAAATCTAATGGAGACCCTTTTTCTTTCAATCCCTTGAAAGCCGAGTGATTTCCTTTTATTTCTGTCTGTGCAGGCATCCCTGTACTTATTACTTCAATGCCTGTTTCAGATGTGCAGATAGGACTTTCTAGCTGCCTTTCAGGCATTACACAACTTGTTCACTTTATTGTTGAATGCAGCGTGGCTTATATGCTTCTGAGCCTTCTTACAGCTTCTTTGCCCAAACTAAAATAAAAACAAAAAAAAATCACATCACTGAGGCAGGGGAAGGAATATAAAGTGGGGCAGTTAGATTAAGATATCATAATGGGAGGCCACCCCATCATGAAAGAAAGGTGAAAGTAGAAAAAAGACAAGAAATAAGCACTACTGCAGTAGGTTTTTCAGAATAAAGGGACAGAGAAAGAAATGCCTTGTGATGTCACTAAATATAATAAACAAAAAAAAAGGGGGGAGTCCCAACTCTGACAGGAGGGTTGGGGTGGGAGTCAGCAGCTGCCTGGCAGTGAAGGCTGTGAGGGACCATTTTCTTTATTTCAGCTTGCACTCAAAAAAAGGGGGGAAAGGATGTCAGGAGTGGTTTTCTTTATTTGAAGTTTTCCAACACTGGGGATTAGGCACCAAAGTGTCTTCTTCATACCAACAGGCATCAGAGGTTGGCACCCCAGTATTCCAGACTTCAGGATAAGGTGGTAGACTAAGTTGACACAGGGGATTGTACACTCTGGTATCAGAGACTGACATGGGTGAGAGGTGGGTGTGCAAAAATAAAACGAATGGGAGAGATGAACCGGCACCAGAGGTGGACACCCCACTGTCAGAATATTAAAATAGTACATTTTGCTGGCACTGGAGATTGAGCACCCTGGGGTCCATGTTAAAGCAAGCAGGCTGATGTGGGTTGCTAATGGTGGTGATCGGGGAGGTGAGAAGAAAAACTGATGCATAGCATATTCAGCATGGGCGGGGCAATGCATTGACATGTAGCCCCATCCTGTGTCACACTGTGCTTTCTTCTGTTTCCATCCTCCCCCACACGCTGTCTGCGAAACAGTTGAGGTGACTATTTATCTGCATAAACCCACCTAGCCCCTACTATTTCCAGGAGCAGCCAGAGCCTGACAACAAAATAACAGCAGTACGATCTACTGCGCTTAACTGGAAAACACTGTCAAATACATTCTTGCATAAATATAAAAGATTTATATGTTATGCTTGTAAGCAATTGTATGTCGTCTAAATTTTTATGTATCATAATGATGTGGAACCTCTGTAAATGAGCTTCTAGCTCAAAGGTATTGTAATCTGAGAAATAATAAAGAAAGAAAGAAATAAAGAAAAAACAGCAGTACGATCTACAGTGCTCAACTGGAAAACACTGTAAAGTGCCTTCTTGCATAAATCAATATATCCAGGAGCAGCCAGAGCTCGATAATGAAAAAAACAGCAGTATGATCTATCTCACTCACAGCACTCAGCTGGAAAACATTAATTGTCAAACTAAACTGGTAAAGCTCACTGTTCCCTCCAAGAAAAAAATTATTTTCTCTTATTTTCAGCATATTATTGCAACCAGTAAAGTATGATCAACTGTTCAAATTCCATATTGCTTTGCCTATGTTAAAGAAGCCTGCTTCTCTATTCCCCCCCACTTCTGCCCTGACCAGATGTAACCCATGTGGTCTTCTGGCAGGACTGACAGCAGATTACATGGGTTACACCTGGTCAGAGCAAGGTCCACACAAGCTGGGCAGGATTCACAAAGAAAGCCAAAAATCCCGCAGCTGCGGGAAAAAGGCTTGTAGCACTGCGGAAACGCAGTTGCGTGATATTCATATAGAAATTTTGAGCAGGTGCAGAATTTCGTAAAATCCCTGCAGCTGCGGAATTTCAGCAGCTGCCGAAATTGCGCATGTGCTGAAAAGCCACAACTGCAGATCTGCGGCTGAAGAAATAGCTTAGGAGGCATAGCAACAGTGAACTTAATTAGCTGGAAGAGCAGACTTTAACAGTGCTGACATAGAATGGAGCTGAAAGCACCCACAAAGAGACCAGCAACCAGTCCCTCTACTGGGACCACTGCAGCACCACAGGTATCAGCAATACCATGGCAATACAGTGGCCAACTGTCACTGCTGGTCCTCCCTCTCTGGGGTGTTCCCGTTGTCTGCAGGGGTAGCACTTGCTGCAGGCTGGCCAGGCTCTACTGCCTGTAGGGCTCTGTCATGGGCTGCACTGTGTCTGGTGGTTGTTGTCTGTTGCCATATCATGGCAAAGTGTGCTTTTGTTGCTGTAACAGCAGCCACTGTTATATTATCTGGGATGCTATTACCTGTGCCTCACCTCCACCTTAATTGATTCCAATTGCTGGAGCACTTCTGCAGTTTGCTGAGGGAGAGTTACACCTCATTCCACTGTGTGTAACATTTTTTCCACAGCTGCAGAAAAAAAATGGCTGTGAATAGCCTTTCAGGGGATGCTGCATGCATATCATGGCACTTTTTCCCAGCAACATATTTTCCGCACATGCGTTTTAATTTTTGCAACTGCAGGATATTTTTCCCGCACCTGCGGGGGATTTGTGAATTCCCTGCAGCGCATGTAGGTGTGTTTTCCCACAACTGCACAATATTTGGGCACTTGCAGTTTTTTTTCTGCCCTACTTTCTTTTGTGAATCCAGCCCACTGGTACCAAGTAGCGAGGGAGTCTTAATATGGTGGGATTTACCCAGGGCTCCCAGTCCTACTTCTCACATCCACACCCAGCAGCAGCGATCTTGCAGCATCTGTTTCCTCAAATATGTTGCCTTCACTGGTCTCCAGAGATATAGGTAGATTGTGATCCCTCAGGTAAAATGACTTGCTAGAAACTGCGTGCTGCTCAGTTCACAGTGGATCTTTTTATCAGCCCTCACAATACAGCGTCTGATGCTCTCGCTCATATTTTTGTCACTACAGTACATTCTTTTGAATTTTACGTCACAGTACTTGGAGGCAAAAGATTACTGACTGCTGTCTCCTTTCACCAGCAGAGAGGAAACTTACAACTTGCAGTGCTGGCCAAGCTGCAGAAGAAAACTATCATGCAGCAACACTCTGAAGCCTCCCTCTGCTGTCCCTATTGTCTGATTTGTAATTCATTATTGCACCACTTTGAAAACATTAAGTTGTAGTGGAGCACCAGCCTTTGCTTAATGTCCCAAATGTCTGCAGTTAATTTTTTACCTTACCTAATTCCATCTGAACGATCATGCCCTGAAGAACCTTCCCAATCCCCTATAAGATACACACACACACACTCAAGTTAAGGTGTTTTGGCAGAAAAGGCTGATTTACTTGACATTATAAATGAATATAAAAATACAATAATCCACACATCATGCATAATACAGAGTATATTGTAATACATTCAGGTTACACAATCAGGATATATAAACCAAAGTATTCCCAAGGGGGGCAGCAGACGCATTCGGCAGTAAGGTACCAAAGCCAGCCCAAGGCCTAATGAAACTGACAGACCCCCACAGCACTGGCCAGTCCCCTGACGAGCATGGCTTGACAGGGCAGCCCTGCTAGGCTCTGGCCGTGCAGTGTGGCCCTCACTGGGCCCCACCGCCTGGACAATGCCCAACACGGTTCCGCTTCGCCCCACTTTTTGTGGTCTTCATTGGAGTAAGCCCTCACCGGGCCACCCCAAACACCTAAATAACCCCTTATGAAAACTGCCAACTGAATCGTCCGTCACCCACTAGTAAACAAGGCCAAAACTGCCCCAAATTTACGGTAGGGTGGGAGGGAGTTCGGATGTCCTGAAGCAATGTCCAGACAGCAAGAGACAGATTTCTCTGCTGTCTGGACTTTAGAAACTGGCCTGTGCCCCACCCTTCCCTGGGCTGCTCTGGCCCCAGTCCAGCCAGGGCAAAGGCCAGTGGCCACCACCATCCCACAATAACACCTTGGCTGGAGGTGGCCAGGAATTGGTTCCCAGGTCTCAGGGCAAGAGACCCCCTCGGGAGATGGCCGGGAGTGGTCATGCCCTGGAGAACCTTCCCAATCCCCAATGAGACACACATACTCAGGTTAAGGTGTTTTGGCAGAAAAGGCTGATTTACTCCATATTACAAATGAATACAAAAATGCAATAATCCACACATCATGCATAATACGGAGTATACGGTAATAAACTCAGGTTACACAAACAGGATATATTAACCAGAGTATCCCCTAGGGGGCAGCAGACACATTCGGCAGAAAGGTACCAAAGCCAGCCCAAGGCCAAACAAACCCAACAGACCTCCACAGGGCCAGCCAGTCCCTTGACAAGCATGGCTTGATGGAGCAGTCCCGCTAGGCTCCGGCCATGCAGTGTGGCCCTCACTGGGCCCCACCACCTAGATAATGCCCACCACAGTTCCGCTCCGCCCCACTTTTTGTGGTCATCATCAGAGTAAGCCCTCACCGGGCCACCCCAACCATCTAAATAACCCCTTATGAAAACTGCCAACCGAATCGTCTGCCACAAGATATGCACTGGGTGTGCATCTCCCACAAATACCCCCAAGGGAATACTCTAGAGCCAAGCTTCTAAAACATTCTGGATGCCAGTATTGAAAAGTGCCTGCCCCACATCCAACAGATGAATGCCATCTGAACCAAAAAAGGCCTCATAATATGGGTAAATGTCCTGATGCCCAGTCGCTGTGATTCCCCAATTGCGGCAGAAATAAGAGATCTCTCGGTTCACCTCCTTATGCACCTTCCACAGTGGCCTGGCTGGCGCCACCCTACTCCAGTTCCCCCAGAGCACCATCCTGGACCAAGCCAGAGCAGTGGCAGGCACATGCTGCAGGATCCAGTGAAGATCCATCATCATACCCTGAATGAGATCGATGGGGGACAGGCAACCCAGATCATGACCCCCCAAATGTACAACCAAGCCCTGTGGTGGGCTGACCAGTAAGCCTAAGTTTTTAAGAGTCAGTCTCAGGTCAGCCCACTGCATGCCCCTTATTCTGCACCAGTGGACTGTGACCTTCTCCTCTGGAATGCCAAGCTGGTCCCCTTGACCTTGATGCGCCACCCAAACTCGTGCCCTCTCGATAAAGGCGTGGCCCACCAGGTAAAATGTTTTGTGTGTGGGTGGGGCACCTGTAAAAGAAATCAACATGTTAGAAATGGGCACTCTTAGTCGTACCCTGCACCACTGTTCTTTTTCCTTCCTGAGGTCTTACATAGCTCCTTTATCCCTTGGACTGCCATCTGCAGATAGCTTGTATTTTTTTTTTCCCTTCACAGCCCGGCCTAGTCTTGTTTATTGTTTATTGATATTCTAGGATTACAATATCTTTGAGCCATGGCTCTTTTACAGAGGTTCCATGTCAACTTAGGAAACAATACAAACATAACAGGCTTTGAAATAGGCAATTCAAGCAGTTGAAATACAATACATTTGAGGGGGAAGAAGGTACAGGACAGAAATATGTATGAATGATGCAGTACAGGGGATTGAGCAATGTAGTACAATGGATTCTAAGCAGTGTGAGGCAACTTAAAAACAGCCAGAGGATGGAAAGAGAGGCAACGGGGCAGGGCAGGGGATTAACAGGGAAGGTTGAGGGATTGAGGGGACACTAGAAGACAGCGGAGCAGCCGAGGGCATTGTCAGGTTTAAAGTGCTAAAGCCAGGAAGGGAGAAGAGGTAGGGGGTAGGGGAAAGGTTTCAAGGAGAGGAGTAGTAAGTGCAATAGTAAATGCAATAGGGGATAGCAGATTAGGAGTGACAGTCACAGGAGCTAGAGGCAGAGAGGCGGAGGCAAAGGTTGCAAACAGGTGGAGGCAAAGTTGTTTTTTTTAAATTTAGCGTCTTTATTGAGTTATATAGAACCAACAGTACATGAAATAGAAACTGTATATCATACTATGCTTGGATAAAATAATAAACAGCTGATGAGATAACAGTCCCCTAAAGGATGAAAGGTATCAATGAACTTACAAACTAAGAAAAACCATATCAAACCAACTCTAACTCTCCCCCAACCCCCTCCACCCAGGAAAGTGCCATAACAAAAATTCAGAAAAAGAGAAGGATATTGAGAAGAAATACCCAAGTAACAGAATTATTCCAAGAGAGGCAGATTAGGCTGTGGTTGTCAGAGGTCATCATTGTACGAGGATTACTTCAGGTATAAGGCATATAATTTACCCCACTTCTAATTGAAATAGGCCATGCGATTTCAGGAGCTGGCTATTAACCTCTCTGTATTAAAACAGAGGGACATTTCTTTGAGCCATTCTGAATATGTGATCTGATTTTAATCCATCCAATGCCTAAGAACCAGTTTTTTGACTACTATAGAGATTAAAGCCATATGGTACCTGCGTTCCCTCACCTCGATGTTAGAGTACATCCCTAGTATACATATTTCTTTGGTAAAAAGATCTTTTAACCCAAGAAGTGGGTCTAGGTTACCTTGTATTATATTCCATAGAGATGCCACTCTATCACAATACCAAAATATATGCATCAGGTTCCCTTCAGTTACTCCACACCGAGTACAGTTGGATGATTTAAGTTTACCAAATTTAACCAGTTTGATTGGTGTGTAATAGAGATTGTTCAGAATATGGTACTGAGTCAGTCTGTGATTGTCCTGGGAAAGGTACCTGTATGTGTCCTTCCAGATCAGACTCCAGGGTAGAGGAGAGTCCTGTATGAGAGGTGCCCAGATTTTAGAGCCCTCCAGGGCATTGGGAAACATGACGTCCAGTAAGAAGGCATAGATTCTGGCAATACCATGGGATTTGGCTACAGATTCTTGGATCCTTTCTAGAAAGGGCCTTGTTTTAGATGGTATAGATACAGTCCCAAATAACTTAACTATTAGATGTCTCAGTTGGAAAACCCTGAAAACGTGTTTCTGGGAAATATTAAAAGTGGTTAAGATATCTGTGGAGGATAAGAGCGAGCCCTGAGAATATAGGGTCTCCACTGATGAGTCCCGAATTTGTGGGAGCCAATCTGAGGTCAGTGGGGTGCCCCCTATTTTGATGTTGGGATTTAATGTGAGGGGCTGCGCCAAATCCTTGGTATATGGTATGTTGAAGAAACTCCAACATTGGGATAGAATTTTGATAGAGAGACCTATAACAGAATTTTGTATGGCTTCGGGTAATGTGGAGAAGGAGTAGTAGAAGATGTGGGGAGGTCGAAGATTAAATTGATCCAAAAGTTTAAGCTCCAATTGCAACCATGTTGGTTGGGGTAAGTTGGATTGGGCAGTTGACCATTTCCCTATTTTGTATAATTGGCTAGCCCAATAGTATAGTAAAAAGTTAGGGAGACGGAGGCCCCCTTTATCCCTAGGTACACTGAGTTTGAGAAAGGCCCATCTAGGCTGTTTTCCTTTCCAGATAAAACTGGATAGAGCAGAGTGTATCTGCTGAAAATATGATCTGGGGAGCCATATGTTTAATAAGTTCAGGGGATAGAATATACGGGGTAGTACATTCATTTTGATAATGTTGATACATCCCCATAGGGATATCGCCAAGCTTTCCCATCTACAAAGGTCTCTCTGGACCCTTATCAGCAAGCCGTACAAGTTGAGCGTCTTGACCACTTCAGTCTTGCGGGCCAGATGTATGCCCAAATATTTAAGCGAAACAGGGGACCACTTCATACCAAACTGGGTAAAGCTAGCGTGAAAGGTGAAAGAGTTTAGTGGGAAAATAACTGATTTAGATAAGTTTAATCTATAGTTGGACACTTGACCAAATCGTTCAATAATTTGTAAGGTCTGTGCTAAGGATGATTCTGGGTTGGTAAGGTGTAGTAAAATATCGTCTGCGAAGACCGACAAAGTCAAAGGGATTTGAGAGATAACACAAACTGTAACCTGTGTTGAGGCCTTAATGCTAAGTATCAAGGGTTCTAAATACAAATTAAATAAGTATGGGGATAAAGGGCACCCTTGCCGTGTGTTCTGCCAACTCAAACCAAGCAGCTATTTGCCATTCACACTCACATACACACAATAACAGTACAATAAGTATAGCAAGCCAAAGCTTTATTATAGCAAAATATAATATAAAAGGTTACAATAAGTACAGCAAGCCAAAGCTTTATTATAGCAAAATATAATACAAAAGGTTATACATCACCGATTCCAAAAGCTACATCCAAGCCTGTTCCAATGGCTGGGAAGCCCCCTTGTCAGCCTGGCTAGGAGTCTCACGAACCGGGAATTGGCCCCACAGCGATCCGTCCACCCTGCAGGTGAGGCTTCCAACCAGGCATTGAGAAAGCTACATTTATATCTTATTCCATGCTAAAAATAACCGTGCAGCCCTCATAGTGTTGTCTCGCCACATTCTAGAAGCTGGCCGGGCTCCCAGGATGCTGCGAATTCACACGATAAGGACTGCTCAGAATTCCCTACACCTGCTAGGTCACTGTGCTCCAAACACTGGCCAGGTGCCTAGAACACTATGAGCTAAGCAGAAGTTTAAACAAAACTACAAAAACAGGTTGCCTGATAATATGCGACCTTCAAGTCAGCAAAATACACTGTCTGAAGCAAAACATAATAATGAGGCTATCTAAAGAGCAAAACACCAATTAAATGAAGCAGCATGTAAAATGGAGTCACACAATACAAAATGGAGTATAAAATGACATACATTACATGAAATAGCATACAAAATGGAGTGACAATAATCAACATATTATACTATCACCACATTCGGTCCTTTGATTATTGTGAATATGATTTGTATGATATTGGTACCATAGCAAAATTACTACGAATATAACATGATAAGTAACAAGTCCAAATAAGCAAGATAATTGTCACTACATCAATGATTATGATAGGATGTATCAGAATATTTAACACTTTGTAGCTGATGGAGACCATCCTGTAAAAATATCCCACCAATAATGAGTAGTCTCTTGTTGAATCTTGGAACTTAAATCAATCATTTTATTTTTAACTATCGTAGTTTGCACCTGACTTTGCACTAATGATTTATTTCTTATTGCCAAATGAGCCTGCATTACATCTGTTTCCTGAATTATCTGTTTAATTTTATTTAATGAAATACTCAATCTTGATTGATCTAAAATATTGGGCTGCCAATACAAAATAAGCTTCTGCTCATTATCAGGGATCTGTGCATTTTACTGTGGTGGATGACATTACAATCCAATGATTACTAGGAATCCATGATTTGAACACGGTCCTCCACACATATTCATTATTACTCATTAAATCACTCTGGGCCTTATTTCTTTGCATTATAGAATACATATGTCACATTGTGCATTCTGTCCAATCAATAAATCACAAAATATTTTCTGCTACTCCCATTCCCATACCTGTGAAGCATTAAATAACTGCAAGAACTCAAAATCATAATTCAAAGTTACTCTTTGGGGTAAGAAAACAGTTGGCATCCATTGAGCTTGTAAGTTAATTAAGCTAAATACATCAATTCCTACTGCCTGAAGCCTGTTAGTCAGTGTTTCTATATCAACACTATTTAAAATTCCCATGCCTGCTCCTGCTCCACCTAATAACGTATCATACCAAGCTCTTTTATATTTGCATTTTCTACTAAACAGAAACGTTATGTTAAAATTGATTACATTTTTCTGATACCGCTGCGCTACTGATGTACATGTGGATGGAACCTTAACTATACTATCATTGCTAATTACAGGATGATTTTTCAACACTGTAATGTGATCTGCCCAAGTAGTTCTATTAGTTATTGCAGTAGCATTCATGCAGAATAACGTGTTTACATTAACTAGTTCAATGGTTTCGTTAAAAATGTCTGATTGATTCATGCAACAGTCTCGTCCTCGGTGAGGAGTTATCATGCACATGTCTGATAAGTTGCAGCATTTAATAGCAGTCTTATTCTGCAAAGAGATTTCATCTGTTTCGTAGGCATATTGTCCTGGGCCACCAGTTGTCATCCAGAGATTGACCCCTGGTGAAAATGTCATGTTCAGTACCACACACTTCTGTCCAGATGGGCAGCTAAAGTTCCCCTGGGTTCTATCTTTGGTATCATTTTCCAACTCCAGGTTCCTTTACAACCAGTGTCATTACAGTTAACCCTTTGAATCCTTCCTCCAGGGGTAACTAGCTCTGCCAAATGGACCATAAGACACACCAGCATTCCTTTTAAAATCCATTGCTGGACCTAGAAAGACACAAATTTCATTATTCTCGAAGATAACATTTATGTGCAGGCACGTATTCCCATTTTTCTTTCCCTGATCTGATGACTAGCACAGTGTTGTCTCGTCCGGTGGCTATCACCTCAGCTGGTTCAGGAGGGCCATTTGGGTTTGTAACCCATATTTTGGCACCATTGTTAAAACCTCCTGTAGATCTAAAATCTTTATCCCCCCTTGCTGTTAAGAGTGTGGGGGCTTGTCCCTTTATAGGGGTCACTTTGTTAACTGGAATAATTAACAATTGAGCCACTCTGTCATACTGTTGAATTAACAGATTTTGTTCTCTACTATTCAACAAAATTACTTTCACTTCTCCTTGGTAATCACAATCAATCACCCCTCCCAAAATTTGTATTCCTTGAGGCTAGTTCTGATTTAGGTGCTATCCAACCAAAATGTCTCGGTGGAATTTGTATTCCAATACCAGTTTCTATCACTTGAATGTTTCTGCTGTTTATTCTGTATTCTTGAAGGCATGTAAATCAAGTCCAGCAGCTTGGGTTGCCCTGCAAGAGACAGAGCTCCTAGTAGTAATTTCCCAATATAACACTGTTTCTGTAGTTGAGTAAGCCTGCACTTGCAAATTAGGAGTTATCATTAGCATTAAGGGGTCTCAGATTCTCCAATTGGTCTATTATTTAAAATCTGTAATGCTTCATGCAAATTTTCTTTCCATTTTTGGCTCCCCCACCAATTGTCCTTTCACAATATGGGGATTGGTCTTTGTTGCCCATGTTGGCATATAGGACACTGAGCAATAACAGTTTTAACAAATCCAATGTTAGGGTACACCCTACTATATGCCCACCTGTAAGTGGCTTTCTCTCCCAAATGTCCACATTTTTGATGTGCCCATTTTGCCAGCCCTGATAACTGCTGACTTTGAGTTTCTTCAATATCCACTGGAAGAATCTTAGCTTTTCATCTGCAATAGAATTATACCATTGTTCTAGTGTATCTGAAGCACAATGAGCATCAACATGAAATACAGTGGTCTGAGTATTTTGCACCATAGTCCATATTTCCTGCCACAGTTCTTTTCCCCATATTTCTTTCTGAATAAATTTTCCACTCATCCTTAGCCCAAGTGGGCAGCCAGGTTGTTAAACCATTGGCTACAGACCATGAATCAGTATAAATATGACATGTGCACTTTCAACCTTTGTGGGTATTACACTGGAAGGGAGGAAGGGTAGCTTACCCCCTCCCTCCAAGCTCCTACTGGTGGAAGACACAGCTTGAGGTGCAAGAGACAGCTCGAATACTGTAGCAATAAAAAGGTTAGCTCTGAAACACAGACAAACAACAAAAACAAACACACATCAGTTTAAAAATAAAACAAGATTATTTCCATAGGATAAAAGAAGCCAAGCGTCCCTGGGTTCCCTTATCCTAAGCATGACAAAATGTCCAGATTGATGGTAATACCGTACGTACGTATCTCTGTAGATGGTAAACTCTCAAAAACAACTGTAATAGTCCTTTTTTCAAAATTGTAAAAGTTTGTTCCTCTTCACTTAGAATACTAGTTTTGCAATAAAAAGTCAAATTACATGGTTCACTCTTGGTGTGCTTTCATGAAAACATACATTTTGTGTGAAAAGTTGTCCTTTAGGCATGGAATACACATCAAGTTTGAACTGGTAGTAACATAAAATGTTGAAACACAAGAAGGTCAAATAACGTGCAAAAGGTCACAGTGTGCATGCAAGGGTCATTCAAACCCAGCCATTCCTGTAGTGTCCTTGAACACCACCAATATTAAAATATATTTAAATAACAATAGAGTACACAATTAAACTGCTGGCCAAGACAGTACACACATACACATACACAAAAAGAAATACTTAACACAAAATAAGACTGACATTGTTTCACACCAATTTGCTGAGGTAATGCCCTTAGTTCCATTAGAAAACTGTACGTGGTTTAGATATATGTGCTGCCTCCTGCCTGTCTTGTAACACTGACAATTTTAAACCAACACATTTATACATATTGCCATGCCAAATCTTTCAGAACAAAACACTGTTTAAACACATCATCTGTAAGTGAACACATCTTCGTATAACATGATTACACCTTTTGGCACATAACTAAAATATGGCACTCTGCCATTTTGCAAAAGTTTCTGGTTTTAACTAGAAGTATGATAAAGCCATTTATAGCTGTTAATACATTACATTTTCACCTAGCAGTGGCTTGGCACGTTGCTTGCAAACTACAACTCTTTCTGCACATTGCAATCTATATGACGTCATAATTCTTCACCATCAACACTACCTGCTCCAAGCAACAACTACAAACAAAGGTTTTTCACTGACCCTATCTAGGCAGCACAAATGTTCCATTACAAATAAAGCCAATTAAAACAGTCAGCTATGAGGCAAAGAAGCTTCTTCTTCCTTTTTTTTTTTTTCTGTAACCTGTTGTGCACTGAAGGCAGTCAATCCTATCTCGCAACCTTGACAACAGAACATAATTACAGAACACAGATATAAGCTAGAAAATATGCATGAGAAAGACAGAGCATTACCTTGTTTAGTATACGTATTACAGAAATAAAACAGACAGACATAAAACAACTTTGAATAAAAAAAATTCAGACTTACCCGGTGCCAAGGTATTTTTCTTCTTCTTTTCCGATATACTAGTCTAAGTAAGAAAACTGACTGCAGGACCTTCATGATAATTTCTAAATGCTGCAGCTATTAACTCTTTCAAAGGTTTTAACCCTTTCAAAGGTTTTCTTTTGGCCATTTTAGTAACCTGCCAAACCAAGTCTTTTTCCAGAGCTCTGGTTTGCAGTTTAAAAACAAAACAACAAAAAAAATCTCTAACAGTACTAGGTACTAAGTTGAGATCCATCTGGTGGAGGTCCCCAGTACTTGGGTTTAGGATCAAATGTTTCAGCCTCTATAGGAGGCAAGGGACTTGAACTTGATACAGAAAAACTTGAAACTACACAGATAGGCAACATGGGGGATTTTCCAAATCATCCCGTCTGATAGTCACTACAATGCGTACATCCACAGTAGTTTATTTTCTTTTTCTAGATGTTGCTTATCTAACTTTACTTAACCAGCGCTGCTTTTCTCCTAAAAACAGCCTGAACTATGAAAGCCATCATTGGCTCTAACAGTATATACTTGCAGCAAGCACAAATTACAAGTACAAGGGCAGTTGCCCTTGCTTGTTTGAGCCTTAATACACCTTTAAAAAAAAGAACTCATCCTTTTCCTAAAAATAGACATTTTATTTTCGAATCCTGCCGACTACGCCAAAATGTTCTGCCAACTCAAACCAAGCAGCTATTTGCCATTCACACTACATACACACAATAACAGTACAATAAGTATAGCAAGCCAAAGCTTTATTATAGCAAAATATAATATAAAGGTTACAATAAGTACAGCAAGCCAAAGCTTTATTATGGCAAAATATAATACAAAAGGTTATACATCACCGATTCCAAAAGCTACATCAAGCCTGTTCCAATGGCTGGAAGCCTATGTCAGCCTGGCTAGGAGTCTCACGAACCGAATTGGCCCCACTAGCGATCGCCCACCCTGCAGGTGAGGCTTCCAACCAGGCATTGAGAAAGCTACATTTATATCTTATTCCATGCTAAAATAACGTTGCAGCCCTCATAGTGTTGTCTCGCCCACATTCTAGAAGCTGACCGGGCTCCCAGGATGCTCGAATTCACATGATAAGGACTGCTCAGAATTCCTACACCTGCTAGGTCACTGTGCTCCAAACACTGGCTGGGTGCCTAGAACACTATGAGCTAAGCAGAAGTTTAAACAAAACTACAAAACAGGTTGCCTGATAATATGCGACCTTCAAGTCAACAAAATACACTGTCTGAAGCAAAACATAATAATGAGGCTATCTAAAGAGCAAAACACCAATTAAATGAAGCAGCATGTAAAATGGAGTCACACAATACAAAATGGAGTATAAAATGACATACATTACATGAAATAGCATACAAAATGGAGTGACAATAATCAACATATTATACTATCACTACACCGTGTACCAGAGCATAAGGGGGATCGAGATGAGAAGACCCCATTGCAGTAGACCTTGGCTGAGGGTGATTTGTAAACCATTTTAATCCACTGAATAAAGATATCAGGAAAGCCCATTCTCCTCAGAGTGGCCCACAAGAAGTCCCAGTTCACTCTATCGAAGGCCTTTTCTGCGTCTAGCGCAATTAGTGCCATAGGGGACTGAGAATCTTGAGCAGTTTGAAAGATGTGGGAAAGGGTTCGCAAATGATCTGCTGCAGATCTGCCTTGAACAAAACCAACCTGTTCAGGGCTCAGCAGGTGTTGCCAGATCTGTTTAATTCTAAGCGAGAGAATCTTGGTTAGGATTTTGATATCATAATTTAATAGTGAAATTGGGCGGTAGCTGGCTGGGTCTAACAAAGGTTTGTCTGGCTTTGGAATTAAAATTATCATGGCCTCTAACAGAGAGGGATCAAGGAGGATTGAGGAGAACATGTAATCATATAGTTTCAGGAGTAGAGGGGATAATTCCTTGTAAAAGACTTTATAGAAATTTGGAGGGAAGCCATCGGGACCTGGAGCCTTGTCCAGAGGCAGCCCTTTAACTGCATCTTCTACCTCAGTTAAGGTAATGGGGAGGATAATATATCGCAATGGTGTACTTGAAGGGAAGGGAGCTTAACTCATCCAAAAACTGCTCTACTATGGGGAGAGGCGACTGAGAAGTACCTCTGCCATAAATCTCCCTATAAAAGGATTCAAAAACAAGGGCTATTTCTATAGGCAAAGTTTTAATGGAGCCGTCTGGGGAGTTTAGTGCCGGGATTAACCTTGAACTCTCCGTCTCCCTCAATCTAAGGGCTAGCAATCTTCCCGGTTTCTCCCCTTGGTCCAGGTATCGAGTCTTAGTTTTAAGAATAGCATACTCTGCTTTTTCTCTTAGTAAATCATCATATTTGCTCCTGAGTTTAAGTAGAGTTTCCAGATCCTTTTGAGAGTTGGAGAGAAGGAGGTCATTTTCGGTTATCCTGATTTGATTGGAAAGTAAAATAACTTTAGCCTCTCTTATCTTTTTTCTTCTGGAAGCTAATTTTATGAACTCACCCCTAATAAAGCATTTAAGAGAGCACCAAAGTATGTCATCCCTGGGAACAGAGCCTTGCTTAGATTCTAAAAAGGATGACATCAGAGATTTAATATGGGCAACTGTTCCATCTTCTTTTAAAAGTTGCGTATTTAGTTTCCAAGAGGTATCCCTTTGACCCTGTGGTCCTGGGGAAACCATGAGCCATACCAGGGAGTGATCCGAAATAACTATTGGCTGTATACCTACTTGGTGGGTATTACTCAGAAGGGTAGAACTGATTAGGATATAATCAATTCTTGACCACGTTTGGTGGACCTGGGAGTAAAAGGAAAAAATGCGGCCATAGGGTTGAGCAGACGCCATGGGTCACATAACCCTAGCAAATTCATAAAGTCTCTAAGAGCCTGTTGAGATGGGGACAAAGGTTTTAAAGGCCTATAGGTTTTGTCCAACTCCTGAGATGGGGCTATATTCCAATCGCCCCCTAGAATAAATAGGGAGGGCAGGAATCCACTCAGTTTATCCGCTAGGTACATGAGACATTGGGGGTCACCGCCAACTGGACCGTATATTGCACCCAGTACCACATTGCTATTATTAAGCTGACCTTTGACCAAAACAAATCTACTTTCCTGGTCTATAATACTGTCTTCCACTACAAATTTAATATTTTGTTTAATTAATATAGCCACCCCCCTTCTAGCGTGTAATCCACTGGCTGCAAAAATCTGAGAAAATCCCAGCCTACGTAGCCCCTTAGATTCTGAGGCTGACAAGTGTGTCTCCTGCATGAAAAGAATGTCCACATTTAATAGAGAACAGTTTTGGAGAACCTGATGTCTTTTGGTAGGGTCTTTGATGCCTCTGACATTCCAGCTAGCAAACTTAATCGGCCTCGTAGCCATATGGGTTGGTAACATATATGAAAACACCAGGAAACAATAGTACCTCTAATATGATCAGAAACATTTGGCACTCTCCAGACTCCCCCCCATCCCCATAGGATATAGCGATTAACATACAAACATTTCACAGGTTCTAGAAAGTTAGGTTGTGGGTAGTGAACAATGAGCACAAAGAACAACACCCTGTAACTATTTAACCCATACGATGAGATGCCCTGCCACCCCCCTCCCCCCTTAATCCTAACCTTACATTCATTTATACCCCCCATAAACTATATACAATCGGTCCCCTTGTACATAACAGAGCATAATCAGATTGAGCAAGTAAATTGAACAAGGACCGTCCCCCAAGGCTTGCAGACCTAAGCTCTGTTGAAACAGTTGTCTGACTAGGAGAAAATTGAACCATTATGAAAAAGACAAATATAACAACATGGAACAAACAAAAGTATCTTGATCTCCAGGGTACTGCAGCCCTCCCCCTACACAACAGGTCACAAGGCAGGTCCCCCAGAGCTGGCTCAATCATTGAGCGCCCCCCCCCCGACCCAGCCAAAAACTTAAGGCAATTTTACTTCATGGCCCATGAGGAAATCCCAACAAATGGACTGGGAGGGATATCTATTAAAAAGATTGTCCTACCAGCACCCTCCAATCATGGAGAAAACCTAAATGCAATGGAGCTCCATTTCGCCTGAGCTAGACTTGTAGGCACATCGTTCAGGAGTTCGCTGATGGGCTAACAAGACTCCTCACTCTAGACCTGAACGAACAGCAAGTGTAACTCCTGTTGTAAATTACGCTACCTCCGCAAAACAGGAAGAGACAGGGGTGCGATATCTTAAGGACCAAATGGTCCGTCAATAATAGAAACCGGTAGGAATCTTTAGCAGGAACTTAGTTCCTACCCCTCCCCCACCCTCCCCAGAGCCGGACGGCAGACCCGTGATTACCATTCTAGGCCTTTAGGCCGCACCCGGATTCTGGCCGATACCCCTGAAAACCAAAAATAGAAGGAGGTTAACAGCAAAAACCACCAGGTAGGAAAACAGTTCAACATCAACTCGTTGTAAAAAAAATTTTCAAGTAGCTCTCTGGGTATACAGTTCAGCCAGCTTTAAACAGGTTAGGTAGCTTCAGGGTCAGATCTGCCATGGCCTGGTCTGGCTTTTCGTATGCATGCCAAACACCTTCCAACGCCACCTGTAATTTAGCCGGGTAGCCCATGCGGAAACGTATACCCGCGGCTATCAGCTTGCTTGCTATCGGATGGAAAGATGTTCTTTTCTGTCGGGTTTCATAGGGTAAGTCCTGGGTAATTCTCAACTTAGTGCTGTCCCAGTAAATTGTTTGCAGCTCCTTGACTTTGACCAGAATGTGTTGTTTCTCAAGAAAGCTAAGCAGCTTAATAATTATGGGCCGCGGAGGGGCTCCAGGCGGAGGCTTTGGTTTTAGGGAGCGATGTGCCCTTTCGATGTGATATTGTGGGTTAAAGGGTGAGGGACCCACTATCTTATTAAGCAACTTTTGAACGAGGGCCATGATATCCGTTCCCTCTTCCGCTTCTGGCAGGCCCAGGATCAGGATGTTGTTCCTCCTGCTTCGGCCTTCAAGGTCTTCCATTTTCAACTGGAGCTTGGTTATTTGTTGCCTGAGATGATTGATTTCTGGGTCAGTTTTCGCTTTCCAGTTTTCCAACGAGCAGATTCTGGCTTCGGAGTCTCCAACTCTTATGATAAGTGAGGCAAAATCACCTCTGATAGATTTTAATTCCGTGGATATGTCCTGCAACGTTTCCCGGAATGGGATTAACTCTTGTAGAAAGCGATCCTCCGTGAGAGGGTTGGACGAGGAGCCAGAAGGACTCATTTTAGCAGCGTGCCCCACATTCTGGGTTTTAGATTTTTTTCTTGTTGAACACCAGCTTTTGCCTGTTAAATCATTTTTCAATGGAGGTGAAACCCATCTGGAGCTTTTCTTGTAGTATGGGGTCATGGTGAGAGGCGTGAATGACTGCATCATCTGCGTATAGCAGGATTTGTTCAGGACAGGATTGTGGGAGATTGTTCAAAAAAGGGCAGAAAAGGAGTGGCCTGAGAATGGATCCCTGAGGAACTCCTGAGCAGACGGGTCTAGCCTCAGAGAGGATGTGAGCGATTTTCACCCTTTGTGAGCAGTTTTCTAGGTAGCTCTTAAACCAGGATGTAACCTCAAGGGAGAGCCCAGCATTTTGAAGCTCAGTGATGAGTAGCTGGTGATGGACAGTGTCAAAAGCCTTAGGCAGGTCAATGAAGACTGAGCCAGTTAGTTGATAATTGTCAAGGGAGTTGTGGATTGCTCTCATGAATTCTAGGAGGGCCGAGGTAGTGCTTTGGCCTTTTCAGAAGCCGTGCTGCTGTTTACAAAGGATGTCGTACTTAGCCAGGTATTCTGTCAGTTGGTCAGAGACTAATCGCTCAATGGCCTTAGAGAGGGGGGAAGTATGGATATAGACCTATAGTTCCCAGGATGGGCCTTGTCCCTACTTTTGTGGACGGGCACAACAGTGGCGGATTTCCATCTATCAGGGAACTGGCTGAAGGTGAGGGAGAGGTTGAAAATATGTGTAAGTGGAGGTAGCACTTCATCTAGTGTGAAGGACAGTAGTTTAAGGTCAAGAGTGTCCCCACTGGTTCTTGATCCTGCAATTGCTTTGCTAATATATTTGCACACTACATGCATCATGACTGCTTTGAAGTAAAATGGCTGTCGAGTTGCATAGCGGGGTAGGTTGGTGAGAGGGGGTGCACAGAGGGGTCAGTGTTAAAGAAGGCATGTGGGAGCACACTACTGATGTCTGAGAAAGTTTTGTTAAATGTATTTGCTATGGTGGCTGGGTCCAGAGTTATAGTCCCATCCACTTCCAGCATGGTGGGTAACATTTTTGGTAATTTCTTTTAGATTATCCCAGAAGGACTTCCCTTTTCCCCAAGTGTTTGTAAGAGTGTCTTTGTAGTAGCTGCTTTTCTTTAGGCGTATTGCTTTAGTGCAGTCATTTCTTGCATGTTTGTAGTTTTGTATGTGTATTTGCCTACTTGTGTCCTGAGCCCGAGCCAAGAGGTGGTTCCTAGGTTTCATTAGTTCTAGGAGCTTCCTGAGAGCCAAGGGTTGCAAAGTCCTTTGACTTTCCTCTTTTTAAAAGGGGCATAGGAGTCACAGGCAGCATTGAAGGTGTTGATAAAGAACTCGAGTGCAGAACTGACATCTGTTGCAAGGAAAATAGGGGACCAGTCTTGTTGTCTGAGGTGGGATTTGAGGTGCTTCAGCGGCCACGTGGGAGGATTCTGCTTGCAATTAGTTTGGGCGGTGGGATGTTGAATTTATTTGACCAGTCACAGGTGACTGGAGAGTGGTCATTTAACGAGTCGGGAAGGATGAAGACATGGGACATGCGGGATGGGTGGTTTGTCAGGATCCAGTCCAGAAGGGAGCTGGTGCCAGCCTTATAGTTTTGCCTAGTGGGTGTGGTGACTAGCTGAGTGAGGTCGGTGGCTGAGATAGCATCCTTAAAGCTGTTTGTATCAGACCCAAGCCAATTTATGTTAAAATTACCCATAAGGATTGACTCGGAGCCTGGGGGTTGTGAGCGGATGAAGTCCAGGACATAGTTGGGACCTTTGCCTTGTTCCTCAGGTGGGATGTAGACAGCAGTAATAGTTAGCACCTTATTGTGGGCCCCGAGAAGAATTATGATAGGTAAAATCTGGGCAGTCGAGTCCCAGGCAGGGGTTTGAACAGGGTGCCCTAGGAGGGCATCTTTGAGGTAGATAGCACAGCCACCACCTCTTTTAGAGGTCCTGTCTAGTCTGAAGATGTTATATCCTGGAAGAGCAATTGCACCATCTGGAATTTTAGGAGTGAGCCAGGTTTCAACAACCACAAGAACATCAGGGTTTTGTAGGTGGGTAAATATATGCAGGGCATCAAGTTTCTGTAGGAGGCTACAGATGTTGAGTGCTGCAATGGTGACAGTCCCAGAGTGACACTGTCTGTGCTCATTGCCTGGAATTGAGGGGCCAGGGTTTGGGTGTATATTGCCTGATAGTAGTAGTAGTAGAAGGAGCAGGAGTTTCAGGGTGCTCCAACATAGATTTTTGAGGGAGAATTTCTTCATCTGCCTCTTACAGGAGCGAAAATTCTGTAATCAATCTTGATCCCTAGGAGAGGCAATGTGAGCCAGAGGTGAGAGTGGGAAGAGACGAGTGTAAATCACCTTGCCATGATACCATGGGTGATACCAGCTAGTCCCGGTGGAGGGACAATAATGATGGTAAAATCCCAAGTCGATGGTTTCTGAGTGCTGGTAGCTGTAATCCAATTTGTAGCTCCGTGGGAGTTTGGGAAAGCTGGCTCCAGGCAGGTTAGACAATGGGATCAAGGAGGCGAGAAAAAATAGACAGAGATCAGAGTGGAGAGGGCCATTGTGAGTAGGGAAGGGAGGGAGGCAGGGAATTAGATGGTCTGAGGGAGGGAGAGAGCAAATCAGTCAGGGATAGGCAGATAGATGTGAGGGGGTGAGTAGAGAGATAGCTACAAAGTACTAAGTCTAGGCAGACAGACCAAGGAGCAGAAATTTAGAGGGGTATGGTAAAAGTCAGAAGAGAGGGGGTACAAAAGAGGCAGCACCAGGGAGGCTGCAAGTAGGAGGCGAGAGGTGGGCAGAGTGGTTAGAGGAGCGTGGGGGACAGAGGGTCTCCTTGGCTAGGATGTGGGTAGAGAGGAGCACTGACAGCCAATAGGACTGGAGGTAGCCGAGAGGGGTGGGACAAGGAGTGTATTTAAAGGAGCCCTGGGAGGGAGAGGGGGTGGGACAAAAACCTTAGCGGCTATAGGATCCCAAAAGAAAAGGCATAAGAGCCTAAAAATCCATAGAAAAGTAAGGAGAAAAGGCGCTCCAATCAGTGGCAGCCTAGAGAGGACGCAGACCAATCAGGACTTAGCTACCTAAGCCGCACCAATCAGAGGCCTCCTGCTCGAGATGGCTTCGAGAATTCTTCAGCGGTAGTACCTGGGTAGGGGATATGAAGATGAATTCCAGGAGGGCGGTCAGGAAAGGCACAGGTGTCAGTGGCAGCGGCGGCCATGGAGGAATGGCCACACGGCAAGTGAGAGCACCGTTCAGGTGCGAGTCCCTGGGTAGGGGATCCGAAGATGAGTTCCAGGAGTCACGTCCGTTGCAGCCCCAATCCTGAAAGAGTGCATATTAAAGAAGTGGGGGTCCCTGCCGGTGGCCCTAATTCCCTTTTTCAGAACTGCTGTGAACTGGTATCTTGTGACTGGCTTCCCATTGGTGTGAACAAAGAAAACCCCTTGAGCTCCCCTTTTTCTCTTGCCCATGTATTCTACAATTGTGCTCTGGGGCAGAAAACCAGCCCATCCACCCTGTAGAGACTGATAACCTGTGTGGGCCCTAGTGGCGAGGTTTTGGAGTGGCGCAAAAGCAGCTCCAGCGTATTGTGTTTGACTGTCACGTCCCCCCATTGTAAGCTATGCCCCATAGATATACTGACATTCTCCACCAACTCCGCTACCCTAAAAGCCCCAAAGAATGTACATGCAAACAGGGCCTTGAACAGCATTGATTCATCCTCAGACCAACAAATGTGTGACAAGATCCCCATTATGTCCCCCAGCAAGCCACTGTCTATTGGTTTCCTTTTGTCCTGTCTGCTGCCCCATATCCTTGTCCGACCATCAACCATCAACCATCTTTTCAATGATAAAAGTCCCCATTGCATCTTGAAGGCCATGCATTTTAGCGATGAAGGCCAGTCCTGATAAGTGACTACATATTTAAGATGGAGCCTTGCTTTCCTCTATCATGTGGTACACAAATCGCTGAATAAGTAGTGGGTGTTGCAGTGAGTCATAACCCTTAGCCCGACCCCACAGAAATCCCAGAAGGCCTTTAGGTGAGCCCCATCCTTACACCAAGTTGCTAGGGCTAGAGATTGTCACACCAAATTGGTCATTCTTGGATCGCCACCTGTCAGAGAAAAGTTGGTACCTGTGCCGGCGAGCTCTCCACTGTTGGGGCCATCTGCCTGAAGTGCTGGAATTGCAAATGAGACAGAACATCAGCAATTACATTTCCTTCCCCAGGTACGTGCTTCGCTCTGAATAGGATATTAAGCTGTAGGCACCTGAGGAAAAATACTGTCAGAAGCCTCATAACTTCCTTGGTATTTGATGACTGAGTGTTGATTATGTGACTCATTGTCTGACTGGAAGAACATGCTTTTATCTTTCAGTCTGTCTTCCCATACAAAAACAGCTGCAACAATCAGGAAAAATTCCAACAGGGTGATATTCTGGAGCAGGGCTGCCTCTCTCCAACTGTCATCCCAGGGGCCGGCGAACCAGGAGCCTTGGAAGAAAGCCCCGTATCCCATGCTCCCAGCTGCATCTGTGACCATTTGGCAGTCATAGCGAATGGGAACCCCGCCTGCCAGACCAATATCCCATTAAAATCTCTGAGGAAAATGTCCCCGACCACCAGGTCCAACCTCATTTCCTTTGACACCCGGATGTGGTGATGTGGCAGGAGAGCCCCCCTCTTGCCCACGATAACTGCCTAATGAAAGGTCTCCCAGGCACTATGGCCTTACAGGTGAAGTTCAGGTGGCCGATGAGAGACTTAGTGTTTAAGGGTGACCTTGTTCGCTGCCTTTACTTCCCCCACTAGGTGACTAAGCCTCCGCACCTTCTCGTCGGGGAGCCGCGAAACCATCTCCGCAGACTCCAACTTAGTTCCAAGGTAGGTAAGCCATGTTACTGGGCCCTTGGTCTTCTCGTGTGCCAAGGGCACACCGAACCAACCCATCAGCTCCGAGAAGGCGCGTAGCATGGTACCACATTCATCACAGCCTGGTGAGCTGATGAAGAGGAAGTCTTCCGGGTAGTGAGCTATCTTGCTGGAACCACAATGCTGCCCAGTAGCCCATTCCAGGAACCTACTGAATGCCTCAAACGCTTCACAGGAAACTGAGCAGCCCATCAGCATGGCCATGTCATAATAAAATTTGCCATTGAATGAGAAGCCCAGCAGGTCATGGTCAGATGGATTGATGGGCATCGGACAGAAGGCTGACTTTATGTCACTTTTTGCCAAGTGACCCCCTGCTGGTCTGTTGAGTAAGCTGGACTGCTGTATCAAAAGATGCACAGGATACTGCACTGTCCTCTGTGCTGATAAAATAATTAACAGAAGACCCCTTTGGGTAAGACAGGTGGTGAATCAACCTGTATTCTCCTGGTGTCTTCTTAGGCACCACACCAAGGGGAGAGATGCGCAAGTGGGTGAGCAGCGGTGCTGTGAAAGGGCCTGCCACCCTACCCTCCTCCACCTCCTTGACGATCTTGGATGCCACCACCTGCTGTAATGTGCATGCCAATTTAAGATTTTGTGCCACTGTGGCTACCTACAGCCCTTTGTAAGGGATGTGGAACCCTGACATGAAACATTGTAACAGATACCACACATCTTTTCTGTGGGGATATTGGTCCAGCCAGGGCATAATGTTCTCAAATTTTATTGGGGACTTCACCCACTTTCTTGGTGGGTCTATCCCAAAGTCTTCCATCAGATTCTGAACTGTCCCCTTTCCTCGCACTACCTGCTCCTTGCAAGGCACTGGCTTTGTGCTTCCCCCCACAAGTACTGCATTCGTGTCTAAACTTGCAGAAGTCTCGAAAACATTTCCCAGTGTTGAATTGTCTGCAAGTACCCACTCCTTTTTGGCCAACCCAAGGGATTTTCAGCACCGTATGCCCGCTGGCTGTGTAAGCCATGTTGGCAGGCTTGGCCATGGTCATATGCTGGAACCATAGTTCATGGTCTATCCTGTCCCATCGCATGTCTGGGGTTTGGACAAAACGCATGCGGAACAGCTCATCATATCGTAACCATGCATTACCCTCATAAGCCAAATTAGCGGTTTTGATGTTGTCTCTGTACTTGAGCAGCTGACTGATCTTATGTGGAAACTTCCTGCAGTAGATCAACATGAAGATATCAAAAGCCGTTGACCAGTTGTCAAATATGTGGGCTACTTTCGGTTGCTTTAACTTCTCCTGCTTGACCTTATCCTTATCCCTTGCAATATTTTCCTTGAATGTCGAGGACAAGCGGGTATCCATGGGGTCATCAATCCCCACATATGCCCTATGCTCGACGTGCTGTGTCATGGCTGTGGAAGGGGTGACCTCTATCCCTGATGCAGGAGCAGCTTCTGGCCTGCCAGGTGGCAGCTGGCTGGCCCCGAGGTGTGCAGGGCCATCTCCCTGTGCCAGCAGCCCCCACACCTGGTGAACCCCTTGGTTGATGTGGCCCGGTGCAGGGCTGTGTTTAGCATTGCTCACACCCATTTCTCCCACCGCTGTGGCACTGGGGTGGCCGTGCTGTCCCCCCCATCCCCTCTGGTGACCGTTGAGTCCTGGCAGTCCTGGGATTAGGTGGGAGTGGTTGGGCAACTGCCACATTATTTGCTATGTTACCCCCACCAAAAAACTGCTGACAATCCCAGGGTGGCAAAGGCCACCCCTGCCCCACTGTTGGTAGTGCAAAACCTGGACTCTCCCCGCACCTTGTATTGCTGACGCTGCGCCACCCAGTGACTCCCCCCAAGGAGCAATGGGGGAACCAAGAGAGTGGCATTGGCCACTAGCCCTGCAGTAAGTTGCTGGCAGTGCACGATACTGGTCCCAGCACCCCACTGCTTATGGGAGGAACAGTCTGCGAAGGCCCCCTAGACCTGGGCTGGAGAGCCCTGCGAAAACCTTTCACCTTTTGCAAGGCATGCCCGGTGTGGAACCTCTTAGCAGAGGTTCCAGGCACCCAGCCACAGACAGGTCCCAGCCCTGACTCCTGGTGCCCCCTTTCTCTATCCAAGCTGATAAAGCTTCCCCCGACAATTGGGTTCTGGCTCCCAACTTATCACCGGGGTGCCCTTGTCAGCTGTGATGTCAATATACTCACCCCTCTCAGCCATAGGGGGTGATGCGTTCACATCCCTGGAGCCTCCTCTGGCACCTTCTTCTTCTGGCTGGGTCTGGCTGGGGTCAACGTTGCTGACTTCTGGCCCATGCACTGTCACCCTTTGCCTTGGGACTCCTGCTGTCCTCCTTTGGCCTGCCACTGCCAAAGCCTCCTCCATCTTAGCTGTGGGTCTCCTAGCGCACTTGCTTGGGCATGATGTGCTGGGTTCACCTGCCCCCTGACCAGTAATCTCCTTCAACGTCACTTGCAGCCAGTTGGGGACCCCCAGTTCCACCAGCCACTGCAACGCCTCCTTAAACTCCGGGGTGGCAACTTCCTGGGAGCCAGAGCCCGAGGAAGCAACGGCCTCCTTGCTCCCCTGCCCCACAGGCCTGTCACCTGAACTAATGTTGCTCTTGTTACAGTGGCAGGTAGGTCGTTGACAAATCTGTAAAGTAAAAACAGCTGTTGTGAATGGTGCACCTAAACCTTCCCGCTACTGTATTGCTCATTTTGCTGTCTTGTATTTTGAGACTTCTAGGTAACAGTCTGTATGCTCAAAGGGTTTCCTTTTATTGCTCTTGAAATCAATGGAAAAGAAAAATGTTTTTTTTTTTAAGCCCCCCTTCCATCCCGAGGGGAGCCCCTTGGACCCTCGGAAAACCCCTGACCCCCCCTGTGTGTGCGTTTCCCTGCCCAGAAAATCAGCCTCCACCTTTGCTCCAGAGCCAGCCCCAGCCCCAACTGTCCCTACCAACAGCAACCAGGTGGCATGCCTCCTAGGCCACCCCCAGCCCCTAGGAATGGCCTGCAAGAAAGAAAAAACAGAAATAAAGCCGAACAATGGAAATACACCAAATGTACAAGTATCACAATCAAGTACTATTTATATATCTATTTGCTTTCTTCTTCCTTTTTTTTTTAGCGTTTCCAAAGCGAAACCAGCCCAAAAAGCAGCCTACGATGCTGTAAGGGGAAGGAAGGACAAAAAACTCCAGGCAAGATGGCCGCTCTGATCTCAGAGAGCCTGCGAGATGTGGAACAGCCCTATACCACCACTGGGCCCCCGTCTATATGGCGTCCCTGAAATCACGCAAAAAGCATGTACCAGTCCTCCGTGACCAGGCTCCCACGAGATCCGGTGGGATGCCTGACCCAGGAAAGAAAACGGAGTCCCCATGGCCTGGCAGATAAGGGGACAAGCCAGCAGCCATTAACCCCATAATGAAACCCCAGAGGTGTGTGATCTCCCTTATAGCACCATACCCTGAAGCCAAGATGCCTGCGACGAACCACTGCCTTACGGTCTGCAAAAAGAACCCCCTTTGATGAAAGGCTGCAAACCCCCCCCCGAGCCCAATGGAGTGTGAGAATGGCCCCAAGTCAACTGCCTAGCTCTCAAACAGCGCTGGGACCACGCTGTAATGCCACCATGGAGAAAGCAGGAGGTAGGTGACTGAGGAGAGACCTGTCGGCGAGAAGCCCACCGAAGAGTGCTGGCCAGGACCCACCGCAACCAGAGGCTGACCGAGAAGGAACCAAGTAAGGAGGCCGTGGCAGGGACTCTGCCTGGAGGAGGGGTAGATAGCAGAGATGCTCACAACTGGACAAGGTGCTAGCAAATTCTTTTACCTTTCTTGCTTTTTTTTTTTTGATTTGTGACTAGAGACTGCCCCATGAGGTTTGGGCTGACAACCCCACCACCTACAGTGCTAGGGAATGCATCCTGTGCCCAGAGGCCCGAGAGAGGGAGCAAAGGGAAGAGAGGAAGGGCCAGGCTGAGCCGGGGGGGGGGGGGACAGCTGCCAGGAGCATGGAGCAGCCGCGTGGAAAACCACCAGAAACACCATCTTTTTCCATCGGTATTGCTCTATTTCACCTTCTTTCTTTTTTTTTTTTATTTAAACAGGAGCAAGGGATTGAAAAGGAGCTGAAAAACCCCAAACCAACATATGCGCCCAGCAGGCCTCCAACGGAAAAGCAAATGGCAAAACCAGCTCCAGGCCTACCAAGCCGAAAGGCCTAGCAGGCCCCAAGCTCCCCAAGCCTATCTTATAATGGTTCTGGGAGTTCGGAGGTCCTGAAGTGATGTCCAGACAGAAAGAGGCAAATTTCTCTGTTGTCTGGACTTCAGAAGAAGGCCTGTGTCCCCACCCTTCCCTGGGCTGCTCTGGTCCCTGTCCAGGCACGGCAAAGGCCATTGGCCACCACCATCCCACAGTAACACCTTGGGCGGAGGTGGCCAGTGATTGGTTCCCAGGTCTCAGGGCAAGAGATTCCCCCGGAAATGGCCGGGAGTGGTCATTCTGTGAATACAAAAGACCCTGAAGATGGCACCAAAACTGCTCCCTCCCACTCACCACACTTTATGGCTACTTAGCACCTGCTGTTCAGTGAGTGAGTGAAATGTGTGTAAGTTCAGGCTTTTAGGTCCAACGTTAGCACTGTCATCAAGCACCCTCTCGGCTTCAAATACAAGGATAAACCCAGCAGTAGAAACATGACCTTCAGTGCAGCCCTATTTCTCCTTTCTCTACCTACTGTACCTGCGATGCAGTGTTGACCTCCTTGTTAAATGTAATTGCTGCTAGCTATGTGCCCATACCTCTTAACTGTCCCTGATTTTGCTTCAAAAATTGCCACATCCCTCCTAAATTTGAGATTTCTGTTACAGAGGAATAGGGATTCAAAACATAAAATAATGCCTGACATTAGTGTTACAGTCTAGTTCTCCTTTATAAAATTCCTTTTACATTATGGCATAATTGTTGAACTAATATCACCATTTCTTAAGATGCACCCTGATTTTGGTTGCTTGTTCCTAATTTGTAATGCTGGAGGCTGAGCGATATGTACATGCCAGCTTGTTTTTTTTTCTGTTCCAGGGCAGTCTGCAATAGCCAAAGGTTCCCACTGCTCTCATTACTGAGGCAAAGGATCAGATTGCTTTCTGACTACTTATGACTTTTGTTCAGCAGGCTAAACTGGGATCAGCTCAGACCCTGTTGTTAAAATGCTTTTATACCTCCAACTGATGTATCTGTAGCTCCTGGTAGGATGACAAATTCCAGTAAATTTTTTTTTTTACCATTTTACATGTTGTTCTATGTGTGTGTGTGTGTGTGGGGGGGGGGATTCCTGAGTTTACTCATGGTTCCAGAACCAGAGCTATCCCTCGTTGTACAAGAGGTGATGGTACAATTTGCAGTAATCCATCTTGGCCGGTGCCACTTTCATTCTGCAATCTCCCTCTCTATCTGCTCTCTCAGTCCCATCTGTGATGGCATTGGTGTTATGGGACCTCAGCTGTCCCAGTGATTCAGGTCAAGCCTCTTCTGACTCCAGCAATCAAGGGCAGCTTCTCCTGTGGTAATCTCAGTGAGTTATCCCCACCCAGCATGTCCTGGTATCCAGTCCCACAGGGGTGGCCATAACCAGCACCTGAAAGTGAAGCTGATAAGGTGGATTTTATTTATTTAGTTAAACGTTTCAGCAGGAAAGCACACTGAGCAAGTTGCTCATTTCCAGGTGCATCCTGGGGGAAGGGGGAGAGGGAATCAGACATACTGTATACAATGGCAATAACTTTGACTTATACAGGACAGCTCAAGAACAAATTGCTATAGACATATATAGTTACACAATTTCTAAAAGGAAACAATTTAGTACACAAGAGATCAATAGTAAAGTAAACAATATTAATACACAGTGCACACAGCTAAAGGGAGCTGTATATATATATATATATATATATATATATATATATATATATATATATATATATATATATATATATACAGTGATACTGCAGTTTAGGGAGAAAGGAGGAGTGGAATGCGAGGAGAATGGGATGCAGGGAGAAGGGAGGAGGGAGAAAGGGGGTACATAACTGGGAGGCAGGGAGGGACTGTAGGCTGCATGTTGAGGAGGAGAAGATGTGTAGGAGGGGGAAGAGGGCAGAGGGGGAGCCAGTGTGGCAGATAGAAAGGGGAAGGGAATTCCACAGTTTTAGGAGATGGTGAGAGAACGCAGCCTGGTCAGCTGTGGAGGATCTAGGGGGGACAGCTATGGTGTAAGAGTCATAGCGATGAAGGAAGTGGGGGGTTGGGGAGCTGGAGAAGAGGAAAGGTTGGAAGAGAGAGAGAGCCATACCAGAATTTAAATACGAAGTTGGCACAGTGAGAGAGGCACCTGGATTCAAGGGAGGGGAAAAAGAGTTACTGGTAGAGAAAACAATGGTGGGTACAAGGAGGACAGTCAAGGGTGAAACGGCAGAAAGAGTGGAGGAGGGAGTCCAGCCTGGGTAAGGGAGTTTTGGGAGTGGCACTGTAGATTACATCACCATAGTCAAAAACTGGAAGGATCATTTTCTAGACCTGAGCATGATGGGTAGACAGAGGGATGCAACCCCGGTTTCTAAATAGGGCACTTGACTTGGGTGCAGTTTTTTGATGATTGCATTCATATGACCAGAAAAGTCAAGGTGTTGGTCAAGCCAAACCTCAAGATGCCTAAAGGAGGTGGTATCCTCCAATGTAGTCCCATCAAGGATGTGGAAAGAAATGAGGGAGGGAAGGGAGCTGAGAGAGTCTCTACCTTGTGCCAAAGGTCATGGAGACAGTCTTGTTGGAGTTCAGGGACAGTTGGTGTGTACATAAGTAGTGTTGAACAGTACTGAAGTCAAGTTGAAGTCTGGTTTCCACATCTGAAGGGGAAGGGCCAGAGGTATACAGGATAGTATCATCTGCATACATGTGGATATTAGAAGGACCTGACTGCAAGAAGGTCATTTAGGAAGATGGAGAAAAGAAGAGGCCCAAGTACAGAACTCTGGCGGACTCCTGTTGTGATGGGGAGGTGGGGTTAGACAGAGAATCAGCAATGCAAACAGATTGTGCCCTGCCTACAAGATAGGCATGGAACCAGTTTGTGGCAGTGTCTGAGAGTTCAGCTATGCAGGACTTGACTAGAATGAGTGGGTATGAGATGGTTTTTGAAAGCCTTTGCAAGATAGACAAAGATGGCAGAGGTGATGAGGCCATTGTTCATCCCTGTAAGGATTGAGTCAGTGAACCTGAGTAGGGAGGTGGTAGTGGAGTGTTGCTTAAGAAAACCAGACTGGAAAGGGGTAAAGAAGTGGGAGGAGTTGAGATAAGAGGAGAGTTG
The DNA here is from genome assembly GCA_016271365.2 of Neoceratodus forsteri. NCBI lineage: Eukaryota > Metazoa > Chordata > Ceratodontiformes > Ceratodontidae > Neoceratodus > Neoceratodus forsteri. The sequence continues at coordinate 454,930,700 of CM057449.1, read as the reverse complement.
GGAGAGTACCATGTGTTCCTGGAGCTTTGTGAAGATAGGGAGAAGAGAAATAGGCTGGTAGTTCCCAGGAGAGTAGGGGTCACTGTCTTTTAGTAGAGGGAGGACAGCAGCATGCTTCCAGGCCATCGGGACAGAAGCAAGAGAGAATTAAAGGTTCAAGAGCGAGACAAGGGGGAACGCGATAGCTGGGGCAGACAGAGGAGCTTGGAGTCTAGGCCATCTGGGGAGGAATTTATTAGCAATCTCTGGCAGCAGTGCAAGCAAAGTCTTTTTTTAAGCTGCAGCCTTTAGCTTTAAGATCATATGGCACTAAACATGTAATTCAGCTGCAGCAAGGAGCCGATCAGCTCAGCTCTTTCGTGTGGTGGACAGACTTTTACATCCTGTCTGTCTCCATGCAGGAAGAGCAGGTTCTAGCACTAGGTGTGAGGAGTTGGTTATGTTCTTCACAGACAAAGTGTCCTCTATCAGGGCTGAGGTCTCCTCAAGTATTCAAGTATCTCTCAAAAGGGATGTATCTGGCCTGAGTTGTGTTGAAACACTCCTCCTGTCTGGGATGAGTTTGAGCTGGTTGGGGTGTAGAAGATGATGGGGATAATCTCAAAGCTGCGGCCTACACATTGTGATCTGGACCCAGGTCCGACCTGCCTTTTGATTGGATGTTTGGACCTGATAAGACCTGTGGTTGCTGAGGTTGTCAGGAGTTCATTGAGGAGTGGAGTCTTCCCATTGTCCTCGAAAGAGGCTCTGTTTAGGCACCGTCTAAAGAAGCCCTCTTTGGACCCAGACTGCCTTAACAACTACAGGCCGGTCTCAAACCTCCCGTTCTGAGGGATGGTTATAGAGAGAGTGGCAGCCATTCAGCTTGAGAGACATCTCCCATCTTCGTCTACCTATGAACCTTTCCAGTCTGGGTTCCGGGTGGGGCATAGTATGCAGACTGCCCTGGTAAGGGTGCTTAATGATCTCCTGATGGTGAGGGACAGGAGAGCTCGTACCATCTTGGTTCTCCTGGACCTTCCTGCGGCATTTGACACCATGGACCATGAGGTGCTTCTTGACTGCCTGCGGTTCTGGTGTGGCCTGGTCAGCAATGTCATCAGATGGTTCAGGTCATACCTGATGGACAGAGTGCAGAGGGTTAAAATGGGACTTGTCTTATCTATCTCGAAGCCTCTGAGCTGTGGAGTGCCACAGGGGTCAATCTTGTTACCCTTACTGTTCACGGTGTACATGCTGCCATTAGGGGTCATTATCAGGCAGTACGGGTTAAGTTTTCACTGCTGTGCAGATGATACCCAACTGTACTTGTCCTGTGCACCTGATGTCCAGGTGTCCAACTCCGTATTTAACAGCTGCCTCAAGGAAATCCTGTCATGGATGACTCAAAACTGGCTTAGACTCAACTCAGACAAGACTGAGGTGCTGGTGGTGGAGCCGGGTCATCATGGGGGGGGGATGGAGGGCTGTCCCCTAACCTAGTATTGGGGTGCATTCCTCTTGTCCCTTCTAGACAGGAGGAGGATTTGGGTGTGATCCTGGAGAATGGCCTGACACTTGATTCTCAGGTGTTGGCCGTGGTCAAAAGTGTTTTTTATCATCTCAGGAACAGTGCCCGAATCTGAGCCCTGATCCCTCCTGAGGACCTGCCCATACTGGTGCATGCTTTTCTAACTTCCAGGCTGGATTACTGTAATGTGCTGTACCTTGGATTATCTGGAGGCAACCTCCACAGACTGCAGCTGGTGCAGAATGTGGCAACAAGACTTTTTGACCAGAGTAAGGAGGTGTGAGCATATTACCCTGGTCCTCCATGGACTGCAATGGTGGCCGGTCAGATGGAGGATTGTCTTCAAGATAGGGCTCTTTACCTATAAGACCCTGCATGAGGGGGGTCCTGCCTATCTGCAAGATCTCCCTGATCCTTACCGTCTAGTCTGGATGCTTCGTTCCACTGAGGGAGACCTCCTGGGGGTTCCCCAGGGCTAGGCTGTGGCACTCAGGAGATAGAGTGTTTGCGGTGGCCACACCAACCTTGTGAAACTCCTTATTTAAAGGGGGCCCCTCGGTGGAAGCTTTTAAAAAGGGACTGAAAACATACTTGTTTGAACTGGCTTTTATAACATGAGCATGCAAATAAATAGAATGGAATTCTGTATTTATACTGATTTTATTATGTGCGTTTTGTGATATTAAATAATAATGTTTGTATTGTGATTTTATTGTGCAGTGCCCAGAGTCTCAGGAATTGGACGCTTATAAATAAAAATATCTGTCTATCTTGCAGGCAAGAATTCTGCATCATGCTGTATTTCCTGTCCAAGGGAAATGCTCAGTCTATCTGTGCAGCACTCCGCTACCAGTCTGTTCAGCGGATTAAACTGGACTCAGCTCAGACCCTCCTGTTTACCAGAGGGAATCAGCAGCTCTGAGTGGTCAACTAAGCTATCATTCACAGCAGGCAGTCCTGGAGTTCTAACACTTGACAGGTGATTGGCACTTCCAAAGATGCCTGAATTGATGTGGTCCCAGGCAGCCACACCTGATTGGTTGGACAGATTCCCTCTTGCCTCATCGTCATGCCAGGGCAGGTCAGAGGTGATGAAAATGACTACTGCTTTGCAGTACAAAAGCATTTGTCCACAAAAGTCCTTAAACACACAAACTTCACAGTCCAAACATCATTTCATACTCTGAACCAGCCCTACGCAGGTGTAGCCTAAGTTGGTGTCACGACTGGGTGAATCCTAGAGTGTACCTTTTCACATTCAGTTGGACTACTGCCACACTCTAGATCTTGGGCTAAATAGAGGCTCAATGTGCCACCCTCAGTTGGTGCAGAATTCGGCAGCCAGGATGCTGTCCAGGAACGTTATTGTTGTTGGTACATTGCTCATAATTGCTGATCTGTACAAGCCTGGATCTACCAGTCACACCTCCATTTTACTTAGTTCAGATTCAGCTAGCAGATTTTCATCCAAGCATTGATGTCAGGCAATTCAACAGCACAGTTACAGACTCTCCAATATGAGAAGCAAAAGACATTGTAATTCAGTTGGGATTCCGTCAGATGAAAGAAAAATTAATTATTTGATTAATAAACTTGACGATTATTATTTACTGTGGAAACCTTTAATTGAATCCTACTTCTCATTGGATACTAGTATTAAAAACTTTTGTAGTAATGGTTCTTTTAACACTTACTGCAGGACTGAAAAAAATGTATATATTCCAACCCCAACACCCCCACCCCCAAGCAGCAAAGAAAAAAACTTTAGGATTTTGGAGTCTCTGGAGTCTTGGCAAATTAGGGGTGGGGTCTTCCTTGGGGGTTGTCAACACTAATGCCCATCCTATTCCATAAGCAGATGTCACACATGATCTTCTTTCTTCACACAGGGCTCACAGGGCCCTGCATGAAGAAAGGTACAATAAATTGTGTTGGCAACCAGTGGCGAGACATGCTTTTCTACCATTAAAGGGTGTATCATTTTGAGGTAGTGGCTTGGAACTGTATCTTGTGCTTTGGATTGGAGGCTATGGTCTGGGGGTGAGGGGTGAGCATTAGGCTTGACAACCTTCATGGAAGACCCCACCACTGGTTTGCCAAGACTCCGGAGACACAAAATCCTAATGTTTTTTTCTTTTGCTACTTGGGGGATGGGGTAGGGCATTAGGAAAACCTAATGCCACATTTCCCTACTTTTGTGGCATTAAGTTACCCTAACTGTTGCATTAATGTAGTTTTAGGCAATGAATTTCCTTTTTTTTTTTTTTTTTTGAGGTGGTGGAATTGCATCCTCATTCATGCAGGTCCTGATGCCCTGCACAAAGGGAAGACTCCATCCACCTACAGAAGTGTAAGCCCTGCAGTTTGGTGCAATGACACATGAAGAATTCATGGGGCTGTCTGGTGGGCTGTGGATATGCAGGGCCCTGTGGTGCCTGCACTTGCATGTGTCCACAGCTACAGATACACAGGGCAAAGAGTGCATCTGGCAGCTAATGCACAGGGACCTCAGCCACCCAAGGGGGAGAGGATCATTATGCCAAGAGAACAGTTGTCTTTACCATATGGTACTCAGGCCCATGCAGACAACCCTACACTTTTCATACCCTGGCTGGTGGGGTATTGCAGCACCATCTCCCCACCCTTACCCCATCCAGATGTATCACTGAGCTCACCCCGAACTCAGTTCACCAGCATGGGATCACAAAGCATATCCGTTGGGTTCAGGAGTGGCACTACACACAAAGTTTCATAACAATTATATATTTTTTCAACTTTGACCCTAAATGTTCAAGATACTTGTGTTATGATTCGCCCTATAAACATGACATGTACCATTTATAGTATACTGGCCGAAATGTCTTTTGGCACCACAAGTTCGAAAACACATCTCATCCAGGATTTAAGATATGACACATGTCAAGTTCATGAGGTGATGTGAAAAAATGGCTATGTTTAAAGTTTGGAGTCAAAATAGTGAAAATTAGTGAAGTTACGAGTGAACGTTGAAGTACTGCAATGTTCACTCATAACCTGGGCATTTTACCATATTTGTACACTAAATTGTCAGAATAGCCTTTTTAGTACCCCACCTCATGAACCAGGTAGTGAAATTTTTCAAATTCCTGCTGAAATATCAATCCACCGCATCAAAATGAAATTCCCACGCCACAAGTGTGAAAACAAGTTTTGGCCAGGATTTGAAAAATGACAGCTGCCACGTTCATGAGGTGGTGTAAAAAATGGCTATGTTTAAAATCTGGGTTCAAAATATTTAAAATTACCAAAGTAATGAGAAGGAGTAGTAAAATTTGCCATTTTTATGTATTTTGACCCTACATTTTCAACATAGAAACATAGAAACATAGACTCTGATGGCAGATAAGGACCGCTAGGCCCATCTAGTCTGCCCATTTCCCTACCTACAGGATAGGCCGCAGATCCTAGTTAACCAACAGCCTATTTCTTCCTACCCCACAAGAATTGCCTTATGTCTGTCCCATGCATTCTTGAATTCTCCCACAGTTTTAGACCCCACAACCTCCTCAGGAAGGCTGTTCCATGCATCCACTACCCTCTCTGTGAAATAATACTTTCTCACATTGCCCCTGAACCGCCCTCCTTCTATCTTTAAATTGTGTCCCCTTGTTCTTGCACGTCTCTTTTTCTGAAAGATGCTACCCTCTTGGACTTTGTTGATTCCACTGAGGTACTTAAAAGTTTCTATCATGTCCCCCTCTCCTTCTTTCCTCAAGGGTATACATATTAAGCTCCTTTAGTCTCTCCTCATACGGCTTCTCTTGCAGACCCTGCACCATTTTAGTTGCCCTCCTCTGGACTACCTCTATCCTGTCTATGTCCTTGCGGAGATGGGGTCTCACCAACTGTCTGTACAGAGGGATAACAACTTCCTGTTTTCTGCTGCTGATGCCTCTCCCTATACATCCCAGTATACCCCCAGCCCTCCCTACTGCCTTCTCACATTGCTTGCTAACCTTAAGGTCATCTGATATGATTACCCCAGGTCCCTTTCCTTTTGTTGTTGTTACTACCTCTCCACCCATTGTGTATTCTTCCCCTGGGTTCTTGTTTCCCAGGTGCATTATTTTGCACTTCTTTGCATTGAATCCTGGCTGCCAGACTTCTGACCATTCCTCCAACCTTGCCAAGTCCCTTTTCATCCTTTCCACTCCTTAGTATCAACCCTGTTGCAGATCTTTGTGTCATCTGCAAAGGCATACTTTCCTTCCAGTCCTCTGCAATGTCACTGATGAAGACATTAAAAAGGACTGGACCCACACTTGAACTCCTCAAGTGTACCCCACTAGTAACCCCCTTTCAGAGTGGACTCCATTTACAATTACCTTCTGTGTCCTGTTGTCCAGCCAATGTTTTACCCAGGCTACCACCCTGGGACCCACTCCCAGGCTGGTTAATTTGACTATTAATCTTGTGTGTGGGACTGTGTCAAATGCCTTGTTAAAGTCTACGTAGACCATGTCCACAGCCCCTCCCGGTCTACTACTTGGTCACCCAGTCAAAGAAATCTATTAGATTGTCTGACATGACCTTCCCGGGTGAACCCATGCTGCCTTGGGTCCTGTGCTCCACTGGCCTCTAGGTACTCAACTATTCTTTCCTTCAGAAGTGACTCCATCACTTTTCCTACCACAGAGGTCAGACTGACAGGTCTGTAGTTTCCTGCCTCTGTCTTGGTCCCACTTTTGTGCAGGGGAATCACATCTGCCTTCCTCCAGTCCTCGGGTACCACACCATCCTCCCATGATTTATTAAAAAGAGTAGCCAGTGGTTTCACTAGTCCCTCCCTTAATTCTTTTAGAATTCTGGGGTGAATTCCATCAGGACCCATTGCTTTGTCCACCTTCAGTTTTAGGAGTTCTTGCAGAACCCTTTCTTCTGTGAAAGGACTGGGATCGACCCCCCTATCAAGAGTGCTTCTGTTAATTGGATTAGGCACTTCCTGTCCTCTTTGTGAATACTGAGCAGAAATATTTGTTCAGTATTCCTGCTTTTCACTGTCCCCCTGCCCACCCACCATTCATTCTATTCAGCCTCACTATCCCTCCCTTTGTCTTTCTATGCTCGCTGATGTACCTATAAAAGGTTTTATCCCCCTTCTTAACTGAGTTGGCTATCTTTTCCTCAGTTTGGGCCTTTGCTATTCTGACTTCCCTCCCTGCTTCCTTCTGCCTTAACTGGTACAGCTCTCTGTCCTGCTCCTTCTGTGTTTCCTTATACTTCCGAATGCTATCTTTTCTTCCTAACTTTCACAGCCACCTCTTTTGAGAACCATAGTGGCTTTTCTTTCATTTGATTTGTTTATTTGCATCACACAAAGGCTTGTTGCCTCTGTGATGGCAGTTTGATAATTCCCATTGTTGCTCCACACCTCCTTCTAGCCTGTTTGCTAGTGCTTTTCTGAGGCACTCTCCCATCTTGCCAAAGTCAGCCCTCCTAAAGTCCAGTACCCTCACTTTTGTATGGCTTGACTCTGTAGCTCAGTTTAATGTGAACCACACTGTTTGATGGTCACTTGTCCCCAGATGGCAACCCACTTCTAGATCTGAGATCCTCTCACTGCCCCCATTTGAGAGTACGAGGTCTAAGATTGCTCCCTCATGAGTGGGTTCCAAACTAGCTGTCTAATGCCTGCCACCTGTAGGGCATCAAGAATGGCCCTGTTCTTGGATGTGGCTGCAGCAAATGTGCTCCAGTTAACATCTGGCATATTCAGGTCTCCCATCAACAGTATCTCCCCTTTCTCTGCCATTCTAAGAATGCCTTCTATCATATCCTTGTCCATTCCTTCCCCCTGACATGGGGGTCTGAACACAACCCCTGTGCAGATTGTGGTGCCCTTTCCAGTCTCCAAGGTGACCCACAGTGCCTCCTCTCCTCCCTGTTTACTCTTTTGTTCAGTTGCTTTTATCCCTTCCTTTAGAGAGCTACTCCTCCCCCTCTTCTCCCCTGCCTGTCTCTCCTGTAGGTTATGTACCCTGGTATGTTAATATCGCAGTCATGGTTCTCTGTGTACCATGTTTCTGTGACTACTACAATATCCAGGCATCCCTCTTCCATTAAGGCCACCAGCTCAGGGAGCTTGTTGCCCAGACTACGGGCATTGGTACTTATTATCCTCCATTTCCTGATGGCCTAACTCCCTTTTGCCTCATCCCCGTCCTTCTTGCCTTTGTCACTTTCTCCATTTACCCCAGCCCTTCTCCCTATCGACACCTCTATCTTGGTGTTTGCCTCACTTACTACCGTGATTATTTGGGGGGGAGCTAGAATTTTCCTGCTCCTTTCAATGCCTCCCCCCTTGGCTAGTTTAAAAGCTTGCCAATGAAGCATTTAAACCTATTACCTAGGATCCTGGTTCCCCTCCTGGACAGATGCAGCCCATCATGCCAGTATAGGCTTGCATCACTCCAGGTGGACTCCCAGTCCCCAATGAAGCCAAATCCCTGAGCTCCACACCAGTTTTTCAACCACTGATTGAATCCCATGGTGCGGAACTCCCTAGCCTCTCCTATGCCATAGATGGGTAGCACCTCCGAGAAGGTTACCATGTGTGCTACTTGACTAAAGCCCCTCCCCAATTCCACAAACTCTTCCTGCACTTCTCTAATCCCCTTCTTAGCCAGGTCATTTGGCCCTAGGTGGACAATGACATCTAGCACCCTCCTCTGTGCAGCTGCTCTGGCAATCCTGAGGATTCGCTCCCTGTCCCTCCAAACCATGGTGCCAGGCAGGCACCTTACCTCCCTTTCCCCTTCCTCCCCCAGTTCTACCTTCCTAACAATGGAGTCCCCCACCAGGAGTTGTTTCCTTCCCCTGCAGGGTCCTCTTCCACCCTCCTGTGGAAGCCTCCTTATGACCCCACCTCATGAACAAGGGTGGTGAAAATGTTCAGATCCTGCCTGAAAAGCCAGATTTGCATAGTTCTAACTCCATGGTTCATGAGGTGGGGTCGCAAAAAGGCCATGATGAAAATTTGAGGTCAAAATATGCAAAACTGGCAAAGTTATGCATCAAAGTTGAAAACCCTGTTGAAATACATTGGATTGCACTTACCATTGTTTCTCATATTGCAGTCTATGATTCCAGCTGCAAGACATGTCTTCAATTGGAGCATGGATCTTCACCCTGTGACCTGTTCAGGTGAGTGAGGGAGTGTTGGGGTGTATTAGTGGACGTGGGGTGGTAGGTGCTGAGTGGGAAGTGGGGATGGGGGATCAGATCAGAGACGGACCTTTTTTTTTTTGCAGGTGTTTAAAAAAGAAACACATTAAGAGATGGTTTTCTTTATTACAGACCAATATGGTGATCGGAGGGTGGGGGGGGGGTGTCAGTAGACACCAGGGAAAGACAGAAGCATAATGGGGATGGCAATCAGAGGCTGAGAGTGCCACTAGACATCAGGAAATGACAGAAACAGAACAGGCATGGTGATCAGAGGGTTGAGAGGTGCCATTAGACATCAGGGAAAGACAGAAACATAAAAGGGATGGTAACTGGAGGGTGGGAGTGCCACTAGACACTAGGAAAAGACAAAAGCATTATGGGAACACTGTCCAGAAGGTGGGGGTTCCACTAGACACCAGGGAAAGATGACAATATTACAGAGACTGCAATTGGAGGATGGGGGGGTGCCACTAGATGCCAAGGCAACTTTAAACACATAAAGGAATGGCAATGAGGGGGCACCACAAGACACCAGGGAAACAGCGGCTCACTCCTCTCATTGCAGCCCACAGCATGAGCTGCAGCTGTGGCAGCAGAAGTCAAGAAGGTCCTGCTGTTCTCATACAACCTGGAGCCTAAACTCCTTAAGCTTGGTGCTGCACACATTGCCTCACCAGTAGTCTTTATCTTCAACCTATCCCTTGGTCTGGGGACCATCCCAGACATCTGGAAAGAGGCGAGGATTGTCCCTGTACTGAAGCAAGGAAATCCCAATCTGCCTGACAATTATCGACTGATTGCCATTCTCCCAACCCTTAGCAAGCTCCTTGAAAAGGTAGTGGCTGAGCAGCTTTCGGAATATATCCACTCTCATGAACTTCTGTCCCCAGTCCAGCATGACTTTCATAAGGGACACAGCACCACCACAGTCTTAATCTCGGTTACATCAAGTATCCGGACAGCCATGGACCAGGGCAAACTCTCTGGTGCAATATTTATAGATCTGTCCAAAGCCTTTGACCTCATTGACCACAAACTGCTTGGTGCACAGTTGTGGTCACTTGGCCTCTTCCCCCATGCCATGAAATGGCTAATGGGTTATCTACATGGCAGAAAGCAGCATACCTGCTTCAATAAAGTCCTCTCCGAGCCCCTACCGGTGACCTCCGGAGTGCCTCAAGGCTCGGTACTGGGTCCCCTCCTCTTCTCCCTCTTCATCAATCAACTACCCATGGTTACTACCAGCTGTAGCACCACCACATATGCAGATGATCTGGTAATCCTGGCTCACTCCCAGAATGCCACTACCCTAAACCAGAACCTGACCGATGACTTTAACAGGGTATTGTCATGGGTTACTAGTCACAAGCTGGTCCTGAACTGAAAAAGACACAGGCTATGCTCTTTGGCTCAATGGCTAAAATCAAAGCCTCATTGGCCTGCTTACACATCATCAGCACAGATGGATCCTCACTACCCATAGTGAGCTCCATCAAATATCTGGGAGTAACACTTGACCCCCAACTTGACATGGGTAATCATATCCTTAACATCTGCAGGGTGGCAAACTGCAAACTGGGTCTGGCCTATAGGTCCAAGTATAACCTTACACCAGCAGCCAGGCTTGTCCTAGCGAAAGGTGTGCTCCTTCCCTCCCTCAGCTATGGGCTGCACCTATTTGCTCGCTCTCCAAAGACACATCTCACCCAGTGGTACACTGCTTACAATAACGTTTGTCATTTTGCCGTGGCTGCCCTCGACTCACCCACCGTTGTGAGCTATATGAGAAACTCTGCTGGCTCTCATCAGCTAGATACCTTGATTTTGGTTTGGGATGCCTCTCTGGGAAAGTGATCAGAACTAGCACCCCCAGGGGCTGGCCCGGCTTCTGCCTAAACTGAATCCCACCCCCTACCAACTTAGGTCTCTCACATCAGTGATGCTCAAAGTCCCTCCTACGCGGACCCTCATGGGGGATCGCGACTTTGCCAGAAGTGCGCCCAGACTCTGGAATTCGCTGCCTGTGGATATCCGAGCTGCCCCCTCCTATCTGAGTTTTCGAAATTCTCTGTGGGGTTTCCTAAAACTAGCATCAGAGTGTGACTGCCCCAAACCTCCCTAGAGTAAAGTGTCAAATTGTTTTGTCTGAACCTCCCCAGGGTGTCTCCATTGAATTCCTGGAGATATTTTCCCCACTGTATCAATGACTTCTGACTACTCCTGCCTAAAAAGCCTTGGGCATTTTTACACCCATTATTGCTCCACGGTCATAGGTTAACCATGACATATTGCACCTTGGTCACTTGGTAGAAACTTGTACTACCAAGTGTTTCTGTTTCTGTCTAACATGTGCATATTTAGAAAAATGTGATGAGCTGTATATACCTGTCCACGATCCAACTAGCGTAGGGGGTGTATATGACAATGTTATAAGTTATATTATGACCAATCCAGTCCTTGAGCTATGCTCCACTCCTATGTATGATGACCTGTATATATCTGTCAGTTGAACTAGCTAGTCTAGAGTGTATAATCTGAAATGTGCTTACTACTATATGTTTCCCCTAGCGTCAAATGATGTATTTCCGACATGTTTGTTTACTGTGACAAAAAACTGTACTCTCTTTGCCATGTCTCCTTGACTGTTGTTCCTCATTTTGTACTCTCCTGGGTCGTTCCTGAAAATAGGTATAATACTTGTCTAGTGTATTACCTGGTAAACAAAAGCTAAATAAATAAATAATACAGAGAACGCGGGTGAACAGCTCCTCTCACTAAGCTGGGCACCCTGGAGTTTGGATGCCTAGAAAAGGTATTTCTGGCAACTTAAAAAGCAAACATACACCAGAATCTAACTAAATGTGTCCAGTTTAGTTAGGTTCAGGTGTTTATTTTGCTTTTGTGCATCAGCCTGAGAGGAGTGCCAGGATTACCCATGAGTGGAGCCTGGGAGTGCTGTAAGAAGGTGCGATTGATAACTTTTCTTTTTTCGTGGTGTTTTGTTTCTTAGCTGTGACTCCCGGCAGCAACAAGCACTGAAGAGCGTCTAATTATCTGATTGGATACCCCGAAAGTGTGCAAAAAACACCCGTGCGCTTCCGCTTGTGATGGCGATTCACAAAGAGCATTTGCGTAGTTTCTCTAGACTAGCAGCCACGTGTTCTAACCGAAAGCACTTTTTTAAGAACGTTTCTTGGCATAAGTGAGGGAGGCAGCTGGAAGAGGCGGTGCGCCGGGTTGTTTACGTAAGGAAGGTTTGGGGCTGGAAAAAAGATGGCGCTTGTAAACAGAGAGGGGTGGTTGGGTTTCAAGGCGGGAGTTTAGCTGAGGAAACCTTGGTTTCAGTTTCAAGTTCGATACGGGAGCTGTGAGTGACCAATGGGCCCGTTTTCCTAAAATATACCTGAAACATCATGAAAGACAGGAAACCACTGTCGTTGTCTAGGAGTGTTAAGAAAAAAACAAACTAAATTTAAACCCACTGTAGAGAAGAGTAACAACCTTTAGACTGATTTTCAGAGGAGGGAAATTATTGCAGACTTCACCTTCCAGTGGTGGTAGGGGTCTTTACCCAATTTCATTCTCAAAAATGTGTGACATGAGTTATGCCAGAGTTTTGATCTTCAGCATTCTCACATCCAGACGCTATGAGGAGGGGAGGCGAGGGTGACCTACTCCGAGGGTCCCCCCCCCAGCGCAGCCAAGATGTCATCCCAATTGCAGAGTGGAGGTGCCGTAGGCTACTGTGAGCTCTGGCAGGCCTCCTCGACGGAAAACAGCTGCACACCCAAGCTCGTGGCCCCTGCCCAGGTGCAGGAGAGAACTGCAGAAAAACTCTTTTTGGACTTAAAACTCACCGCCCTTTACCTGGAGGGCTGCTCCATCAGCGAACTATTGGAAGGTGAGAGGCGGATCCCTGTGCTGTCCTGCGGCTGAAATCAGACCCCCGGACTCACCGCTGTGTTCCCTGCTGTGGACAATCCTGCCCTTTGTTTAACTTTGCCGCCGAAATTCACAGCTTCCTATTGGGCTCCAGTCAAGTGGTGACGCTCTCCCTCTGCCATCTAAATTGGGAGCGCTGTCCCACCATCCACTGATCCCGAACCAGATGCCGTGAGGAGGGGAGGTGAGGGTGACCTACTCCGAGGGGCCCCCCCCCAGCGCGGCCAAGAAGTCATTCCGATTGCCGAGTGGAGGTGCCGTGGACTACTGTGAGCTCCAGCGGGCCTCCTCGGCAGAAAACAGCTGCACACCCAAGCTCGTGGCCCCTGCCCAGGTGCAGGAGAGAACTGCAGAAAAACTCTTTTGTGGCCCAGCCACCCTCCCTGTTTGGTGGGTGAGTTTATATGTGTGATGGCCCTGCCCCTTGATATATACATTACCCTGTCAATAGGGGAGGTTCTCCCTGCCTTACGAGGGGGTTTCTCCTGCACAAATCTCCTCCCTGTTCATTGGATCGGTCATGTCATGTGAGCTATTGGGTATACTAATCCTGCTGGACAGTACTGTTGTTTAACCTGTTTCAAGGATTATCACAAGACTATTTTCTGCTGGCCAGTACTGTTGTTTAACCTGATTCAGGGACTATTACATGACTATTTTCTGTTGCCACCAATACTATAAGTTCTGTCATATAGTACTGTCTAGTGTTGTCCCACCACATTCATGTTGTACAATGCTGTATTTTATGACTTTTGATGTCTGCCCTCTATAGCTCCTGGAGTTGGGGGTCAGCATAGGGTTATTTTCTCTCTAGCACCTCTGGTTGCCCTTGACTACTTTGGTTGCCATGCCTGGACTGGCCTTCTGTGGCACAGGGTTATTTTATCTCTAGCACCTCTGGTTGCCTAGGCCACTTTGGTTGCCATGCCTGGACTTGCCTTCTTTAACCCAGTGGGACATAGCATTGGCAAACCGGACGCATTCAGGCCTCCGTCTGTTGGCAGTCTTACTGCGTGGTTGAAATCACAGGGAGAGAGCACTACACCCTTCCTTCCAGGCTATCTCTGGCAGGGTGACTGGGCATGATCCCCCACGCTGGTGTCATCGTGCCTCCAACCATGATAAGGGTTCAGTTCCACCTGTCCTTACCTGGGGAAGGTAGGGAAGCTTCCAATGCAGTGACCAGAGATAGGCCGTCGGCCACCCCAGGGCTTTTCTGCTTGTAGGGCTGGTGCTAGGGCTGGCCCTCCTTCAATGTGCCACCTCTCCCCCAATATCCCTGGGAGATTTTAGGAAGTGGCCCTCCTCCCATGAGGACATTGACTACTCCTTCTCCAATATTCTGGCAACAAATGAGGCACACCACTGTATTATCTTCAGCCTAGACATTAGGTGCCTTATGTACACAGCCAGGGTCAAGAAAATCTGTGCCTTTAATTGTCTTGGTGGTCACCCGCACTATAGGTGGTGGTACCTTCCTTGGCTCCTCCTTCTTGCATTACTTATGGCCGGGGATATAGAATCCAACCCTGGACCCCCTAATCCATCCATTAATATCCCTGCCGCTTGGAGCATGAGTAAGGGGCTAAAAATAGCTCATCTAAATATCAGGAGCTTGCTACCAAATCGTGATGAGCTATTAGTGTGGGTTGAGCTATATAAACTAGACATCCTAGGGGTAACTGAGACCTGGCTCAAACCCTCCATTCCTGACCCCGCCTGCTCCCTTAAAGGATATGAGTTCACCCGCCTTGACAGGGCTGGGGGTAAGGGGGGGTGGCATCCTTATCTACCACAGAAACCACCTAAAAATTTCCCTAGTAACTCACCTGCAACCTGAACAGCCCCCTTGTGAGCTACTTCATGTGTTTCTGCTGTTAGGGGATACAAAGAAACTGCATCTGGTGTGTGCCTATAACCCTCCTAGGGGAGATCTAACTGGACTTACCTACCTTCTGGATGCTGTCAGGCCCAGTATAGGTGACAACGAACTAATTATCATGGGTGATATCAACCTAAACTGGGAGAGTGGCAATATTAAGAAATTTGAACCTCAACTTGCCAGCCTAACCCTAACCCAACTAATTCATGACCCAACCAGACAGACGGCAAATGGTTCCTCTAGCACCCTGCTGGATTAGATCTTGTCTAACCATCTGGAGAGGATAGCATCAGCAGGCACGCTATACGACTCCATCTCAGACCACTCCCCGGTGTTCTGTGTCTGGAAAATTCCTTCCCCTAAAATTCCCCACAAAATCATACAAGTCAGAAATTACTCCAGGTTTGATTTAGAGGGGTTCCTGGATGACTTAAGATGCACTGACTGGTCTAGGGTGCTTGAAGCCTCCGACCCTTTAGTGGCTACCTCCTGCTTCATAGATACCTTTGGGGACCTTCAGGACAGACATGCCCCTAAGGTCACTCGGAGGGCGAGGGGAACTGCTACTCTCTGGCTGAATGGTAATCTCCTAGCCCAGATGCGGGAGAGAGAGACAAATGCTGGGCCCGTACCAGGGGATCCATTGATCCTTCTAATCTCCTAAGATACCAGCACCTCAGGAATCAGTGTAAGAAGGCTATTAGGGCAGCTAAGAGTGACTTCTGTAAGTCTGCCCTACTTAGCTCTGCCAGAGACCCTAGGAGGTTTTGGAGGAATATCAAATCTCTCGTCAGTGGGTCCACCCATTCGGGTGTCACGGATATGGTTATAGATGGAGTCTCATGTAATAATCCCCATACTATAGCCAACTCTCTCAACCTACACTTCTCTGACCTCTCGGCCCTCACCTCACTTTTCATGACTGGGGGGAGCTCATCCATCATCCCTTCCCCCCCGAGTCAGGTAGGTCAACCCCCTTGGAGAGAGTTTAATCTCAGGGCGGTATCAGTTCTGGACATTCAGAAATGCCTTGCTGCCCTCTCCCAGCACTGCAGTCCAGGTCTCGACAACCTGGAACCTAGGCTTCTTAAGCTAGGAGCTGTTTACATTGCCTCCCCGGTAGCCCACATTTTTAATCTATCCCTCAGCTCTGGGATAATCCCTGATATCTGGAAGGAAGCAAGGATAGTCCCTGTTCTGAAGCAGGGCAATCCCAAACTTCCTGACAACTATCCCTAATTGCTATTCTCCCATCCCTTGGCAAACTTCTAGAAAAGTGGTGGCCGAACAACTCTTGGAGTATTTACACACCCACGATCTGCTATCCAAGGCCCAGCATGGCTTTCGAAGGGGACATAGCACCACAACTGCCCTGATTACTGTAACATCAAGCATCAGATCAGCCATGGACCAGGGCAAACTGTCGGGTGCCATATTTATAGACTTGTCAAAAGCCTTTGACCTTGTCAATCATGAACTTCTTGGAGAGCAGCTATGGTCACTGGGACTCTCTCCCCATGCCATGAATTGGTTAATGGGCTATCTGAAGGGCAGAAAGCAGCGCACCTGCTTCAACAAGGCCATCTCGGAGCCCAGGGCAGTGACCATGGGAGTCCCTCAGGGATCGGTGCTAGGCCCCCTCTTATTCTCGCTCTTTATTAACCAACTGCCCTTGGCGATCTCTCATTGCCAAGCCACCCTATACGCAGATGACCTGGTGATAGTGGCCCATTCTCAAAATGCCTCTGCCCTAAACCAGAGCCTGTCCGAAGATTTCAATAAAGTCTTGGCCTGGGTTACTAACCACAAACTGGTTTTGAACCTAAAAAAAGCACAGGCCATGCTCTTTGGTTCCACGGCCAAGATCAAAGCCTCGTCAGCCTTGCTCAACATAACTAGTGATGGTGGACCCTCGCTGCCAACAGTGACCTCAATCAAATATCTTGGTGTTACTCTTGACCCCCAACTTGACATGGGGAGTCATATCCTTAACATCTGTAGAACAACAAATTGCAAGCTTGGCTTGGCCTACAGGGCCAAATACAACCTAACCCCTGGGGCTAGACTTTCCCTTGTGAGAGGAGTGCTTCTTCACTTCCTCAGCTATGGACTTCGCTTATTTGCTCGATCCCCCCAAACTCAACTTTCCAGGTGGAACACGGCATATAATAATATCTGTTGGTTTGCACTAGCTGCCCCCAAACTCATTCATCGCTGTGAGGTCTACGACAAACTCTGTTAGCTCCCCCCAGCCGAATACCGGGACTTCGGTGTTGGAAGTTTCTCCAGGAAGGTGCTCACTACTGGCATTCCGCAGGCACAGGCGCAACTCCTCCCAAAAATGGACCCCACGCCCTATACTCTTATGGGGGACCGTGACTTTGCTGCGTATGCGCCCAGACTCTGGAACTCTCTCCCTGATCATGTCCGCACAGCCCCCTCCCATGGGATCTTTCGCACCTCCCTGTGGTCCCATCTAAAACAATCAATGGTGTGTGACTGTCCTAAGCCCCCTTAGTGAAATGAATCTAGTTTGAATTCTGCCACCCCAATGTCAATTTATGTACCCTCCTTATGTTGTGTAATTGTTGATTGTGCATCTTCTTTTCCACACTTGTTATTATTTCCTGTAATATGCTGTTCCCCCCAAGTTGCCTTGTATGTATTCTACATGTTGTGCTCTCCCGGGTCGTTCCTGAAAATAGGCATAATACTTGTCTAGTGTACTTACCCGGTAAACAAAAGCTAAATAAATAAATATTTTTCAAAGAATACATAATTCATATGTCAATTTACTATTTGCAAGTTTAAACAGTAAAAAGAAAATGGCAGCCACCTCGACTGTTTTCCCCCATGACAAGCAAATCATGCAAATAACCACTCACAATATGTTTTTTTACCTTTCATGATAGTTTTTTTTAAGTTTTGTGTTTTATTTTTCCAAGTTGCACGTGAACATTAACTCAAAAATCGTTATAACTTTAAAGTGGTTTAATATTTTTTCACCAAATCTTCCAAAGGCATGGGCCCCTTCAGATCTGAAAATTTTATGAAAAAATTCCACATGGTCTAGACTGTAGGTGGGAGAAAAAAATACCCAGTGTTAAATAGGGAAACATAATGTGCTTTTTTTCAGTTTTTTGGCACTCTGTATCTTGAAAACTGCACATGATGCCATCACAAAACTTTCCGCATCTTGAGACACTGGCAGCCTGACTGTGCATGCCAAATTTTGGGCTATTTTGTCAAAGAACGCAAAGGTGAAAAAAAAACAAGATTTAACATTAAACAGGCTACTCAACCCTATCTATAGGGTTGTGACTGTGCCCCTATAATATTTAATAGTAGGGATGCAGTAGGGCCCTATAGTTAGGGTTGAGTAGGGTGTTTAATGCTAAAACCCTAGCTTTGCACCTTAATAGCCTCATCTCCATTCAACAGAACTGAACACATTTCTGGATGCTTTGTCTGGGTGGCAAGGTCTCTTGATTTGGCAAGTTTTCTGCCAATCAGATGTCTGGATTCCAAGCAAAAAGTAGAAAAATCATTTTTTTGCTGTTGTGTTTTTTTTTGCTCTTACCTACAGCTCAGACAGTTTGGAATTTTGTTCTATAATTTTCAGGGTAGAAAGGGCTTGCCCTAGAATGCTGCCTTTTGTTAGTTTGGTGAAAACATTTTTAATCTGTCACTGAGATATAAGGATTTGAAATTTCAGTTCTGAGCATGCTCAGTAGGGTCTTTCATTTATTAATTTGATAGGAAAGAACAATTTCTGATTCTTCCTTCGTAAGCCAGAAATTTTTCTTTTCTGAGGAAATATCTTCAGTTTTCCCCCAAAAACATTTTAAAAACCCATTCAAATGATGCTCTGGAGAAAAACAAACACATGAATCTAGCTCAATAAAATCCATTTAGTTAGCTAGATTATGATGTTTGTTTTTTGCAAAAAGACCCCCACATTTGGTTTTGGGACATCCCTGAAGTCATAGCTGGAAGGCTTAGCAAAGGTTCCCGGTTCTTCTTTCATGAGCCGAATTCTTCTTTTGTGAGTCTCACAAAAGAAAAATATTGGCTTATGAAAGAAGAATCTTGGCTCATGAAAGAAAATGGTGGGAGTTCTTTCATGAGTCACAAAAGAAGAAGGTCAGCTCTCAAAACAACTATGAAGGAAAAACCTAACTCCTGCTATCTTCTTTTGTGAGAAAATATTCTACTTTCATTAGTTCTTCTGTGACTCATGAAAGAAAATCAGCTCATGAAAGAACTATTAAAAAAAAATAAGTCCCGCCATCTTCTTTCATGAGCTGACCTTCTTCTGTGAGTCATTAAAGAACTCCAAAAGAAGAAGATCAGTCCTGGAAAGAAGATGGTGGGACTTACTTTTCTTTCACAGTTCTTCCATAAGGTCATACCGAAGAACCATTGTTCTTCTGTGAGATCTCATGAAAGAACTATCTATCTATCTATCTATCTATCTATCTATCTATCTATCTATCTATCTCTCTCTCTCTCTCCAATCAATGTAATTTTTGGTTTTTCATAAGCAGACCAGGGTGCCCCCCCCAGTACCACTTCCTTCTTCTGTTCCCCTCAAGGTAATATATGTGGCAGCACAGGGTGTCCACCCCCAATGCCATCGAACATCATCCTGACACTGTGGTGCCCAGTCTTCAGTGTCGGCTTCCATCTCCCTACAGGTTAGAAAACTGTCCCTCATTGATCTTTTTTTCACTTGAAAAAAGGAAACAGTCCATTGGCAATCTGTTCCCAGCATCCCCACCCACCCCACCATGACCCCCACTTAGCACCCACCACCCCACACCTGCACAACACACCCTCACGCCCTCACTTACCTAGTCATGTTTCACAACACCTTGACCCCATTCTCAGTATGAGAACAGTGGGACTTACTTGAAATGTGAAGTTGTAGCTGGAATTGGGCTGCCAGCTTCAATTACAGCAGTGAACTGCTGATCCCTTGATATGTCTTTGTCTCTCTCTCACTCCATCTATCTTTCTATCTGTCTGTCTGTCCATCCATCCATCTATCTGTTTTTTTGTTAAGTGGTCCTGGGTGACCACCCTGGTACTGCTTCCCTTGCTCCCTCCCCTGCAGGTTACCTGCCCCCCCTTCTTATAGGATAATAAAATAATAGTGGACTATGGGGTGCCCACCCTTGGTACCCCTTCTTAGGCCCCCCTTCCTCCAGGTCATCCCTCCCTAAAATGTTGGCAGCACTGGAGTGCACACCCCAGGTGTCACTGAAAATTTTCCCAACACTAGGGTGCCTAGTTCCCAGTGTCAGTTTCTGTCCCAGAAAACTGACCTTATTGATCTTTTTTTGGGGTGGATCACCTGAAAGAAAGAAAATTGTCTGTCTATCTATCTATCTATCTATCTATCTATCTATCTATCTATCTATTTGTCTATCTATCTTTCCTTTTTCTTTAGCAGACTGGGGTGCCCACCCCAGTACCACTTCTTTCTCTCCTTGTCCAGGTCACCTATCCCCCAATGTTTTTTTTTACTAATAAGTGGACTGGGGTGCCCATCCCTGGTACTACTTCTCTTGTCCCCCTCCAGGTCATCTGCTTCCCCTTTCTATAGAATAGTAAAATAATAGCAGACTGGGGTGCCCATCCCTGGTGCCACTTCTTTCTCCCCCCCATGTTGTTGCCACATGAAAAAAAAGGTGGTGGCAACCCTGTCTGCCACTGAAGATCATCTCAACACTGGCGTGCCCAATCTCTGTTCACCTGAAAAAAAGAAAACATAAAACAGTGGGACTTTCTTGAAATATGAAGATATAACCGGAGTCATGCTGCTGACTTCAGTTACAGCAGTGAGCCGCCAATCTCATGATCTCTCTCTCTCACTCTATGTGTCAGCCTATCTATCTATCTATCTATCTATCTATCTATCTATCTATCTATCTATCTATCTGTCTGTCTATTTGTTGATAAGCAGATTGGAGTGCCCACCTCCACTACTGCCTCTCTTGCCCCCTCACCTGCAGGATGCCTGCCTCCCTTCCTTCAGTATACATGGCAGTACAGAGGTGCCACCCCTAGTGCCGCTGAAGATCATCTTGGCACTGGGATGCCCAATCCCTAATGTTGGCTTCTGTCCCCCTACTAGCTATCTGTCTGTCTGTCTGTCTATCTATTTATCTATCTATCTATCTATCCATCTATCTATCCTGTCTGTGTCTGTCTATCTATCTGTCTATCTATTTTTTCTTTAGTGGACCAGGGTGCCCACCTCTGTGATATTTATCCTGTTCCCCCAGTCACCCACTTAACCTTCTTATAGTATAATGAAATAATAGTGGACTTGGGTGCCCACCCATGGTACTCCTTCTTTTGAGCCCCTTCCCCTCTAGGTCATCCTCTTCCCCCTCCCAAAATAGGAGGTGGCACCAGGGGGCCCACTGCTGGTGCCGCTGAAAATCATTCTGACACTGGGGTGCCTAATCTTCAGTGTTGGCTTCTGTCCACTTATAATAAAGAAAACAGTCCCTCATTTATCTTTTTTTTTGGGGGGGGGGGGGTTATCTGAAAAAATGAAAATGGTCCACTGGTGATTTGATGCTCCCAGCACCCCCCATTCACTCCACTCTGACCCCCCATTCAGCACCCATCCCCCACCTCCCACACACCCTCACAACCATACTCACTCAGGACTTTATTGAAGTGTAAACCAAGCTGGAATCATTCTATCAGCTTCAGTTACAGCAGTGAGCTGCTGAGACCCTGATATGTCTCTCACTCTATCTATTTATATCTTTGTCTGTCTAGTCTCTGTTTGTCTAGCTGTCCATTTATTTTTGTTTAGTGGACTGGGGTGCCAACCCCCATTACTGCTTCTCTTGCCCCACTCCCCTGCAGATCACCTATCCCCTTCCTTGAATATACGTGGTGTCACTGGGGTGCCCACCTCCAGTGCCACTGAAAATCATTGTGACACTGGGGTTCCCAATTTTTCTTTAGTGCACTAGGGTGTGTGACACTTGTACAGCTGGTTCTGATTAATCTATGCTTTTTGTAATATAAAAATGTGTTATTGAGTCTTTCATGAGATATGCTGTTTCAGCTAAAAGATAAAAGTCAGGAAATAATTACAGACTAGAAGAGACTTAAAGTAAGGATCTCCTGTTTATCTAGCCTAATTGTAGCTGCCAGCTGCTAGGCTGGAAAATCATAAACTTTGACGATGTTTAGAAAAAGAATACAGGTTATGTCACTGTGGTGCGAAGTCATAAAAAGTAATTTGATGTCCTTGAGAGAGGATGCTGCTCATGGATGAAAGAAAGGACTTGGAAAATCACAGACTTAATTGGGAAGTCATATGGGGAAACAATTTTTTTCTGCTGATGTCACCTATTAATTTACCTCCTGACACACGGCATCCTGATTGTATAATTTTTAATAAACAGAGGAAGAGGTGGGTGACATCATTTAGTTTTTAGTTTTTTTTGTTGACCGGGTAAGTGCACTAGACAAATCCTGCCTATTTTCAGGCACGACCCATGAGGAGGGGGATACAGATGAATGCCAACTGACCTTGAACCAGATTAAGCTGTTGGTGGTATTTTTAGTGAATGAGGGAAATTTGGCCAGGACACTGAGGAAATTCCCCTACTCTGTGTGGGGGCACTGTTGGACCATGGATTCGTTATGGGACCCAGTCATTCTGCTGGCGTACCTGCAGGAGAGCAGAGCTCGCCCTGCAGGTCCAGCTTTGGAGCCTGAAGTACTGAGGACGTCTGACCGTTTTGTTGATATGCTTGTGGATCTTGCTGTACCAGATGAATCTTTATCTGCTCAGTCTGCCTCTGCATCATAAGATTTTTTGCCTGTGGATGAACTTTGGTTGAAGCCCCTCCTTGCTGCACATCGGGACCAGGTACTTGCTGTTGTTGATGCCGGTAGCCCTTTTGAGTCAGCCTCTCCTGGGACACGGACTCTGTCACCAGAACTAGGGACTGTGGAGGCTCTTCCTGCTTTCATTACGGATGCGGTACCTTCGGGCTCTTTGGAGGTGCAGAGTTGGCAGCAATCTTCTGTAGCACCGGTCCTACCAGTGTTGCACCATGCTCCATTGGAATTTTCGGTTCCTACAAATCTGGATCGAGCAGTGTCTTCTGCGCCTTTGAACTCAGCGGCGACTTTGCCTGGTGAACTTGTGAGTACTATGCATCCTAGACTGTGTGTTTCACCTCCTAATGCGCAGACTGTCTCGCCTGTTTTGCCTCCTCCTGCTCTGTTGACTTGTTCTAGCCCACTACCGGTCTCTTTAGAGGCCTCCCTGTGGAGTGCAGGTTGAAAACCAGGCATTTCGGGGCATTGGTACCTGACCCTGCCCATAGCCCGATACCTGGTTGTGGAGGGCAACAGTCCTCCTTGATAGATATGCCTCCACCTTTGCCTGGTAGCCTGGATTTGGATTTGCGTGCTGAGGATGTTCAGCATCCTGCATTGGATACTAGTCTGCTGGCTAAAGTTCCTTATTTGCCTCCCTCCTCTTCCAGTGATGAAGGCCCTAGCTCTGAGGACCAGCATGGGGTGATAGAATGGACATGGATGTCCTGCTCCCTGACCCTCCTTCAGGCCCTTCTCCTGACCCTGGGGACAAGGCTAAATCTACTTGGGAAGAATTTCATAGAAGGGATACATTTAGGAACTCCCCCCCTCCTCTTCAATGATGGAATGCGGTCCGCCTTCAGTATGTTGGGGGTCTTGATGTAGCTCCAGACTGTCTCTATGTGGGAAAGTCACTTTTGAAAGGATCTTTGTTTTTTTTTTACAAATGAAATATTTGCATTGATTCATGTATCAGGTTCTTCCTTATATGACGTTAGTTTTCAAAGACCTAGAGGATTAGATAGATTCTGGACAAAGTATGATACTCTTAAATACACTGAGTTGTGGCTACCATTTCGGTCTATCCCACTTACTAGACCTTCTATTAAAACTGTCACCATTTTGTTTAGAAATGAGAATGTAGCAGCTAGTGATATTATGCATTGGTTAGCTAAATGCTGTGATGTCTTGGGGTTGCCACAGCCTATATTTGACTCTGAACACCTGTGGACTGGTGGTTGGCGTTATAGGGTGCGACTTAGAAATACAAATGTGGGTCCCATACACTTACCTAATAGTTTGATTTTAGGTAGAGAATGGGGGGCATTGCTTCTATGTGGGGCAGCCTCGTACCTGTTTTAAATGTGGCTCCCCTTCCCATCTCAGTGCAGCCTGTGATAGACTACGATGTTCCCTTTGTTTATCTTTTGGCCATGCTAGTGCAGATTGTAATTCTGAACTAAAGAGTAACCTGTGTGAAGAACTAGGTCATGGTTTTAGATCCTGTCCTTGGGCTTCCCATAACAGGGAAGATAGCCCGGAACAGGATGTGATCCTTCTTAATGCCCAGAAAAAGGATATTGCTATGGCGAAGTCCCTTTCTTCACATGTTAAGGTAGTCACTGGCCCCCCTTTATGCCCTGATATTGTGGTGCCTGCTCCCTAGTCAGTGGTTTCAATATCTGAACCTTCCTCTGAGCCTCCTTTATAGGAAGTTCCACGACTGGTTGTACAGGACCCTTCCTCTACGCCCCCGCTCTTTCTGTTGTTTCTTCGGTTCCTGCTGAACCTGTGCCTGTCCCTGACAAACCTCTGGATATTATTATGCCCCCTCCTGAGTCTAGTGTTCAGACAAAGAAACGGGCTGAAAAACAGACTACAGGTAGGGCAAAATTGGCTAAAGCGTCTTCTCCTGGTGGCTCTGTTCCCTTAAGTAATAAATTTGAGGTCCTGTCCCATCACACTCAGTCTTCCGATATGGAAGCTGATTCTGACACCTCCTCACAACCTATGGTATCCTCTGATTCTGAGAATGATAAATCAAAGGAGTTGCCTATGGATACTCGACCTTCGCGGTCGGGGGGGGGTGAGACCCCAGAGAAGTACTAGAAAGGGAAGGGTTACTTGATGTTGACTTATTTTTATTTTGACCCTTTATCTGATTCTCTTTCATGGCCATGGCATTTCATCTCACTGTAGCCACCCTCAATGTGAACAGTGTGAAAAATGCTTGTAGGCGCCTGATTACTTTTCAACTTTTGAGTGATTTGCCGTGTGATATTTGCCTTATTCAGGATACCCATCTCAATACTCTTCCTTTGGTTAATATGGCCAAAAAGCTTTGGCGATGGGGTCCTTCTTTTTTTTCTTTAGGATTAGACACATGTAGTGGTGTTGGGGTGTTGTTTAGGGGTGATGGATTTCATGTTACCAAGTTGGTTGAACTGCTTATGGGATATGCGTTAATATTGGATTTTACTTATTTACATTACACTTGGAGATTAATTGTGATTTATGCACCAGTTACGAAGAAAGGTTGAGTGGATCTCTTTCGTGAGGTGAAGCCTTTTTTGTTCACATCACGCTTTCTCATATGGGGTGGTGACTAATTGTGTAGTGCATAAATCAGATCGGGGGCCTGGACTGATAAGAATGTCTGTGATACACATTGTCTCAATCACATTATTGTCCAGGGTCGTTTACAGGATGTTTATAGGGTTTGTCATCCTACTGGTGGACATACTTTTTTTGAGGGCTCCTTATCCACTAGGATTGATTTTCTTTTTGTCTCTGCAGCTTTGAGGGTGATTAAAGCTCAAACCATTCCAGTGGAGATTTCAGACCATAATGTGGTAACTGCCACGTTAGGAGTAGGCCCTCATGCTAAACTGGGGCAGGGATGTTGGAAATTGAATTCTTTACTGCTACTTGAAGACAGGTTTTTGGCCCAAGTTCATGATTTGTTGAAAACATGTCTGTCACTATCTGGACTTTCTGAGGATTGTTAGATTGGTGGCTACTCACTAAATTTGAAATCTCTACTTTGGCTAAGAGGACGTCTAAATATGCTGCAGTGACTAAATACAAGAGATATTTGTCTTTAAGTATGCAGTTGGAAACTTTATATTCAGCTATACACTCACAAGTCTTATCTTTGACAGCACAGGTACAGAATGTAAAAAAAAAGAAATGGCTGCACTACAGTATACTAGAGCTACTTCCCTGTTACATGAACATAGGGTTTGTTCTGCTAATAAAACTACTTTGGGGGATGTTTTGGATTGTAGTCATAGGCGTTCTGCGGGTCGCCTTCTGACTGAAGTTGTGGATACTGCTGGTACTAGTTACACTGCATTTCCAGATATCTTGTGAGCAGTCTCCTCACATTTTTCAGACTTATATGCTGCATCTCCAGTGGATAGCACTGGTGTAGAACAATTCTTTTCCTCTCCTCTCTCCATATTGCCCCTTGTTCTGATATACTTTTACAGGCTTTAGTTGCTCCGATTAGTGTTGATGAAAATTTCCCATTTATGGAATAACACGGCGCCTGGTATTGATGGCTTGCCTGCAGAATTTTATAAAACCTGTAGTCCTTTGGTTTGTGATGTGCTCACAGTAGTGTTTAATTGGGTTTTGCAACATCACACTCTCGATTTCCATTTTTGTACTTCAATTCAGATTTTGTTATGTAAGAAAGGTGATAGAACCTTACTTTCCAATTGGAAGCCTTTAGGTCTCCTTAATACAGATTTTAACATTTTAATGAAAATATTGAATACCAGATTGTTGTCCATAGCTCCACACTTGATTTTCCTACACCAATCCTGTTCAGTACTGGACAGATCTATTTATAATAATCTCCTTTTGCTTCAGAAACTAATAGAGCTTGGTAAAGTTGATGTTATAAAGGGTTTTCTTATGTCCATGGATCAACAAAGGGCCTTTGATCAGGTCCCACATAGTTATTTGTTTCAGGTTTTGTGAACCTATGGAGTTTCTGTTCGCTTTATAACCTGTATTGCTTTGCTTTATAGTCATGCTTATGCTATGCCCTTAGTAAAGGGTTATTTGGGTTCCTATATCCCTATTCATCAGGGGGTGAGACAAGGCTGCCCTCTGAGTCCATTGCTTTATGTTTTTAGTTTGGATCCACTTTTGCATACAATTGCCCAAGATGTGCAGATTCTTGGTATTGCTTCCCCTCATAGTACCCTTGAGGCCAAAATGTCAGCTTATGCTGATGATGTCTGTGTCTTTGTTGCTGATTTGACCTCTGGAGATAAGGTGTTACATAATTGTTCTAATTTTTTGGATGTTGCAGGTTCCTCCCTTAATAAATCTAAGAGTTTTTTTTTTCCTCTGCATACTGCCCTTCCTGAGGTTATGGAGTTGCAAGGCATTCCTGTTGTACTGGGCCCAGTCCAAATTTTAGGTATTGATTTTGGTAACGGTGACAATGCGTTACTTAATTGGTCAGTTAAAATTGAGGCAGTCCAGTCCAGAATCAGATTATGGAAGTCTTGGCAACAAACTAAACAGAAAAAGGTTATCATTACTAAATCTTTACTTCTCCCTCAATTTTTATACCTTAGTGTGGTATACCCCATTCCTTCTGGTTTGGAAGCCACTTTATTGGGTCTTTTTTTTTCAAATTATTTGGGGGAATCGCCTAAATCCCATTAAAAGAGATGTGTTGTATCTTCCTATTGCACAGGGTGGTTTGAATTGTGTGAATCCAATTACTTTTTACTATAGTATTTTTTTCATTGGAATTTACTAGACTTTAGTTATCCACATTCTGTGTTATGGGTGATTTATGCATATGGTTGGTTACCTAAATTGTCCTCAGAGTGGCCAGGTTTGAGCCAGAAAAATGTACACACTTCTAGTTACCTGATTTATGTCAGACCTGTGATATCGAAACTTAATAGATGGAAGTTACTTCCGGCCCATATGTATTGCAAATCGTGAAAATATATTTATGATGCCCTACAATCTAAAGCACATTCCATAGTCCCCATTTTTAAGGATGTACCAGATGGTCATGTTGATAACCTCCTTAAAAGTTTGGTAGATAAACGGATTCCACCTAGATTATGGGATGTTTTATGGCTTAGTTGTCATGGCTGACTCAGTGTTAGGGGGAATTTAAAGCATGAAATGGTTACTGAACATACTTGTCTGAGGGATGCTTGCATTAATCAGGAGGAAACAATGTCCCATTTTTTTGTTTCCCGCCCCTTTGTGCAAGAATTCTGGATGACCCTTTCTGCCCATTGGAGCCAGCCTTTCTGGCGGGCTGTTACATATCTGGAAGTTGTGGGAGGTGTTTTGCTACATTCTACTTCTTTGGATGCAGGTGTAGTACGGCTGCTGTTCACTATGTTCAAGTTTCATTTATGGTATGCCAGATGTCACCTTACTCTACAACAGTTATACCACTCACCACTTGAAGTTCTTCAACATGTTGAACATGATTTGTTGTTACAATGTGATTCTGAATGCAAATGTTTGTCCAAACATATATGGCTTATGAGGTGGAAAGAGGTTCCTTTTTTGAAAGACAAAATAGGTTGAATCATTATGCTGTCAGAGAATTGAGTATTACTTATATTCTCTTCATTATGTTTTTTTTCTTATTTTCCATGAATTGTATTACTGTTTTTCTGATTTATTGTTCTGTTTATTAATAAAAATCTCCCCCTACTCTTTTCGATAAGTGCTCTGGGATCTTTAACATTCACCTGAACTACCACCAATCCAGGCAGATGGGACCTCGGTTTAACGTCTCATCTGAAAGACAGAGAAGGCAGGGTCAAGACAGTGTTTTAATCATGCAGTAACAGACCTTTGCAGGCACACATGTTTGGACTCTGAAAAAAGAAACATCTAAAGCACTATAAGAAGATAAGAATACATTAGGTAGACAGATCTAATTGTATTATTGGTAGGAATTTGCACTTTTTAAACCTTGTTTTAAAAGATTGTATGCTTTGTGATATATGGTTCTGTGTTTTACATTTTACATTTTTATCTATTTTAAGTAAACATCTATTTTTAGAGACCACTTGGTGTGCCTTTGAAATTCTTTATTTGATGAGGGAAGCATATATGGTTAAAGCAAACACTGTACAAAGCTTATTGGTTTTACTAAACTGGGAAAAGGTAAGAGTTTATTCTGAGGCCTTTCATAGAGTTTTTAAGGGTTCATTTTGTACACCTGGTTAGGTGCCCATAGGTGAAAGATATCTGCCCCCCGAAAAGCAGAATTATCTGAGCCTGTACACTGGGTACGCTAGCAAGAGGCTCACAGTTTGAATCCCTCCAGAACTTGAGACCAAAAGTTTGATTTGAACCCACAAAACAGACAGGAGGGTTACTCTGTTCTGTTAACTGTTCACAATACTGCACTCGGAGGTTGGCACTGTGGGAGCAGAGGGCCTGACCTGCTGAGTGGGATTGTGACAGATTGGTTGGCAGCGGTGTGCATAAGTTTGGTATTACAAGCTTTTATTGTTCAGTGTGTCAGCTTGAGACCATCAGCTCACTTGCAAAGAAAGAAAAAGGCAGTGATTTATTTTTAAAAAGGAGACAGAATTATATCACTTGGTGTACAGTCAAGTTCCTACCCATTTTATTTTTTTTCTCTAAAGTACAAGTCAGAGTAGCCATAGTTAGGGAAGAAGATGGCTTCTGACTACAGAAGGCACACTGTAGACTACTTAAAGCAGTTGTGCTGGGACAGAGGAGTCCCATTCAAGGTGAAAGCCACCAAACTGAACTTCATGGATGCCCTGATGGTGGAAGATACCCAGAGCATCGAGTCACAGACAGTGACTGAAAAATACCAGACCTTGAGCGTGGCAGGGCTAGCAGCCAGTGCAGTGTCCAGATCAGATGAGGAGAGCAACAGGGTCACTGTCAGCGAAGGGCCATAGCAGCAGGGGAAGGTCACCAGTATCCTGGATCCAGAAGTACGCAGGCTGCAAATTGAGTTGCTCAGAATGGAGCTGGAGTTCCAGAAGGAGAGGGACCATGAACGGTGGGAGGCAGACTGTGAGAAATGTGAGCAGCAATGAGCTGCAAAGGAGGATAGGGAACAAGAACAGAGGGAGACAAAGTGAGAATGCCGAGAGACAGAGTGAGAATGCCAAGAGGCAGAGTGAGAACAGAGAGATGCTGACCGTGAGGAGCATGAGCGCCAGAGGCAACACAAACTGGAGAAGCTACGACTCCAACCAGTGGCACCAGAGCAGATAAGTGGCTTGGGTTTAACTGGGGCCACAGGACTGGGTTACAAATTGAATTCCAAATTGATAGCCAAATTTAAAGAGGGGGAGGATATGGATGCCTTTTAAAATTCTTTTGAAAAAGTTTGTATTCAGGCGAAAATTCCTAGGAAGTCCTGGAGCTTCCAGCTATCCCCGCTACTTACCGTGAAAGCTCGGGATGCATTGGGTCAAATGGACAATGAGGACAGTGATGATTACAGCAAACTTAAAGCTGCAGTGTTAAAGAAATTTGAATTAACTGCTGAATCATACAGAGCTAAATTCCGTAAGCTCAGGAGAAGCCCTGACATGAGCTACGAGGTGCTAGCCATGAAACATCATTAGCGTTTAAAACGTTGGTGGGAAGGAATTGAAGCAAACTCTGTTGATAAAATTGAAAATGTGATTTTGTTAGAACAGTTTTTATGGGCATGCCAAGCAGAGCTGAAAACCTGGCTGGAGGACCGAGATCCAAAAACAGTGCAAGAGACTGCTGAACTCTTGGACCGCTATGCCAAGAGCAGACCTGCTCTGAGAGTGAATGGGGTGGGTGTGACAGCACAGAACGGGAAAAGCGCGCCCTCAGGGCAGCTAAAAACCCCACTGCCTCCACTGAAACCAGTTAGCCCCAGGTTTCAGAGAAAAGATTTCTCTGAGAAAAGAAATGAATGTTGGTTATGTAAAGAAACTGGGCATATTGCCAGAGAGTGTCCCAAACGGACGAGCAATAATATGCAAGGTGATGTTAGGAAGGAAGTGGGTTGTTTTCGTGTCCCTGGAAGCACGCCTGTGAACATGAGGGAACACATGCACCCAACCATGGTGAATGGTGTACAGATGTAAGGGTTAACGGACACAGGGGCATGCATCCCTGACATTGGTAAAAGGTGATCTAGTAGAGCTGGGTCAGCTTATACCCAATAAATACGTCACTGTACAGGACTTTACTGGTGAAGAGAAAACATTGCCATTCACTGGTGTTCTCCTGTACTGGGGTGAAACAGGGGGGATTGTGCAACAGGAGGCTATAGCCCAAACCTTAGCAGTGGATGTGATCCTAGGCAACAATCTCAAACTGTAGATGGTGTGTGCAGTTATCCGTAGCCAAGTGGCAAGGGAAAATTGTAGTTCCCTGAACCCCACAGAAGACATTGTGGAAACCCTGAGAGGCTGGTTTCCCAGCCTGTGTCTCCTGATATCGAGACTAACCAGAAGGGGGTAGAAATTTTCCCAGTAGCAAGTAACCACACAGCTACAGAGGGTTACTCCGAAGAGGGAGGGGTGATCCATTGTCAGAGGGTTGGGGTTGACAGTGACCCTGAGTGTCTTGATGCTAGTGCTAGGGACCATAGTTTAGCAACCGAAGGGGGCCTGTCCCATGCCTTGGGAATGTGTGAGGGGTTTGCAGGAGCTCAGAAAAGTGACCCTAGTCTAGAGAAGATGAGGGCTTGGGCAGACTCTGACGGGGCACAGGGAGGTGACGGCAGACATAAGATTTATTGGGAAAATGGACTGATGTATACTCAGGCTATGCAGACTGAGGGAGGAGTGCTAGGCAGGCAGCTTGTCGTTCCCCAGGGATATCGTGAGCAGTTGCTCAAGACTGCACATGATATTCCCTTGTCTGGTCATCTGGGAATTGCACGCACTATGCAGCGGTTGACCCAGAATTTCTATTAGCCTAACTTCACCCAGCAGGTGAAGGAGTATTGCAGGTCTTGTCACCGGTGCCAAGAAATAGGGAAAGTGGGCAAGAAAATCCAAGCCACCTTGATTCCATTGCCCATAGTGGAGGAGCCATTCCAGAGGGTGGAAATGGATATTGTGGGGCCTTTAAATACCCCCAGCTCCTCAGGGAAGAGATTCATCCTGACTGTGGTGGATTATGCCACCCAGTACTCAGAGGCAGTCGCTCTATCCTCACTGAGGACAGACAAAGTGGCAGATGCTTTACTTGGGATGTTCTCCTGTGTTGGGTTTCCGCAGGAGGTTATCACCAATCGAGAGGGTTCCTTCATGTCGGACCTGATGAAATGTTTATGAGAGAAGCGTGGGGTGGTGCAGAGATGCACAACATCATTTCACCCACAAGCCAATGGGCTTGTGGAAAGATTCAATGGTACCCTGAAGTCAATGATCTGGGCATTTTCTGAACAGCATGGGAAGGACTGGGAGAAATACCTTCCCCACCTGTTGTTTGCATACAGGGAGATGCCCCAAGAGTCAACGGGATTTTCTCCATTCAAACTCTTATATGGATGCTGGGTAGGTGGGCCCCTAGACTTGATCCAGGAGGACTGGGAAGGCAAGCATGCCACCCAGGGAACTCCCATTGTGGGTTACGTCCTTAAGTTTAGGGAAAGGCTGAAGGAGGTTATGGGGACAGCCCAGAGCAACCTGGCAACTGCCCAACAGAAGCAAAAAGTGTGGTATGACCGCAGAGCCAGAGCTCGCTCATACATGGTGGGTCAGGAAGTCATGGTACTTATTCCGGTCCAGAAAGACAAGCTGCAGGCTGAGTGGGCAGGACCATACAAAGTGGTTAGGGACGGTAAATGATGTGAACTATATTGTAGAGTTACCTGACTGAAGACAGACAGAAAGGATGTACCATGTCAAAATGATGAAGCCATATGCAAATAGGGCTGACATGGTGTTTGCAGTGTGTAGTCCTGGGGAGGGAATGGACAAAGGAGATCCCCTTCTGGACTTGCTGGAAGAAACTAAGAGGGAGTCCTCTGTGGAGGCAGTTAAATTGTCTCCCCAGCTGACCCTGGACAAGATCCAGGAAGTAAGGAAGGTTTTAGCAGACTTTGCAGCATTGTTTGGCGCCAAGCCTGGACTAATCCCCTTAGTGACTCACGATGTGGAGACAGGGACACAGACGCCCATATGGCAGACAGCATATCGGGTGTCAGAGGCTGTCCAAAAGGATATTAGGAGGGAAGTGGAGGAGATGCTGGATTTAGGGGTAGTCCAGAGATCCCACAGCCTCTGAGTCTCATCTGTAGTCCTTGTGCCCAAGCCAGATGGCTCTACTTGTTTCTGTGTGAACTATCATGGACTGAATGCAGTCACAAAGTCAGACACCCACCCAGTGCCCTGGACGGATGAACTCCTGAACAAGTTGGGAGGGGCGACATACTTTACGACCATTGACCTGACCAAGGGGTATTGGCAGGTAGAGTTGACAGACAGAGCTAGGGAGAGGTCGGCCTTTGTCACTCCGATAGACTTATTTGAATTTAAAGTAATGCCTTTCGGAATGAAGAACGCCCCGGCCACTTTCCAAAGGTTGGTGAACTGGGTGTTAAATGGTGCTGAGGAATACACTGTGGCGTACCTGGATGACATTGCCATCTTTAGTACCAGCTGGGAGGAACACCTGTCCCACCTTAGGGAAGTGCTGGGCAGGATACAGAGGGCCGGGCTCACTGTCAAAGCAGAGAAGTGCCAGGTGGCCATGGGAGATGTGGCATACCTTGGGCATGTGGTAGGCTGAGGACAGCTCTGTCCTAACCAAATAAAAATAGAGGTAATCCAGGCGTGGCCCAGAAGAGAAATGCAGAAGCAGTTCAGGAGTTTTCTTAGGACAGCAGGGTACTACAGAAAATTTGTACCCAATAACAGTACCCTGGTTGCTCCCCTATCTGACCTGGTAAAGAAAAAAGATCCCAAAGAAAATTACCTGTGGGCCAGATGTGAAGAAGCCTTTACCAGACTGAAGGAGGCACTGTGCAGTGCTCCTGTTTTGACAAGTCCTGACTATAGTAGACCCTCTATAGTTCAGACTGACACCTCAGACATAGGTATTGAAGCAGAACTGAGTCAAACATCCAGCTAAGGGAAAGATCACCCTGTTGCATATCTGAGTAAAAAGTTACTTCCAAGGGAACAGGCATACTCCACTGTGGAAAAGGAGTGTCTTGCTATAGTATGGGCCCTAAAGAAGTTGGAGCCATTCTTGTATGGGCAGCATTTTGTGGTACAAACTGACCACAACCCCTTGGTTTGGCTGACACAGATGGGAAAAAACAATGGTAGATTGCTAAGATGGAGTCTTGCTTTACAAGGGTATGACATGACAATTCTACATAGGGCTGGAGCAAAAAATTTGCACTCGGATGGGTTGTCTCACGTCTATGAGGAGTGAACGGATTTGGGAAGCTTATCCCATGCAGGGGATAGAGCCCCCAAATTCAGTCTAGGTAGGGAGGATTGTGACACTTGTACAGCTGGTTCTGATTAATCTATGCTTTTTGAAATACAAAAATGTGTTATTGAGTGTCTCTCATGAGACATGCTGTTTCAGCTAAAAGATAAAAGCCAAGAGATAATTACAGACTAGAAGAGACTTAAAGTAAGGATCTCCTGTTTATCTAGCTTAATTGTAGCTGCTAGCTGCTTGGCTGGAAAATCATAAACTTTTAGGATGTTTAGAAAAAGAATGCAGGTAATGTCACTACGGTGCGAAGTCATAAAAGATCCTTTGATGTCCTTGAGAGAGGATGCTGCTCATGGATGAAAGAAACGACTTGGAAAATCACAAACTTAATTGGGAAGTCATATTGGGAAACAATTTTTTTTCTACTGATGTCACCGATTAATTTACCTCCTGACATAAGACATCCTGATTACATAATTTTTAATAAACAGAGGAGGAGCTGGGTGACATCATGGAGAAGGCAGGGTCAAGACAGTGTTTAAATTATGCTGTAACAGACCTTTACAGACACACGTTTGGACTCTGAAAAAAGAAACATCAACAGCAGTGTAAGAAGATAAGAATACATTAGGTAGACAGGTCTAAGTGTATTATTGGTAGGAATTTGCACTTTTTAAACCTTATTGTTTTAAAAGATTGTATGTTTTGTGATATATGGTTCTGTGTTTTACATTTTACATTTTTACCCATTTTAAGTAAACCTCTATTTTTAGAGACTACTTGATGTGCCTTTGAAATTCTTTCTTTGTCGAGGGAAGCATATATGGTTAAAGTTGACACTGTACAAAGCTTACTGGTTTTACCAACCTAGGAAAAGGTACGAGTCTATTCTAAGGTCTTTCATAGAGTTTTTAAGGGTTCATTTTGTACACCTGGTTATGTGCCCATAGGTGAAAGATATCTGGCCCCCCCGAAGAGCAGAATTATCTGAGCCTGTACATTGGGTATGCTAGCAAGAGGTTCACAGTTTGAATCCCTCCAGAACTTGAGACCAAAGTTTGATTTGATCCCCAAAACAGACAGGAGGGTTACCCTGTTCTCTTAACTGTTCACAATACTGCACTCGGAGGTTGGCACTGTGGGAGCAGAGGGTCTGACCTGCTGAGTGGGGTTGTGACAGGGTGCTCATCCCCAGTGCTGCTTCTCTCTCTCCCCCTCCCCTCCAGGTTGTCCACCCCCAATGTTTTTTTTAAACCAGTAAGTGGACCATGGTGCCCACCCTGGTACTGCTTCTGTTGCCCCATCTTATAGTATATTATAAAATGAGTAGAGCATTTTCTGGGTTTTGATTGGCTAGGAGGTACAATTTGCCGTGTCCTTATTAGGACATATTCTGGCAACTGATGCTACTTATGCTAAGCAAAACAAATCACGCTGTAAAATGACTGCCTGCCACAGCTCTTCTGCTGCAGTTCCTCACCTAACATACATCGGCGGAACCACAACAGCTGCACAGGGACAGCGGTGCCACCAAGAGACAAACAACAAACTTACCAGACACTATATCCAAGGTTTCCACCTCTTCCTGCATGACAATAAAAGTTTGAATATTTTATACCTGTTATTTTGTTTCCTCACTGCCCATTTGTGTGGTAGCAGGTGTACCGCTCTTGCTCCCACTGTTTCAAACTGTCTGCACTAAACAGAGACCATTTCCACCATCTTTGATCTCTGGTCCATTTCCACCATCTCCCGTCTCCAGGCCTCCCTGTCCATGAAACCACAAAACCAAGTGAAGACAAAAGTCCCTGTCTCCAATGACAATGCAGAACAGAAGTTAGGGTTTGAAAAACATGAAGCAGGAAACTTCTCTGTATGGTGGCCATTAAGGGACACACTCACTCTGAGCCAAGTGGGCTGCTGGCTGCAAATGAAATATATTATAATTAACAAAACTGCATTAACTATACCAGTTTAAAAAAAAGTTTATTTCTTCATGGTGTCTGGGGGTGGTGGGGCAGACAAACACACTTTACCTCCCTTAAAAATCTTCAAACCTAAAGAAACTGAAAATAAAGAATAAATACATCATGTTTTACTTTTAAACCTGCACTAACTTTATTGAACTGTGTTTTAGATATTTTCTATCCATTCTATAAGTGGTATAAGACACTTGGTGATGTGGTTTATGGGCTGATAAGAGCACTTCCTGGGTACTAAAGGCACTCAGTGCAAGTGCCTCATGCCTCATTACACACCTGGGGTGTGCTCTTATTAGCCCATATACCACCCTTCTTGTGTCTTATTCCTTACATAAAATAATAGCGTCACTGGACTGGTAGCACTGAGAGTTGAGGCGCTGGACACCACACCTCACGCTGCACCGGTGACCCAGGTTCAGGAATGAGCCCGTGTTGTCGAAGGCTGGCCGGGGGGAGGGAGAAGAGTGAGACTGAGTCACTGCAAGGCAGCTTTCTCTTCCTGGGAGGGACTGGAGGCTCCCTGGCCACTGGCGGCCACCCATTGGAGGATGGATGGCAGTGCCAACCTGATGGAGCTCCGGTGATAGCCACGGGGATGGGCAGAAGGGACTGAGCCAGCATTAAGGGGTGTGCATGCACCTCCATGCACGCACGATGCCTCTGTTCTGGGGCCCCAGAGAACAGGGGAGAAAACGGGGCAAAAACCGCGGAAAATATAAATAAAAAAATTAATAGCAGACTAGAGTGCCGACTCCTAGTACTACTTCTTTTGACCCCCTCCAGGTTGTCCCTCTCCCCAAAGAAATCAGTGACGGAACCAGGGTGCCCACCCCTGTTGCTGCTGAAGATCATACAGACACTAGGTTCCTCAGTCCCCACTGTAAGCTTCTGTTCCCCTGCAACAAATAAAACTATCCCTCATTAATCTTTTTTTTTCTTGTCTCCTGAAAGAAGAAAATGGCCCATGGGCGATCTGACCCCCAGAAACCCTCCACCCACCTCATCTGACTCCCCACTGAACACCCACCATCCCACATCCCCTCACACCCTCACTCACCTGAACAAGTACCATGAAATAGATCAACTCTCCAATCGAAGACATGTCTTGCTGCTAGAACTGCAATATGAGAACATAAGGTTAGTGTGGTTTATGGTATTTCAGTGGGTTTAAACTTTTATTCATAACTTTGTCATTTTTGAAAATTTTTACACCACATTTTCAACATGTCCTTTTTGGGACCCCATCTCATGAACAAGGTGGTGAAATTATGCAAATCCGTCTCAGAAGGTGATTTTGTGGTTGTTGTGCAAATCACTTTTCAGGTGGGCTTTAGAAATTTTCTCTACCCTTGTTCATGAGGTGGGGTAATAAGAAGTCTATGTTGAACATTGGGGGTTAAAATATAAAAAAAAAAAAGTTATAAGCATACATTAAACATTTTCAATACATGCTCATAACTTTGGTAATTTTCAATATTTCATCCCTAAATTTTCAACATAGACATTTTTTCACACCACCTCATAAATGTGACAGCTGTCATTTTTCAAATCCTGGTCAAAATATATTTTTGTACTTGTGGCATGAAATAATGTTTCAGTTGAGATTCGAGAATTTTCACCTACCGGGTTGCTAAGGTGGGGTCGTAGCAAGGCTGTGTTGAAAATTTGGAGTCAAAATATTTAAAAACAAAAATAAAGTTATGAGTATAGTTTGAGAGTTTTCTACAATCACTCACAAGTTTGATCATTTTTAATATTTTGACCCCAAATTTTCAAACATAGCCATTTTTTTCACACCACCTCATGAAAATGACAGCTATCATTTTTCAAATCCTGGCCAAAATGTGTATTTGCACTTGTGGTGTGAAATTATCTTTTGGTAGGGATTTGAAAATGTTCAGCTACTAGTTTCATGAGGTGGGGTCAAAGAAAGCTATGTTGAAAATTTGGTATAAAACATTGTCAAACAACCCAAGTTATTAGTAAATGTTGAAATGTTTGTTGCAGTTCTGCAGCCAGATGTACACCACATTTGGAGCAGACATCTGCATCTGTAGCCACATGGAAGCGAAGGGCCCCTTTCACAGCCAAATGGACTCCTTACTTGGCACAGGACTGGGCCCTGTGTGTCTGCATTTGTAATCACGTGGAACTGCAGGTCCCTGTGCTTCCACAGCTAGATGGATTCTTCAGTTGGCATGGAAGTGCAGCGCCTACAGGGCACTGTACTTCCATGCCCAGACAAACTCCTCACATGGTGCAGGGCCTGGTGGGCCCTGTGTATCTGCATCTGTAGCCCTATGGAA
The DNA here is from genome assembly GCA_016271365.2 of Neoceratodus forsteri. NCBI lineage: Eukaryota > Metazoa > Chordata > Ceratodontiformes > Ceratodontidae > Neoceratodus > Neoceratodus forsteri. Next base: position 454,892,570 of record CM057449.1, on the reverse strand, counting down.
GGGCAGGGCCTGGCACTTCTGCAGGTAGAAGTTTCTCTTCACATGAATGAGGAGGTTCCATGTGATTACAGTGACTATTAAACAGTGACAGTCAAAACAGTGACTTTTTAATAGCGATTGCAATTAAAGCGCTATGTCACAATAGCGATATGCTGTAAATGCCGACTATAACAATGGCGACTGTCCCATAATATTAAAGCTCACACACTTAGCTGGAAATTATAGACAAGACCATGAAGATATTCACCTGCCATGGTTTTCCACCTATTTATCCTTCTCCAGCTGTCTCTCAATCATCAGTGGGGGGGGGGGTTCTGCCAACCCCCGCACCACCCCCATACTTTTATATTCTAACACCAAGGCACTTATTGATAGTAGGGTATTTAGATATTCCCTGAGGGGTGCTCATTTGACAGGGTCACTCATTTTGTTACATTTCTACACAGGTAACACAGTATGATGCAGTCGCTATTGTATCAACATTGCTCTTATTCCCTAGTTGCTATAGTGACAGTCGCCCATATTGTTCTGCCCATATTACTTTGCCCATATTATTTTACTATTATCATGCGATACCAATGAGGATATGATCCCATTGTCTCAAAAAGAAATGAAATCTCTTGAAAAAAAAAGCAGTGTTAATACACCACTTAGGGTACAACTGAACCCAACTAAAGTAGGGAAATGTGGCTTTAGGGTTTCTGACCAGAACTTCCCACCCCCCCCAAATCAGCAAAAAGAAAATGCCACACAAACAACCACAGACAGCCATCATGAGGTAAGATAAACAACATACAACTGTTTTTAGATGACACAACTTTAGTAGCACTGTTGTGCTACTGTAACCCTGGCGCCGGGTATTTGAAAGGCTACACCACCCCTACCTTGTATGCCTAATCAAGGTTGAGGGGCCTGGGTCCGTACTTTAACTTTTAACAGTTTTTATTTTTCAGGATATAACACTGCACAGTGACTCTACTCAGAATATACTTTTCAGTGGGCTAACTTTAACCTGGTACAACCCTCTGGGATGCTGTACCCACCCACATTACCACAATGCCATGCCAAGCATGACCCATAATTCAAAACCCCTCAATTAAAACCTTTGATTAATTGATGACTATCTACTAATAATATGCTCATGAGACAAGATTATGCAAAAAACATCAAACAACATAGAGGATTTGTATGATTGCTCAGACAGAACAAGGATATTTTTCACTCAAGAGGTTTCCATGGTAACCAGAGACCTCAAGAGCGCAGCTCGAGAGATCTCGTTACCACGGAAACCTCAAGAGTTAAAAATATCCTTGGAGTGTATGAGTGATCATACACAATCTTTTATAGTGTATGGTCACTCATACAATGAGGTGTCCTTACTTTCTAAGGTTTTGTTTGTTCCTTCTTTTCACCTCCTGGGACTGCTTTCATCACCGTGGCCGTTCCCCGAGGAACACAGGTCACCTGACTGTGTATGCACGCCCACTTTCTAAGTTATTATGCTGCACTAGCTACATAGCTAGTGCAGCATAACAAACTAGCTGATGGAGCTAGTACAGCATAACAACATTTTTGAATGGATGGATTTCCATCCGTAACAATGTTCCACCATAAACTTTATTTATTTACATGAGTAAGGGCTAGGAAGGGTGAATTGGAGTTAAGGTTTAGCTATTTACAATGGCCCCAATGCAAGACGGGGTGAAAGGTACTTGCCACAGGCGCGTACCCCACCTGTGGAGCTCTGCACCTGTGGAGAGGTGCTCACCAGTGGCATTCACGACTGCTGGCCACCTGTCCACAGCCCTACCCCCAGCGTGCAGGTTAGCCAATAGAATGCCCTGCCTGGGACCCAGAGTGGATCCCCGATAATGATGGTTCTGGCCTGGGATAGTGCATCTGCACCCACAGACCGTGTGAGTGGTCGCCGTCAATGGTAGAGCCCCCCCCAGCACACAGTGGGGCACCTGCCCTGGGACTGCGGTACCCCCTCCCGCACACAGACAAGAGTCTCCCTACCTGCTGCACTGACCACACCACCCATGACCCCTGGACCTGGCAGGAGGAGCCATGGCCATGGGCAGATGGCTGCAATGCCCACCGCACACCTCCTCCACCAGGGACAGAGCATATATGTGCAGGGCGGGGTCCAAGCTTCAGGGACCAGGGAGGCTCCAAGTATTGGATTGTGGGTGCTCAGGACTGGTTGTGCTGGGGGGGACCCTCTGCATGCACAGGCGTAGCCATGTATGGCCATTATGGCAGGGTCCTCCTTGGCCAATCCTACCCACCCCGTGCCCTCCTGCATGTTGCACTGTGCCCCTTTGTGACTGGCGCATAGTGCACGCATGCCCCCCGCCCTCCCCCACCATGTTGCTGTCCATGCGGCTAGGGGATCAAATGCATAGGGGCTGCACACCCCATTTGATGCATCCCACATGGGGGCACAATGGGGGCGGAGTGGCTATGCACCACAGGTATGCAGTGTGTACCCACTTCACACCTTCGTGCATAGGGCCCAATATTCACATTCAGTTTGATTTGTTTAGATTGTATTAAATCATAAAGAAGCATTTGGCATTTTATCTTTAGGCATCAACCACAGTAGCACCAACCAACCTCCGAGGTAATCAGATCCCTGGCTATCTATCTGGCTAGCTACAATTAGAAAGTTAACACAGTTGTTAGAAAACAGCAGCAAATATCCACACTGGTACCAGTCCCCAAACTGTATAAGACCCCGCAGTCTCGCACATTAACCTGGGTACCCCAGTAACAAAATTTCTTAAAGTGCAGGCCTGTTATTTAGTGCAGCTGTCACTGGCCGGCTAGATGGTGCCCTTAAAGGAAAAACAGATTTAACTTGCATTTCACTTTTAAAAACATTTATGACGGTAGACTACGAAATTGGAAACACTTTAACTATGTGCAAGTTCCTCCTTTTGATTCAGGGTAGGACCCTGCATTATTTACAGTTTGGCAAGCATCATTGGTCTGTGCAAGGCAGGGTTAAGTGCTTTCAGTAGGTGGGCTCTGTCTCTGGCTTACAGTCAGCTTCCCAAACCTGACTGCAGAGATGTTACTGCATTTGCAGGTGGAACAACACTAACTTCTTTTAGCAGTGCCCCTTCCTGGGCTGAAATCAGTTCACTGAATGACCAGGCTGGGACCGGGGCTGGCATTTCTCAACCTCACATCCGGACTATATCCCCCAGGGGAAACGCATTTGGCAGCACCTGAAGTGGCACACTACCAGGCTGTGTCCCAAGCCTAATCTGATGGATGCATTGCATTCAGCACGTTTATTCATTAGCACATTATCTTAGTCACTTCAATCACGGGCCAGCATGGCCTCCATGGCCCTCTCAACTTTTAAACACTTGGATGGGTGCTTGATCCCTAGGGCTAGGGTGACCCAGTTACTCACAGTATACATCAAACTAATTTTCTGTCATAACACTGTATCTTGACTTGGCAATTAAAAACAGTTACTGCAGCTTCTCTCAAGCATGTTTTACAAAGTCTCAGTACCTTGAGGCTTTTCTGGAGTTCACAGCTCCCACTGGACAGCACAACCATTAAACAAGTCCCTCTTGGCAGTGCTGGCATTAGCAACTCCAAAGGACAAATGCTGGACCTCCCAGGCAATGTCAGGAACAGCCTCGGTTCTGAGTACTTCCAGTAATGTAGGCACTTATCAACTCAGTCACATTTATATACTTAACTGGACCCTTCTCTGGTTACCAAGCAGATGTCAACCCTTTCTGTGTCTTGGGTGAATGCAGGGAGCAGACAGACAGTCACAATCAGTACGCTCTGGGCTTCGCTGCCACTCAAAAAGTTCTCACACTTGCACTTGTCAGAAGGAGTTTACTCACTCAGATCACTTGCAGAAATGGCTCGTTCTCTGCGGTTTCAGGCTTTATCAGCACGCTCACTGCTGAGGTAGAACGTGTGTGCTGCTCTCTCACAGCTAAAGGTTCAGGTTCAACCATGTTTTCTCAAAAACGTGGAAAGGTGCTGGCCTGCCCTGGAGGACAATTTCTGGCAACCACCAGGCTAGCGACTTCTGCTGTCTGCAGACACTTGTCTCTGGCAGAAGAAAAGCCCCCTCCTGGTGGAGGGGCTTGCACTGTATTGCTAGGCCCATTCTGGAGCAAAGGGCCTGAGCCCCCACCCCTGTGGGGGGCTCCCGCTCGAACTACTGCTCAGCCTGGCAAACACAGTCTTTTATGGAGTCCTTCTGAGGCTCCCGATTGGCTGAAGCTACTTGATGCTCCCACGATAATTGGCTGAACCTGCATGTCAGTCCACAAAATGAATATTTATTAGCCTCACTCAATACAGAATAGTCTCCCTGTTTTGGCACCTGAAATAGGCCCCTGTATTCTCGCCATCAGCCTTTTGCAATGTCCCATGACTCTCTGGCATTGTCCCAGCACTCCCTGCCTAGAATCCTGGCTTTCTGATTGGCTGTTGCTGTACTAAAATGGCTGCTGAATACACAGTCCCTTCACGGAGTACCACAGTCCCAACTTTTACATTCTGGTGCAGCCAGGTATAATACTTCATTCAGCTTGCCCCATTGTTCAATAGTCCCTTGTGTGCCCTTTTGATTGCTGCCCAGATTAAACATTTTTGTTCAGTCCTGCACCTGTCGTTGCTGCTGAAATTTAGAACCACTTTACAGCAGACAGGCAATCCATCTGAGTCCCAACATTAAACTCTGGAGCAGCCAGTGTAGTTATTTATTTAAATTATTTTCCCCTTTGCTTAGTAGCCCCTTTAGTCTCTATGAAGGTGCTGCCTGTACACATATTTATTTACGTTTTTACAAGTGGCAGCACCTCCGAAACATGCAGCTCCCTGTAACAGAGCGGACCCACTAATGAATAATAATGCCCCAATTCATCAGTATTCATGACGGCAGGCCAGGACCTTAAGCGCACACGGCACTCTTTATTTATTTCATTAGCATTTCATTCTGGGCCAGCAAAGTCACCGAACCCCCTGTGCCAGCCCTTTCAGGGGCCAGGACCACTGGAGGAGCCACCATTGACTGCAGTTGTGGTCCAAATAATGGAGTGCACCCTTCTCGCACATACGTGAGCTTGCCAGTCAGCCCCACAACACTGGCAGCCTACGATTCTGCTCTGTGATCCCTGAAATGGCAAAAATAAAGAAGGGTTTTACGGGGACACTGGGGCACCTTTTGAGCACAGGAGACATCTGCCCAGCAGTGAAGTGGTGGGAAGGAAAAGGTGGCAGCTCCACAAAGCTCTGAGCACCCAACAAAGGCAAAGTACAGCCATGGGACTCTCGGGGACACTTTTGGGGATCTGGGCTGTGGCAGTGAGATATAGAGGGACCTGCAGGCAAACAAGAGGTGGTCTGTGGACAGGAGCAAACCAGTAGACAAGTGAGCAACAAGGTAAGCCCCACCAATTGAGGAGAGATTACACTACCATCATGGATTTGCATCTGCGGTTGCATAAGCACTGGCCCTGCAAGGGCCTGTGCATATGCAGACAACCTGTGTGTTTATGTCTTACTGCATGCATGAGCGAATGTGACTGCAGAAGAGCATGGGGGCCTGTGCCTCTGCAGCCAGAGGTACAGTGGTGCTAGCCAGGATACAACATAGCAATGCTGAAGTATGTCACATAAATACTGCAGTATACTGCAGGGAACAATGTCATTCAATAGCAATTAAGCCCTTTTTTACTGTAGTATTTTGTGACATCTCACTCACTGCAAGTTGCTGTGTTGCATCATGACTGGCTCTGATTTACTCATGCACACCACACCGTAAGAGGTACCTCGTTAGATAGCATGATCTGTTAGTGCATGCTTCTCTATATGCATTTGCGTAACTGGAAAACTGGTACCCCCTTGAAGAATTTCTAGAACTGCCGTTCAAACCGTTAAACCCACACTGTGACAGTTCTTCCATGTGCAAAACTGCAGGCCCTATAGGGGCCTGACCTTCCGAAGCCAGAAGTCTGCGTGCATGTCTTATCCTGTGGCTGAAGAGGGGCCTTTGCTTCTGAAAACAGAACTAGTGTTGCAATTTTGGTATCATGGATTTTGTGGCACCTGCGGTTCTGCAGCTAGAGGTCAGTGTGTATGTAGCATTATATAAATACCGGTACTGCTTCTTCTTCTTTTTCTTAATCCAAGAAATCAATCAATAAATAAATACATACACCTGAGTCTGTAAAAGCTCAGGCCCATCAAACTGTGTATGTCTTGCAATGTGCATGAGTACTTGAGGCTACAGAAGCACTGCCCCATAGGGGCATGTGCTTCTGCAAACAAATGAACTCTTGCAATTTAGGTATCGCGCATTTGCATCTGTGGTTTCAAGGGCTTGTGCTTCTGCACAGATACAGCATTGTGATCAGAGCACTGTGGATTTGTATCTGCAGCAACAAGTGAGTGTGTATGTCTTGCGGTGTGCATGACGCAGATACAAATCCACAAAGGTAGCACATCAGTGCTGCTACATTTGTGTCATCTGGAAACAGTTACATGCTGTTTGTCTTACCTGATGATGGCTGTCTGTGATTGCTTGTGTGATGTTGCCCTTTTGCTGCTTTGGGTGGGGGAGGGTTAGGTTTGGAAACCCTAACACCACATTTCCCTACTTCTGTTTCATTAAGTTGATCCCTAACTGGTGCATTAACACAGTTTTTTTGCAAAGAATATAAAATATACACAGCACAAAATAGCACTAGAAACAAACTACAGACAACCACAAAGGTAACCAAACTCATGTATTATATCAAATAAATGATGACAAAGTCCACTATACTTATGAAATACTGTAATACCATCTTGGGGTGGAACAAGCTCATAAAGGAGTCTTGGCGAATCGGTGGTGTGGTGTTCCTTGGGTTGCCAACCCTAATGCCCAACCCTCTTCCCCCCCCCCAGCCCATAGCCTTCTGTCCTAAGCACAAAGTATAGCTCCAGGCCTGTGCCTCATAAGCATACCCTCTTTGGAGGTAGGTGGCCAACAGAATCAGATGTAGCTGCAGGACTCTGAAACGAGAGATTATGTTTGCTCAGGGCAGGGGTGGACATTATGGTTGAAAACCCCAAGGAACACCCCACCACTGATTTACCAACATTCATGTGACTAAAAACCCTAATTTTTTTCATTTCCTTACTTTGTGCATGTGTGTTCTTCAACTCTATGTCTGCACTTTTCTGTGACAGTGTAATTGTATCCTCATTCATGAGGGTCCTTTGAGAACTGTAGGATCAGATCCAGACATGCAGGGAAACAGTCTGTCTGCCTGTGGATGCAAAGAATCTGTGTGGCTGTCTCTGGGGCTGTGGAAATGGAGTAATCAGAGCAGCTGAGATATTTCAAGCCCCATTTTTTCATGTCAACCCACATATCCTGACACAGTATCTGACCCTGTTAGGCCTTGACAGGCACATCAACTCCTTGTGAGGGAAGGCTTTCCAGCCAACCACAAGGTGTTGTCTGTACAGCAGAAAATTGTGCAGTCTCTTCCCAGACTATGACTGGTGGCCCATGACAGTTCTGGTCCCATCCTCGTGCTATGCAGCTGGCTCCCTGAACTCAAATCACCAGCACAGGAAACAGAAAATACTGGCTGCGCAACTGTGCGCAACCAGCCTGTGCTGCTGCCGAGGGGTTCTGATTCTGTTAGACCTCGAGAGCGAAGCTAGAGAGGTCATGCAGAATCAGAGCCCAGAGATGGAAGCACAGGCTCTTTGGGCACAGTTGCCCAGTCAGTATTTTTTATAGTGTATAGTGACCTCTTGTTCTAAAAAAATAAAATAAAAAAACTCTAAATGATTTCAAGAGACAGTTTCTCGTTGTCGGCAATTTTTGCGCTTCTCTAGGAGCCACTTTAAGAAAAAACACTGCCACCATCCTGTCAGACAATTTACTTTTTGGAATTGTGAGATCTGTGCGTGGCTGTTTTTCCTTTAATTCAACTGCAGGCTCATGCGCTCTCAAAAACAGCCAAGATGTTGTACCACAGTGTGGTATTATCGTGTTCCATGAACTTTGAACTGTGGTGCAACAACACTTTGACTGCGATCAATTTTTATGCAGAACAAGGGGTCACTATACACTATAACATGCTACCTGCTGAGCCTATGGCCAACCCTGCACACAATGTTCTTTTTGTTTTTTTAATAAAGGTGTAGACCGGGTGGCTACCCTGCCATGTCCCCACACACCTCAGACCATCCATATCCTCCCTCCACACATGTGACCAGTGCCCTCACAGATTCTCCCCTGCAGTAGGGCCAGCAGGGAAGGCTGTTATCTCCCCTGGAGCACATAATCTAGAATGGATTTACCTGCTGGAGTGGAAGGGCAGGTCCAGGTGTCCAGGTGAGGCTTCATGGAGCCTGGTCTAATCAGTTTTTACACCATTTTCTTCCACAAACCCTCTGAAATCATGGCAAGTTCAGAGAACACATACGCATGGAGGCATGCATACGTTCTGAGACCATGGTTCCTTCCTTTCCCCCACCCTATGTCTGCCTCCCATGTATTGGCGCTGCCATCAGTCTTTCACCTGGTGGCAGCCAAGAGCTGGGAAGGCCTGCCACCCCAATCTAAGAGAGAAGAGCTGCAAGGCTTCATCCCTGCCAGAATGCTGGCTGTTTTACTTTATATAATTACCGTGGAGAGAAAATGCTTCCCAGCAATTATATAAAATAAAACATGGGTGGTGTGTTTAACTCGAGATTTTACACACACCCCTCAGTGCTGGATTCTTAAATAAACCCTCAAGCTTCACTCTCAGGGTTCATGTAGCATTCAACACCTTGGGATGTGTATAAAATCTAGTTAAACATACCACCCCGTGCATTATTAGGGCTGTGGGAGAAGCCTACAACCATTCTGTGAGAGCTCTGTAGCTCTTAAAAATGGCTGATCTCACAACAGCTTCCATTGGACATTTGGAAGTATCCTTCTGAAAGCCCAATGGAGCTTAAACCCCTCTGCCATGATCAGCCTACAGAATAACAACCGCACTATTTCAGCTGTAACTTCTGCATTCCGATGCATGAACTGCGCATGCGCACGACTCATGCGGATGCGCACGACTCATGCACATGCGCAGTTCTACGGTGCCACCATGTTGTGAATGACAACATGCCATTCACTGTTTTGTGCCCCCCATCCCCATGTCATGTCCAACATCTAATGTCGTACATGGGGAACCCACCCCAGTGTGCGGAATTTGTTTTTTTCCGAGCATGCATTGCACAGTTTCTACGCACACTCCTAACATCGCCAATGTTTTATATTTTCACTCCACATTTTTAACATTGCCATTTTTGCACACCTCCTTCAAAACAGTAAAGCTGTCATTTTCCACAACCTGCCCAAAATGTGTTTTCACACCTGTGGCACAGAATAGCAGGTTTGGTCTGCGCAATTACCTTTTGGGACACTTGAACAAAATAACACTGGCATTGTTCATGAGGAGGGGTCCTAAAAAGGCCATGTTGAAAATCTGGTGAAAAATTCCAAACAAAATGACTGCATTACGAGTGTGTGTTGCATAGTTTCTATGCACGCCCTTAACGTCGCCAATTGTTTGTATTTTCACTTCACATTTTGAACATTGCCATTTTTGCACACCACCATCAAAACACTACAGCTGTCCTTTTCTGCAACCTGCCTAAAACTTGCTTTCACACCTGTGGTGCAAAATAGCGCGTTTGGTCTGCGCAATCACCTTTCCGGACAATTGAACAAAATGACACTGGCACTGTTCATGAGGAGGGATCCAAAAAAGGCCACGTTGAAAATGTGGTGCAACACCTCCAAAATATGGCCAAGTTACACCTGGGTGTTGAATAATTTCTACGCACATGTGTAACTTTCCTCACTTGGTAGCTCTTCATGTCCCTATCGGCTCTGGCTAGATCTTGTTGTATATGTAATAACTGGGCACTGTTTTTTCCTGTAGGAAGAGCTGGTTATAATTCACTGTTATAACCCATGGGTTATAATGGTGAACAAGTGCTAGCTTCTCCCATGGACAGCTCATGCTCCCTCCGCTGTGCAGCAAACCACAGAAGTGTTCTGAATCATCAATCAAAATAAACAGAAACCCTTCACAAATACTGTCTCAGTGTCTTTTTGTTTTCAAGCCAAACTCACCTCAGCAAGTTAGACCAAAATTCAGCTGCTATCTGACTGAAGACTCAGACACAGAGAAATCACAATACGTTTCCAGGTCTTCCACTGAAAATATGGCAACTTCTAAACTGCACTCCTCATTAGAATATTGCCATGGCAGCCACATTTCAGAGTGTCACTGATCTTTAGTAAATTACAAGATTTTCTACTTTCTAGGCAACTTAAGTACTACAAACAAACAGCATTCTGTTAATACGTTGATTTTCACTAGCTTCATCCCTTGTTTTTATGTGATTCTTGTTCTCACGTTATTGCCATTTTTTGACACTAAACTGACAAGAGTATTGAGGTCAGTACCTGATGCACGTTTATTTCTTGAAAAATAGTTAATTTCAAATGAAATACAGTTATTAATGCTACAACTAATGTTGGCGGTCAAACTTGCCTCTGAAAGTAAAGGGAAAATAAAACATAGGCACACTTTTTTTTGTTATACCATTTTATTTGTAATACACTAGTTGGCAAAAAACAGTCCCCAGCAATTACATGAAACAATACATGGGTAGGTGTGCAAAACTTGAATTTTATACACACCCTTGGTATGAGATGCTTGTATAAATCCTGAGAACTTCACTCTCAGGGTTTATGTAGCATCCCACACATCGAGTGTGTATAAAATTATCATTATATACACTTACCCATGCATTATTCTATATATATTATAACTGGTGACCCCCATTTACTAGACTGATTATCAGTGTGATCAAATGCCGTAATAGCTGGGTATAATGTCATATCCAGTTATTATGGCATTTGGGGCACTAGTGCTTACTTTCTGAGGGGAGAAACTTGATTTTTATGCTCCTGTCCCTCACTGGGGATTACAAAAAATAAAACATAAGCAAATGAGTGCTTGTGAATTTTTTTTTTACACACCCCTGGTGTGTGATGACAACATATTCCTCTCCAGCTTCGCTCTCGAGGTTTATGGGTATGTGTAAAAAAGCTACAACACACTGCTACTTATACATTATTCTCTATTCATAACTTTCATGATCATCTGTCACCTCCATCTCAAACCACCCTCCCAACCAACCTCCTATCACAGTTACATTCTTTCATCCTCACACACTCAGGCAGCCCATCTCCATATATCAGATTCATAGTTTAACATGTAAGTTCAGACACACAAACAAGTTGAAGAGACTGCAAAAATAATCACGATCTGTAACAGCTGAAAATATTGGCAGTTATAATCTGTTCTTTTACTACAGTTTATAAACAGTTATACATATGAAGAGATGAAACTTGACTTCGCTCACTGGCAGTTACTTGCAATTATTCTTCTGCCTGGTAGCATTGTATTGTATTCGGACTGAGCTTAAACTGTAATTATATTTTTTGTATTTTTATTATGTTAGAACTGTGAGGTCAGCGGTTTGAGTCCCACTAGAGGCTAAGCAATCACTAAACAAAAATGTATGTATTCTAAACCTATCCTGCTAAAGAAATGGGCTGGACCAAGACGTAGTCCATGTTATCTGCATCTGTCTGTGTGTGTACGAAAAGGGGGTGCGTTACTTTGCTGATTGATGCTGTTGTTTGTCAATTAAACAAGATCAGCACTCCAGTGTGTTGGCTTTGGTCTGTGAGTGGGAGGAGCACACTGTTTAATTATTTAACTGATGGAGCTGGAGATAGGAAATAGATTATGCTTTAACAAACTGGATGTGTGATGAAAAAGTATGTGTGCTGTGAATCTATTTGTGTTTCTATGTTGATCTGCTCACAAAATATGTATTATTATGTTGGCTTGCGCGCTTGCGCAAGCAACATCTTGCGGTAGTGCGGGTTTGGGGGGGGCGCGGCCGCTGTTGGGCGAATGCAGGGCACGCATCGGTAGGTGCTGCCCCTTCATTCCTCAATCAGGCCTGCATGCCGGGCGCCACACCATGCATACATAATGGGGTGAGCGACATCTAAGCAAGGTCTGCTGCAATCCGAGCAAAGCTCGTCATGTGCAGCGGTCCTTTGCTTGCCATGCTCACCACCATTATGAGCATGGTCGTGAGGCGGCCACGTCTGCCCGACATCGGGGTGCCCAACTCTTGTCGGTAACCCTCACTTTTTAGGTGCCGACAGGAGTCCACTCTCACGCGGCATCACCCCCAATTGTTGAATGCGGAGGGGTGCCAACCCCTTAGCTTGCGCCCGCTTTGTCCCCCAAAACAGGTGGCACGGTGGGAGCCCACCCAAGCGTGCCAAATGCCCTGCAAAACGAAAACTGTCCCATGATGGTTTTCCTTTTTTTAACCTGTAAAATGAAAACCATCCTCATAGTCTCGATGCCCCTCCCCACCCGCACCCACCCACTGCGCACCCTGCCTCCTCACCCCATAATTACCTCTGAGTCCGGGCGCGACAATCTTCTGTGGACCGGGAACACGTCTGCACTCTTCAAAGCCAACCGCGAACTGAGGAAATGCCCGTAAGCTGTATAATGGAATGAACAGGGTTTTTTCAACTTTGCTGCATATCTCAGGCATTTCTTGGAATTTTGGCACCAAATTTTCAACATGGGGTTTTGGGGCCCTCCTCATGAATTCTATCACTGTCACTGTGCGAAATCACCTTTCGGGACCCATTAACGAAATGACAGTGTCAGTGTTCATGAGGTGGCCTCTCAAAAGCCTATGTTCCAAATTTGGTGGAAAAAATCCCACAAATGCCTGTTTTACGAGCGTGCGTTGCGCAGTTGCTACGCAGGCTCATAACTTCGCGCATTCACTATATTTTAACACCAGATTTTCAGCATTGGCATTTTTGTACACCTCCTTGTGAACAGTACAGCTGTCATTTTCCACAACCTGCTTGAAATGTGTTTATGCACTTCCGGCGCACATTAGCGCAGTCACTGTGGGAAATCAGTGTTTGGGGCAGATTATGAAAATGACAGTGACACAGTTCATGAGCAGCAGAGGTCCTAAAATGCCTATGTGGAAAATTTGGTGCTGATACTCTATAAAATGACTGTGTTACGAGCGTGCCTTGGCAGATTGCACGCATGCTCGTACAGTCGTGCATATGTGATATTTTCACTCTGGATTTTCACCATTGCCATTTTTCCACACCTCTTGATGAACAGTACAGCCATCATTTCACATATCCTGTCCAAAATGTGTTTTCGCACTTCTGGTGCAGAATAGCGTGGTCGCTGTGCGAAATCTCTTCTTGGGACACTTTGAGGAAATAACAGTGACACTGTACATGAGCAGAGGTGCTAAAATGCCTATGTTGAAAATTTGGCAAAGAGCGCCCATAAAATGGCAGTGTTGCAAGCGTGCATTGCATATTCCCCATGCACCCTTGTAAGTCCGCACATTTCGTATATGTGTATGCCACATTTTCAAGACTGGCATTTTTTTACACCTCCTTATGAACTGTGCAGCTGTCATTTTTCACATCCTGCCCAGCATGTTTTCCCACATTGCACTACCAAACACCCAAAGGGACACCCTAATGCCTGTCACTCTCTGCAGGGTAGGGGTGGGTTGGCATCAGTTCAGTACTTGACTGCCATTCCTATGCTGCATCTCTGTAACTCCTGCATTGCCAATGGCAGCAAGCCAACATTCGGCACTGACAAATGCTTGTTTTACCTAGTTAGCACTCTGTTTACATTTCTGTACCATGATTTTGTTATGCAGCCCAGCGAGATCCCCACTATACAACAGAATTCCTGATCTCAGCATGACCTGATTACCAATGCCAACCAGATAAGGAGACTCTTTTACAATATACTTTAGTCACAGAACAAGAACCATGGAGGACTTCTGATTCTGGGCAATGGTTTACATGTTTGTGGCAGCAGTGACCCATAGCAAGTAGAATTCCATTCCAAATGGTCCCTAACCCAACTAAATTACCACAGCTGTCAGCTGTACAGCTATGCAAGTACTGTGATTGTGTTTTTAGGCTTCCATTAAACTTGATTCTGGTGTTTGTTTATCATTAAATATGCAATCATATCTTAATCGCACCCATTGACTTTCAGGCAGCAGTCAGTAGAGGATGTGAGCAGTGGCTGTAACAGCTGCCATCTGTTTTGAATGAACCAGTGACCAGGGTAAGGGAGAGTGAGGTGTGGGAGGGACAGCAGCGGGTGGGCAGGTGTGTGCTGACAAGCGGTTGGGGGCCCACCATAGAACCAGGAATTGGGTTCTATTATTGAAACGGGGTGACTGGGGGAAAAGGAACCACAACACCACCAGAGAAGGGTTCTTTTTATTGATACAGGGGTGATCTTGGGGATGGGGACCACTTTTCACCAGGAAGGGGTTCTATTGTTATTGCTGGGGTGAACGGGATGGTGTGGGAAGCTTTATACCACCAGGGACATGCTAGGTGTCGTTAGACATGAGAGCACTATAAGGCTGCTGTGTGCATGCAAATGAGCCCATAATGAGCATGCAGCTGACCCTTTAGCACCTTGCATGCACAATGAGCTCATTGGCATGCTACGGCTAAATATGGCTCACAGGAACCCTGCTGCTATCCTGTTTCAGGAAGGGCCATCTCCCATGTGTCATATGCAGCCTTGGTCCATGTTAGCGCAGTGCCTATTCACTTAGCGCTACACCAACACAGTCTGATATTGAGTAAGTTAGGGTACTGTGTCAGTGCATGCTAATTGACTGAATATCATTCAAAACTAGCCATGTGCTATCACAAGCACAGCACAACAGGCTGAGCTGTGCTTGCGAATGGCTCTGAATATAGGGTCCTTTACTGTACATAGCCCCCTTTCAGGCCATCTCTTACACCATGATCAGGGAAGGGGGGGGGGCAATAAATCAGGGCCAGACTCCTATGTTTAGGGGTATTCAGATGGAACTTCCTCACACAGAGCCATTCTGTGTGAATATTTTCCATCTGTTTTTTCTAAACACCCTTCAGGCATGGCCATTGGAATGCCATCTATATCAGTCTCTGTGTCTCCCTGATAGAACAGCTATACTGTGCCCCTTTAGAGGAGACCACTCACCATCTTCTTCATCCTCCATGGGTCTCTACTTGTCCCTTGTACAATGTCAACTCAGACAGGTCAGCCACCCTCGCACTCATGAGGAAAGCAGTGACTCTTGGTCTCTTCCTCTTGCTCTTGGCTCAGGGGCTAAACAGTACCTCTCTTGGTTGGTTAAAAAAATATAATTTATTATCACACCCCACTGTACAATTCATTCCTGGTAAGGCACTCAGAATAGCGATTAGTTTACTGTAAACTTTAAACCATGAAGTTTATTGGTCAGTTTCTATTCAGTCACTTCATGCAGTTTTGGTAATACAGCAGGAGTATCCCGTGACTTTGGGGACTGCGCTTGGGCACCTACCGAAAGGGTAACTCAGTTGCAGTGCCTGTCATTGGGGTGATTGGGGAAGGTGGGTGACCAGATGGGGGGGATGCGTGAAATAGCGACATCCTGTCACTACATGCCTACGCACGCGAGGGGGGGGAGCACGCTGAGTGTGGGGTGGGAGGGGAAGGAGGGGTTGTAGAGGGTGGCACCACGGTGAGCTGCTGAGCTGCTGCCATAGTGTGGTGGGTGGGTTCAAGGCTGCGTTGGGAATGGTGCTGGGTTCGGGTCCAGGCGCTGGTACTTTTTATTGCACCCAGCCCAAAATTTTAATTATGCCACGTTTGCACACACACACCCCCTGACATGCACCCTCCTGTAGCTGAGACTCCTTAAGTAGAGGAGCACCCCCCACATAAAACAACAAATCCCAACTCCCTGACACTGTTTTGCTGTGTGCCGGGGAGTACATCACTGAAACGTTTTTCAGCATTGTGCCATCGACCTAACGGCGATCGCCCATCGGTGACCACTGTTATTACACAGATCCTACAGCAGAGTACAGGGCAAAACACTTGAGAATTTAATGTTACCCCAAAACTCAAACAATTAATTTTCAAGGTGTATGCCATTTCAGATTGTCAACAGGGGTTTACTCAGCAGGACCCCCGACCAAAACCCCACAAGGGCCCAGTCATAAACAGCATAAATTGGCTTCTGTACATATCCTGAGCTATACAGCTGCAGCTACACATTAAGCAGCAACATAAGCATATTTAGATTTGTAACTTCTAATCATAGGCAACAGATCAGGAGATCAGAGAGATCCTTGCAGCCATGAAGGAAAAGTAGACCATGGGATGTACCTGGCCCATTGAGGCACACCATTTCTCAGCACCTTTACCAGAGGTGACACAGGAGGGATATAGCTTCGTATGATGGATATGGTGCCCAGGCAGGATACTTTAGTGCTGAGTAAGATACCTCTGGTAGTTGCACCTAGTCCCTTGGACCTGGAGTTCAGTGTTATAGCACCTTGCGGTCACAGTTTTCCAGCTTACCACAGCTCACTGCATCCTTTCCTTTTGCCTCTGGTACAGATGTCTCGACTTCACCTCCTGTTCTGGTCATCTGCAAATCTTTGCATTCAAACCATTCTGTTGGCCTTGGATCCTCTACAGAGAACACTCACACTTCCTTCTTGCTGGAATAATTGGACAGTTGTGTGGACACCATAAAGCAGTCCTCCTTGTGGATTAGCCAGCAATAGATTCCCATTGTCTCTGATCCCAGATCCTAAGAAGGAACTGTCTAAAGAGACCAAAATGGGTGGAAGCCAGTGCCACACCACACCACACCACACCCAGGACCTTCACATAATCCCAAGCCTGCAGGACCCCTCTGTCTGGTCACAGCTAGAGGTACACACCCATATATGCCTAGAGTGCAGTGGACTCTGAAACTAGAACTTCAGGACTGAAAGAACTAGACTCACTGTTGGCAGGACTGGGGTCCGCATTATAAGCCTTAGGTGGGCAGGAAAAGTACCCAGGAAAAAGACTGCACCAATAGTGGTGGGTGAAGTGGGCTCAATCCTCTCCTCAAAACGTTTCACAGAGCACAGGTGGATTCGTGGAGTGCTCTGCAACGCGAAGCAGAGTACTTCGCCTTATAATGAGGAACGCGAAGTATATTAGAAACAGCAACTTCGCGTTATTCCACCTTCCCCCGTCACTACTCTTTCAATTTTTAAGACGAAGTGCATTGGTGGCAGTTCACTTCACCTCACTTCGCCTTGTTTTTGAGCTCCAAAGGCGGATTTTGCAGTGACTCATGGGAGTTCAGGTCACATGGGCTCTATTTTGATCTGCACAGCCTCAGTTTGGGGTAGTATGAGTAGGAAGGAGTAGAAGACAGTGTGCTCTGATAGCTGTCTGTAGGAATCTTGTACAAGCTGTTCAAAAAGCATTTTTGCTTTTTTTTGGGAGATCCAACTGTAGTTCATCGATTGTAAGAAACCCTCTTGTGCTCACATCATTGAGCATTTTTGTTTGTGTGTAGATTTTGAATGTTAATTTACAACACTGAGTGTGTGTGATGAAAGACAGTGAAAGTGTGTTGTGTGGGGGAGGGGCGTATCTGTGTGTAGGTAGATATAAGTTGCAGAACTAGTGATTTCTTTGGTTTTTGGTTATATTTTTGTTATATGACTGACTGTGTTACTGTACACATAGTAAAATTGTCAGCAATAGTAGATAGTTTCTTGCTGTTTGTTGTGTGAATGTGGTGCAGAATTTCATAAGGTCAGGTTGTTTAAATTAGAAAATTTACATTACGTGGCAGTACACTGAACTTTTGCATTTGTGTTGCGTTCCTCGTTCAGGATTGTACACAAACTGTTCTGTGCTGTGTGTGCAATGTTGTGTGCATCAAATATAATACACTTTTTAAAATTTGTGACACAGACTAGTGTAAGTGCAACTAAATGCAGCAGTGTGAACCTGCTATCCACTGCAGCTGCCTGATTTTGTACTGCAATCGTGTTCTCTGTTGTTAGTTTTGCTGTTTGTATTGTAGTGCCGTAAACATCAGCACTGTCTGTATTCAGCGCTCCCCCCCTGGCCCCCACTCCTATGTTCAAAAGTTTTTTTTTACCAGACTGGATTGTTTTTGTGAGTTTGTGACCCCATCAGCATCACTGGTTACTGAAGTTATTTTAATTCCGTGACAGTGTCACATTAGTCTTTTATATGTTGCTGAAGCCACAGTTGTTTATTTTGCTTCACGTCCAGCCTGTGTCCTTCCAGTCAGAAAGTGAACATATCAAAATCTGAATTTGGTAATAAAATTTGAGGTTGATCCCCCAAAATGCCCACAAAGAGACGTGCAAGCAAAGCTGTTTCTGGCCATGGCAATGTTGACAGTAAGAGGGTTTGTGAGTGTGGTAGTAGTATGCAGACGGAGAAGTGCATTGCTGATGTGAGGAAAGATATTTCTCCTGCAATGTTTTTTACAGCCCAATCAGTAGCTTCACTCTTAGTTGAAGGAGATGATGTTTTCCCAGCAGGTGATGTTAGTGTTACTGGTGTTAGTGGTGGTGGAGGTAGTATTAGCATTGTTGCATCAAGTTCTAATTCTGACCAGTGTACCGTATCCAAACATATTGAGAGTGAAGCAGTGCAAGTGAGTGACAGCATAGATGATGTCATACTTCCCAGTAACATCCCATTAACTGAACCTGAGGATTCTGATGATCATGTCAATGATAGCATACAAAGTGATATTCCATCCACCGTGGCACTTAACGTCACACATTTTCCATGCAGTGATTCACAGTGCAGTGAAAAAATATCAGGTGATGGTGGTGTAGATGCTGATGATGAATGTGATGATGCTGATGATGATGATGATGTTGCTGTTGTTGCAACATGCAGTCCACATGCTAGCATCCAAGCAGAAGATGTGGATGAGTGTGAGAGTGACGTTGATGAATATGATGATGATATAATTGACCCCAGTTGGGAACCGGAGAAAAGAAATTAAAGTGGCTGTGTCTGAATCTGTTTGTAAGAATCCCCCCCCCTGTAAAAACTTGTGATTTACCAGTATTAGTTGATGATGATGATGATGACCCAATAATCAGTGTGATAGGTAGTCATGGTTGTCAGTTGCAGTCTAGGTGTGCAGTGTCAGAAACATCATGTGCTCCCCCCCACTTCAGTGCTTAAAATAACAGACTTAAATAAGCCACATCATCATGGACATGTTAAAAGCAGAGCATCACACTCCCTTGTTTGGGATTTTTTTGTTCAAGATGCAAATGATGATTCAGTTGCAATCTGCCAGGTTTGCCATGTGCGTGTGAGTCAAAGTAAAAAGGAAGCCATCTTGGGACAGGAGTACAGCATACGCATCTTAAGAATAGGCACTTGGCTCTGTGGACCCAGCACAAGCTGGCAGCTAATACCACAGTGGGGCATTCACCCATGTCACTGGCAACCATAGCCAGCATGTTATCCCCTTCCATGACTGTTAAGCCCAGAAGGATGAGGTGGAGGACCATAATGACTTTGAAATGTTGTCCAGTGCTGGTAAGAGTAGCAGTTTTTGTGGTGATGGTGGTGGTGAATGCAGTATGTCTAGTGCAAGTGGTACATTGACCCCAGCTGGCAAATCTGGCAAAATAACATCAGTTATGGGTTTTTCATCATCACCTGTGCAACTGTCTTCATCAAATGTCCACACTTCACCCCCTGCCAATACCATTCATCACAGAGCACAATCATTTGTGACCAACAACACACCCCGTGTAAAACTTTTAAGTCAGCCCACGTTACAGAGTGTTTTTGCACATAAGCTGAAGTACCCCCCACCAGTCATACAATGTCATGCAAACTTAATGCTATTGTAGCAGAAATGCTGGCAATTGATCGTTTGCCCTTCTCCTTTGTGGAGAATTCTGGGTTCTGGCGGTTTGCTGCACATGCCTGTCCAAAATGGAAAGTCCCATCCAGGACATACTTTTCTACCCGTGCTGTTCCGCACTGCCTCAGACTCAGTAAGACATGCCCTTCAACATTCTTCCTCTCCATTCATCCATTTAAGTATGGATATGTGGACAAGTGGCAAAATAGAGGGGAGTTCATATCTGTGTATAACTGCACACTGCGCGCAGGTGCCAGGGGTTGTTTATGATGTTGGCAGTGTGAATAATCAGTGCAATAAGGTGGATTGTCACGGTAGCAATCTTCCTGGAATTCGCCAGCATGCAACAATTGCTATGCGCAGTGTGACCTGTTCACACACTGGTGAGAACATGTTGGACATGGTACTGACTGAAATTGACATATGGCTAAACCCTCTGTCCCTGAGAGCTGGGTTCATAGCAAGTGACAGTGGGTCAAATGTGGTGAAATGCATCACAAATGGTGTTTTTTGTGTGTTCCATGCATGGCCCACTGTTTAAATCTTGTGGTTCAGGAGTTTCTGCAGCACCCTATAAAGGAAATGCTGACCATTGCACGACATATCTGCACTCCCTTTTCAAGATCTGGAAAGACCTGTGACCAACTGCAGCAGTTGCAGATACAAAACAGCCTACCTCAGCACCACTTGAAGCTGGAAGTTGTCACCCGATGGAACTCCACGTTATACATGTGTAACCCCCCTGCAAATGGGGGTTCCCAAAAGACTTCCAGGAGCTTGCTTGAATGCTCCAAGCCTGAATGGTGTTTGGCATTTAAGCCATTTATCAGTGAGTGTTTTTAGAGCCTCTGGTACTGTCTCTTTAAGAGCTGTCTGCTTGCAGACATAATTAGTTTGTATGGGGGGACTGTGTGCTTCTCTGTTTGAGTACCACTTGAGCTGCTGCCAATTCACTCCATTTTTGCAGTCACTTGGAGTGCAAAGGGAACCTATCTGAAAGATGTAACTGTTTGCCAGAAATCATTTAGAGTAATAATGAAATTACAGTTTGTCTAACCTGCTTTCTTTGCAGTCAGAACTGTGTCTGCCTAGTTCCCCATTCTGGTTTTGAACTGCTGAACTGGACCAATCAGTGTGGGGTAAGCTAGCTCTAAAATGGTGCCTTGGACGAATCAGAACTTGACTCATAATCTGAGCCAGCCACAAGAGGATTGTAATGGGCAGTGACTCTGGGAGATGTAGTTTAGACTTCGCCTTTTGGACCAACAGGAGCAGTCTATTGTGAGTGACAGCCAATCCAGTCAAGAACTGGGAGGAACTCAAAGGAAGTGCCCGGTTTTGTCTGTTGGAGTTTCAGTTTTAGCTCTGGCAGTGAAGGGGAAAGGAACCCTGTGCTCCTTCAGTGCAGTTTTAGTCGGAACGTGTAGGTCCAGAGTTCCGGTCTGCAGCTTGTGTAACTGCTTGTTAGGACTGAATCTGTCCTGTGAAGAGAATCAAAGGATATCTGAAGAGTAGAAACTAGGCTCACCCTGTAGAAGACTGGAGAAATTGCTGAATTGCACTCGGTCTGTCAGGAACTGAATCTGCTGTGTGTTCTCCGGTATTGTGCAGTAATTCGATCGGGATAGAGAAGCAGCCTGCCTGTTTGCCATATAAATGTGTGAGGAGTCTCGTGGAGCTCAAGAGTAGCCCTGCTGACATTGAATGACCCTATCTTGTTTGGAGGTCGTGAGTACTAATTCAGGTCGCCCCTGTTGAATTGCCACATTAAATCCAAATGGAATCACTGTACTGCTGACTGTTTAAACTAATGTTTCTTTTCTCTGTGGAAAGGGCCCCTACCAGCTGCCACGGTTTGACTAGCCACTAGGGCTTGGGTACCGGGGACAGTAACTGGTAGGGATAGGCCTGTGCACAGAGCCATAGGTAGATGAGTAAAGTGATAAGCTAATTAACCTGATTTCCCTGTCCTTGTTATATTCCCCTAAATAAATCAGAGCTGCTTGTTTCAGCAAAGTTATACTGCCTGAGTGTATTTGTCTATGTTAAAGTATTGTACTGTGATTGTTGCACTGTATCTTATTTTGCAGGAGGTCCCAGTGCCTGAACCAGCCCTGGGGTAAGGTGTATACTGTGAAGGTAATTCTGATATATTGTGTGGGCCACTAGTGGGAAGAAAGGGGTTGCAGTGTCCCAGAGGGCTGTGACCAAGTAAGTTTAACTATTGCAAACCCTGACCTCTGGGTGGAGGCACCCGCCATTGGATCCAGGCCCCTCAACCTGTTAGTGGCAAATCAGGCAGGGGTAGTAGCCCCTGGGATAGCGCCATCTAGGGGTTACATCTTGGAGGCTCACCGCTGGGATTGTGTGTCCTCTAGTGGCCATATTTACAAACCACTGTTAAGAAAAAAAATAAATAAATGGGTACCCCGACAGAAGTGGCTGTGCCAGCTGGTGGAGTGGTGTACTGGGGAGGAGATCAACCCCAAAATGCTATGCTTATCCAGGACATCCCCTGGGTATCAATACGGACACTGTACAGGAGTACTTCCAAGGTGGAAGGTTTACAAAACCCTGTGGTGGTGCGGCATGCTAATCTGCTCACCAACACTTTCCTGGCCTTAGTAGAGTTTATGATCCCATGATAGCTCCAAAGTGCCACAGATCATTACCCCAGAGGAGCCCTCACTGCTTGGAGAGTGATAACTAAGGACAGTGAAGACCCGGGGGCGAATGAGCCCCCACCACTATCTGAAACTTTTGAGGAGAAATTTGCTAAATGGTTGCTGGGGGAAGGGAAAACTGTGGAGGACTTGAAGAAACTGTTCTTGCCACCTGGGGGTGTTCCTCCCCCAACACCCTCTCCCGCTCCAGTACCCGTAATGGTGGCTGAACCAATGCAGTCTCCTATTTTTGCACTTGCCATTAGTCACGACTCTTACCGAAAGTTGAGGATCTTCTCTGGCACCCTCCCCCCCCCCAAAGGGAGGATGACTGGGAGACCTGGATAGACTATGTTGCCCCCCAAGTGCTGGAATGGCAATGTTCGGAAGCCGAAAAGCGAAAGAGGATTAGTGAGAGCCTCCGAGGTCCTGCCCTGGCTACCATCCGTGCTAAACAAGCCAGTAACCCTGAAGCGACTGCACTGGCCTATCTTGAGGCCTTGGAGAATGTGTATGGGAGCCCAGATTCTGATGAGGACCTATGGTGGAGAGTAAGAAATGCACAACAGTACCAAGGAGAGTTGTTGTCTGTGTATGTATCTCGGCTGGAAAAATTGTTGCAAGAATGCCTCAGAAAGGGTAATTTGCCAGCAATTGAACTGGACCGAACCAGGCTGGACAGGATCCTTAAGTCTGCCCCCTTCTCAGAACTGCTGTTGCTTCAGTTATGCCTGGCAAATCGACTGGAATCCCCACCCTCCTATGATGAGTTAATGAGAGAAATTCAAGGAGTTGAGAAAAGGCGACCTCAGGAGGGACCTGCACCAATAGCTGCAGCTACGACCCGAGTGACTGAGGGTGACCCATCAAGTGAAGTTCAGGGCAGAGGTTGACAGTCAATGAGTGCTCTGACAAGGAAAAAGATATGCCAATAGGAAGAACTGTTGAGAGATATCCGGAATTCAAAAACAGTCCTTTATGAAGGCCACTGCTGCAAGTACGGGCCCTGACCTATATCCGACTGCATTCACAGTGGGGTGGGGGTACCCACCCATGTATCTCCTGCTGATAACAGCTCCAAACTCAATTCCTTGACCATGGAAGTGGAGAAACTGACGAGATGTCTCCAAATGCTTACCACGCCGCAGACAGAGATGGCACCAAGGTTTCCAGTTAGTAGTACCCCTGCTCTGGCTCCCAGTGTGGCGCTTCAGCCAGCTCAAACTCCAGAAAGTATGTTTTGCTATAATTGTGGGAAAGATGGGCACATGAAAAGGGAATGCCGGTCCCAAAAGACACTGACAAAGTTGCATATAGGCTACAAGGAGAGCTTTGAGAACAAATCAGTGGTTAAGAGGACGAAATGATCCCAGTGAGGGCACCAAAATGCTAACTCACGCCTTTGTGGCAAGGTCAGTTGCCCAGGCCCCCACCACCGCCTCCCAGACTGGTCCAGAATAGTGGGTCCCTCCATGGAGACCACTGTAAAGGTGAATGGAGTGTCTACAAGAGCTGTGTTAGACAGTGGCTCCCAAGTGACAATTATGTTCCAGGATTGGTATCAGAAGCATTTGTCAGATGTACCCTTACAACCATTAGAAGGACTGCATGTATGGGGGTTAAGGGAGAAGGCCTACCTCATTCCAGGTATATCCGAATTTGGCTGTCTTTCCCACCTCCGTGGCTGGGTAGGCGAACAAGTAGAGACCCTAGCCTTAGTGTGTCCCCCACTGGACTGTATGATGGTGTCCCTTTGTTGATTGGAACAAATGCTCATATGTTGGAAGGCTGGCACAGTTGTGTTATGAAAAACAGGGGTCAAAGACTAGTAGAGCTTTAAGAGTTCCGGCTTTAATTAAGAAGGCCTATGAGGCACAGAGAGATGCTGAAAAAATAGAACCAGAGGAACCGGTCGGAATTGTATGGAAGAAGGATCCTGAGTCTCTGATCCTGGTGCCAAATGCCCAGTGTACCTTACAGGGAGAGGTCCGTATCAGAAAGGATGTTAAGAATAAAATATTAATGTTGGATGCACCAGGCGATGGAAAATTGCCAGAGGGACTGCTGGTCAAGCCTTAGTATTTTGCGCTAGAGCCCATGCTTATGCCAGAAGGGTAATGGTCCAAGTTCATAATGTGTCTGAAAGAGACATTCGAGTAAAAAGAGGTTGCATCCTGGCTAATGTGCATTGTGCAGACACTGCAGTGCTACCCAGCAGCAGAGTTCAAGGAAGAATGACAGAGTAGCCTGACTTGTTTGATTTCGCGACTCCCGCTGCCAGCTGAATGGAAAGTGAGGATCAGTGAGAAGCTTGCCCAGAGAGACCAGGTGTTTTCTTTAAAGGAATGGGATGTAGGATGCGTGCAAGGAGCTGAGCACAATATCCGCTGCATGACGAAGACCATTTCGTGAGAGGTCCTCGACGCCTGGCACCTGCTGACATAGATGATGTGGAGACGGCATCTGCAAGAGATGTTAGCTGCTGGTGTAATACAAGAATCCAGAAGCCCTTATGCTTCCCCATTGTGGTAGTGAGGAAAAAGAATGGAACAGTAAGGATGTGTGGGGATTATCGCACCTTAAACCGGCGGACTATCCCTGATCAGTCACACAATGCCCCGCATTCAGGATGCTTTGGACTGCCTAAACGGGAGCAAGTGGTTCTCTGTGCTGGATCTCCGTGGTGGGTACTACCAGATCCCATGGCCCCAGAGGACCGTGAGAAGACAGCCTGTATCTGTCCACTTGGCTTCTATGAATTCATGAGGATGCCTCATGTTTCAGGTGCCCCAGCCACTTTTCAACGATTGATGGAGCGTGCAGTGGGGACATGAACTTACTAGAGTGCCTGGTATACCTAGATGATGTTATTGTGTTTGGCAGCTCACTGGAGGAACATGAGAGCAGATTATTTAAGGTATTGGACCGACTGGAGGACTTTGGCCTTAAACTGTCCATTGATAAGTGTCAATTCTTTCAAACATCAGTAAAGTTTGTGGGACACATAGTATCCACGAGGGAATAGAGACCCACCCAAGTAAAGTTGAGGCCTTGACCACCTGGCCACAGCCCAAAATCTAAAAAGAACTGCAAAGATTCCTGGGATTCTGTGGTTATTATCGCGTTTCATCAAGGACTATTCAAGAGTGATCCGCCCTTACTTAACCTTACTCAAGGGTATCCCCAACCCACAAAAATACCAAAAGTCAGCGTCCCTCAAGCTGAAAGAGTGTATTTTCATCCGAGTGAAGTATTTGGGGCCCGCTGGACTCCTGATTGTGAGACTGCTTTTCATGAGATCATATATCAACTTACCCATGCTCCAGTGCTGGCCTATGCCGATCCAAGAAAACCTTACGTCCTGCACACTGATGCTAGCTTGCAAGGGTTGGGGGCTGTGTTGTACCAAGAGCACGAGAATGGCCTGAGACCAGTGGCCTTTGCCAGTAGAAGCCTGACCCCATCCGAAAAGAACTATCCTGTACATAAGTTAGAGTTCCTAGCTTTGAAGTGGGCTATTGTTGACCAATTCCATGAGTACTTGTATGGGGCTAAAATACTGGTAAAAACTGACAATAATCCTTTGACCTATGTGCAGACCTCAGCTAAGTTGGATGCCACTGGCCATAGGTGGCTTTCTGCATTATCTACATATGACTATGCTCTGAATACCGAGCAGGTCTGAACCACATAGATGCTGATGCTCTCTCCGGAGGCCTGTTCCCCAGAATGATTGGGTCTGATTGGCAGAACCTGACATTCGGGCACTCTGCGGAAGTTTGACAGGGAGGAACAAAGTCCACGGACGCAGTGGACTGCATGGTGGATTGCTTGGGACCCTCTGAGAATTGCATACCTGCTGCTTATTGCCACTTTTCTGCGATAGACATTGGTGCACTGCCTCAGCTGGACAATGACAGTGGCGGGCTCAATCCCACGATCCCATGATCAAAGCAGCTTTAGAAGCCCTCTATGCAGGAAAAGATGTGTCAAATTACGCTCCCGCAGTTTGAGAACTGCACTGTTATACAAAGAAGGTCCTAAGTTGAAACTGATCAATAAACTGTTATACAGAGAAACAGTAGACAGAGGGGACAAGTAGACAAACAACAACTAGTGCTGCCCACTGCCTTCGAGACTCAGTACTGATGTCCTTGCACAACCACATGGGCACCTTGGTATAGACAGAACACTTGACTTGGTGAGATCCAGATTCTTTTGGCCTAAGATGGGGCTGATGTGGAGCAACACATCTGAACTTGTAGTCGCTACACAGAGGAAAGCTTGCCCCAGAGGCTGACCCTTGTTAACATCACCACCAATGCACCCATGGAGCTGGTCTGTATTGATTTTCTGAGTTTGGAGTCAGATCAAAGAAATATCAGTAATGTGCTGGTGGTCACTGACCATTTCACGAGATATGCCCAAGCTTTCCCCACCAAAGACCAGAAAGCATCCACTGTAGGCCAAAGTACTTGTAGAAAACTTTTTGTTCACTATGGGGCTCCACAAAGAATCCATTCTGATCAAGGGAGAGACTTTGAGAGTCGTCTGATCAAAGAGATGCTTTCTCTGTGGGGAGTGCGAAAGTCCAGAACCACTCCTTACCACCCCAGGGGACCCTCAGCCTGAACGTTTCAACGCACTTTGCTAGATATGCTAGGCACCCTGCACCCAAAGGACAAGCCTAGATGGAGCCAACAAATTAGCACCCTGGTACATGCTTATAACTGCACCAAAAGTGATGCCACTGGGTTCTCCCCCTACCGCCTGATGTTTGGAAGAGAAGCTCGACTACCGGTAGATGTGTGTTTGGGTCTCTCCTGATGGGGTTCAAGCTGACAACTATTTACAGTATGTGCAAAAGTTAAAGGCCCAGCTAACTCATGCGTACCAACTGGCTCAAACCATGGCTGCCAAAGAAATCTGGCCAACAAAGAAAGGTATGATAAAAGGTGAAAGCTTACAGGAACTCAGGAGGAGATCGGGTATTGCTAAGAAATCTGGGACTGCATGGCAAACACAAGATTGCTGACAGATGGCACCATCTCCCTCACATTGTAGTGGGCAAACTAGATGATCTGCCAGTGTACAAAGTAAGGCCTGAGAATAATTCAAAAGATGTAAAAACAATGCATAGAAATCATTTACTGCCCATTGGACAAATCTTGATTGAGTCTGAGCCCCCAGAAGATGCCCCCTCTGGACCAGTGACTAGAGCTGCTGCTAAGAAAAGATCAAGAAAGTCTGCACCTACAGAAGCAAAGTTAAAGTGTTCCCTCCACGAGTCCCAGTTGAGCATGACTGTCAGTCCATATCGGAAGAAAGTGAGGTGACTTTGAATACTATCCTTCTTACGAACTGAGTCAATTGTTTCGGGCAATCCCTAGTCAATACTGGAAATGAAGCTGGGCCTTCTGGACTGTCTAAGCCCCCAGCTTCGTCCCTGGAGCCAATGCTCCCAGAAAGTGAAGTGCAAAGCATCAGATCAGATGAAATGGAATCATTGTGCACGGTTGAACTGTTTGAGCTTTCAGGGGAGGAAAATGATGGATTGGGTCAGACTGGTGATACACCAGAACAAGAAGAGTATTTTGAGTGCCCTGACAGTCCACTGCCAGTGTCCAAAAGCTCTCCATGTGAGCCAAATGTTGTGGACTCAGAAACTGTAACTCCTGGAGCTGAAAGTGCCCAAGTTCTAGCCCTCTACCCCCATGGAGACTCCCTGACAAGTGAGGACAATGCTGAGAAATGAGGCTCAGAGTGCAGAGACTGTAACAGTTCCCCCTAGAAAGACTGGCCGAGCTGTAAAGCCTGTGGTGCACCTCAGTTATGATTCCTGGGCCGGAGTGGATCTGACTCTCAATGTTGTCCATAAAGGAGTGTATGTGTCCCAGCTCATTGCCCAAACTGAGCGTCAGTGCTAACTCCAAGTTACTTGTGTTGCCCTCTAAGTATGGTGCCCTTGCCCGTCCAGCCCCAAGGTAACTGATAGGAAGGGCCCCTCTCTTCAGGTTTCATGTACAAGAGGTATAACTTGAGTTATGGTACAATGTGTGTGTAATACTGTGTAAAGTGACGTACTGCAATGTTTCAGAAATGTGTTCTTGGTAAAATGATATATTGACTGATGATTACATATGCCGAGCCTAATGCAAATGTATATGGTTGCAGTTGAAACTTATGGGGTACTTGCTTGCGCGGAAGTCAAGCTTTCCCAAGCCAGGAAGGGTGTAACCCCTGCAAATGGGGGTTCCCAAAAGACTTCCAGGAGCTTGCTTGAATGCTCCAAGCCTGAATGGTGTTTGGCATTTAAGCCATTTATCAGTGAGTGTTTTTAGAGCCTCTGGTACTGTCTCTTTAAGAGCTGTCTGCTTGCAGACATAATTAGTTTGTATGGGGGGACTGTGTGCTTCTCTGTTTGAGTACCACTCGAGCTGCTGCCAATTCACTCCATTTTTGCAGTCACTTGGAGTGCAAAGGGAACCTATCTGAAAGATGTAACTGTTTGCCAGAAATCATTTAGAGTAATAATGAAATTACAGTTTGTCTAACCTGCTTTCTTTGCAGTCAGAACTGTGTCTGCCTAGTTCCCCATTCTGGTTTTGAACTGCTGAACTGGACCAATCAGTGTGGGGTAAGCTAGCTCTAAAATGGTGCCTTGGACGAATCAGAACTTGGACTCATAATCTGAGCCAGCCACAAGAGGATTGTATGGGCAGTGACTCTGGGAGATGTAGTTTAGACTTCGGCGCCTTTTTGGACCAACAGGAGCAGTCTATTGTGAGTGACAGCCAATCCAGTCAAGAACTGGGAGGAACTCAAAGGAAGTGCCCGGTTTTGTCTGTTGGAGTTTCAGTTTTAGCTCTGGCAGTGAAGGGGAAAGGAACCCTGTGCTCCTTCAGTGCAGTTTTAGTCGGGAAACGTGTAAGGTCCAGAGTTCCGGTCTGCAGCTTGTGTAACTGCTTGTTAGGACTGAATCCGTCCTGTGAAGAGAATCAAAGGATATCTGAAGAGTAG
Source organism: Neoceratodus forsteri (assembly GCA_016271365.2). Taxonomy (NCBI): domain Eukaryota; kingdom Metazoa; phylum Chordata; order Ceratodontiformes; family Ceratodontidae; genus Neoceratodus; species Neoceratodus forsteri. Next base: position 454,862,958 of record CM057449.1, on the reverse strand, counting down.
AAACTAGGCTCACCCTGTAGAAGACTGGAGAAATTGCTGAATTGCACTCGGTCTGTCAGGAACTGAATCTGCTGTGTGTTCTCCCGGGTATTGTGCAGTAATTGCGATCGGGATAGAGAAGCAGCCTGCCTGTTTGCCATATAAATGTGTGAGGAGTCTCGTGGAGCTCAAGAGTAGCCCTGCTGACATTGAATGACCCTATCTTGTTTGGAGGTCGTGAGTACTAATTCAGGGTCGCTCCCTGTTGAATTGCCACATTAAATCCAAATGGAATCACTGTACTGCTGACTGTTTAAACTAATGTTTCTTTTCTCTGTGGGAAAGGGCCCCTACCAGCTGCCACAGTTTGGACTAGCCACTAGGGCTTGGGTACCCAGGGACAGTAACTGGTAGGGATAGGCCTGTGCACAGAGCCATAGGTAGATGAGTAAAGTGATAAGCTAATTAACCTGATTTCCCCTGTCCTGTTATATTCCCCCTAAATAAATCAGAGCTGCTTGTTTCAGCAAAGTTATACTGCCTGAGGTATTTGTCTATGTTAAAGTATTGTACTGTGATTGTTGCACTGTATCTTATTTTGCAGGAGGTCCCAGTGCCTGAACCAGCCCTGGGGGTAAGTGTATACTGTGAAGATAATTCTGATATATTGTGTGGGCCACTAGTGGGAAGAAAGGGGGGTTGCAGTGTCCCAGAGGGCTGTGACCAAGTAAGTTTAACTATTGCAAACCCTGACCTCTGGGTGGAGGCACCCGCCATTGGATCCAGGCCCCTCAACCTGTTAGTGGCAAATCAGGCAGGGGTAGTAGCCCCTGGGATAGCGCCATCTAGGGGTTACACATGGCAGAGAGGTTGTATGAACAATACAAAGCCATCTCAGAATATCTTAGTATGCACACTAGCCGTGACAGTTCCGGGGTCTCCATGTTTATGACGACTGAACAGGGCGCCTCATGGACTCTGTAATAACAATTTTGCGGCCTTTGAACATGCCATACAGGCAGTGAGCGGCAAGTCTGCTTCCATTAGCCAATCAACTCCACTGCTGCGGGTGCCGAGGCAGACATTGGTGAATGTACAGCATAGCCTTGATGTTGCTGGAGATGGTGGTTGCAGTATGTTGCTGCAACACATGCTGACAGTATTCGACCAGAATCATCACATTGTGAGCATTCAGCGTAGTGATGACTTTGTCATGGCAACAATACTGGACTCACAATACAAACGTGGAATTGCATCAGTACTGGAGGGAGGGCCTGAAGAGGTAAAAAGTATCAGTGGTCAACTGCTGCGCTTGGTTCATGGGGCACAGAAGTCACATGCCAAGGTAAGCAAACCTCAGCAGCATAATCCAGCTGAAGGTGTAGTTGGAGGACCAGCAACCATATCATGCAAGAGTAAGGGGACTGTAGTTCCAGGTGGTCTGTCATACAAAGTGGGTGGTGTCAGCCCGCTTTGGGAGGTTTTGTCCCAATTGGGTATTGGTGAAATAAATGATTTTGGAGAACAGGCTGATGCATCAACAATTGGACTTAGTGCAGCACAGAGAATGGTTGAGTCATATTTGTCTGAAAACAGGCATCTGACAATAAGTGAAGATCCTCTTTTGTACTGGAGTAGAAAGATCAGTGAATGGCCAGAGCTGACTGCAGTGGCACTGACGTACCTCACATGCCCACCCTCCAGTGTAAGTGTTGAGAGAGTATTCGGCTCAGTAGGTGCAATAGTCAGGGATCATCGGACAAACCTGTTTCCTGTAAATGTTAGTTTGCTAACATTCATTAAAATGAATGAGAGGCACATACCAGCACAGACTGCAACCTCGGTATTCATACCCTGGCCTATTCATGGTGGTCTTGCTGATGTGGAAATGAAGCATCCTGGAGGCACTGGCAGTGGCTGCCTGAAATGGCCCACCACTGACGTAGATGATGACACAGTGGAGAAAAAGTTTCCCAGTGGTCAGACTTCATACATCGATGACTGTGATGGCAGTTTTCTTTACGAGGATGATGATGTGGTTGATGTTGGCAGGTTTTAACTGCAGTACTTAAAAGGCAGTGTGCCCCCCCACCCTGGACCGCCACCACCACCGGGACTGATGTTATCCAAGTCTGCCACCATGAGTCTGTCTGCCCCCCCATGGACTACCAACACCACCACCGGGACCGATGTTATGCAAGTCTGCCACCGTGAGTCTGTCTGCCCCCCATGGACCACCAACACCACCACCGGGACTGATGTTATGCAAGTCTGCCACCATGAGTCTGTCTGCCCCCCATGGACTACCACCACCACCACCGGGACTGAGGTTATGCAAGTCTGCCACCGTGAGTCTGTCTGCCCCCCACGAACCACCACCTCCACCACTGGGACTGAGGTTATGCAAGTCTGCCACCATGAGTCTGTCTGCCCCCCACGGACCACCACCAAGACCACCACCACCGGGACTGATGTTATGCAAGTCTGCCACCATGAGTCTGTCTACCCCCCGTGGACCACCACCACCACCACCACCGGGACTGATGTTATCCAAGTCTGCCACCATAATAATATAATAATAACATACTTTATTTATTGTGTGCCTTTCAAATTTCAAGGCGCAGTACAATAAGATATAGATACAAAAATCAGCATCATAAAACCAAACAAAATCAAATCAGAAAACAATACAACCATAGGCTTTTTCCCAGAAGAAAGATTACAAAGCCTGTTTGAGTCTGTCTGCCCCTCACGGACCACCACCACCACCACCACCACGACCGGGACTGATGTTATCCAAGTCTGCCACCATGAGTCTGTCTGCCCCCCCACGGACCACCACCACCACCATCGGGACTGAGGTTATGCAAGTCTGCCACCATGAGTCTGTCTGCCTCCCACGGACCATCACCACCACCACCACCACCACCGGGACTGATGTTATGCAAGTCTGCCACCATGAGTCTGTCTGCCCCCTACGGACCACCACCGGGACTGATGTTATCCAACTCTGCTGCCACCATGAGTCTGTCTGCACCCCATGGACCACCACCACCACCGGGACTGATGTTATCCAAGTCTGCCACCATGAGTCTGTCTGCCGCCCATGGACCACCACTGGGACTGATGTTATCCAAGTCTTCCGCCATGAGTCTGTCTACCCCCCACAGACCACCACCACCATCAGGACTGGTGCTATGCAAGTCTGACATCATGAGTCTGTCTACCCCCCACGGACCACCGCCAACACCACCGGGACTGATGTTATGCAAGTCTGCCACCATGAGTCTGTCTGCCCCCCACGGACCACCACCACCACTGGGACTGTTGTTATGCAAGTCTGCCACCATGAGTCTGTCTGCCCTCAATGGACCACCACCACCACCACCACCGGGACTGATGTTATCCAAGTCTGCCACCATGAGTCTGTCTGCTCCCCACAGACCACCACCACCACCACCACCACCACCGGGACTGATGTTATCCAAGTCTGCCACCATGAGTCTGTCTGCCCCCCACGGACCACCACTCCACCAGTGCACCACCACCACCACCAGCTTCTTAATATTTAAACCATAAAGTGAATATGTGCACTCATGTTTGTTATGCTGCCTCACTTCCTTAAGTTGTATGTTTTGTTTTCTGTAGCTTTTCAGAGCCGCTTTGGCAAAACACATATAGTACACTTCTTTTGTTTCTTTTACAGGGGAACAAAAACAGGGGTTCCATCGCTAATACTCGTTGGGAAAGATGCTGTAGCTGTACCGTACAGACAGGAGCCAATGTAATATCCATGTGAAATCCATTCTGGTAAGTATGAAGATTTTATTTCATCCATTTCATTGTTTTGTAAAGACTGCTGCAAATATTGCACACAACAGGTTGTGTTAGTTGACAAGATGTGTCTCTGAAATGTTACTTGACAATAAGGATTGAGATTTGAGAACCAGGGAAGGATACATAATAATGAAGTTGTAACTTGTAAGAAGTCATTCATTTCTTTTTTTAGGAAGCTTCGAGATGCTTTGTTGTTCTGTCAAAGTGGCCTTATCCAAAAAAGTTCTTCAACATCAGGCATACCCTTCCCCCGAACTTGGGCACACATGCAACACACAGAAGTCTTTTCATTAGATGACCATGACCATCATTAACAACTGGACTCCAGAAGGATGCTGACGAAATCTGTGAAGAAGTAAATAAGCATTTGTCAATGCCGAATGTTTTCTTGCTGGCATTGGCATTGGTGAGGTGTGTCTTTGGGTTGTCAGGCATAACGGGCACGCCATTTCACCACACTCTACCGTGCAGACACCAAGTGTCACAGTGTGCCTTGGGGTCTTTGGCCCTTATGCGCACCCCATTCCATCAGGAAATATTGTGAGATGGGTGCGGTATAGGAGAATGGGGTGAACTTTGGGGCCAAGAGTCCAAGGCACACCTTGATGCCTCTCAGTGGCTGCAGGGTGTGGGTGGGGGTGGAATGGTATGAGCACTGCAGGTGACAATCCCAAGTCACAGCCCTGATGCCTGTCATTCTCTACAGAGTGGGGTGTTATGGTTGGAAACCCTAACACCTCAGGCATTCGTTGGTATTTTCACTCCAAATTTTCAACATGGGTTTTTTGTGACCCCCACCTCATGAACAGTGGCAATATCAGTTTGTTAGCCGAAAGCTGCTTTTGCACAGCGACTGTGGCATTTGTCGCCACAGGAGAAAAAAACACATTCTGAACAGGATGTGAAAAATGACAGCTGTACTGTCCATGGGGAGGTGTAAAAAATGGCAATGTCAAAAATCTACAGTGAAAATATTAAAACTGGTGAAGTCATGAGCGTGCGTAGAAACTGTGCAACGTGCACCCGTAATATAATTAGTTTGGGAATTGTTTACAGCAGATTGTCAACACAGGCATTTTGGGACCTCTGGTCATGAACAGTGTCACTCTGATTTTCTTTATCTGTCCCGAGCAATGATTTCCCACAGCGGCCATGCATTTCTGTGCTGAAAGTGTGAAAACACATTTCGGCCATGTTGTGAAAAATGACAGCTGTACTGTTCATAAGGAAGTGTGGAAAAATGCCACTGGTGAAAATCTGGACTGAAAATATTACAAATTCATGAACTTACGAGGGTGCATGGAAACTGCGCAATGCTCACTCGTAACACAGTCATTTTTAGGAATTTTTTCACCAAATTTTTAACATAGCCATTATAACACCTCTGCTCATGAACAGTGTCACTGTGATTTTCTTAATGTGTCCCAAACATTGATTTCGCACATCGACTGCGCCATTGTGTGCTACATGGTCGGAAACACATTTTGGGTGAGATGTGAAAAATGACAGCTGTACTGCTCATAAGGAAGTGTGGTCAAATGGCAATGTTGAAAAGCCGGAGTGAAAATATTGAAAATTTGCGAACCTACGAGCCAACGTAGTAACAGCACAATGCACTCGTAAAACAGTCATTTTTAGGAATTTTTTCACCAAATTTTCAACATAGGCTTTTTGAGAGCCCATATGAACACTGGCACTGTCATTTCGTTAATAGGTCCCGAAAGGTGATTTCGCGCAGTGACCACAAATTCACCCTTCGGGCCCGATTAATGCCATGACAGTGACAGAATTCATGAGGAGGGGTCCCAAAAATCCCATGTTGAAAATTTGGTGCCAAAATTCCAAAAAATTCCTGAGATATGCAGCAAAGTTGAAAAACCCCTATTCATTACATTGTACAGCTTATCAGCATTTCCTCAGGTCCGGTCGGGTTTGAAGAGTGCAAACGTGTTCCTTGTCCACCGAAGATCGTTGCACCGAGCTCCGGAGGTAAGTTTAGGGTGAGGTGGGGGTGTGGGGAGGTAGGGTGTGCAGATGGTGGGTGCGGGTGGGGAAGGGGGCAGGGAGACTGCGAGGGGCCTTTTTTGTATTTTCAGGGTTTATTTTTTTAATTACAACACGGGACGTTTGTCATGCTGGGGTGGGCTCCCAGCATGGCAATTACACGATGCAGGACATTTGCCATGTTGGGGTGGGCTCCCAGCATGGCAGCTGGAAAGCTTTGGGGGGGGCAGTGGAGCTGACGAGGATTGGGCACCCCCGTCGGCCATTCCGACTGTTGCCACGCTGGGGTGGGCTCCCAGCGTGGCACTCAGTAATCTCTTGGGGGGGGACTGTGGAACTGACTGGGGATTGGGCACCCCAGTTGGCCAAACACATTGTTGCCATGCTAGGGTGGGCTCCCAGCGTGGCACCTGGAAGACTGGGGAAGGGGGGGAGAGCACTTCAGTGAGCACTTCCCTTATCTGATCGTGCTCACTGAAGCAGCTCTCTCCCTTTCAAATGTAAGCCACTGCATTCTCGAGTGCTGTCATAGACAGCTGCAGCATGCATTGGGCAACTGTGGCCATGCCTGCAAACACACAGAGGAAATTGGAGGAGGGAGTGCCACGCCTCCAGAAACTCGGATGATGACACTATGTTTCTTGCACATGCGTGCAAGCAAACATAAAAAATAATAAACCATTACAGATAAAACTGAAAATATGATTCCCCCATCCCCTCTAAAAAAATACTTACCTTCATGTGCTTGAGAGTTATCCGTTTCCAATTTAAGCTCAAAAAATTCTCATTGAGCACTGGAATGTGCACACCAACAGTTTATGAGTCACCTGTGTGATGCAGAACAATAGCATAAGTACATGTACATGTCAAGCTCAACCCCCCCATCACCTACAAAATGCACAACCATATAACTATCTATTTATCTATATATATATATATATACTCACCAAGGCTACTATTAGTGTACAGCCAAAGGGCACCTTTCAATCCAGTTGAGATGATCACATTTCATTTGGTGGAATCGTCTCGCACAACACATTGGACCAACAACATGAACCTCACAGTCATCATTTTATACTGGGGTATGTGCTGAAACAGTCTCATTTCAGTTCGTTACCACTTGTCAATTTTCTGCACACAAGGAGAATGCATTGTGGGCCTGCAGAAAAAATTTGGGGAGTCTGTGCCACCACTGTGCGCATGACTGAGTGCGCCATTAATTCTGGGGGACTTTGTATGTGCTGAAACAGTCTCTTTTAGCTTCGTTACTACTTGTCAATTTTCTGCACCCAAGGAGGATGCATTGTGGGCCTGCAGTAAAAATCTGGGGACTCTGTGCCACTTTTGTGTGTTCTGTAATTGTTGCTGTGAGCTCATAGTCATGATGTCATAGTGACATTTTTACAGTTAAAGCAGCATTGCAAGAATGTCCTCACAGTTCTGAACTGTACTTTTTTATGCTACTTTACATGGCCACAGCATACACTACTTACGTCTGAGTCATCAGTGACTTGAATGATATGATTCTTCTCACAATTTATGTCTGCTTCTCCTACTCCTACTTTTTTCATGTATGAAAACAAAATGAGCACGTCTTCCAATATTGTTCTGACCAGCTTTGTATTTATTTGCAGCTGCTTTTCAAAAACTATTGTTCCGTGGTGTCATATAAAACATTGACTGATGCATAACTGTTAGTTAACAACAGAAGTGATATATGACAACTACTTGATGTGATGGAGAAAAGCAGAGGAAAACAATGACAAAGACCTGGTCACACTCACTGTCAGCAGCACCAATTTAAAAGGAATGCTCCTTTAATTATTTCACATATGAAAAAAGGTAGTACAGCACACTCAACTACTGCAAATTATCGTATCATTCCAGTCAGTCAGGATGTAAGTAAAGGAAGATGTAACAGCGTTAAACAAGCATTTGTCAATGCCGAATGTTGGCTTGCTGGTACTGGAAGCTGGCTGCTGCTGAGATACTCATATTGGGTCTTCCCTTCCTCATAAGGAGGAGTAGAATATGCTGTACTCTTGTATAGGGGTGCAAATGATCTGTGTACTCTAGCAACACAGAAACATGCAATCTAATGGGAGAAAAAAAAAAACATAGGCCTAAGCCCATCAAACGTGCCCTATGTCCCTGCAGGCTGCTACTCCCCTGAATTGAAGAATGCATGGGACAGACATAAGGCAATTCTAGTTGGGGGTAGGGGGAAGTAGGCTGTTGGTTAACTACGATCTGCAGCTTATCCATTAGGTAGGGAAATGGGCAGACTAGGTGGGCCAAGCGGTCCTATTCTGCTGTCTAAGTCTTTGTTTCTATGTTTCTTTCAGCCTCAGGTGCCATTACCTCCTGCCTTTCCTCTACGTATCATGTCCATGTCTTTATCCCATGCATGTTTGAAGACCCCCACTATCTTTGCCCCCACCACCTCCTGTGGAATGCTGTTACATGCTTCCATTATGCCTTTCTGAGAAGTATGATTCCCTCACATCACTTCTAAACTTCCCCTGTTCAAGCTTCTTTGCATGTGCTCTATTGTGGTGCTCCTCCTTCTCTGAAAGAGACTCCCCTCCTGTTCCTCGTGTACTTCTGTGACATACGTATTGCTCAATCATGTCCAGTCAAGCTGTTCCCCATGGGGTAAATGCTGAGTTCCTACAGTACCTCCTTGTATGTTTTCTCATGTTATTCCATGCATCATTTGGAAGCCCTTCTCTGGATCACATCCACCCTGTCAATCTCCTTGAGGAGTTGTGGCCTTCAGAACTGACAGTGTACACAGTACTCTAGGTGTGGTTCCACTAGTGAGTGATACAGATGCAACACCATCTACCTTCTCCTGTTTAAACAACCTCTATATGTGCACCCTAGCAATGCAATAACTGTATCAGCTGCCCTGCTGCACTGCCCTGCCACCTTGAGATCCTCAGATATGATTTGCCCACTGTCCCTCTATTACTTGATGATTATAAGTACCCCATCTTATACTCAGTGCCTATGTTTCCCTGTACCATGAGCATAACTTTGCTCTTTTCAGCACTGAAACAAAGCTGCCACTCCTAGACAATTCCTTCAGTTTCCCCATACCCCGTTGTATTTTCTACAACACCTCCTGAGTGCCCACCCTGTCACAGATTATTATGTCACTGCAAAGAGACACACCTTCCCCTGCAGTTTCTCAGCAATGACACTTATGAATACACTGAAGAGGACTGGACCCAATACCAATCCTTGTCATTCTGTTGGTCACTCTCCCATTCCCCAGAGAGAAATCTATTTACCACCAGGTGTCAGCTTGGCTCACTTGGCAGCACATCCACCTCTGGGACAGAAGGTTATTGGTTCAAGTCCCACACTGGGATTGGGCTCATACCATACATGCTGGCACCTGAGTGCAGTACTAGGGGGGTGCTCTACTGTCAGGATGTGCCATTCTTTGGATCAAACGCTAAACTGAGGTCCTTTCTACCCAACTCTGGTGCTTTCCTGATGGGTGTTATGTTGACAGTGAGATAACCCAAGGTACTTTGCAGAAAGAGTAGGGAACTTTTTCTGGTGTCCTGACCAACATTCCCCTTCCCTTCCCTTCAAACTGGTTCATCCAATTGTCCAAGGCTGTGTGTGGGTGTTGATGTGCAAAATGACTGCTACTACACATTCAGTCACTTCAGTTTAGTCTAGCACTGCTTGTAAAGTGCTTTGGGATACAATGTGTATGAAAAGTGCTATATAAATTCTGATTCTTCTCTGTCATCTATTCTGCAATCTGTTTGATACCCACCATTCTGCCTTATCCTCAAACCCAGGTTGTTAAGTTTCTATTTTAGCCTCCTCTGTGGCACAGTGGCAAAGGCATAACTGAAGTCCAGATAGGCAACATCCAGTAACTTCACCTAATACACCTCCCTATCCAGTCAAAGAAATCTGTGAGATCTGTTTCACATGAGCTCCCATACGTTAAACCATGATGCTGGTCAAGCAGCCCATTTGCCTCCACATACTTCATCAGCCTCTCCTTTAGTACAGTCACCATTAATTTCACCACCAGTAGTAGGAGAGTGACTGGCATGTAATTTCTAGCCTCCATAAGCATCAAGGGAGGCGACAGACAGCATTATATTAAACTGAATAGAGGAAGAGAGGTAAATGGCGATAATGCCATCTTTCATGGTGTGGTCTTGGCAGGTGAGGGTGTAAACAGGGATGGAAATAGTGGAGTCAGGAATATTGGGGGAAAGCCAAGATTCCAAAACTATCAGGACATCAAGGAGAAGGGAAACAATGAGGGTTGTAGCTGCTCAATTTTGGGCAGGAAACTATGGATGTTGCTGTGGGTCACCTGGAGCCCTTTGGGGAGATCGGAGGGAAGGGAATGGGCAGCCCCAGGGTTAGGCACAACATCACCAGCTATGAGGAGTAGTAGAGGTAAGATAAGTTTAATGGGGGTGGGGGCAACGGCAATGCAGTGGAGATGAAGGGGGGATCAGGAGGGTGGAGGGGGATAGTGGTTCTGATGGATACCAGGTGAAGCCAGGAGGAGACTGATGGGAGGAGGGAACAGCCTGGGAGTGGGAAAGGGGAGGAGACAGGAGGAGGGGAGAGGAAGGGCGGGGGCTAGGAGAGGGGGCATAAGAGAAGGGTGGATCAGGGAAGCTTGCAGGAGGGAGAGAGGTTGAAGCAACAGAAATGGTAGGAAGAAAAGGGCAATGGGAAGTACTGTATACTAGAGAGTTGCATGGTCAGGAGAGAGGGGTTGTTACTATGTGGAGGCAAGGGAAGGGAGCTATGAGGAGCTACAAGAGTGAGCAAGAACCTGGAGGGGCAAGAATGGGAAACGGGGAAGGTTCTTTGTGTATCTCTGTGTCCTTTATGCCTTCTGTAACATAAAAACACCCCCTCCATGTCCTGTCATAACATGGTGTATCCTGAAATGGCCAAATCTAAGCTATTGTTATCAGTGTACTGTGAGATTCTGTTATGATCACCAAATCCAGGCCTGCTACACACATGCATACTCACACAGAGACACAGACACCACACAGCCAAATTTTGGCATTCTTACATAAACCCTCAGCACTCAATCACTCTCCACCCTCAAACTCAGCTATCAACAAACTGCTGTGTAGGCATGTGAGAGGGATTTACCAAATACTACAAATAATGGAAAATGCACTATTCATTATTGAGATATGAATAAAGAACAGCGGCACTACTATTCATATTCATGAAATACTTTAAAATAAAGCTAGAAGTGCCACCCATAGCCAAACTGTTTAAAAATCTACAACCCCCATTCCCCACCCACCATTTCACCCTGGCAGCACCCAAAATTTATTATTTTAACAATTATCCCATGATGGATGACTGGCACAACCTGACCGCCTCCATAGCTGTTTGACTCCTCTTGTAGCACCAATTTTTATGTTTGCTTGCACGCATGTGCAAGAAACATAGTGCCATCATCCGAGATTTCAGAGGTCTGTCACCCCCTCTTCCAGTTCAGTCAGTGTGTTGGCAGGCGCAGCCCCTGTAAGCCAATGCATGCTGGAGCTGTCTATGACAAGCTCCAAAATGCAGTGGCATGCAGTTGAAAGGGGGCGCTACGCGTCAGTGAGCAGCGATAAGATATTGCCTGCTCATGCGCAGCTCCCCCTACACACACACACACACACACACACACACACACACACACACACACACACGGACACGCAGGCGCGCACCCCCCTGCACGCACACACTGTATAGCCGAAGGGGGTGCTCAATCCCCAGTTGGCTATGCTGCACTCCACCGCCCCCAAAGCCTTCCAGATGCCATGCTGGGTGCCAACCCCAGCGTGGCAACTCATGATATAGCTGACGGGGGGTGCCCAATCCCCCGTCGGCTCCACTGACCTCACCCCCCGAGTACTGGGTGCCATGCTGGGAGCCCACCCCAGCGTGGCAATAGATGCTTTGGCCGACGGGGGTGCCCAATCCTCCGTTGGCTGAACGTCCCCCAACCGTCCTTGTGCCACGCTGGGAGCCCACCCCAGCGTGGCAAACGTCCGGAGTCGCCCTTTTTTTTTAACCTGTAAAGAAAACGGTCCCACGAGTCTCTCTGGCCCCCTCCCACAACCCGCACTCCACCCACTGCACCCTGCCTCCCCACACCCCCTCACCCCATACTTACCTCCGGACCTCGGCGCGAAGATCTTCGGTGGACCGGGAACACGTCTGCACTCTTCAAATCTGACCTCAAACTGAGGAAATGCTGGTAAGCTGTATAATGGGCTAGATAGGGTTTTTTCAACTTTGTTGCATATCTCAGGCATTTTTTGGAATTTTTGCACCAAATTTTCAACATGAGGTTTTTGGGACCCCTTCTCATGAATGATGTCACTGTCATGGCATTATTGGGGCCCAAAGGGTGATTTAGCAGTCACTGCGCAGTCACTGCGCGAAATCACCTTTCTGGACTGAGTAACAAAACGACACTACCAGTGCTCATAAGGTGGGCTCTCAAGCAGTCTATTTTGAAAATTTGGTGGAAAAATTCCAAAAAATGACTGTTTTACGAGCGTGCGTTGCGCAGTTCCTACACACGCTCGTAAGTTTGTGAATTTTCAATATTTTCACTCCAGATTTTCAACATTGCCATTTTACCACACCTTCTTATGAGTAGTACAGCTGTCATTTTTCACATCTCACCCAAAATGTGTTTCCACCCATGTAGCACACAATGGCGTAGTCGGTGTGCGAAACCAATGTATGGGACAAATTAAGAGAAAACCACAGTGACACTGTTCATGAGCAGAGTCTTAAAATGGCTATGTTGAAAATTTGCGCAAAAACGTAACAATGACTGTTTGACGAGTGTGCGCGCTGCAGTTCCTACGCACGCTTGTAAGTTCGCGAATTTTCAATATTTTTCACTCCAGATTTTCAACATTGCCATTTTACCACACCTTCTTATGAGTAGTACAGCTGTCATTTTTCACATCTCACCCAAAACGTGTTTCCGCCCATGTAGCGTACAATGGTGCAGTCAGTGTGGAAATCAATGTACAGGACAAATTAAGAAAATCACAGTGACCCTGTTCATGAGCAGAGGTCTTAAAATGGCTATGTTGAAAATTTGGTGACAAAATTCCTAAAATGACTGTTTTTGGCGTGTGTTAGCAGTTCCTATGCATGCTCATAAGTTTATAATTTAATATTTTCACTTCAGATTTTCAACATTGCCATTTTATTACACTTCCTTATGAACAGTACAGCTGCCATTTTTCATATGCCGCCCAAAATGTGTTTTCACACATGTAGCGCACAATGGTGCTGTTGGTGTGTGAAAGCAGTGTTTGGGACAGATTAAGAAAATCACAGTTACACTGTTCATGAGCAGAGGTCTTAAAATGGCTATGTTGAAAATTTGGTGACAAAAGTCAATAAAATGACTGTGTTACGAGTGAGCATTGCGCAGTTTCCACGCACCCTCGTAAGTTCATGACTTTGTAATATTTTAAGTCCAGATTTTCACCAGTGGCATTTTTCCACACTGCATTATTTACAGTACAGCTGTCATTTTCACAACATGGCCAAAGTGTGTTTTCACACTTTCAGCACAGAGATGCGTGGTCGCTGTGGGAAATCATTGTTCGGGACAGATAAAGAAAATCACAGTGACACTGTTCATGATCGGAGGCCCTAAAATGCCTGAGTTGACAATCTGCTGTAAAAAAATCCCCAACCTAATTATATTACGGGTGTGCGTTGCACAGTTTCTATGTACGCTCGTGACTTCACCATTTTTTTAAATATTTTTACTGCAGATTTGCAACATTGCCATTTTTTACACCTCCCCATGAACAGTACAGCTGTCATTTTTTACATCCTGTTTGGAATATTTTGGCACCTGTGGTGCTAAATGCCGTAGTCGCTGTGCATAAGCTGCTTTCAGCTAAGAAACTGATATTCCCCCTGTTCATGAGGTGGGGTCACAAAAAAACCATGTTGAACATTTGGGGTGAAAATACCAACGAAGGCCTGAGGTATTAGGGTTTCCAACCATAACGCCCAACCCTTTAGAGAATGACAGGCATCAGGGGTGTGACTTGGGATTCTTGCCTGTAATGCTCATACCATTCCACACCCTGCAGCCAGTGAGAGGCATCGAGGTATGCCTTGGACTCTTCGGCCCCAAAGTTTACCCGATTCTCCTATATCGCACCCATCTCACTGTATTTCCTAATGGAATGGGGTGCGCATAAGGGCCAAAGACCCCAAGGAACACCGTGACACTTGCCAGTGTCTTCAGGGTGGGGTGTACTGAAACGGCGTGGCCGTTATGCCTCACTACCCAAAGGCACACCCCAATGCTTGTCACTCTTTGCAGGGTGGTGGTGGGGTTCGCTTCAGTTCAATACTTCACTGCTATTCCTATTACGCAGCTCTGTAACTTCTACACTATCACTGCCAATGCCAGCAAGCAAACATTCGGCATTGACAAATGCTTGTTTCTTACTGTGAAGAAGATATCCACAGGCACAGAAAGGCAATTGCCTCAACCTGCTGGTCACCTTCTTGTGAACGAAAGTGCTACCATGCAAGCTTGTACAGTAAAAACTCTGATCACATGATCAGCTGGTTACTATGCCAACAAGCATGGAAGCGCTTTCATTCACAAAAAGGCAACCAGCTATGGAGGTGGGCAGGTTGAGGCAGGTACTTTTCCATGCCTGGAGGCTTCCATGCAGTAAGAAAATGCTGGTGTTGATGAGGTTAGAAACTAGGTGCTGCTGCTGGGGTGGAAGGGTGGGCTATTATTTAGCTCACTACAAGAGACAGCGTTCAGCCACGGAGGTGGGTGGATTGTGCCAGTCACCTATTGTGGTAGGGTTGAATAAACTGTAGGTTTTGGTGATAGGAAGGGAGGGAAGGGTTAGGGGACTGAGGTTGTAATCTTTAGATAGTTTTGCTCTGGAGGAGGTTGGGGGCCTGTTTTTATCTGTTTTCCCCCACAGGAACATGAACAACGACTATTGAACGCTGAATATTTTGGGACTCAAATGCAAATACTCAGCCAAATATTCCAAATAAGCTGTTTACCCACCTGTACTATTGTGAACACACACACACACACCGCCTTCCATGGCTGGTACTGAAAACAGTACTTCCCCCACCCTCACAGTTACAATACTATTGGCTAGTTACAAAACATTGCAGAATGTGCATCCTGCACACCGCACCATCTGTGGCAACAAGTATAGGTAATATGTTGATGATCTCTTACCTGTGTACTGGGGGGGAGGGGGGAAGATGTAGGAGTCTTGTAGAGCCAGTATCCATCAGACCTGTAAAATAAAATATGGGAAAGTGTCACAAAGGATGCTTAGTTCTTAGGGAGTAAACAGGAAGGATAAAATCAGTTAGATGTAAAGTAATAGTTATCTGATGGGGAAGGAATTACCGTCCTTTCAGACCTTTTAAAATGAATAAGAAAACTAGGTAAATATGGAGAAAATACAGTACCGAGAGGTGAGCAGGGGCAGAGACTGAAGAGATATGAATGTGTATATGAGGCATAGGAGTAAAGGTAAAAGCAGCTTTAGATAAGTTACAGACAGGACAAAGTAGGAAGACAGAAATACAGAGAATGAAAATAATTAATGAAGAGTGGGGAAAGGAAAGAAAAAACGTGGTGCTTTTTTGGGGGATAGAGGCTGTAAAAACACCACCAGTACTGGAACTGCATTTCATAAGGAGCTGTAGGGTAGGGGACCTATAAAGGAGTATCTCTAAATATACCCCCTGCCTTCCATTATACATCCTGCAGCAATGCATGTGCTACAGGCTCATTTCAGAGCTAGGTTAGCTGAGCCCTAGCACCCCCCGCCACTCACCTATGGTTTATGTCTCAAGTGCCATGGTGGAGAGGAAACTGTATAGCCGTCAGGAATACTGTTGTGGATGGGAATACCACCAGAGCTGTGTTCCTAAAATGTAAGGGTGTTAAACTATAAAGAGGAGAGCAGAGTGTGGCTCTAAGCCTTCTCCTGTAGCATTGGGGAGGCAGCGGGTGCTGCCAGATAAAACACATAGCGCATTCAACTAGCTATCTACTGATATACAGAGCACCAACAGATACTCTTCACACTGTAGATATCCAAGGAGGACTGGGACTAGAGACTGAGTTATTTATTTCTTTAATAACTGTGAAAAATAAATGTATACCACATAAAGAAAATGCTGTTCCAAACCTATATTAACAACCTCCAAACAAAACTCCCAGTGCCACAGTTATATTTCGGGGAAGGGAACAGGGTGATTTGTGCTGAGGGATTGGAGGGGTGCGGGTGGTACAATGCACAGTGGGCAGTTGCAGGAGGGTTTACTTACACTCTAAATCTGCTTGCCTGCATGATTTGGGAAGACAGGGCTGGGGCAGTACAGCACACAGTGGGCAGTTGTTGGAGTGTTTCTTTAGGAAGGAATGTGGAGTCTCTTTATAAAGACATAGTAGTTGATCAGGGACAGGGGGTGGACTGGCGACGGATGGAGAGAATCCATTTTTTTTTTAAATAGGGAAAAAATGCAGAGTCCTCACTGGGAATCTTCTAGATCTTATCCATAAAAATCAATATGCTGCTACACAGAACTGAACCAGGTTACTTCAACATTTTCTGGCAGTGCATTTGTAAATAGTCACCAATGTCCCTGAGAGTCCCCATACAATAAGATTGTACATTGTGGCCCCTTGGCAGTCTGAAAAAACAAAAGTCTTGCCAGTGTTACTGTAAAATTAAGGAGCATTTACCATCAGCAACCATAAAGTTAAGATAGCCAGCATATTAACTAAAAAGTATTACTACTGGTAGCAATAGTATTCAAAACTCGTCGCAGCACATTGAGTTACTAACTGTAGACAGATGTTTAAACACATCTGGCTTCTTGCTGCTCCTGAGGAAATCAGCTTGTTTTGCTCTGGGAAACAGTTTAATATAAAGTCATTACCAGCTATGCAATATATGGCAATGCGGCACACCAGTTTCTTCAGTTTAGGGTCAGGCTTTGAAGAGTGAAGACGTGTCAGTGGTCCAACCCCCGATGGGTAAGCAAGGGCTGCGGGGGGGGGTGTTCAGAGGGAGGGTCTGGTGGCCCAGAAGACATTGATGGACAGTTTTCTTGTCACAGTTTTAAAATAAACTAAAAAAAGAATGCCGATGCTAATTGTGAACTGGGTGATTTGTAGAAGGGCTGAGGGGGTGCTCAGAGGGACGGTTTGGTAGTGCAAAAGACATCGATGGAAAGTTTCCTTGTTACAGTTTTAAAATAAATAATAAAAAAGGAGGCCGATCATGAACTGGATGATTTGTGAAGGGCTGTGGGGGTCCTCAGAGGGAGGGTCAAGTGGTGCAAAAAACATCGATGGACAGTTTTCTTGTTACAGTTTAACAATAAAAAAAGGATGCCGATGCCAATCGTGAACTGGGTGACTGGTGCTAAAGGATTGGAGTGGTGGGGACGGTACAGTGCACAGTGGGTTGCAGCAGGATTTACTTGCACTCTGCTTACCTGCATGAATTGGGAAGATGGGGCTGGGGTGGTACAGCGCACAGTGGGCTGTTGCGGGAGGGTTTTGGAGAGAATATGAGGTTCTCTTAATTAGGGACATTGAAATAGCCAGCAATGGAGTGAAAACAGGAACTCAAATCCACTAGCACTTTAAATGATTCACCAGCAAACGCTCGTCGGGAGGAGTGTCATTGGTGCTGCTGCATGAGGAGTATGCCTCTGATTGCAGCGGCACTTTTCTTAGAAGTTTTGTCCACATTACATAATGTTGGAGTCAGTGCATGTCAGCGATAGCATGCTGCCTTATTTGGGAATGCCGGACGCACCTACTAATGTGTGCCCTGCATTCGCTCACACTGACGCACCTCCAAAATCTACCACTACTGCAAGATGTTGACTTGCGTGCAGGTGCGGCAAGCCAACATAAACAAGCATTTGTCAATGCCAAATGTTTGCTTGCTGGCATTGGCAGTGGTAGTGTAGAAGTTACAGAGCTGTGTAATAGGAATGGCAGTGAAGTATTGAACTGAAGCCAACCCCACCACCACCCTGCAGAGAGTGACAGGCACTGGGGTGTGCCTTTGGGTTGTCAGGCATAACATCCATGCCATTTCACCACACCCCACCCTGCAGACACTGACAAGTGTCACGGTGTTCCTTGGGGTCTTTGTCCCTTATGCGCACCCCATTCCATTAGGAAATACGGTTAGATGGGTGCGATATAGGAGAATGGGGTGAACTTTGGGGCCGAAGAGTCCAAGGCATATCTCGATGCCTCTCACTGGCTGCAGGGTGTGGAATGGTATGAGCATTACAGGCAAGAATCCCAAGTCACACCCCTGATGCCTGTCATTCTCTACAGGGTTGGGTGTTATGGTTGGAAACCCTAATACCTCAGGCATTTGCTGGTATTTTCACTCCAAATTTTCAACATGTTTTTTGTGACCCCACCTCATGAACAGTGGCAATATCAGTTTGTTAGCCGAAAGCTGCTTATGCACAGCGACTACGGCATTTAGCACCACAGGTGCCAAAACATTCCGAACAGGATGTATAAAATGACAGCTGTACTGTTCATGGGGAGGTGTAAAAAATGGCAATGTTGCAAATCTGCAGTAAAAATAAAAAAAACTGGTGAAGTCACAAGCGTACATAGAAACTGTGCAATGCACACCCGTAGTATAATTAGGTTGGGGATTTTTTACAGCAGATTGTCAACTCAGGCATCTTGGTGCCTCCGATCATGAACAGTGTCACTGTGATTTTTTTTATCTGTCCCGAACAATGATTTCCCACAGTGACCACTCAGCTCTGTGCTGAAAGTGTGAAAACACACTTTGGCCATGTTGTGAAAAATGACAGCTGTACTGTTCATAAGGAAGTGTGGAAAAATGCCACTGGTGAAAATCTGGACTGAAAATATTACAAAGTCATGAACTTACGTGGGTGCGTGGAAACTGCGCAATGCTCACTTGTAACACAGTCATTTTATGGAGTTTTGTCACCAAATTTTCAACATAGCCATTTTAAGACCTCTGCTCATGAACAGTGTAACTGATTTTCATAATCTGTCCCAAACATTGCTTCGCTAACAACAGCACCATTGTCGCTACATGTGGAAAACACATTTTGGGTGACATATGAAAATGGCTGTACCGTTCAGAAGGAAGTGTAATAAAATGGCAATGTTGAAAAATCTGCAGAGAAAAATATTAAATTCGCAAACTTACGAGCGTGCATAGGAACTGTGCAATGCACACTCGTAAAACAGTCATTTTTAGGAATTTTTTCACCAAATTTTCAACATAGCCATTTTAAGACCTCTGCTCATGAACAGTGTCACTGTGATTTTCTTAATTTGTCCCATACATTGATTTAGCACACCGACTGCGCCATTGTGCGCTACATGGGCGGAAACATGTTTTGGGTGAGATGTGAAAAATGACAGCTGTACTGCTCATAAGAAGATGTGGTAAAATGGCAATGTTGAAAATCTGGAGTGAAAATATTGAAAATTTACGAACTTACAAGCGTGCGTAGGAACTGCGCAACGCGCACTCATAAAACAGTCATTTTTAGGAATTTTTTCACCAAATTTTCAACATAGCCATTTTAAGACCTCTGCTCATGAACAGTGTCACTGTGATTTTCTTAATTTGTCCTGTACATTGATTTGCTATACCGACTAAGCCATTATGCGCTACATGGGCGGAAACACATTTTGGGTGAGATGTGAAAATGACAGCTGTACTGCTCATAAGAAGGTATGGTAAAATGGCAATGTTGAAAATCTGGAGTGAAAATATTGAAAATTACTAACTTACGAAGCGTAGGAACTGCAGCACACGACGTCAGAAACAGTCATTTTTGAATTTTCCACCAAATTTTCAAAATAGGCTTTTGAGAGCCCACCTATGAACAGTGGCAGTGTCGTTCCATTACTGTCTCGAAGGTGATTTCGCAGAGTGATCATGAAATCACCCTTCAGCCCGAAGAACACCATGACAGTGATATCATTCATGAGAAGGGTCCCAAAACCCCATGTTGAAAATCTGGTGCAAAATTCCAAAAATGGCTGAGATATGCAGCAAAGTTGAAAACCCTATTCATTACATTATACAGCTTACCGCATTTCAGTTCATGTCGGCTTTGAAGAGTGCAGGCGTGTTCCTGGTCCACCGGCGATCGCGCGCCGAGCTCCGAGGTAAGTGGGGTGAGGGGGGTGGGGAGGCAGGGTGCGAGGGTGGGTGCGGTTGTGGGGGGGCAGGGAGATTGCATGGGACCGTTTTTTCTTTACAGGTTGTTTTTTTTATTACGACGACGCGGGACGTTTGCCTCGCTGGGGTGGGCTTCCAGCGTGGCACAAGGACGGCTGGGGGGGCATGGAGCCGACTGGGGATTGGGCACCCCAACCGGCCATAGTATCTATTGCCATGCTGGGGTGGGCTCCCAGCGTGGCACCCTCGGGCCTGTACTCTGGGGTGAGGACAGTGGAGCCGACGGAGGATTGGGAACCCGTCGGCTATACCATGAGTTGCCATGCTGGGGTGGGCACCCAGCATGGCATGTAGGAAGGCTTTGGGGAGCGGCACAGCCGATGGGGGATTGGGCACCCCCGTCGGCTATACAGTGTGTGCGTGGGAGAGGGCAGCACGCAGTATGCGCGCGTGTGTATATGTGTGTATATGTGTGTGTGTGTGTGTGTGTGTGTAGGGGAGCTGCGCATGAGCAGGCGATATCTGATTGCTGCTCACTGAAGCATAGCTCCCCCTTTCAACTGTACGCCACTGCATTTTGGTGCTGTCATAGATAGCTCCAGCATGCATTGGAGGACTGGGGCCGCGCCTGCCAACATACTGACTGAATTGGAAGAGGGGATGACACACCTCCGAAAACTCGAATGATGGCACTATGTTTCTTGCACATGCATGCAAGCATACATAAAAATGGCAAGGCTTTACTTTCCCCAGCATAAGGTGTCTAATAATGCAAGTGGTTCCCCTAGTCTCATTATCCCCCAGTGTCAGTGTAACTGTCTAGCACAGGCATCAAACTTCTGCCCCAGCACAGTGGTCCCCTCTGATCAGGTGAATGCAGTCACCTTTTAAGAGCCTCCTGTCCCAGAAGTCCCCCACAAAGTGGTAACCTTTCTCCTGACACCAATCATTTAACCACCCACTTCATTCCTCTCTCTTTTCCAACAAATCCAAAAGCAGGGCCATGAACAGCAATAAGGCAGTGGTGCAAGTAAAGGGCAGCCAGACCCAAAATAAACAGGTGACACCCCCTAACAAAAGCTAACCGCCAAAGCGCTGGGGCACTGGCACAAACAAAGTGCTGTGAACCTATAAATATCTACTTTTATTTGAATCAGCCTTGGTCCTTTATCATAGCAAGAGTGCAGGTTCTCTGGGACTTTTCTCTCTTTTCCATCCTTACTCTACCCCCCCAAACGCCACACAGTGAGGACCTCAGAAAAGGCCAGGGAGACAGGTATGCTGCTTGTCTGTCCCCCAGCCTCTAGATGTTCAACCTCACTTGTTCCACAGCCTGGTTAGCTAAATCATTGGTACTCTAGCGTACCAGCAATCCCATCCACCTCCTACTATCCTCATTCTGTCCCAGATGGGTGATGCCCCAAGATGGGCCCCTGATCATTCCTTGCCCCATTCTCTACTCTCCTGATCTCAGAATCCCCAATCATCAAGACTCTCCTACCTGCCTTCTTCTTATTCTTAACCACTGGCTGCTATAAAGTCACATTGCCATTTCTCCCAAATGACCCATCAGGTACCAGAGTCCCCTCCAGTGGCTGCAAAGCAACTTGCTGTTGGTATGGTATGGTGCAGGGTTGGTTGACCTCCTTGTGGCTGTCCCTGCCACACTTCACTCTCTCTTCACTCTCCAACCCCTGGACCAATGTGCCTGTGGAGGAGTAGGTGTATGAGATCCAGTGGAGCCAGTGCCACAGGACATTTCTCTTCCCTTGCTGGTACCAGCTGAGTATACAGTTCTGCAAAGATCCTGCAAGCACAGTCAACCCTTCGCCAGGGTGTAACCCTGAAAAGGCACATCACACACCCTGCAACTGACTTGCTCCCTGCTGAACACCTCAAGCTTTAACTGGCTCAGTTCTTCTGCTCTGCCTAGTGCACGGTGTCTGAAATCAGAAACAATATAGTTAGTGCAGCACCAACTATGAATAACAACAGCATTCCAAGCGGGCCGTATTTAGAGGTCCCTGCAGCACCACAATAACCCGGCGTCGTTATTGTGCAAAATATACTGCTGTACCTATGCAAATAAGGGATCCTTAATGCATTAAGGGCACAGCAGTATATTCACAGGTCTCAGATGACCTGAACAGCTGCCAGCGCGTCACTGGTTACTAACACAAAAACCATGACGTTAAGCAGGAGCTATGGGTAGACTAGTGGTCCCCCCAATCGGCCATGTTTCTACAGAATAACTTTTTTGCTGGTAGTCTAGTGGCTCCCCCTTCTCCCAATCACCCATGTTTACATGCAATTCTTTTTCTGTTAGTCTAGCAGCCCCACCCTACCCCCAAGCATCACAGCCTATGCTCACCTCCTCCGTGGCCGCCAGCCTGACATGAGTGTGGCTGTTTCTTGTAATCAAGCTCTGCGACTGTCTGACAGTGGTCATCCAAGAAGGTAAGCAGAGATCTGTGATGGTTGCCACCATTTGGAGAAGAACCTATGAGACAGGGTCCTAAGTGGGTGGGAGGGGGGAGTAGCTGGCATTCAATAGAGAATCCTGTAACAGGGAAAATTTATTCCATACAAACATAAGCAATCTGTGGCAGGGAAAAAAACTACCAGGGACATATATGGAATGGTACAACTGGGGCATTCTGGTAAGGGGCGAAAACACTAGACACTAGAGATGTACTTTTGAGCCAAGTCAGTGGGGGAGCTAAGGGGCATGCAAATGGCCCCTTAGCACCCTGCACATCCGAAAGACTCATTTGGGTGGTTGGGATGAATATGGCCCATGAGAGACCTGGTACTATACCACTTTTGGCAGCCCCACCACCAGTGGGCTTTCAAGGGCCATATTCAGCTATGGACCACATCAGTGCAGTGCAGTTACTCTGCGCTACACTGGCATTACCCCTTATTCAGACACTTGGTGTGAGCTCCAAGGAAGTGTGCTGTCTGACTATAGCTCAGGCCAGTAGTGCACTATGTGCCGCACAACACTGAATGCCGGGCAGCACTGGTAGCCTCTGAATATAACTGCCCTGTCTGGCCCTACCTGAAGAAATGAATGCAACCCAGATTATCACTGAGGCAAGTGTGGCTTTTTTCTCGTGCAGCTCCAGATTTTATCCCCATCCTACATGTGGTAAAACATGGAAACAGAGAACTCAGCAGGAACCGGCAAAATTTGCACGTTCAAATCATTTCATGTTTTATCTGTTCTGGCAGGTCTGGCATTCACCTAAACCAAACATGAAGGTGTCATCCCACACTCTGTTGAGACTTTGTGATTACCACAGTTTTATTATTTGCATCATTTTACATGGTGCCAGGAGTTTAATGTCTTTGTATATGCTTGCATTAAACCTCCCCGAATTCCTAAATGGGATTTCTAAGGATTTTGAAGCACAAATATAAAACCAATGCTAGTGCACTATGTACAAAAGTGTTTGTAAGAGTATCACTAGACAAAAAAGTGTTAAATTATGCACAATGGCGCCACTGGAAAATTTCAGACACTGAGATTTTCTGAGCTGGCCAACTTCTGAAGCAGAGTCAAACTGACCCCCACTTTTACCAGTGTTAATCCTGACCCCATTGTCACATATTTGACTCTGTACTGCGAGTTTGAATCATCTGGGAAGAATGAGGTAATGTGTGAAACTGCCTCCCAAAAAATGTTTTAAAGGAAACATTACACATTGCCCCTGACGGTACAACACCGTGACCACAAACCACTCTTAGGTCCCCAGTTAGACTGCCTCCCTCGGTTGCTCACTGCCCGCGGTGTTTCCCGACGCTAGCCCTGGTGTTCTCTCTCAACCCTGCTTCCCGACATTCTGCTTCTATTTCTTTCCTTTGGCACCCTGATATCACAGCGTTAACCCCCTTTTCGACAGGCCCAGGTGTTCCCTCTCCCGGTACCTCCACTGTGCTACCGCCTTCTTACCTGTCTTTCTCGGTGCCAAAAATCAAGGCCAAGTACTCCGCCATGCGAGCGCCCATCCACCTGTTCTAAGTATCACTGGTTGTTGGCGACGAATTTTACAGAACCCTCCACGAAGAAGCTGAGTCTGTGTATTATGCCACCCAAATGCGGAGCTGCTGGGATTTGCAGTTAACTACAAGAAGTATGACTTTTTCTATTATTTTATCATATTTTACACATATCTTGGTCCTGGTAATTAAGGCACACCACGCACCTGTTAAAAATACTAGTGTCTCTTCTGCAGTTGTTTTGGGGATTACGGAACATACAACTCCTCACAGTACCAGTTTAGTGGTCTGGCACTACACCCTTAAATACCGACCACGTTCTTGGAAACTACAGCTCCCGTCATGCGGTAATCGGCATCAGTGCACATGCTCCCTGAACCCTGGTTATGAATGGCCAGCTCAAATGCAAAACCTACAACACTTTTACTAATAGTAGTAAGTAACACGGTAGGGGATCTGGTAGTAAGGAGTGATTTTGTCCCCCGAAACTAACTGATTGCGGCGGGGTAGAGACACAGCCTACAATATGTTTAGCTGATCACGTCATCACCAGATATTTCATCTACCATGTTTCCTGTCTGGCAGAATTGGACCAGCACCTGAGTTTCTGCCCAATAACAAAGTTTTATGGCCACAGTAAGCTGGTAGGGGGATTGGGCACCCCCGAAGTCGGCAGTTGGCGCCCGCCCACCATGCTGCCAATGGTGAGCACATAGGAAGGTCCGCTGCATCTGAAGCTTTGCTCAGATTGCAGCGACCTTTCCTTAGATGTGCTCGCCACATTATGTATGCATGGTGTGGCACCGGCATGCAGGCTGATTGGGGAATGAGGGATGCACCTACTGATGCGTGCCCTGCATTCGCCCAACAGCGACCGTGCCTCCAAATCTGCACTACCGCAAGATGTTGACTTGCGCGCAAGCGCAGCAAGCCAACATAAAAATATAGGTTAGCGTTATCAACAGATTGTTCTGCTGCTGCTTTACAGACAGTCACCACATTCCATAGTTATGGTGATGCACATAAACTAATATGTGGGACATTACTACCACTGGAATATTTCTTGCTCCACAGAGTGCAGTATATGTCTGTGAAAACCACCCATAATTTCATTACAGTGAGTCACATGATGGAGGAATTAGCTGTCTGAAAAGCAACCCCACATTGTGCCACACTTTCTCAGCAACATTAAGACGTGATGGCAGGGGGAGCGCAGGTGCATGCTCCACTATACTGAATGTCCAGCAGCTATCCCAAGCAATGTTTCCTAATGTTGTAAGGTTCACTTTATGGTGAAATATGGGATGTTTCAACTAATAAGGATCTTCTTACTGGAAACGTGGCCACACATTTCACCACAAACTGACCATTAACATAAAGAAACATTCGTAAAACTTCACAATCGGATATCCACTGTAAGGAACACGCACACGTGCTTTCCCTGCCATCACGTCCTAACATTGCTGAGAAGAGAGGCAGAATGTGGGCAGATTTTCAGAATGGGAATGCCTCCATCATATGACTCACTGTAATGCATTTACGCCTGGTTTTCCAAAAAATGTATTGCACTATGTGGTGCAAGAAAGATTCCCTTGGAAAGTAAAATAAGTATGATTTAATAGTAACAAACAAAAAACACACAACAAAAGTACAACACAGTAGTGGGGTGGGGTCAGAGGTGGGTGTGGGTGTGGAGGGGGTGGAAAACAATACCTGGACTTACTATGGCTGTGGAATGCCATGGTGATCCAGCAGCAGGTGCAGCACTGAAAGTATTTGCTGCTGCTGTGCTTCCACTCTGGTAATCTGCTGCTCCAAAGCACTGAAACGCATGTTTTCCTCCAGTGCTGCCCACACCAGGATGAGGTCAGACTGGCTTACAGGGACTGTGCGAGGGTCCACTGCAGCGGGTAATCCAGCTAGTGGGGCAGGTGGTGGACAGGGTGGTGCTGGTGGCTGTGGTGATGGTGGAGCAGCTGATGTAGCCCTCCTCCTCCTGCTGCAGCGGCAGTGACTGCTGCGAGGTACATCTCCCACCCTAGCAGCACACTCAGCCACTGCCACGGAAGGGCTAGCAGGTGGACACATGGCCTCTTCTGTGGCAGCCTGCCACTCTGCCCTGTGGTGATTCAGCATGTGGGTGCACTGGCCACTGGTCCCCAAATGTGTCCCAGGGGGGTCATGGCGCACCAGCACACTACACACATGGCACTCCACCACTGTGCTGTCTCCTACCACACAATTAAAAAACTCCCACACTGGGGAGCTGCAGGGCGACCAGACATAGTACGCACATGTCGGGCGTGAGTCCCACCACCACCCACAATTGCCAGGGCCACATCCTGTGGCTGTGGAGGGGGTGCTGCTGGAGCCCCAACAGCTGCTGCTAGTGGTGGTGGCAGAGAAGGCGTATGTGCAACAGCCAGCAGTGGCATTGGTGCTGCTGCTGTTGCTTCTGTGGGGGAAGCAACACTGGCCAGGAGTCTGGAGCGGTCCAACATCACAAGACCGCTCTGCCCACCACGGGTCCGCACTCCTCCCCTCCTAATGCACCCACAGGCCAGCGACTCACCTTCTCCGACTCCAACGTGACCCTTCATCCTCCTGGGTCCCTGGGACGACACACATACACACACACACAGACAGTGGACACACACACACACACACACACACGCAGTCAGTCATACACACACAAAACAAAAACAAAACTTATACAAAAAAATTCAGTAACCAAAAAAATACTAAGACAATACAAACACTAAATAAAATAGCTTTTAAAAAAGCTGTTTGATTGTTCTGGCAGTAACAAGAAACGAGAGTCAAGCAAACTCCTCTCCTCTCACAATTTTGCTTTCTCCCTGTACAAATGCAAAGGAGAAAGTGAAACTGCTTCTCTGACTCACCCTCTTCCTGCCTGGCTAAAGCATGTGCCTTACAGTACTGCAGGCCATGTGATGTGCCTATTTTCTTCTCACTTTGTCTTACTTCGTGTTAAGGCATAATGAGAATGCGAAGTGGTAATAATAACTAAAAGTGAGCACTTTACAGGTCCCACTTCGTTTATGATCCACCGGACCGCAGAGAGTATGTCCGCCCGTCGTGTGGATTAATGATTCGCTGCATCTCTATGCACCAATGGGCAGGGCTTTGACCAGGGGGTGCAAGAGATGAGGTTGCAGTAGGGTCCATATTGTCAGAGGCCCCACTGCCTCAGATGGCAGTATTAAGAAAAAATGTTTTATTGTTACAGATAACCTGCCACTTTGTTTATAAATATTGCTAATTCATTGAAATTGGGGTTGTTAGCAGTGGGGTCAGTGCTACAGATTCAAGTTCCATTTTCACATGGTGGGGCAAGAACAAAACAAGAAACAATGGGGCATGTTAGTCAAAATGTCTGGGGCACAATTCAAAGGTTTGCATGGGTGCAAAAGGGGCTTCTGGGTTGGCAAAGAGGGTTAGTGCCCATGCAAAGCACAATGTATGTAGGTGGGCAAGGGGAGGGGCGTGGCCATGAATAACTGCACTACCCCATATTCAGCAGCTTTGGGCTGCGCAAAAGTGGTGAGCACTGTCCATTTACACAATGTAAATACCACCAACCAAGATCCTGACTTACTCCAGGCAACCTTAGTGGTTGCCGGAGGTTTTTTAGCCAACTAGCTGGGTGGCCACTGAAGGAGCGCATCCACCTTCTGTGGTCTGTGCCCCTCCCCCATCGCTAGCCCATAGTAACAATTAAAACCCTTGCTGGTGCTAGTGGTCCCCCCTCTGGTCACCAGCCCATATTAAAAAACAAAACCTCCCTGGTGCCTAGTGGACCCCCCTTCCAATTGCCAGCCTGTAGTGAACATGAAAACCCTCCCTGGTGCTAGTGAACCCACCTCCCTCCAGTTGACAGCCTGTAGTAAAATTTAAAACCCTACCTGGCATCCAGTGGTCCCCCTGGGCACCGATCCACAGTGCCGCCCATCGCAATCCCATACTCCCTGGCATCTTGCCTTATCAGTATGCTCTGTGCCACGGGTGCACATACAGCGACTGGTGCAGCCCTCCTTGCACCTCCTTGGCTGGCTGCTGTACATCAAGTCACAAAGCACGGATTTCATTTATAGGACAGGGTGCATCACCCTGTCCTATAAATAAGATGCATTCTCCCTTCCTGGACATACAGCAGCAGGCCGAGGAGGTGTGAGGAGTGCTGCACCAGTCACCTTATGTGTACCAACAGCACTTAGGATACTGGTAAGATGACTGGGGGTGGGTGCTCAGTTCCACAGTGGGGGGTGCTAGACACCAGGGAGTAGGGAATTGTGACAGGCAGCATCGTGGATTTATGCCTGTGGGGGACCACTAGATGCCCGGGAGGGCTTTAAATTTTACTATGGGCTGGTAACTGGAGGAAGAGGAATGTCCACTAGCACCAGGGAGGATTTCTTGTTAACTGTGGGCTGGCAGTTGGAGGGAGGGTGGTCCACTAGGCACCAGGAAGGTTTTGTTTTTCAGTATAGGCTGGTGACCAGAGAGGGAGACCACTAGCACCAGGGAGGGGTTTTATGTTTACTATGTGATGGTGATTGGAGGAAGGGGATCCACTAGGCACCAGGGAGGTTTTGTTTTTAATATGGGCTGGCGAACCATGGAGGGGGGGAATCATTAGCACCAGGGAGAGTTTTCATGTTTACAACAGGCTGGCAATTGAAGGGAAGGGGGGGACCACCAGGCACCAGGGATATCTACACGTCTCAGACTGGGCAATTGCAGGGGTGGCACCACACTAACCTGCCCGCTATCCATACAAATGAGCTCATAACGGGCATATCCCTTAGTACCTCGCATGCCCAATGGGCTCATTTACATGAGTCCCTTTGAACATTGCAGAGGCGCAGCACAAAGCTTTGCACTATTTTGAATATCAGGCCCCTGATCTTTGTGCTTGTCTACCTTGTTCTGTTCCTTGCTCATGGTGTCAGCGGGGGGAGGGGGCAGCATGGAAATAATATGGATGCTCAGCAGAACTGATACAAAAAATCCTACACAAATATTTTATATGCACAGATAATGGCTCTTTTATGCTGATTGGCAAGAAGGTAGAGCCCCCCAAAATATTTTACAGGGGGGCCCTTACAATCAGTGGTACAGCCCCGTCAATGCACATAATGGCCCAGATATTCAAATGTTGTGCCATGCGCAACCCACTGATGCGTCCCGGCACGATATTCAAAAGGGAAAAGTGCACGGCACAAATCCTGATGTGCCGGAGCACATCAGTAATGTATGCAGGCACAGGTGGGGGGGGGCATGCCCATGCATACTCTGCACAGCCCGATATTCAGCCCAGGATCTGCAGAGCCATGCGTGCACAACCCCTACCAGCGCCAGCACAAAGTTGATCCAAAAAAAAAAAGGAACAACTGATGGCCATCCACAGCTGAGCTGCTGCATTGCAGGGTGCAACATGGCAGCTGCCACCTGGGGGTGGCCACCCGAGTTCCAGCTGCACCTGGTGGCACCCCCCATGCCCAATCGCTGGCATTTATAAAAAAAAAAATAAGAATTCCGTCAAATATCCCAGGTGGTCCAGTGGACCGCTATCTGCCTGATCACGGGCATCTGTAAAAATAAAAGAATTCCGTCAAATATCCCTGGTGGTCCAGTGGACTGCTATCTGCCCAATCGCGGGCATCTGTCTTAAAATAAAAGAATTCGTCCTATATCCCTGGTGGTCCAGTAGACCGCTATCCGCCCAATCGCGGGCATCTGTCTAAAAATAGGAGAATTCGTCCTATATCCCTGGTGGTCTAGGGTGCCCACCCTCCCCACCTGCCCACTGGCCACTGCCCGCTCCCTCCAGCCAGCAGGAGGCAGCACCCCACCCGCCTGCTGACCCGCTGCCCACTGACTGACACCGCCGGTAGGGCTGTACGCCCATGTCAGAGCTACACATTCCAGATATGTGAATGATTCATTCACATATCTGGAATGTATAGATAGTATGGGCTGCACGCCCATTAGCTCACGCTATGAACCAACAGGCGTACAGCCCTACTGATGGTGTCAGTCGACGGGCGGCGGGGTGGCAGGTGGGTGGGGTGCTGCCACCTGCCGGCTGATCGGGGGGAACGGGGTGGTGGGGTCAGTGGGCGGGTAGGGAGTGGGGTACCCTAGAATTTTTCTATTTTTAGACAGATGCCCACTGTCAGGCAGATAGTGGTCCACTGGACCACCAGGGCTATAGGACGAATTCTTTTATTTTTAGGCAGCTGCCTGCAATCGGGCAGATAGTGGTCCACTGGACCACAAGGGATATAGGACATATTCTTTTATTTTTAGACAGATGCCCACGATCGGGCAGATGGCGGTCCACTGGACCACCAGGGATATTGAACATATTCTTTTATTTTTATAGATGCCCACGATTGGGCTGTGGAGCACATTGCCAGCTGCAGGGGGCATCGGTCCCCGACGGCTGCTGCCTGGCAGGGTGCCAGGCGCAAGTCGTCAGGGATCAGCGCACCTACATGCAAATGGGGCCATAATGACATGCAAATGGCCCCATGTATGCCTTGCATACATTATGGCCCCATTTGCATGTTGACTTTTGAATATCGCAGTTGCTGTGCATGGTGCAATGGAACTTGCACTAGCGCATGCTCCACTCTGACCACATGCGCTGGCGCGTGCGACTGCGCCATGCACACTACGGGTGGCCAGGGTGCGATATTCAACACTGCTGAGCCATGGCACAGCTCTGTTGAATATCGCTCAGTCCACACCCCTGCACAGCCAAGTTGAGCTGCACCCAAGCTTGCACCACAGCCTGGAGCTTTTTGAATATCTGGGCTAGTCTGTGCATAGCAGAGTGGAACACATTGGCACCAGGCAGAAACATTGCATTAACAGGCAGCACACTCTTTCCATTTCAGACAACTGGCTATAAAATGAACCAATTTAGTGCAGACCATGTGCAATAAATACTGTACGTTTAAACTAGTAACCCCTATAATAATAGGTTACATGACTAAAAAATAAAACTGGAGGCTGAATTTTGTTGATGGTGTCTAACATGTTTAAAATACGAGCCACACAGAATTGCACCAGTTTACAGAATACCACGTATCAATCACAAAACATGGATATGGAGCAAAGGGGCTGAGATGCCCCAAATCCTGAAGGAACTGTATGCTGTACTGCCTCTTTAAAAGCGACAAGCCCCTTTCATGGTCCTCAGGTGAGTTCATTTGCTACTCAGGACCCTATTATACTCTTTCCAAACTCATTTCAGAGGGTTATATAAAGCTGCTTAGCAACCCAGTATCTCATTTTATGCTCTGAAAGTAGAGGTACATTTGTGAGTTTTGAAGCTGTTTACAGCTACAGTATGGTAAGAACAGTTTTTAAATTAGTTGTAGGTTTTTACAAATTAGGATTTGTAATATTTAAAAGAGAAAAGGTGTAACCTAAATGATAAGCCAGTGTTGAACATTTTCCCATCTCATTTAGCCAGTACAGGGACAGAATATACTGGTCTTCTGTCATTTAGCCAGAAAACTGAGCCAAGTTTTTGAAAATAACACAGGACTTTTTAAACTTACATTTTAGACTAGTATGCTGTCTTTTGGCAGGAGTGTCTGGGGAGATGGGATTACTAACTTGCCTTCACGGGAAGGGGGGGTATTCTTAATTTAGGGGAGATTCCTGGTTTACTGGCTTGTTTCTACTGGGTGGCTATGGGGTTTATCTCTGGTGGTGGTGGGGTGGGGGTGGGGTGGGGTGGTGGAGTACTAGACTTGCTTTATACCTGAGTATCCCTGGAGCCAGCTGTCTGCAAGTGGGATGAACTGAACAGAATGTGTAGATACTGTAAATTGTGGGGTAGAAAAAATTTAAAATTATTTATTGCTAGTTCATCTCCACCTCTTTAATTTTGTTGTGGTGGAGCTGGCTGACTGCACAGAAATGTTATTTAAATGCATTATTACTAGAGTAACTCCATTTCCCCACTAGAGCAGTATCTGTACTATTACCTGGCTAAAGGAGATGACTGAACTGGATGTGTGAATAGATTGATGAGGATGAACTGAAATGCAAGTTTAATATCATTATCATTTGCACCTCCCTAGCAGAGTATCTGTGGAGCAGGTTGCTACAAGTAAGAAAGAACTGAATGTGTGGATAAACTTTTTTTTTTGGGTGGTGGCAGAAATGGCTGTTTCAAATCTGATTTAATGTTAAAAAGCTGGGTCCAGATTTACAAAGGGCCAGAGGGTGGGGTGTAGAGGTTGATGCAGCAGAATTTACAGGAGTTCTTGAGTAATTATCCCAGCATAGGAAGTTAATAGTGCATAAAATAGAAAGGC
Organism: Neoceratodus forsteri; assembly: GCA_016271365.2. Classification (NCBI taxonomy): domain Eukaryota; kingdom Metazoa; phylum Chordata; order Ceratodontiformes; family Ceratodontidae; genus Neoceratodus; species Neoceratodus forsteri. The sequence continues at coordinate 454,830,497 of CM057449.1, read as the reverse complement.
GTGTGCACTAGCACCAAGGAAGTAAAATTGCACTGCTGGCTCATAACCTTTAGGGTACTGTAACCTGGATGCCATATACCAGCTGGCTACTACCCCTGCCTGGTGACTACAGGTACAGGTTGAGGTATATGGGCTCTGTTCCGATTGGGGGGGGGGGAAGGGAAGGGGTTCATTATTATAAGATTAGTGTGGTGCCTCCACCCAGAGTAAAAGGACACATGGGTCAGATGACAAGCTAGTATGACCACCTGGGATGCTGTACCTACCCACTTTCCCCATCTAGTGATCCCATAACACACAGAAGTTCAATTGGGCTGAAGTCATACAATTAATGGCTATAACTAATAATATGCTCACATTGGCTGCACTTACCAAAGGGGGTCTCGCTATTTCTGAGACCCTCTGTTACCTGTGGAGAACAAGCAACAGCAATACACTTTAAGGGTAGACACAGTAAAGTTGCACCCAGTAATAATATGCTTATGGACCGTGTCAAAATGACAGTTTTTTTTTTTTTTTTGGAATAAGGGGGTACAAATTAAAGGCTTGGTTATGCAGGTTATTTTTGGCTTTGAAACCTACTGAAGTCTCGTCTCCCACCAGCATGGCACAATTTAGATATAATTCACAAATTAATAGTCCAGGTACGAGCTGTCCCAGTTAACTTCACTGGGTATCTAGACTTGTACCATTGCAGGCCTGAAGCACATTGCAGCTGATTGTCTGGTGTTGGTGCACATAAACAAATGATCTGATTTTTCTTTTGCCATTCAAGTGTGACTGAACTCTTATGCAAACTGGTATCTGTAATCTCTGGCCCAATGGTCTGCAGTACATTTCAAAGGCAACTTTTAAAACACTGCTGCAGTGCTACCACTGAAGTTTCTCAGTTCTGCGGAACTTCAGTCTGAGTCCACATTGGGAACGGTCTGCTCCTGAAGGCTTGAACCTCTGAAGTCTTGGATTCTGGCTTCTGAAGCAGGGACCTGGGTACTACTTACTCCCATGTCCAGGCATAAACCCCTGAGGTGGCTGCAGACTAGCACTAATTTTTGTGTTAGTGACTGACTCGCTAAGCTGGTCAGAGTATAGAAGTAGCTTTGACTCTGGACCCAGGATGCAGTCCTGACATGTTTGGTTCTTTTGGGGGGGCAGGTTGGCACAATTGGCTCCACTGTCACTCTGGCAGCTCAGGTCTGCCAGTATTGACAACTTTGGCTATGGCTGGCAAGGTCGGTCTCTGTCCTCTTCAGGCTGAAGTGGCTGGTTTGGCTTTGCTGGCAGGTCCCAGGCCGTGATCTGAGATGCACAGAAGTTCTTCTCTTCACAAGAGCTTCTGGCAACTACCCGGTTCAATGATCCTTTTCTGACTGAAGAAACATGGTGTAATCCAGTTTGTCAAATGAGGCTGTTATCACAGTTCTGACTTTCTGACTGGCCATTCAGAAGGCACTAACAACATAGAAACACAGGATTTGATGGCAGATAAGGACCGCTTGGCCCACCCAGTCTGCCCATTTCCCTACCTAATGGATAAGCTGCAGATCCTAGTTAACCAGCAGTGTACTTCTTCCTACCCCCACCCCCTAGAATTGCCTTATGACTGTCCCATGCATGCTTGAATTCCACCACTGTTTTTGACTCCACAACCACCTCCGGAAGGCTGTTCCATGCATCCACAACCCTCTCTGTGAAAAAATACTTCCTTAAATTACCTCTGAGCCGCCCTCTATCTTCTCTCAACCAGTTCTTGTTCTTACACACCTCCTTTTTTGTTTTTTTTTGAAAGATGCTACCCTCTTGGACTTTGTTGTCCTCTGTTATCCTGCAGCCATAGCCAAGGACCTCTTAAGACCCCATTGAGTTCAGATCGGCTAAAAATAAAAAGATCAAAGTAACAAGATTGCTAAATGTCCATTCTGTTCAGTTTTAAAATTACACATTAACATCCAATAGGGATCAATCTGCCCTATTATCCTTTTGCACTATAGCAAGAGTGGAGTTTTGAAAGGGCATTCCCTGGTCGGTCACAAGAGCTGAACCCGGACCCAGACCAGGCTATTGCCACTATAAACAGATATATAGCTCTTAAAAGTATAGTGCAACAGCACCAGATCTCACATTTGCACAGGATCTATGCATACTCAATTATATGACAGATTTAAACCTCAAACTGAATATTAGGCCAGGTTTCAAGAGGGCAGAACATCTGGGCTAGAACAAGGCCAGACTGAGGGCAAAAAGGTGCCTGGGGAGGTAACTTGGGGTAAGCCCAACCTCTTTGGGAAGGGGGTTACAGTACAACAGCAGGTAGAGCAGACCAAGCTTTTGCATTTCACTCTGCCAACTGCTGAGCTTTCTTGGAGATTATCTGTTCAATAAATATTAACTTTTATGTTGGTCCTTAGTTCAGGTGCTCACTCCTTCTCTTAACATTGACTTTTTTGTGTTGGCACTGAATCACTCTATGCAGCCAGCCTGCTCTGTGAACTTGCACACCAAATACAAGTAGAAATAACATAAACATCATGCCTGCTGAATCATAGGGACTGCAAAACTTCACATCCCCCCAATTTTACATCAGTAAATGCAAGGGAACCTTATTTTAGAGGTTGCGATGGACCTCACAGAGGTGGCAAGGAAATCTTAGAGGTCTCAATTATAACTCTGGCTCTGATTGGCCAATCAATCAGTGGGACATACTGTATTCGGTACACACTCCATTAGGTCTCGGATGGCAGCCAGCTGTGGTGATGTGAGGAGGGCTCTGCTGGTCACCCACCACCAATTGGGATGAGGGAACAAGGTGGTGGGTCACACTGGATGGGGTTGAGGAGTGGTCAGAGGGACCCTAGATTAGTTTTCCATAACCACTTTTGCACATTGAGTTGGTGATCGGGGACCACTACACTACAGCAAATTACTACTAGGGTCAGCACTCTGGGATCAGGAAGGGACCACTACACTATGGGAAGTTTGTTTGAACATATCTGATCAGTGATGTGGGCTGGAGAGGGTACCACTACACTATAAAAACTTAATCCTGAATATAGGGTCAGCGACTGGAGACCAGGGAGGGACCACTATGCTATAGAAACATTAATTGTGTATATGAATCGGCGATCGGGGAGGGCAGAACTAGACTACCAGGGAATCCCCATTTATTTGGGGACAGTGATCGGAGGAGGGGGGCACTAGACCACCATGGAATGTGGCAGCATGGGCTGGTGCAGGGCCTGAGTTGAGCCACCTGAAGGCCATGTTAATGGGCCCATAATTGGCATGCTAATGACCAATAACACCTTGCATGCCCAATGGAATAATTTGCAAGGCTACCTTGGTGAATAGGGACTTGGTGCATGCCATTGTTGCGGGCCCATTCTGCTGGCTGTGGGGGCAGTGCTACTGGGGTTCCTGGTGCTTTGCCTGGGTTAACGCGGCCCCTGTTCAGTTGGATAGCATAATGCAGATAGTGTGAAACAGTCCTTGGGGCATGATGCTACTCGAGCATTTTTTATCCTGATGCATATTATGTACTAAATTCGTACAATTTGTTTTTGCTAGTGACTTTTTGTTAGTCTGGGAGACAAAGTTTATAACATGAAAATCTTGCTGGGGGCGTACACCACAGTGCCACTTGGCACATCATGGGGTTTAGTAATCATTACACACTGCTGCATGAGCAACCTGTTACCATTTCCAAAACTATCTTGTGTATACTTTTAGGCAGCAGACATGCCTGATGGTCATTAGTGCTGATGCATGAACAGTTTAGCACTGTGTGTCGCATTCAAAAGGCAGTGCACAAAGTGCATAAACTGCTTCAGTACACAAGGTGCACGTCAGACAGTACTGAAACAGATGGCCCCATACCTCTCAACCTCCCGCCTCATAAATCGAGGACAAGGTTTGAAAAAAAATCGGCCAAAATCGGGACATATTTTCAAAATTGATATCCACTTAGGAAACTGGTAGAACAAGGGACTTGGTGTAAAATGCAATTTCTAAATTAGAGCAAGTCTGCAACATTAATGTTTGACATTCATTTGTGCTTACAATCTCCACAGTTTTGTGTTAATTCTGTATCTCACCTTCACAAAAGCAGCTCCCCAACTCTGGCAGTCCCCAAGGGTCCGTGAGGGCAGACGGACGCCCTCCCCCACAGCAGCTCTCCCTTCAGAAAGCAGCTACACTACTTGGCAGCACTGCGCTCGGCTCACGACTGATTACTTCACGCTTTTTTGAACTCATTGAAACAGAAGCACCTTTAAATTTAATTCTCTGCATACGAATGGAGATTGTTTTTATACCATCCTAAGAGACTCTTTGCCTGTTTAAATCTACTCCTTATATGTGGTGCTTTAATTTCTGAACAGTAGCCTGGTCTTTAAATGCATTTGTAAATTCAAACAGTTGCAACATCTTAGCAAAGGATCAGCTTTGCCTATTTAGCTCCAAATATTGTAGAATTTATTTCTCCTTTTAATGTTGAACTTTCATGCTGCAAACAGCCACAGTTAAATGCCAGCCCTGCCTCAAATTAGCTTCCTTCGTCCCTTTGTGATTCGGATTACACTCCACTTCTAACTGCCCAGACCCTCCCAAAAGCTATCTTGTATTTAATCCTGTGTCTCACTTCCACAGAAGCAGCTCCCGAACTCCAGCGGTCCCCCGAGGGTTCTTGAGGGCAGATGGATGCCCTCCCCCACAGCAGCTTTCCCTTCAGAAATCAGGTACACTACTTGGCAGCACTGTGCTTGGCTCCTGACTGAGGAAAGCCCCGCTGACACGTTGCGTCCGCTCCCCACCACCACCCTTGGTGGGCTTCGAGATATATAGGTGTAGTCATGTGACTGCTGAAACCAATCGGCCAACATTCCCATCTGCAGGTTATATTCCATCACCACCAGAGGTCATACCATCTCCAAGGATCTCTCACTATTTGTTCAAGCCATAATCTTTTACCTCTCTTGCTCCCTGCTTCTTAAAGCTATAATTTGACCTCCCCAGCTCAACATGCTAATGCCCACTTTCATCTCTAGCATTATGCTGCTCTCCCTCCCTCCCCAGACAAAGTGGAACTTCACATGTGCTCTACATTTGCACACAGACTGGCACTCTCCCTCCTGCCCTCCCCGCTCCTGTTTACCCCGAGTGGGGAGTTGTTACAATGGCTGACAGGTACCCCTCTGCCTGTACTCCCCACCACCACAAAAACCTTCAACCTTAAACTCCCTACTGTCCTCCCCTAGGAAGACATAATTATGGGCACTGGACACTACGTAGCCCTGCGCTCTCCTGCCCACCCCCCAGTCACACTCCCACAACTGCTCCCCTTCCCCCTGCCCCCACCTCTTCCTGGCTGCCCCCAAACCTTGAAGCTTACAATACCCAACTACCATCCAGCCAAAGGGTATATGCTGCATAAATGTCACCAAATATATACCCAAACAAACGACTGCCTCAGGTCACTTGTCCTAGTACTACTTCTTATGGGCAATGTCCACCCCAACCCTGGCCTGAAGACTGCCCCCAGCCCACCCCCTCCCTTCCAATGAATTGCGCATTGCCTCACTTAACATCTGCAGCCTGCAAAAAAAAAAAAAAGGACCCCTTTCAGGGGTGGGTACTCCAGCACCACCCTGACATCATTGGACTGAGTGACACCTGGCTCTTCCCCTCTGTACTGGACTCTGCTGTTACCCTCCCTGGTTACATCCTCTATCGCTCTGATAGAGTGGGCAAATGAGGTGGTGGCTGCGCTGCCTATCTTAAAGACTCTCTGCCAGGCCAGCTACTCCCTGCCCCACAGCTAGCATCAAGGGCACAGGCTCGAACACTGAAATTGGCTCTAGGCAGGTCTACTGCCCCCCTCCTACTCACCATTGTCTACATTCCACCCAACAAACACAAACTAGCCTTCCAGGCTGTTCTGAACCATATCGCGACTCGGCCGCCTCAATATGAAAAAAGTCATGGGTGACTTCAACATAAATTGGTTGGCCAAGAAAACTACCCCATATACTGATGCCGCATCGCTCAACCTTACTCGGGTTGTCACCTCACCCACCAGGGTAAATGTCCATTCGGGGACATCCTCCATCCTGGATCTGGTCTTCACAAACCACCCTCACAGAATAACCAACACCCAGGTACTCCCAAATGCTCTAAGCGATCATTCTCCTGTGCTCTGCTCTTGGTTCTGCAGGGCTCCCAAACACTACCCCCCCCCCCAAAAAAAATTACCTTACAGCACAAACTTGGCCCTGGCAAACTCTCCCAACTCAAGGTCTTCCTTAGAAACTGGGATTGGACACCCTCGTAAACACACCAGACCCCAATCATGCACTTGATCTATTTATCTCCACGTTCACTAGAATCTGATAAATTCACCCCCCTTACAAAGAAAATGTCCAAAGGCAACCAGGTCCCCTGGTTCTCTGATCATGTCCTGGGCCTAATGCAACAGCAGGACTCCCTTTGGCATATTGCTAACAAAACCAAATGGCCAGCTGACATGCAACACTATAGGGAATTTCGCAACAAATGCACATGGGCCCTCCGCACCGCCAAAGCGGACTATTACAAAGCATCTTTAACATCCACCTGGGGTGATGCGTGTAAATTCTTGAATAATATTAAGGAACTCTGTAGTAAAACCCCAAACCACCCCCCAGACCAATTAGAAATGGACAGTAACATCTCCACGGATCCCCGTAGCATAGCCTCAGCCCTAAACTCTGCCTTCACAAATCTCCACTATATTCTCCCCCCCTAACTTCTTTGACCCTCCACTGGCTTGGGCCCACCCACCTCCCCTTGCTCCCCTCTTTCACCTTCGTGTTCTCTGCCCTGCAGGTGCCAAACTCTACCTAGCCAAAGCTTAGCCACTCAATTAACTGCAGTGATTCCCTAGACCTGGAACTTCTTCACCTTACTTTCCGGGAAGTCCTCTACCCTTTCTCTTATATTCTAAATTGCTCCCTTTGTCAAGAGAAATTTCCTTCCCATTGGGAAGCTGGCCAACATTACCCCTATCTTTAAGAGCAGGGACTGCACCTCCACCAACTACCATCCTATATCCATTCTCTCCCCTCTAAAGCATTGGAGCGTATCGTCGTTTACCAAATCACTTACCACCTCACAAAATACAATCTTCTCTGACCAACAACATGGCTTCTGTAAGGGGCATAGTACCACCACGCCTTCCTCACTTTCACTTCACATGCCCATTCTGCCTTGGATCGTGGCCACCTCACAGGTGTTATCTTCGTGAACCTCTCTAAAGCTTTTGACACTGTCAACCACACCCTACTGCTAAACACTCTTGCCTCCAGTGGCTTCTCCAATGATACTTTAAACTGGTTCACCAGATACCTGTTGGATAGAACACAACAGGTCAAGGTAGGCACTGTCCTGTCCCCTTGTCTCCTGGTCTGCTCTGGTGTTCCACAGGGGTAAATTCTTGGCCCCCCTACTTTTCAGCCTATACCAAGACTTTCTCCTGTCAGCAGTCTCCAGAAACCTGCTCTTCTATGCGGATGATGCCGTACTGTTTGCCTCAGACTCCGACCCACTTAAATGCCACCAAACACTCCAACATAGCTTCCACGAAGCAGAACATTGGTTCTCCACCCAGTGTCCAACTACAAGAAATAGAGTCCATGATTTTCTCACCAGCGGAACCCCTGCAAGAACCTCTGTCCCCCATTTCTCACTGTCAACCCCACCCCCCCTCAAGCAAGTTGGCAACTTTAAATACCTTGGGATCACTCTAGACCCAGCCCTCAACTGTAAATGCATCCTCCTTGCCTCTGCCCTAAATTTGAAATTAGGTGTGCTTTATAGGTACAAACATTGGCTCACCATCAATTCTTCCATACTCACCCTCCTTTACTATGGTATTGCCATATACAGTGCTGCCTCAAACTCCATGCTAAACAGACTCCGCCTTGTACTCAACAAAGCCTGCAGTATCATCCTCTGCTGTGATCACCTCACCAATACCTGTACACTCTACAACTCCTCAACATGACTTAACCTAGATAGCAGAATCCAGTATCATACATGCCTTATGACAAAGATACTCTTGGGTATCGCCCCTCCCTCTCTCTCCTCTATTTTCCCAGCATCCCCAGCCAGATCCACACGAAACTCTAACAAGCTGCTACTATGGGTATCCCTCCCTCATACCTCCCAACTTCAAAGGACTTTCAGCTAACAAGTCCCTAATTTGACTAACTCTCTCCCTATCTGAATAGCACACCAAACAAGGCTAGATCCTTTTAAAGTTAGTCTAAGGGTACTCCTCCAAGACTCTAACATATGTGATTGCCCCTGACACAGTCCTGCAACATGCTGTCCTGTTGGCACCCATAACATTCTCTGTTTCTGGTGCAAATTCTCTATCAGCCGGTTAGTCTTTTCTTCAGCTATGTGGCTGTGCTAAAATGCAACTCTATTACAATACTGACCTAGACCTCCTTCTGATCAACCCTTGACTGCCATGTAATGAAATGTAATTCATGTATTATACTGTACTGTCATGTTAGCAATTGTTTGATCTATGCCTTAATGTATATGATGTGGAACCTTTGTAAATGAGTCTTTGACTCAAAGGTCTTTCTGAATATTTCCCCATAAACAGTTTAGTCATGGAAACAGAAATTTTAGGAGGGACAGAGTAAATATTTGAGGTAAAATCGGGGACCATTCCAGAGTCTGGTGTGTGTGTGTGTGTGTGTGTGTGTGTGTGTTTTTTTTTTTTTTTAACTCCATGTTAATCTTGCTATGTATATTTATGAGGCATCCAGAGCTCCTGGGGTTGGATGTCCTATAAATTGCCTTGCCTTTAATATGGGGCCCTTGAGATCCATAGTCCTCTTTCAGACCTGAGCTGCAAAATGATAGCTACTATACGTCTACCTTTGTTCTCCTTTAGACTTTCCTGACTTCCTCTGCTCCTGGAGCTCTGTACAAACTAGCAACATAAATCAAAACTATTGTGATGCCACAGAAGTTGGAGTTGGGTGCGTCGTTTCTCTTCTCTCCCCCCCCCCCAGCATTGGTTTTGATTAGCTTTTACTATTCTCCAGGGGCTCCTCACACATTGTCTGCTGCAGAAATGAAGTGAAGCCTGAAATTTTACAGAGAACTTTGAAGGGAGGGTGTCTGTCTCACTCTAACAAAGTAATATATCCCATGTGTCCACAAGTTCTCGTTGCAAGAAATGAGGAAATGGAAGGTATTTGGTGCCAAGTGGCTTGCCATGAATGGCACAAGCTGGGAGGAATAGAGGCCCATGAGGAGATAGGGTTGCATCTGGCCCATAGACCATACAATGGCACAAGTGCAGCAATAGAAGTACAGGCTTCTATCGCTAGCAATAAAATTTGACACTGTCTGCACTATGCTACAGGTGACAGAATTCTCATAAAACCAACTTTTAGAAGGAATGTGTTGGGGATGTGTTGCATGGAAGCATGGGGGAGGGGAATTCCTAATTCAATAACTTCCATGGGATCTTGAGCTTCACCTAGACAGTGACAATAGATGGGCAGAAAGGACTTCTAATGTTCCATCTGAAGGACAGCATCAAACTCCCAACCACTACAGTGTTGGGTAGCATGCTATAATGGTGGCTTAAATTAAGCGACTCAGTTTTGAGTGACTCAGCTCTACCTAGCCAAAGATGTCAACAAGGCAGCTTACATCCTTAAATGGCAAACTCACTACAATAATAAATAAGCATGCCCCTTTCATCAAAGTAAGGGTACGGAACAATTCCAACCCCTGGTTCACCTCGGATCTCAAGGCAGCCCTTATAGCTTGAGATAAGCTCTGGGCTAAAGCTAGACATTCCAAAGAATCTTCGGATTGGCAGGCCTTTAGAACAGCCAGGAATAACTGTATGAAAACTTAGCGCTGCTAAAGCTAACTATTATATTTCTACTCTCGAACAAGCTAAAGGTAACCCTCATAAAATATGGAAGACTATCAAAGCTATAGAAGGATGGACCATGGCCCCCTCTGTCCCAACAAAGATAGTTACAAGTGGCAAGATTGTGGAAAACCAGTCCCTAATCCTGGAGGAACTTAACTCCCACTTTGCCACAGCTGGATTAGCTTTTGACTCGTCACCTTATGCTGGTGCTGCGGTGAGCCAGCATACCCCTCCCCCTACATCTAGTCCTGTACCCAGCCCCTTCCAACTGCGTGAGAACTTATAAAGAAGTAGAAGATTCTCTTCTTAACTTAGACACCAAAAAAAGCGCGGGGAACAATGGCTTGGAACCCTTTTTCCTAAGGTCAGGCTATGCCCATCTCACTGCCCCAATTCTCCACATCTTCAATCTTTCCATTACATCTGCTACTGTGCCATCCTGCTGGAAATCGGCACGTATCCTCCCTCTATTTAAATCTGGTGACCCATGCGATGTAAACAACTATAGGCCTATCTCCATATTGCCTATCCTTTTCTAAAGTTCTCGAAAAACTGATCCATATTCAGTTAAAATCTCACTTGGAAACCTTCTCTCTCATTAACCCAGCTCAATCCAGCTTCCGGGCTAATCATAGCACAATCACTGCACTAGGAAAAGTAATCAATGATTGGATCTCTGCTATAGATGCTAAGAAGGTAACTGGTGCAGTCTTTTTGGACCTCGGCAAAGCTTTTGATACGGTTGATCACAAACTATTAGTCAATTGCCTTGCAAAGTTGGTTGCCACATACCATACCACCCAGTGGTTCTCTAGCTACCTAACTGGAAGATTCCAAAAAGTAAAGGCGGAAGGCTTTTTTCTGCTGCCTTGCCAGTTGCAAGAGAATCCCCAAGGATCCATCTTAGTCCCTATCTTGTTTCTTTGTACATTAATGACTTAGATGCTAACATATCTACGTCCAATCTGCACTTTTTGCAGATGATACTGTGTTGTATACTTCTGGCTCATCGTTATCTGAAGTCAAGGGGTGCTTCAAGCGGACTTCTTTAACTTGAGCATAATCTAATAAAGGCAAAGCTTCTGCTCAATGCTAAGAAGACTAAAGCGATGATATTCTCCCGCAGTGCTGTTACAGGCGCGCCCCCGCCCCCCCAATACCCTTGCCCAAGACTTCATTGTCACCACCTAAAACGAGCCTCTGGGAGTTGTAACCAAATTTTAAATATCTGGGTATCTGGATAGACAAATTATCTTTCAATGACCACGTCGAAGATGTCTCTAGAAGGTTAAAAGCAAGGTTAGGTTTCTTCTACAGAAATAGGTGAAACAAGCTTGTACAGGCCACTTTTCTCCCCCTACTCGACTATGGCATGTAATCTATTCCTCCACCACTCTTGCAAATCTAAGTAAACTGGACATCCTTTATCACCATGCGTTACAGTTCATTACCAACTCCCCTTACCGTTCGCACCACTGACTTGTATGCAGCTGTTGGTTGGACATCCCTTACTACTAGATGCCTGCTCCATGCTGGACTATGGATTCTTAAACTGCTCCTGCAGAAATTGCCAAGCTATCTCTCTTCCCTTATTAGAATCTCACATAGTGCATACTCGTTAAGAAAATCTGACTATTCTGCTTGACATATCAAGGACGTGGACTTCCCTTGGTAAACGTGCTGTTGCATATGCCCTTCCCTCCATTTGGAACCAATTACAAACCATACTGAAACTAACTAGCACAGTTTCAATAAACTTCTACAAATCGCTAAGTTCAGCCAAAATAAGACACCTGTAACTGTCATTAAGTCTCTTCCTTCCCCATGTGTGCCATATCTATCCACTGGTAAGGTTTAATTGATTTGTCATATTAACTGCTTTCCCTTCCCCTTCTACTCCTGGCTTTATCTATGCTTACGATCCACTGCTACTCTATCAAATCACCCCCAATATCAGTTGTAGTCTGTTTGTTCTAGCTGCCAAAATATATGTATTGCACACACCAGCCATCATGTTTCATTTACCAGTATGCAACCTGTAAGTCTCTTCCTGGTTTCATATCCATGTTTACCACCTATGGTCACCCTATGTGGTACCCTTGTATGTATATCCAGCCTGTATCATGTAACGTGCATTTCATGTATATACTGTTATTACCTATCTGTGTTTGTACTTGGTGTTTGTCACAGGACCTCCTTGTGAATGAGCTTGCTCAATGGAGTTTTCCAGCAATAAACTTAACTTGAACAATGCAAATTTGCAGTAAATGGAGCCATTTCCATGGAGTTGCAATGAAGATACTATGTACATGTTGCTGTGGGACCATGAGCTGTGAATTAAGTTTTTTAATTTTACTGGTCTTGACACCTTATCTTGTACCCAGTCAGAAGAAGGTAATTAACATTATCTTTCCTCTTATCAGAGGGAGTGCATTTCAGTTCACATTGGACAAGCTGGTGTCCAGATGGGCAATTCATGCTGGGAACTTTACTGCTTGGAACACGGGATCCAACCTGATGGAAAAATTCCAAGTGAAAAACCTATTGAGAAGGGTGACTCCTTTGGGACCTTCTTCAGTGAAACGGGATCTGGGAAATATGTTCCCAGAGCACTATTTGTGGACCTTGAGCCAACTGTCATTGGTATGTAAACATTTTGTTTAACCTATAGTTTGGCTAGATACAAAAAGTCTGTAGTCGAGGGATGGAGAGCAAGGTTTTGGACAGATTGCTGTACATGGATTTGGGGGCAGTGGTGGATGGTGGCTGTTATGGAGGGGGTTTTGATTGACCAGAAATTGTCTTGCTTCCAGTTGGTCATGATACCGGGGGAGGGGGGAGACTCATTAACCTTCAATATATGCCATGGGGATGTGTTGCACGGAAGCATGGGGGGGACTTCCTAATTCAATAACTTCCATGGGATCTTGAGCTTCACCTAGACAGTGACAATAGATGGGCAGAAAGGACTTCTAATGTCCCATCTGAAGGACAGCATCAAACTCCCAACCACTACAGTGTTGGGTAGCAAGCTATAATGGTGGCTTGAATTAAGTGACTCAGTTTTGAGTGACTCAACTTGAACACCTATGTGAGTCACAGTTGTAGTGCAAATGTATGGGGGAGGGCTTGGGGAAGGAACAGAAGTGGAGGGCTTGGGGAAGGAACAGAAGTGGAGGGCTCGGGAAGAAGGTATGTGGGCTGTAGTTTGAGCTGCTGAGCTGCCATTCTGGTGTGGTAGTGGGCTGCAGTGAGGGAGGTCTAGGGTTTGGGGCTGAGTAGGGATTCTATTTAATGTGTGAGGCATTTAAATCCCCCCCCCCCCGACACCCTGCCTGGTGTTGAGAATCCTAATTTGGGGGGGGCAGGGGGTGAAGCCCCTAGTCTTAACACTTTCTGTTGCTGATATCTGGTTTGCTGGGAAGTGTGCATCGCAGTTTTGATTTTCTGGTATGCGATTGTAGCTTGGCAATTGCTGTTGTCACATGGAACCCAGTGTCATTTCTGGGTATACCCCACGTACCTGGTGTGGGGGCTAGAACACCCCAACCTTCCAATGTTCCTGCCCCAGAGGAGAGCATGCTACCTACTGAGCTACACTCGCTGATCTTGAGACTGAACTGTATACCTCCTTACCTAAAATGTGTCATCTTCACAAACATGGCTTTAAATGTGGCTGGCAGTATAGCTTAAAGGTTAGAGGAATGAGGTGTGAACAAGCTTGATACATCCAGCAGACCAGAGTTTGATTCTCACAACCTCCACTTGCTCACTGTGACTCTGAGCAAGTCACTTAGCTGCCCAGTGTTCCCAGGTCACCCCCTGAAAACAGGCACTTGTACTTAGTGGGCCTTACCTGGTTACCAAAGGCTAAAATAAAAATATATAATGCACATTACAATGTTAATCCTAGGCATTAAATGAATCCATGTTTGGGATGGGGTAAAAAAGCTGAAACCTTAACATAACATGTACTAATGCTGAAGTCCACAGAGAGAAGACTGGAAATATAAGTGATCTTATCCCTCAATTAAGAATTCTACATGCAGGAAATATAATGCTGTAGACACATACAAAAAAAAAAAACTAAGGGTGCACTGTTTTTTCCAAATCTACCTTCATTAATGGTCAAAGACCAAGCAAGAGACTGCACTGCTAAACAAATCAATGATAAGCATTATTTAGTGAAATGCAATCAAACTTTACATACAGCTGGGCTCCTGAGAACAAACTATCCCCAGCACAGTTTTGTATGGTGGTTTATCATTATGTTGTAGCTAGGCAACTCCAAGCTTTCATTTAACAAAAAATACAATAGATCTCTTGAGGTCATCTTTCATCAGGCCTGGCACTAAAAGTTCATGGAAACATTTTTGCAAGTAGTCAACCAGGGGCCACCCACAATGACTTCTGTCTGCTCATACATTTTAAGGCCCCTCTCCTCAATTCTCTTCCCACCACTGGCCATACTTGTTAGACTGCTGAAGGAAATGTTGCTGAAGTAGCTGCCATTTTCTTTTGTAAAAATTGTCACTTTTTAATGGGGATTTTTGATGACCTGTATGCCAAAGGAACTATTAAAACTATATTTTAGTATTCTATTGCAAGTGTGGAGTAGAGATCTACACAAACTAGCTATTTTTTTTTTTTTTTTTAAGCCTCTGGTGCAGCATGGAACTCTCAGAAGACTAGCAGTGGCATCTCCAGATCTGGAGACAGAAGTTTCAGACAGCAGTAAGGCTTGGTGTCCACCAGGACTAGAAGGGTTGCATCTGAGGATGCTCTGGGGAATTGGTAGCAGAGTTGATCTACTGGTATGCCTGTTCAACAGCTCCCTTGGGTCTTGGGAAGTTTCAAGGGATTGGAAGGTGCCTGGCCTTGTGCCACTTCATGGGGGGGGGGTGGTGGTGGTGGTGGTGGTGGTGGTAAAGGGGAACCACAGGTCTGTCTGTCTTAACACTATAGTAAGGAAGCTGATAGTCTAGAGATTACCTGGAGAGCAACAGGCTCCAGGGTAGTAAACTGCATGGTTTTGTAGCAGTAAGATCTTGCCAGACTAACAAGAGTTTTTCTTTGATTGGCTGACAAAGGAATCCAAGGCCACACTTCAGATCTCCTACTTTGACTTCAACAAGGCTTTTGATTCTGTACCTCACAAATGACTGCTCAAGAAGATGGAAGAACTGGGTGGGTAACTGGCTAGATGGATGTAGCAGAGGGTGGTCAATGGGGATTAAATCAGCAGAGAGGGAGGTTGAGCAGGGTTCCACAGGGATCTGTCCTGGATCCGGTCTTCAACATGTTGGTGACATTGGTGAAGGAATCCAGGGCAAGCTATGTCTCTTTGCAGATGAGACAAAAATGTGGGAGGGTGGATAGTGACAAGGGGATAAGGGAAATGCAGAGACCTGTGAAAGCTAGAAGGGTGGCCAAAAGTGTGGCCGTTCAAATTAGATACTAGAAAGTACAAGGTAATGCACAAAAAAGGCAGAGTACTGGAGGAGACTTGGCCCTACAGCTGAGAACAAGATCTGGGGGTTATTTAAGCAATTGAGTCAGTACAACAAGGCCTATAGGAAAGCCAACAGGATGCTGGGATGCATCAGTAGGGGTACTGATAGCAGAAGAAAGGAGGTGTAATAACTTCCCTTCTACAGATCCCTGGTGAGACCTCACCTAGTGTACTGCCCCAGTTCTGGAGTCCTCACCTCATAGGATAAGGATAGGTTGGAGACAGTGCAGTGAGGGTAACAAATGATTTCCAGGCCAGCAGAGCAGATCTATGAGGAGCTCCTCAAGGCACTAAATATGTACGCCCAACCAGAAGGGGAGAAGAGATATATAATAGACTTCCAAGTTCCTTAAAGGAATTAACAAAGCGAATTGTGGAGACCTGATTACCAATTCAATCACATGGACACAAATTGAAATTAACAGGTGGGTTCAGTACAGATGTGAGGAAGTACTAATCTACGGGATGGTGGTGGAAACTTGGAAGTTTGTCGTCTGAATTGGTGGGTGCAAAATGTCAGATTCAAGCAGGGCTGGGACATGATGGAAGGGAATAGTGGTTACTTGGGGTCAACAGGACCAAGGAGAATAGAGGATGGGGAGGGTTTGTACCCTGTAGGAATGGTTCCAGGGATTATAGGGAACCTGGGCAGACTTAATGGACTTGGTATTTTCCTGCCATTATTCTGTTTTCTGTGTACATTCTGCTTTCCAAGGAAGCTACCCTTGGATGCAGAGCATCGAATTTACAGTCCATATCTTGGACCATTTTGACCCAAGTGCACCAATGTGATATTAATGGCAGTCCCCTCTCCTGCCAAGGCATTACCAGAGTTCCCAGCTTTCTCTTGCTGTGCAGGCCCTTCATCAGGCTTTAGCCTTTTAGGTTTAAAGAATTTTTTCAACAATGGAATTGGAACTTTTAGTTGCCCATCTTAAAGTAGCAATGACCAGCTACAATTTTATAGGAAGCTGTACTGATACTTTGCACAAACTATTTATGTTGTGTGTAAAAAAAAAAAAAAAAAAAACTTTGAATTTAATTTTTCTTCTTGGGAGCCCAACAGTCCTGTTTCCCTTGGCTGCTCAGCAGCACCCGCCCATTACAGAACCGTGTTAATAAAACCTAATGGGCAAATACCACATGCTACTACAGGAGCCAGTTTGGAAACTACCAGCCTGATCAATCTGATTGCCTATGCACTGTTGCTAAGCAACATCTCGCTGAGGGTGGGAGTATACAAGGATGCATCACTGGGATTTACAAATGGGCTTGGGAGGACAGGACTGGGTGTCACTAATTGAAGACACCATTACTGGATGCAGCACACAATTGGAACAGAAGATAAAAGGGATAAATTTCTGGGAACTAGAATTGTAAAGGACAAGCTCCACAGATTTTTAAAAAATCCAGGTTTATTCTGCTTCTTGCAGTCTTGTACAAGATAATTGCTGAATAAGTCAAACAAATTGGGTACTGCAGGTACCTGTCAGTGGTATGGGGTGGGGTGTCACGCACATAACAGAAGTTAAGTTGCACAAACCTATCTCTGCATTAAGGTGTACAGGTAGATGCACTATGAAGTGCACTTAATTACTTTACAAGCAGGAGATTGTGTTGACTAGTGTTTAAAAACAGTAAGCAAAGTGGTAACTATGGATTGTTACAAAAAGTAAAATTGTAAATCGGATGTTGACATTGACGTTATAATTTACATAATCCCATGATAAAGCTCTTGCATGGAGCAAAACTGGGGGAGGGACAAATAATTTAATCTGATTTGAAGGATGTTGTGACAGGACAGACAACTAGCATGTGTTTTTATTTTTTTAATTTTTTTTTTTTGCAAACATCCAGATCATCCTTCAGAACACCAACTTCTGCTCCTGGAGGAAGTGCAGCCTTTGCTACAAAAGCAGGCCATAGAACCTCTACCCTTAGAACAAAGAAACAGACTTCTACTCCAGTATTTACTTGTCCCAAAGTGGATGGGGGGGGGACCTGTGGCATATCCTGGATCTCTGGGAGCTCAACTTCTCCTACAAAAAATTCAGAATGGTCACCTTGCAAGGCCTCATTACTGTAAGCAGGGAACTGGATGAGGATGCTTGCCTCGCATCAAATTCTGGAATTCTCGGAGGTTCCTGTTTCAAGAGAAATTACCAATTCAGAGTAGTGTTACTCTGATGGTATCACAGAAACTAGGATACCAAAAGACCTATCCTGTTTGGGCAGATGGTTGCTGTGGTAGGATAGCAGTGCTATCAGACCATGGATTCTACCTGCTAGGATCCAGTGCATGAATCCTAGCAACAGATTCGGCTTGGATACAAACTATCTGACATAGGATCTCTGATCCTACTGAGGATCCATCACTATCTGACCCTGGATCCTAAATCTCTTTGGTAGGATTTCTAGCTAGGTAGGATACCAGCATTAACACAGATCATGGTAGGATCCACTAACATACTATCTGAAAACACTAATTCAGACTGTCTGGGCCTTTGGCTTATCTTCCTTGTTATGGGTCTTTAACAAATAGGCCTCTGTTTTATCTGGATGACTGGCTATTGAAAGCCCACTGCAGGGATCGGGTCCTGATGACCTTGTTGGAGGCAGCTGTTCAAGTCTCTTTGGATGACTGCCAGTCAACTTAATAAAATCAGTAACACCCTGCCAGCAACTGCAGGACCAACCACCTGTTTGCTCAATCACTAGCAATCTCGTCTTGGCAAGGATGTTCCTGTGCCTGCTGGGCCTCATGGCAGTGGCCATTGTCACAGTACCACTGGCCAGACTACACATGTGTGGACCCCAAGTCCAAAGAGATCAACTTGGATGACTTAGAACAGATGGTTCTAGTCTCCTCCCCTGTGCACAAGATGCTTGAGTGGTGGATGGGCAAGATTCTCATAACACATGTTTTGGAGAAGGGCTGGGGTGCATACTTGCACTCCCATCTGATGCAGGGCATGTGGACCACAGTGGAGAGCACCTTGCTTGTAAGGATTCAAGAAATGTGAGCTCTGCCTTCCAGACCCCACTTGTGCCCAGGTCCTCTGCTAATACAGATTTGACAATGTCTGTGTGATGCACTACATCAACAAGTAAGGGGGGGGGGGACTCTGTTGTATCCCCCTATGCAGGAAAGCAAGGAGTTTGATACTGGGCTCTACATCATGGTCTAAAACTGTCAGTGGTACATGTTCTAGGTGCCCAAAACATCTTGGCACACAGGCTAAGCAGGTACCAATCCAGGACACATGACAACTGTTGACCTCTAGTCTTAAGACCTATTCAAACAATGGGGTCCTCCAGCTGTTCCTTTTGCATCCCCTCCTATCATTATTGTACTGCCACCATTTGCCCTGGCACTGCTGTCTGTGCACACAGCACCCCTTAAGGCACTCCCACAGATCCCTGGTCAGTGTCCCATGCTGGTTGCAGGGTGTGCCCCTGCACAGATCTGACATTGGCCATAAGGGCACTTGGCTGATCTAACCACAACCACAAGTTGCAGCCATTGTTGGACTTTCAAAACTCTCAAATTGGGGATGCTGCAGCCTAACTGGAACTTGCCCCTTCTGCCATGGCACACTGGTGCAGCCATTGCAGGGATGGTGCAAGCCCAGTTGGCACAGGCAGTCCCCAGTTCTGCATGGTCCCTTCCATAACTGGGAATGGAGCAAGGTGTCACAAGGAACCCTTTGCACCATGCCCCCTTGTGACAGTTCCAACTTTTTAAATGCTAGTGCAGGGTGTCTTTGCATACTGATCAAGAGTGGTATTTGAGTTTACTTTAAATCAAACCATCCACCTGCCAGTGTATTATCCAGAGCATGCCAATACAGGGGAAACATTGATCCATACTCTAAATGTACATGGACTACTCTGGTACTAAATACATTGCACGAAGGACTGCAGAAAGTCCTTGCAGCTGCTTGTTTAGTTTTCCCCTTACGAAGAGGGCACCCCAGTTTCCAATGCTTGTCCAAATGGCTAACTATTACATTTTTGTTACAGGAAATGTGGCAAGGAACTTCCTGGGGTGGGTCATTCCACAAGAGGCATGGCCACCTCTGTTGCTTTAACTTTTTCCACTGCAGACATCTGTGCAGCTGCCATCTGGAGTACTGTCAAACTTCACTAAGCACTATAGTCTGGACATTGTTTCTTATAGATGAGCAGGCTTTGGCCTAGCTGTACTGAAAGGCCTACTTAAGCCTTTACACTCCAGTCACCCAGAATTCACTGTCCATGCTGCTTAATGCTCATTCCATAGTTGTGGCCTGGTGGACATCAACAAACGGTTGCATACTTGCTGTAATAGTAAAATCTTTGAAAATCTCATCAGGCCACACTTTCCTGTCTCTCTCTGTGTCTGTCTCTGTCTCTGTCTCTCCCCTTGGGCCTGAAAACTCTATTTTGCTTCTCCAGTTCTACTTATTGCCCTCTGCCTCACCTGTTTTTTGTAGAGTGCTGCAGAGGTATGATCTCAAGCACAGAACTGAGGGGCTTCCCATGTTTTGAACAGACATCTGTCATTGAGGACAACCCCTAGCTGACTGCAAACACATGTGGTCCTAGTGCCTGACTTCCAATTGTATATGTGTGGCCTGCTGAAGTCCTTTCTTCAAGATGTACTGTTAATGAGTACATAACCATTCTATTAGACAAACTCAAAACTTATCCTGTCAATTTTTTCCATAAATTGACCTTCATAAACGGTGACTGTAGCACATGCAGAAAATTTTTATTTATTTAAAATTTTGATGACTGGGAAAAGCACACTGAGCTGAGGCTTGTTTCCAGGTGTGATCCGGGTACAGTATGTACAGGGAGTAACTGGAAGTACAGGCAGTTATCACAATCAATTACACAGTACACATTTCAAGATTCAACATCTGGTCATTTTGGAGTGTGAGGTGAGGAAAGGTCTACTTGGGGTGGTGCCATTGGTGAGTTGGAAGGGGTTGAGTGGTGCCTCTGCAGCACCTTTGGACCATTTGAGCATGTAGGATAAAGCGGGTTGGGTAGGAGCCTGAGGAGCTGCGTAAAAGCCGAACAAGAATGGGCCATGCGAAGGTCTGAGGGCAGAGTTCCAGAAAAGGGGGAGGTGGTACAATAAGGTGAGTTGGCTGGAAAGGGTGTGGGGGGGCAGGGGAGGTTGAAGATATGAGGGTCCCTGTGGTGAAGCAAGTAGCTAGGGGGAGGTCTGGTTGATCAGGGATGCGAGGTATGGGGGGAGGAGACCAAACCAGAATTTTGCTAATGGGGAGATGCAGTGGATGGTACACTGTTTAGATTGAGGTGATGGAGAGTGGGGCGTAGAGCAGGCAGTGGTGAGTGAGAGGGGAGAGGAGTGGCAAATCGGCAGAAGGCATGGAGCAGGATATCCAGTCTGGTGAGGGAGGGTGTTGGGGCCATACTATAAACTACGTCTGCATAGTCTAACTGGCAAGATTGTTTTGCGTATGAACTCACAGCGGGTGGGGATCAATAAGCAGAATTTGTGGTGGTAGAGGATTGCAAGGTTTGGTCTGAGTTTAGTGCAGGTTGCCTCAACATGGGTGGAGTAATTGAGGTGATTGTCCAGCCAAACTCCCAGGTATTTGAAGGCTGAGACTTGCTCCAGGGGTGAGCCATCCAAGTTGGAGAGCACTGAGGGGGCTGGGAGGGTAGCCAGCTTCTGTCTGAAGCCAAAAATTATGGAGACAGTTTTTACCATTTAGAGTGAGACAGTTCTTGAGGAGCCAGGACTGGACTCTGCTGAAGTATCTTGAAGGAGTACACTGGTGGGATTGGGGCCGCCTGAGGCAAAAATTACCATGTCATCTATGTACAGATGAATGTTGGAGAGGCAGATGGAGGGAAGGTCGTTTTTTATGAAGAGAGAAGGATGGGGCCCAGGATAGATCCTTTGGGAATGCTGGATAAGATGGGGAGTGTTGACAATTTGAACTGATTGTTGCCTATTGTGGAGGTATGAGTGCAGCCAAGCGATTTGCTGGAGGGCCGATGCTGAAAGTGTGGAGTTTGTGGAGTAGCAGCAGGTGTGATACAGAGTCAAACGCCTTAGCCAGGTCTATGAAGGTGGCGGCAGTTATTTGGCTTTTATCCATGGCTGAGTATGGAGTCATTACACTTAAAATGGTGGTGATGGAGTGGTGTTTTCAGAAACCAGACTGGAATGGGAGAGTAAATTGTTCGCTGTGAGGTCTGACAGTCTGGTTTGTATAAGGGATTCCTGGACTTTGGCAAGGGAGGGGAGGAGTGATACATGGGTCTATAGTTTCCCGGTTGGGAGGGGTCTCCACCATTGTGCAGGGGGATGACTTTGGCAGATTACCAGGCAGCAGTGGATAGAGGTTCAGTATGCGAGACGGGGAGGCAGCAATGACTGCTGTGGTGATGTGGAGCATTTTAGGGTGGATACCATCAGGGCTAGATTTGGAAGAGTTGAGGGAGGAGAGCATGGTATACCTACAGGGGTGTGGTGGGAGGAAAGACTAAGCCAGCGGCTGTGCAGGAAGGATCAGCTGAGAATGGGGCAGGAGGGCTGGGTGAGTCGGGGGTGGCACAGGAGACTAAACTTGCTGAAGAGGTCTGCCACGGAGGCGGGATCCGATACAGTATTGCCATCTAGTTTGAGGGATGGACATGCCTGTTTCATGGGGGGGTCAAGTAGGGAGTTCATCAGCTTCCAGAAAGGAGCATTGGGATTTTGGTTTTGAGTGAATTGCACTTTAAAGTAGGAAGCTTTAGACTGCAGTAAATACCCAGCGCCAGATCAGGTTCATTATAAATATACAAGTGAAAAAGCAGCCCCAGCATCCATAGTTAATAAAACAACTTATTTAATGCATAACATGACTGTGGCAATCGGAAGTAGAAAAGCAAAACTCGCAATCCCCGACTGGTTTCGCGCATCCTCAGGGAGGCCGCTTCAAGTGCTACACATTACTTAAACACACCCACATATCGTGATCACAATCAAAATAGGTTTTTTGAATCAGCAATTACCAAACATTATTTAAACACACCAATATAAAAAAATGAATGTAAAAAACATATCATTAAGAACTGGATTATAGGTCATTTATTGATACCTATGATCCAGTTCTTAATAATGTTTTTTTTTTATCTTCGTGTCCGTTACGAGGGACATTCCTCATTTTGTGCCTTAAAATGGCTCTGTCCCTCATGGAAAAGGTGCTGCTCACACAATGTGCTGTAAATTCAGACTTTAAAGCACAAATTCTTAATATTCTAATTAAATCCAACAGTAACTTTGTACAAGTAAAAGCTATGGCTTTCAGTGTTTATGCCTGTATCCATGTTTGAGGATGTGTCCCTCATTCTGAGGGCCTGTGTCCCTCATTTTGAGTGTCCAAAAAATGTCACTGTTCTGCATTTCAGTGACAAGTTGAGGTATGTCTGGGCCCTAGTGCCCCCCCTGGAGGGGAAAGGTCCTGTGGCGAGTGAGGGATGTCAAGGTATTCATGATGTAAAACACAAATGGAGGTGGCTTCAACCATCCACCCCCACATACATGGAGAGCATCTTGTGGGGGAACTGCCCCACATCTACTGGTATTGGAGTAAGGTCTCCACATTTCTATAGGAGGTCTTTTATAGTGCTGGCAGCTGCTCCTCAGCTAGAACCATTCAGCCACAGTAGGGACTCCTTATCTGCACTTGTATGTACAAAAGAGCTCGAGTAAGCACATTTCTGTACGAGTTGGTCTGTGGTAGCAACATAAATCAACTTCATAGTAATAAAGTTCTTGGCAATTGCTTGTCTAATTGGGGCTAGACAATTAGACTGATCTGGTTAAGTCCTGTTGATGTAGCTTGTCGAGTTATTTGCCAGACAACATATGTCTCGGGCTTGCATCAACACTATTAATAAACTGAATGGTTTTCTGCAGAAGATGAACTCTGGATGCTTTGAATTGTGTGTTCCGAGATTTCTATTTGTCTTTTCAGATGAGATCAGGACAGGCACTTGTCGTGCCCTCTACCATCCTGAACAATTAATTACTGGGAAAGAAGATGCAGCCAATAACTACGCCCGTGGGCATTATACCATTGGGAAGGAATTCATTGATCCTGTACTGGATCGTATCCGCAAAATGGTAAAGTTAGATTACAACTGTTATGACATGACTTATAACAAGGGTGAAGTTTCCCAAAATTGGATGGGTAGAGGGCAGTGGATCATGTTAGAATTTTTGCCTTTTCAGTAATTGTACACTGAAGAAACCATTTTATATGACAGTACTATAAAACTTGGGATTAGGCTCTTTGAGGTTCTAGTCACTTGACATAAGTCAGTAGTTTGGTACAACCACCTCACCTATATAGACTAAATATTTCACAAGGGGAGGAGAGAATTTTATGGTGGTTGCTCATCCCAGGGAAATGGACAACAGTATAATACTGTCCTAGAGTAGTTTTGCCAACCTTCATCTCCTTGCATGTACCACTACCCTCTTATTGTAAAGATTAAAAAATCTGCCAGTACCCTTACTTAAAAATCCCCTTCCACAAGGGAGAAATACACTTTTTCTGCCACTTTAGAAAAAACCAGTTGCTAAGTAAGACACTTTGCAATTGTCAAATCTGGAAAGAATGAATGCAGTACAACTGTCCACTAATCCTGTATATCTAGGGGTTCTAATCCTTCCCTTGAGCACATGAGGCAGTGTGTTTATATAAAGGTAGAACGTTGCTTGCAGAAAGTCATATGATCCATCATGTATGCCCAGTTCTACCTAAGCTATTGCAACCTGTCATTGGTCTGGTCTAGGCAGGGAATACCTCTTGATGTTTTGGGTATCTTCAGAAGATTTCACCCCGGGTTTGCCCTCCTCAACTTTGCTTTTAACCTTCTCTAAACTACCAGTCTTGGCATTTACCAGTTCACTTGACAAGATGTTGCATCTATGCACCTACCTGTAAAATACTTTCTTGAATATCTCCCCCACTAATGTCCCTTGGTTGTTATCCAGTGGAAACTAACAGATCCAAGGTCTTAAACATTCTTTCCATTCAGTAGTCTTGTTTAGTTTTCCTTCTGGCCTCAAAAGTAAATTTTCAGACTGGCAAGATGCCCTTGCATGCTTTTCCTGTATCCTTTTTGTAGCTTGCCTTTGGATTACGAACATACGAAATTTGCTAGCAGATAAAGGCCTAGAGGTCTATCAAGTCTGCTCGAATGTGCAGCTAGCACCCCTTATTCTGCAGCTGCCCCTCCCTTCCACCCTTCCCCTTCATTAACCCTCCCCCTTTTCCTGTCCCATCCCCTTTTGAAGCAGTCCACTGTTCTACTGCATACCACTTCTGCAGGTAATGCATTCCACCCAGCCACCACCCTCTCTGTAAAAAAGTGTCTCCTCATCTCCCTCCTGAACCTTCCTCCCTCCAGTCTCATATCATGGCCCCCTGTGGCCCTCACCTCCCTTACTTTGAACAGCCCCTCTGTACCCATCTTGTTTAGTCCTTTCATGTATTTAAAGGTTTCAATCATGTCACCCCTGTCCCTCCTCTCCTCCAGTGAGTACATGTTCAACTCCTTCAACCTCCTCTTGTATAAGTCTCCCAGCCCCTTGATCATCTTTGTCGCCCTGCGCTGTACCCCCTCCAGTAACTTAATGTCCCTCTTCAGATATGGGCGCCAGTACTGCATGCAGTACTCCAGGTGTGGTATAACTAATGACCTATACAGTTGCCTCTACATAGTCCCTATCCACTCATCTATACCACTTTTGGGTATAGATGTCGTCTCTAAATCTGACAATTGCCAATTGTGGCAGTCTTTTACTAAGTATTAGTGGTTTAGTCGTTTGTAACACTCATCCATCCAGTTTACTCTAACATTCTGTTGGGACACTTACTATCACTTCTAGATGTGAATTCCAGTTGTGCTGTTCTCTCTGAAGTGCAATGTTTTCTCAAGTCCGTCTTGAATGAATTTCTTCCAATTGACGTGTTTTTTTTCCTCCTCCCCTCAGCTCTGGTCTCCTCGGGAGCACCAAGGAGTCATCCCTCTGCAGTCCACCCTACCTGGACAGTCCTCTGTTGCCCATGTAGCCTCAGTTTATCTCCCAGGTGGGGACGAGGTGGGCTACTAACACCCCAAGCAGTCAGTAGTGTCAGTCGGGAGGGTGCCAGGTGGGCAGCCGCAGATCAAGGGCAAGCTCCAGTGCGCTTTCTGCCAGAGCTGAACGGTGTTTTTCCCTGTTGCTTGGGGTGGTTGGCACCCTGACGTCAAGGCATGGAACAGACATCTGCCATTCCCCCACCTCTTCTCTCTACGTCATCAGTGTTTGCTGAATCTCCAGCCTCTGCTAGAGGGCAGCTGTGCACTGACTCAGGACACCTGTCCCTCCCCGGGAGAGGAAAGCTGTCCTCAGGATGCTCAATCCTCTCCCTCCCCTGCTGACCCCCAGCAACCTGGGCTTGTTCCCAAATCCGGGTTGCCGGTGTGACGCAAGGTGTGGCGTCCAGCACCACAAACCTCTGTGCCACCAGGCCCCAATTGACAATTGTGGCCTCTGTTTATATGCTGTTCCATTTATTTGTGTACATGTGTACCATATAGAAAAGTACCTCAGCTGGTACTTGAACCAAGGCTGCCAAGAATACCACTCCGGTTGCACTACCAGCTGCACCACCAAGGCAACTGGAAACTGGGTTGTCCTGGAGCACATTACTCTTCCTCCAATGCACAACCTGGTACTGCACAGAAGTAAATCAAAATATGCTAGGTTTCACATGATTTTTTTTTTTTTTTTTTTTCAGAAGTGTTTGCAGTATTAAAAACATCAAATCTAATTCATCATAAGGTTTGGCTGGTATACATTCAAGATTTCTGAAAGACCTTGCAACATTCTGTATCCAATTTGATGCTATTAAACTGTAGTACAATCAGACTTTGTATCACTATTGCTTCCCCCCAATCTACTACAAGCATTTGTCAATGCTGAATGTTTGCTTGCTGGCATTAGCAGTGGAAGTGCAGGAGTTAAACATATGCAGTATAGGAACGGCATTGAAGTATTGAACTGACACCAACTCCACCCTCACTCTGCAGAGATGGACAGGCATTGGGATGTGCCTTTGGGTCATCACCCATGACTGTCATGACATTTCACTTCACCCTACCTTTCAGACACTGATCAGTGTCAAGGTGTGCTTTGGGGTGTTGGGCTTTAGTCGCCTCATGCCATAAGGAAATATGCTAAAATGGGTGCAGTGTAGAATGGGGTGAACTCTGGGGGCAAAGGGTCAAAGGCACACTTCTATGCCAGTCATTGGCTGTGGGTTGGGGGTGTAATGGCATGAGCATTACTGTTGACAATCCCAAGTCACACCCTCTGACACCTGCCAGTCCCTATAGGGTAGGATGTTGTGGTCAAACCCTAATGCCCTGAGCATTTCTTGGTATTTTTACTCCAAGTTTTCCACATGGGCTTTTTGTGACCCCACCACATGAGCGGTGATTATCGGATCATTGGGTGAAAAGGTATTTTTGCACAGTGACTGCCATTTGGCACCACGAGTGTGAAAACGCACTTCTAAAAGGATGTGAAAAGGGGTATGGGGCGTCATCCTAATCAACCAAGGAGCAGTGCCTGCTGAACATCTTCCAGGATGCTTTCCTGTCCCAACTGGTGGCAGATCAAACAAGGGACAGTCTCATCCTGGATGTGGTCTGGTCCTATTGGACTGATGTTAAGAACCTAAAGGTCGGGGACCCACTGGCAGGAAATGATCATGCCACAGCCTGGTTTTCCATGAGCCAGGGGAGAGGATAATTGCACTAACAGTAGTAATTGACTTCAAGGGTATGGAGGGAAGCATTTACATGGGATCAGTCCAGGCATGGACAGACAGCAGATGGGAAGTTGCTAAAAGGGGCTTCTGGAAGCTACTAGGGCCTGCACTAAGGTCAAACGCAAGTCTGGGGGAGCCAGGAAACTGTGCTGGTGGACCAGGGAGGTACAGAAATTGGTAAGGGAGAAGAGGGAGTGTTTACAGACAACACAAGCGAATGCATGGGGACAAGGAGTATGATTTGTCCAAAAGGGTGACAAGGGAGGTAAGATTTGCCAAGGCTAGGGCAGAACAGAAGTTGGCTCAAGGGATCAGGGGAGGTGATAAAAGGCTCTTTATGTAGATAAGGGAAAGGAGGAAAGTGGAAGGGCAGATTAGTAGGTTGAGGACAGGGAGTGGGTTGGCTGGGGAGCAGAGCTTGAAGTACTAAATGATGGATTTACCTCTGTTCATAAGGAGAAGATTATAGGACTGCACCTATGGGGGAGGGGGGTATGAAGGTCACCCTGGGGATCTAGTTTTGAAGAAGGCGAGGAACTGATGAATTTCCTATTGGTAGGGTATAGGATGCCCTCTGGTCCCTAAACAAAGTACTGGGTCTGGATGGCCTGCATCCCAGGGTGCTAAAGTAAAATGGTGGATGTACTGGCTGGTACCCTGGTGGACCTCTAACTCCTCCCTACAGGCAGGGTCTGTGCCTCAGGGTTGGAGGATGGCTTGTGTCATGCCCATCCACAAAGGTCTATGGGAGGAGCCAGGCAATTACAGGCCTGTCAGCCTGACGTCCATGGTGTGGGTAAAATGATGGAAGCCATATTGAAGGAGAGGCTGGATGAGTTCCTGGGGGCAGGGGGCCATTTCGATCACCACCTTGGCATTGTGCATGGCATTGTGCATGGCAGATTGTGTCAGACTAACCTTGTGGAGTTCTGGGACTGTGACTAGGGCACTGGACCAGGGCAGGCCAGTGGAATTCCTCCTCCTACACTTCAGCAAGGCGTTTGACTTGATGCCACATCTCTGGCTGAGGGATACATTTGAGGAAATGGGGGTAGGGAAGAAGATGGTTAGGTGGATGGGGAAACTGGTTAACTGGACAGTGGCAGATGGTGATGGTTAGGGGGGTAGTCTTCCTCTCCTAGGAGGGTAATTAGTGGGGTTACCACAAGGGTTGCTGCTGGGCCCACTCCTGTTTAATGCTTACCTCTTCTGTGTATCAGTGAGATGAGCCTCTTTGCCAATGACTCCAAGTTGGGGGTGATAGTGGATGCGGTAGAGGGCAGAAGATCCTTCAAAAGGCCTGAAGACACTTGAGGGGTGGTCTCGCAACTGGGGACTGAAGTTTAATGCTAAGTGTAGGGCTCTCCTCTTGTGCTTTGAAACAAACTCGCCTCAAGAATACTTTCTGGGAGGGGAGAAACTGCAGTTTACAGATGAAAAGACCTTTGAGTGGTGGTGGATGCCAAAATGAACACCTTGTAACAGTGCAAGAGGGCACTGGCCAAAGCAAATAAAATGCTGGTGTGCATTGCAAGAGGGATAACTTCCAGGAGGCGGGAGGTGAGTTCCCGCTGCATAACTGCCTGGTTAGACTGCACCTTGATTACTGTGCAGTTTTTGTGACCGCACGTGTTAAAGGACACTACACTCCTTGAAATGGTCCAGAGGAGGGTGACCAGGATGATGACCGGTGGGGGGGGAGGGAGACCTATGAGGAGAGACTCTGGGAGCTCAATTTGTACTCCTGGAGGAGGGGCAGAGGGATATGATTGAGCCCCTTAAATATCTTGAGGGTAAATGGGGCACACCCTGATGGGATCTTCCAGCTGCAGGAGGCAGGGGCCACCAGGGGGTGTCGTCTGATGCTGGTAGGAGGGAGGCCCGGGGCTGAGACCAGGAGATGTTGCTTCACTGAGAGGGTGGTGCAGATGTGGAATGTGTTGCCAGGGGAATTGGTGGAACTGAAAACGGTGGTGGGCTTCAAAAGGGGCTGGAACAGGTATAGGGGGAAGATTAAACTGGGTAATGCTGGACATGGAAATGCACACCCAGTGGGGGAAGGAGGTGTGTGGTGGTGGGGGAGTGCAGAGAAGGTTGCATTTTACCAGGTGCTGATCTTTGAGCAGACTAAATCTTTGGGCCTACTCTGCTAGCATCTTAGTATGTTAATATGTAAATTACCTCCCCTCACAGGCAAGCTCCTAAAGTGTTAGATGGGCCAGCTGCCAATCTTTCAGACCAGTCTCCCATAGTATTCTCCAGGGTTCTATCCTGGGGCCACTACTTGTCAATGAGCTGCCTAGCTCCTGTGGAGGGGTATCCATTCAGCTTTACACAATCAATGTCGTCATATTCAGATCTTCTGCTTTCTCACGGCTCCACCAACATTTTGATTGATTTTCCATCAACTGGAAACCTGGTTCCTGGAAAATAACCTGCTCCTGAACACAAACTGAATCCATGCTTTTCCTCTTGCACACTAAAGAACTGATATTCCACCTTAACTCACTTGCCACTTTCAGCGGAGAACCCTTAGAACTGGTACTTTTTTTAAATATCTAGGCATCCTGCTTGACCCTAGTGCCTCTTAAGGCCCATATCAACAAAACCATCTTTTCACCAAAAGCTGGGTCTGCTGTACTGGCTCCACCCCTTACTATCTAGAGTAACCTGCCTAAAAACTGCCACAGCTTCTCCTACTTTCCTATGGCTCCTGAACTCCCCCATTCCTATCCTTGAGTCCTCCCTTATGAACCAGCTAAAGCAATTATATAGTTGGTGTAACCCTTAGATGGCGCTATCCCAGGGGCTACTACCCCTGCCTGATTTGCCACTAACAGGTTGAGGGGCCTGGATCCAATGGCGGGTGCCTCCACCCAGAGGTCAGGGTTTGCAATAGTTAAACTAACTTGGTCACAGCCCTCTGGGACACTGCAACCCCCCTTCTTCCCACTAGTGGCCCACACAATATATCAGAATTACCTTCACAGTATACACTTACCCCCAGGTCTGGTTCCGGCACTGGGACCTCCTGTGAAATGAGATACAGTGCAACAATCACAGTACAGTACTTTAACATAGACAAATACCTCAGGCAGTATAACTTTGCTGAAACAAGCAGCTCTGATTTATTTAGGGGAAATAACAAGGACAGGGGAAATCAGGTTAATTAGCTTATCACTCTAATAATCTACCTATGGCTCTGTGCACAGGCCTATCCCTATCAGTTACTGTCCCTGGGTACCCAAGCCCTAGTGGCTAGTTCAAACCGTGGCAGCTGGTAGGGCCCTTTCACACAGAGAAAAGGAGAATTAAACAGTCAGCAGTACAGTAATTCCATTTGGATTTAATGTGGCAATTCAACAGGAGTGAATTTGAATTAGTACTCACGACCTCCAAATAAGATAGGGTCCTTCAATGTCAGCAGGGCTCACTGAGGTACACAAACCTCTTCACACATCCATATAAAAGAAAGCACTATACCAGGCAGGCTGCATCTGTATCCCGATCGCAATTACTGCACAATACCCGGAGAACACACAGCAGATTCAGTTCCTGACAGACCGAGTACAATTTTCAGCAATTCCTCCAGTCTTCTACAGGGTGAGCCTGGTTTCTACTCTTCAGAGATCCTTTGATTCTTTTCACAGGACGGTTCAGTCCTAACAAGCTGTTACACAAGCTGCAGACCGAACTCTGGGCCTTACACGTTTTTGACTAAACTGCACACTGAAAAGCACAGGGTTCCTTCCTTCACTGCCAAAGCTCAACCAAACTCCAACTGAAAAAACGGCACTTCCTTTGAGTTCCTCCCAGTTCTTGACTGATTGGCTGTCACTCACAATAGACTGCTGCTGTTGGTCCAAAAAGGCACTGAAGTCTAAACTACATCTCCCAGAGTCACTGCCCATACAATCCTCTTGTGGCTGGCTCAGATTATGAGTCCAAGTTCTGATTCGTCCAAGGCACCATTTTAGAGCTAGCTTACCCCACACTGATTGGTCCAGTTCAGCAGTTCAAAACTAGAATGGGAACTAGCAGACACAGTTCTGACTGCAAAGAAAGCAGGTTAGACAAACTGTAATTTCATTATTACTCTAAATAATTTCTGGCAAACAGTTACATCTTTCAGATAGGTTCCTTTGCACTCCTAGTGACTGCAAAATGGAGTGAATTGGCAGCAGCTTGAGTGGTACTCAAACAGAGAAGCACACAGTCCCCCATACAAACTAATTATGTCTGCAAGCAGACAGCTCTTAAAGAGACAGTACCAGAGGTTCTAAAAACACTCACTGATAAATGGCTTAAACGCCAAACACCATTCAGGCTTGGAGCATTCAAGCAAGCTCCTGGAAGTCTTTTGGGAACCCCCATTTGCAGGGGGGGTTACATTAGGATAGAGCGTTTTGCCTCTGCAGCTGCCCCCCCCCCCCCGCCAACAGCATCATTGCACTGTACTAGCATCTCTGGGCTGGCTACAACTGGAGAATCTGCTAGCCAGACCCTTCACTCCTCCTCTCTCCTACTTATCTGTGCCATCAACATGCCTAGCTGCAAGCACAAGATCCTTTGCCTAAGCAGTACCTTGGACTTGGAACTCCCTGCCTTCCATCAATCTCTTGCCCTAACCTCCTTGGGCTCAAACATGCTCTGTACGACTACCTATGACTTACAAACTTGCTCTTGCTTTACCTAAATAACCCCATAAAGTTCTGTACTCCTGCTGGGTCACCTCGATGAGCCTACCTAAACATTACCTGGTCTCTAATGTACAACTGACCTGCACTACTTGGTATACCTGCTGTACATACTGTGGACCCAATTGCAAGAAACTGCTTTGTACTTTACCATCTATTTCCTTTTTATGAAGTCACTGCTTTGTTTTGTGTAGTGCTAATTTCTTCTCTGTACATATGGCTTTGTTTTATATACTTTGTATTCCTTTCAGTGTCATCTCATGTGTATTGTACAGTGCTGATTGTCATTGTACATTGCTTTGTATTATGTATGCTATATATGTATTCCACATTCTATATTCCTTTTCCTTCTGTACCTTCCCCTGGGTCGCCCCTGAAAACAGGACTGCACAGTCTCAGCGGGCTTACCTGGTTACCAAAATTCAGATTAGAGGTGGGGTGGACCAGCATAGGGTGTTCAATATTTTTTTTTAATTTTACACCAGTATCTTTGAACTATGCTTCCAACAATGCAGTCCCTCAAGATCCAAGTTAAGGAGATGTCTAGTGGATCCATATAGTATGGAGTCATCGGCATAAAGCTGTACTGATGTCCCTGTGCAATTTCGAGGAGTTTAATTTATAAAAATGGAAAATGGGGAACCTAGTATGGTATGGGACCCCATCAGTAATGGGGAAATAGAGGTGACTTGGCACAGAGGTGAAATAGACCTCTAACTCTCATAGAATAATCAATATCATTACAAGGACTTTTGTAACAAGGAGTGGGGACTCTTATCTGACTGTACAGGTCTTATGTAAGAGCACACAGACCATCGGTCCCCCTTCTGTTCCTTTACTTGTACTTAAGACAGGACATTAATTTTGTTAGTGTGTTCAGAGAAGAATTGCAAAGCAGATTCCCCAAGGCTAAATATCATACAACCAAAGCTTAGCAGAATTATATTTACACAAAGGGGTGATATTCCAAATATTTAACTGCCCAGAAATCGCCACACAAAGCAATATAACCTTTTGAGGAAAGGTCGGCTAACAAGACTCAACAAGCCACTACAAACTGAGGGCAAAAACATAGTCCATTAGAATATGCAACATCTTACTGCAAAATTAACAGCTTTTGAAGTATTAAAAGACCTTTATGGTAAATACATAGGGTCCCTTCCAGTATGAACAGTGTGGGAGACTGTCACAATGGGCTAACTCTTAAGTCTAATGGTTGCCCAGTTACCAAAGTGCAGTATGCATATTTATGGAACATGGAGGCGAAGTGCCTGAGGTGAAGGTGCTTTAGCTGGGACATAAACCCAGGCCACCTGGAATAGCATTCCAGCTGTGCTGTCAGCTGTATCACCAAGGCAGCAGTATTCCAGGTGGTCTAGGTTAAAGTTCCAACTGAGCAGCTCCTCTGTTCCATAAATATGCATGCTGTACTTTGTAATTGGGTGGGTTGGGGAAATTTAATCTTTGCAACACCAGGTTGTACATTGGATGAAGAGTAATGTGGTCTGGGATGGCCCTGTTTCCAGTTGCCTTGGTGACACAGCTGGTAGCACAACTAGAATGGTATTCTGGGTAGCCTGGCAAGTTCCAGCTAAGGCACTTAATACTTTTCTCTCCTGTATGTATTAAATATGTACATCACACTTTGTGATGGGAGGGAGGAATACATGTGCCATGCATTTGGTCATTCATTCTTTATAAACTAAATCACCCCTAGATGGTATGGACTCCGAATTGGACTCTGACTGAATATGGTAATCTAGGTGCAGCCTCACAAAGGATTCATACAAAATATACTAAAATAGGCAGACTACCTTACATTTTATAGTCTGATGTGCAGTGCCCCTGATCCAGAGATTAAACTGGGCCCAATCACCCATCCCCCTACAAACCTGACCCTCTCTTGAAACCCCCTCCCCCAAACCATCTTGGACCCTGTCCACACTACACCGAAAAAATCCTCTAATGTAAGGCCTTGTCCACACTACGCCTCTAACGTTAGAGTGCCCAAACTGTTACTGCAATGGTTTGTATTTACATGTGTAATGTTACAGAAGGCATTTTCATAACTGTTGAAACCACATGAGGTGGTTTCAACACCCGTTATGAAACCGGTCCCACCTCGGTAATGTTACCGGCGGTAGTGTGGATGGGCAGTAACTGTCCCCTGCAGGTCCTGTAGCACAACGCAAACTTCATTGTGGAATTGGGCGCCGCAGTAATGGTTGCCCAGTTCCCAAGGTGTGGACTGGCAGTACCAGTCTCATACCAGTCACCGCTGCAGTGTGGACACATTGTACCACTCCCCAGCTGTAACTGAGTCTGAGAGGTGTAGTGTGGACGGGGCCTTAGAGGGTCCAAACTGTTACCATAGCTATTTGTGTTTACACTGATAATGTCAGTTTTCAAAACTGTTAAACTGGTTTTGGGCTTGTCTACACTACACAAGTAAAATCCTATAATGTTCAGTGGTAGGATGCACTGCAATGTTTTGGCCCTGTCTACACTGCACTGAAAATCTAATGTTTTGAAACCGATACAGATAGAAAATATTACAGTACATCCACACTATCACTGAGAACATTTTGAAAACATTACTGGAGTTTACTTGTCTAGTGTGGATAATGTTAAAAGGCTTTGAAACCATTGTTGCAACCACCTCAACAGGTTTCTGTAAGTTACGAAAACGCTTTCTGTAATGTTACCAGTGTAAATGCAAGCCATTAAGAGAACTGTTTGGACCCTCTAACGTCACAGAGGGCATTTCCAAGGGTAGTGTAGACAGGGCCTTTCAGTCTGTAATGGTTTCAAAATGTTGTTTTCAGTGCAGTGTGGACAGGGCCTTAACTACCATAGATCATTCTAACCTGACACTAGCACCTTCTGACCATCTCGAATCTTCCATGAGTTCACCACATCTTAAGGACTGTGCCCTCTAGTCTCATCCCAGATCCTCAATGTCCACCTTCATTATACCATTTGGGTACTAACTACATGTTGACCTGGCTTGGTCTCTCCTATGCCCTGCCCTCCTGTCCAAGAATCATCCTTGTTGCCCTCATCTGGATTGCCTTGAGCTGGCTGATGCCCCTTTCTCAGGTAGGGGCTCCAGCATTGCAAGCCATGATCTGTGTGGATGCATTACCATTACAGCAGCATTATGAACCTCCACCTTTCTACTCACAAACTCCCAAGTAATGCAGCCTAGCATTTTCTTCTCTCTCTTCTCCTCCCTCCTCCCCCAACAAAAATATAGTGTATCCTTTTGCAGCTAGGCTTATTTCCATCCTGCTCCTCTGCCTGTCCCCTGCATCCCCTAGGACTTGCTGTCTGGCCCATTTACCCCAAAGCTTCCCACTATGCTGGGGTCAGGAGAGAGAGAGGGCTTTCCCCACCCCCCCAACTGAAATCCAACTATCTGGTTCTAGTCATTTTTCATGGTGGCATGGCAGTTGAGGGATCAGCAGGTAGGGCTTAATGAATGCTTGCCTTGTTGCCAGTTTTCCTGCAGTTTCCTCCAATTTTTCCCCATGCCCATGTTGATGGAGTGCATGCATCAGCACATGTGCAAGGAGGCATATGCACACCAGTCCTGCAGCAGGTCCCACACTACCACTGGGCCACCACCCTGTGGTGGCCATTGGGTGTCTGTAGTCCTCCCTCCCCAGAAGAGCATAACATGGGGTGCTTGGCCTCACCTGACTGAACCTCAATGTCTTGTGCTCATTCACAAAGGTCGCTGGTGGGAGCAAAATGTGGCATCCAGTACCTCAACTGTAGGTGCCACCAGGCCTGACATGGCCTAGCATTCTGTTTTTTGCCTTGACTGCTGCCATCCTATACTGGTCACTTTATGGTCAGTAGTGATGGCTATTCCAAAGTCCTTCTGCTTGTGACCTTGACCCCTCCTCCCAAGGTTGTAATCTGCCCTTGAGTTCATTTTCCTGTGTGCATGTGGCACTCAACTTTGCAAGGCAATTGACTAATAGTTTGTGATCAACAGTATCAAAAGCTTTGCTGAGGTCCAAAAAGACTGCCAGTTACCTTCTTAGCATCTATAGCAGAGATCCAATCATTGGTTACTTTTGCTAGTGCAGTGATTATGCTTTGATTAGCCCGGAAGCCGGATTGAGCTGGGTTAATGAGAAGGTTTCCAAGTGAGATTTTAACTGAATATGGATCAGTTTTTTGAACTTTAGAAAGGATAGGCAATATGGATATAGGCCTATAGTTTACATCGCATGGGTCCCCAGATTTAAATAGAGGGAGGATATGTGCCGATTTCCAGCAGGACTGCACAGTAGCAGATGTAATGGAAAGATTGAAGATGTGGAGAATTGGGGCAGTGAGATGGGTGTAGCCTGACCTTAAAGTGTTCCAAGCCATCGTCCCCTGCGCTTTTTTTGGTGTCTAAGTTAAGAGAATCTTCTACTTCTTTAAGTTATCTCGCGCAGTTGGAAGGGGCTGGGTGCAGGACTAAATGTAGGGGAAGGGGTATGCTGGCTCACCACAGCACCAGCATAAGGTGACGAGTCAAAAGCTAATCCAGCTGTGGCAAAGTGGGAGTTAAGTTCCTCCAGGATTAGACTTGTTTTTCACAATCTTGCCACTTGCAACTATCTTTGTTGGGACAGAGGGGGCCATGGGCCATCCTTCTATAGCTTTGATAGTCTTCCATATTTTGAGGGTTACCTTTAGCTTGTTTGAGAGTGGAAATATAATAGTTAGCTTTAGCAGAGTGAAGTTTTTTCAGTTGTTCCTGGCTGTTCTAAAGGCCTGCCAATCCAAAGATTCTTTGGAATGTCTAGCTTTAGCCTAGAGCTTATCTCGAGCTATAAGGGCTGTCTTGAGATCCGAGGTGAACCAGGGGTTGGAATTGTTCCGTACCCTTACTTTGATGAAAGGGGCATGTTTATTTATTATTGTAGTGAGTTTGTCATTAAGGATGTAAGCTGCCTTGTTGACATCTTTGGCTAGGTAGAGATCTTGCCATCTGATCATGCTCAGGTCAGATAGGAAGTTTACTGCACTGAATTTGCGAAAGGATCTTTTTGTTATAAAGATGGGTTGCGGCCAGGCCTTAATTTGAGATCTTATGCAAGCAACAATTCCATGATCGCTCATGTAGTTGTGAAACACTGCCAAATGAGTGTGGATGGGTGGTTAGTACCACATCTAGAATGGAACTTTGGCAGTATTTAGAGTGTTGTTCCTAGTGGGTTCACTGACTAATTGCCCAAGACCTAGCTCGTCACAAAGGGATTCGAGGCCGTGTGATTTAGGTGACAGCCACTCCATATTTAGATCTCCTAGAAATATTGTTTCAGTTTTTGCATCTACGAACATGGATTTCAAAAGATTAAGGACTTCATCACCACTAGACGGGGGTCTATAGCCACCTAGGATAGTGATACATTCAGAGGAGGGGAGATGAAGGCTCAGCGAAACTCAAATTCCTTGGCTAGAGATTTGCAACCAATATTGGTGACTGAGTACTTAGATTTGGTGTAGATAACCACACCCCCACCTCTAGACCTCTATCTGCTCTAAATAAATTGTAGCCCTGCAGTGATATTTATTGATCAGTGTTCATCTTTTTTAACCATGACTCGGTAATTATAAGGTCAGGGTTAACGTGTGCAGCCCAGGCTTGCAGCTGTACAAGTTTTTTAGGCAGGCTTAAAATGTTGACCATCATTTTGAGACCTGTGGCCTCAGCAAAATCGATAGGAGAGGTAAGTTGGGGGTTGAGCTCGACATTTCCTGAGCAGAGAAGCAGAAGTATAACTTTCTTTAAGGAACTTGTGAAATGGAGACTGCTGTTTTGTTTCTTTAAAGCAACCCATATCATTAACTGCTGAAGGCGGCACCACTGTAATGACAGTTGATCATGATCAATGTAAGTGCTTGAATAGACATAGGTGAGGACGGTAGCAAGGTGGTGCAGGCTAACTGAGGAATAGGCTAAAGGGAGAGGAGAATGACATAGTGTCTGCACGGTGAGACGTTATAACATTAGGTATTAATAAGGTACATTAGAACTGAATTGCATTGAGGTACTCAAGTGCACTGTATTGCTGAGAACTCTGCACCTTAGGAACAATAAAAACACAAGGAGCCATGGTCCCAGATTGAGTGGTCTCGTGATTTGTATTAGTGCAATATTTTCTAGGCAAGTAATTTGCCCACCTAGGTACTCACTTAAAACCTAGATGAAAAATACAGCAGAAGAGGAACAAGGAGAGCAGGAGAGCAGCTTAGTTAGTGGCGGGGCTCAAGAGATATTCACACAGGGCAGTCTTATTGGCCACACTCTGATACCAATCATTGGTTGGCAGCAGTCTAAACTAGGCCAATGAAGCAGTAATATGATGTAGGGCCGGATAATGAGTGTATTTAAAGAAAGGAGGCATGGGAGAGGGGTGGTGGGGTGGGAAAATTTCAGGTCAGTGACAGCTGAGAAGTCCAGAATAGAAGGGAACACTAACAGGCTATGAAGGTGCTCCAATCCAAGAAAAGCAGGCAAGCGGGCGTACCAATCACAATCCCCCTATGGCAGTGCTGCACGAATCCAGGGTGCCCAGGCATGCTGGCTGTCTGCAGAGGATTCTATCAGTATCTATTGGTATGACAGCGCAGCATAGCTAATAGGGTGCTCAGCGTCTATCTGACTTGAGTCTGAAGGGTGGATGGCAGACACTGAGGGCTTCCTGTTTTCAGCTGCAGAGCTGTCGCACAGGCAGTTTTAAGGAAGTTGTCAGCCTGTTGAGTGAAGCTTAGGGGAACCTCAACTACAACCACCCCTTGTAGCAGCACCAGGAAAGAAGTAGAATGATAATGCAGGCCATATTGCCCACAAATGAGTACAGTGATTTATGTAGAAGACCAAGAATCCCTCTAGTGGCAGGTCTGTATAACCTGCTAATGGAAAACTAGCCACTAAAAATACCCAACTTTCTTCCCCCTCCTTAATCCCTTCTGCAGTTTGTAGTTCCTTTCTAGTCATGGCCTGCCTGACTATTCTACTTGTCTTCATAGCTCTCTCCAAGTAGACTCCCTTGTCATCCTTCCAGGTCATCCTGCATGTCTTGTATGCAGCCTTCTTATCCTAGACTACTGAACTTGCTTCAAACCAACTACGTTTACAGGCCTTGGAATTCTTTCCCTTCTGTTTAGGCATGTGTTTACATGTAGTGACTGCACTATTTCTTCCCTTATCACTTCATTGATCCACACTCTACAAGGCTAGGTAAGTGTCCTTTCAAAATCACTGCCATCCTCCTTGAACCTTGACTCCCCAATTAGGCTCGGTACATTTAAAGCCCTCGCTGGAAAACTAAGCATGGGAGACATGTTCTACTCTGTACAATTCTCTTCATACTGCACTCTGTTCAGATAGCATTGCTCACCAAGATTACTGGCCAACTGTTTTCGTATAATACAAGTAATATTACTATTCTGCATTAGACTTTATCTATGCCTATTTTGTCTGGTGTTGCTCCACTAATGTAGTATACTCTTTCTTGATTTATGTATGCTGTCCTACCTAGGCTCTTGTCTTCAATGAGCTCTCTCAATGGAGCCTTGACCTGGTGAAATGAATACAAAATCCCTACCATCAGGCCATAGTTCGCCTTCCTGAAATCTAGCACATTGGTTCAGTCTGTGAACGGGGAGAAGAGAAACCAAGACCAAACTATCCTGTCCTCCACCACCACCACTGTGATATCCTGGACATGATCAGTTAAATACCAGGTTCAGCATGGCTTCCTCCATGTCAACTTTAGTTTCGTGCACCAGAAACCTGTCAGATTGTCATGTAACAACTGGCTCCAGGCACAGGTGATAAGACAGGAGACACCAATCTACCTTGTTTCAAAATTCTAATTTTTCTGATGCTTTTTTCTGGCACAAGTACATTCTTAAATTATTCTAATAATGCTTCCATATATTTATCCTGTTATGTAATCCAGCTAAGACATACAGGATGGCAGCAAGGAAATTGGCTCTAACAATTGCAGTAGGTGGTATTATTCAAGGCACTTTACCTAATCACATCTAAAGTCCTCACCATTCTGCATGTACTTCTGAGTTTGAATGGCATTCTTGTAAGTTTTTTATGTATAGAGATTTAATTTTTGTCCTGAGCACACTCAAACTGCAACTTTTGAAAGCAGATAAAACCAAGAAGGCATGGCAACCCCTATATTTCTGTTTCCATATTCACAAATGGAATAATAGATACCCAATAGTGTATTACCAGGCAGTAATCTCATTGAAGTTTTGGGGACTTGGAACCTTGAGAGCGAAGCTCAAGAGGTTCCCAAAAGTCCCCAAACTGATGAGATTACTACCTTAATACACCCAAAGTATAACTTTTATATGGATTCAGTTTCTCTTGTAAGGAGCAGTTGGCTGCTGTAGAAAGACTGTTCTAGACGACCACTGCACTGTCTCACTCCTCACATACGGTACTGTCTTGCTCTCGTAACCTGTCCCACGGCCAGGCACAGACTCTTCTGTCGAGTGGAAAAGCTTGTTTTTTAGTAAGCAGACTTACCTTTTCTTTCCTTTTCCCCCAGAATGCAGGATCAACTGGATAGTTCCATTTTTTTCTGTAGGAATTAAAATGAAGATCTGTTGCAATTTTGTCTCACTAAGCGAGAGATGGCCACCATGTTCAAAATGTTCTGCCTGTCCAAAGAGTGGCCAATCATGAGCCACGCTTGCAGACGCTAGTGTTTGACACTGGCAACATAGCGTGCTGTGGGAGAGCTTGCACTTGCACTGTTCCATTTTTATGATACTATTGTTCAGATCTCCAAAAGATACTATCGTTCAGAGTCCGTATTAATATCAGTTGCCAAGTATGGAATCACTTCAGGGACTATGCTAGGAGTATTTTTTTGTATGCTTTACAATACCATTTTCAAAATCCATATACTAAAACCATATTCTACATTCTGTCAAGTTTCATTTTCTGAAAATGATGTGTTTAAAATGGTTTTGCGTATAGAAACAAATATCCCACCTTTTTTGTTTTGGGAGGGATATCTGTTAGAGGGGGGTCATAGTATTGGTAACTTACTGTTTCTGCATTTGTGGAAGAAATGAAGCAAGCCTCATGATATGTCTGTTTCACACTTTCTCACTCGTTATTAAAACATTTATTGAAAATATTTCACCAGGAAAGGCACGCTGAGCAAAAAGATGCTCGTCTCATGGGGGGAGGGGTTACAGAGGAGGCAGGTATACATACAATAGTTGAGTTTAGCAGTAGTGCAATACAGATAATGTACATGGTTTGGAGGGATTACATTTGAACTTGTTACATAAGGAGAACAGAACAATGATCAACGACAGGGTATACATATGGGTACAATGCAAGGTAAGAACAATACAGAGCATGCACATCAGGGACAGGTTAAACATATCCTGGGTACACAATGAGGCAATACACGAATTACATAAGTGCCAGTAGCAGAACTAGTGTGCCAGAGCAGAACTTGAATGCCAGTAACAACTTGAGCTGCAGTGGGATGCACCAAGTTGACAGTAGGAGCTGGAGAGCAAAAATGGGGGGGTAGAGGAGGAGTGGACTAGTACACATTGGATGTGCAGATGGGTAGGTTTAGGTGAGATGGGAGGGAGAATGGTGTTAAGGCTGAGGAGCGTGTTAGGAAGGGGGAGAGAAGGGAGATGTTAGGAGTGAGACGAGGGAGTAAGAGGGTAAGTGCATAGGGCAGTATATAAGCCAAACAATTGGGCGATGGTCAGGCACTAGGGGGCAATGGGGGAGAGAAGCTGTTGCACGCCATCTGACCCCTTCCAGATTTAGTCAAGATTTTTTTCCATAAAGAGGGAATATATTTCACCAATGTAACTTAAAAACAAGCATGGCAATTTTTTTTTTTAATTTAAATGTAACATCATGTAGTGACCAAAAATTTGACTTGACATGAGGCTGCTGTTACACCAGGAAATGTCCTTGCAAAGAACTCCTCACCCTCATGAAGAGGGACTGAAGGGGCTCTGCCCATAAATTGTCCCCTTCCCCAACCTTGTGGAATGAATGAAGTTGCCTGCCCAACCGATGTAAGATTTTGTCTAGAACCCTGTAACTGTATTACTACACTAACCTACAGAGTTTCAGAAATCCCAGTATATTCTGGGACTCCAACTCCCATCTCAGCACCAATACTCAACTAACTTCCCCTTCAGGACTTTTCTTAACTAACTTTCCTCCCCGTGGGCCCCCTGGTTGGCTCCCTTTTCCTGGCATCCTTATTCTTCCAGCCACTGTCCATTCTGCACCAGTCATCGCCTTGCTGCCCCATGGCATGCCCCCTGTGGCAGGGAGCCCCCTAAGGTGCCCTCGGATGGTGCATTGTATTGGACAGTCATCAAGTCACTTGACCCGGACTGCCATTTTCTTTTCTAGCAGCAGTGTGCAATGCCAACTGTGGGTGTGCCATGCACACGTCTACATGCAGCATGCTTGCCTGCTGCTGCACCTCTGTGCCCCACTGTACTGGAGCAGGTGTGCCAACACCCAGCCTCCACTAGGTGTTGGGCAAATGCCAGCCACTGTTCCCCACCTTCCCTGGGAGAGGAGAGCTGTCCTCCAGACACTCTATCCTCACACCCTGGCCAGACACCACCAATTCACTCACATTGCAAACA
Source organism: Neoceratodus forsteri (assembly GCA_016271365.2). NCBI lineage: Eukaryota > Metazoa > Chordata > Ceratodontiformes > Ceratodontidae > Neoceratodus > Neoceratodus forsteri. The sequence goes on along the minus strand of CM057449.1, from coordinate 454,787,822 downwards.
TGGGTCACCAGCATGGCAGGTGAGGTATCGCTGCCTCAGTCCTTCATGCTACTGGGACAACCCCTTCAGGACTTTTGATGGAGACTGCTGAGGTAGCCATGGCACTTCACAAATTCCCAGACCTGTCAGCCCTCTAATTCCCCTCCAGCAGTCCCCCTAGCCAAAGGTCATGTGCTTCCTCCTACCTCCCCTTGCTCCACCCACCCTCTGCCTTGTCAGTCCCCTCAACCCAGGGCCTTGCTCCACTCCCCTGCCATCCACCCGCCCCTTGTCTGCTACCCCTCTTTTCCCCCTTACTATTTCAAGAGAATCTCCCTCCAGGATAACTTTAAACTCCCAAGGGGCCTACCCAGTCAGGGTAGTCCGGGCTGTGATGACTTCTCTGTTTCTCATTTTGTTTCCTTGGTGATCACCAAACTCTCTCCTATAATCTTGCCCCAACTACCTCTTGCATGCCTCTCCCCTGGAAGTCTGACAAGGTAGTTCCAATTTTCAAATCTGGTGACTCCTCTTCCCCCATCTGACTATTGCCCTATATCCATTCTCCTTCACCTTAGTAAGCTCCTTGAACAGGTTGTTCACCAGCAGCTATACCTTTAACTACAATATCTTGTGCAACCAGCAGCATGGTTTCCACAGGCTCCATAGCACCACTACTGCCCTGGCCTTATTTACAGACCACAGCTTAATCTGGTTCAAGGTCAGTTGGCATTAATCTGTATCCCACTCCCAGGGTCGTGCCTGAAAATAGGCAGGATTTGTCTAGTGCACTTACCCAGTCAACAAAAACAAAACTAAATATCCTCAAATATGGACCATGGGCATGCCACTGGTGCAGTCTTCATAGACCTATCAGACCTTTGATCTTGTAAACCATACTCTCCTCAAAGCTACACCATCAGCTGTCCCGTGTGCACCACTAACTAGTTGCAGAGCTACCTCTCTGATTGCTCCCAATCTGCATCAGCACTGCCTCATCTCTTGCCCTGCCAGTCTTCTCCACGGTACCCCAAGGCTCTATCCTGGGTCCCCTGCTCTTTACGATATTTGTGACTACCCTCTCCTCAGACTCTCTCCTGCAGATCCCTCCTTTACATGGATGACATTCACTTGCACAGTGACCAATCCCTTCCACTCGTATCCTCTGTCCTCACCAGAACTATTGTGTTGCCCGAAACTGTCTACTCCAATCTGATGCTGACTGATGCCAAAACAAGGCTATGCTCTTTGGGTTTAAACCATGCCTAGCCAGAACCCTTAAAGCTAACTCCTCTCCATATTCTCCCTATCGATGGCACTGCTCTTGAAGTCATTCAATCTTTCAAATACTTGCTGGTTACACTCAATCCCACCCTCATTCACTGACCATATAAATCTAGTAGTCCATAGAATAAATCTGTCTGTGCAGCATATCTTGTTAAACTATCTGAGGCACACCCTGGTCATTGCTAGTGCCAACCTGCTCCCCAATTTACTCTCCCAAATTACTAGTGTCTCTGCCTTTGCCACTTTGCCCTGTCTGCGCCCTATTACACTCACCACTGTAACCTATGGCACCCTCAGATGGCTTTCATTGCAAGGTTGGTTTAATGGTTTTTTTTTTTTACCCTTGGTTGCCTCACTGATATCACTTTGTAGTGGCCCTGCTCCCCCCTTTTTTCCTCTCTTGTGAGCACTGCTCCACTCTGGAGTCTCGGATCCTCTTCCTCCCCTGGTGAATGAGAACCTCTACCAAAATGGGTGACGTTGCCCTATTGGTTGAGGCCCCCTCACTTTGGAATACGCTCCCTGCACCCCTCTGATCATCCAATTTGCATCACCTTTAAGCACAACCTTAAATCCTGGCTCCTTGTTAGACACTTGCAACTGCCTGCATAGATAGCACCTCCCCCCACCCAAGCTTTGTTCTCCTCATCCAATCTGTCTAGACTAGTTTCTCCTTCTGTTCATTTCTGCTGAGATACTTTAGTTGGGCTCTTTCACTGGGGTGGGGGTGGTGGACTCCTAGTTTCCCTTGGGTCATGTTATTCCTGAGTGCTTGTTGAAACTGCATAGCGACTACCAACTGTTTACTTGCTTCCTTGTAGCATTTTTAATTTTTCTGTTACAGCAATTTTTTTCACAGCTATTTCATTGCTATGTCCTACCACTGTCCTTGAATTTATTTTTACTAATTTTTCTGTTTGTACCTTAGTTTGTAATGCCTCTTGGCCGGCTGTGCCTGCAAACTGTCCCTTGGACCAGTGCACTTACCCAGTTATGAAAGTCATAAATAAAATTCTGTCATTTCATTTGGGTTTTAATAGCCTCAGTGAGTGCAGGTTCTGCTTTAGTCTGGAAAGTGCCATTTTAGAACAGCGTGATGTAGTTTCGATGTTCCTCTTGGCCACAGAGCTTTATAGCAGAATATAACTGTTGCACAAAATAACCATTATATTTCTAAAATGGTTCTGAACTGCAACTCTGCCATCAAACGCCAACTAGGATAACTAAAAGGCCTGGATAGCTAGAACAGCAGAATTTGAACTAGTATCTATGAAGAAAATCTACTTCTGCAGGGAATGACTTGTAGATTCAGCGCAGATTCCTTTTTAAGGGAAACTACCCTCTGCTATTCCTGATTCTAGCCCTTTTTTTGACCAAATGCTGCCCTCCCCCATGCTTTGTCACCTTGGCCTCCTTCCTTTCCCACCACTCTCCCCGTGCTGTTTACTACAGGTGGTTGATCACCTTCCCTGCTGAAAACCTCACCCTAAGCCCCCTTCTATTTGATCGCTCTGTACTACCAGAGTAGGGCTGTCTACCCCTTCCTCTGGGGGGGAAACACTGGATGCTGTGAATCTTGTTGCCCCAATTCAGTTTAAATTTAAGCTCCTATTTATATATTACCCCAGTCTCCTTAGCATCCCGGTTTCCCTCCTTTTTGGGTGCAACCTATTGGGTATGTAGGTTTGTCACCCCATGGTCCCCTAAATATCAAAATTACTTCTTCTTAAACAATTGGCTCAGCCAAGCACAAAATTCTATTTGTTTCCTGGTTGTGCTGGCTCTAGGTACTTGCAACACTTCAAAGGTTACTGACCTTGCCACCCCCTTGCAGACCTGACCTACCAATCTAAGTCTCAGACTTTCCCTAGCTCACATCTGGCTAAATCGTTAACTTGGTAAATGATCACATGTGGCTTTCCCCTTATCCACTGGTTCAGGTGGGCTTAACCATCTATACACTCTATCTTGCTGCACTCCCCACTCCTGGCCCATCTTATTCCATTTTTGCCATTTAATTTATCATATCTGACTCTGCCTTTGCTCTACCCCTCTACCCACTGCTACTAATACCTTATCTGTGTACTGCCTCTTGCTTCTATTCCCTCACCCCACCACCTCTGTCTGCCTAATGTACCCCCTCTTCTCTAATTCTCCCCCCCCCCCAGCTCCAACTGAACTTCTCTACTCTAAGGCTGCCCCTCTCCACCTGTTTTTGGCCTATAACCCTGTTTTCCCATTTTGGACTGCAGTCTCTTCCAACCCCTACTTCACACTACCTGCTCATCTGTGTCCCATCTAGATCCCCCTGTCTTACAGTAATGACCAGTTGGAAGAGATTTCATTCTGGTACCACTGTTCTTCACTCTTTCTTTCCTCCTCCTCTCTTCCCCCCAAATCCCACTGAACCCATCCTCTCAAACCATGGTCCTCAATTTCTCTTCTTACCTCACCCTTTGAGGCTGTGGGTTCCAGTGCAATCTGTTTCCAACCCTCCCTACACTCGCTGTACTACATGATTCTACCCCAGGCCCATCACAATTCTCATGTCTCCCTGCCAATATTCCAGTATACCCAACTTCTTAGCAGCTGCACCTCAACCATCAAGAAATCTAGCCTCCTACAATATAGGCCTCTTGTACAAATTGTGCATTCAGTTGAGCTTTCACACTAGCTATGAGCTAATACTAGTAGTAGAATTTTTTTATTTATATTAAGCGCCCTTCCCAAGCTCAGGGCGCTTTTACAATAAAAACAAATAAAATCAAATTTAAATAATTCAAACAACCATACAATATACTTATTCAATATGTTCCAGCAAAAGCTAAAGAAAATAACAGTTTTTAATTGTTTTTTAAAACCTTCAACGGTTTGGTATTCTCGTATCTGACTAGGTAGAGAATTCCACAAGGTTGGTGCCATATAGGCAAAAGATCTACCTCCTGACATCTTTAACTGTACCCTGGGAACCTCTAGCAATCCCTCATCAGAGGAAGAAGAGAGTGGGCAGGACAGTAAGGCACCAAGAGCTCTTTCAGGTCAGTGGGGTCCCAAGTCATGCAAGGCCTTAAGGTCAACAATGCGACCTTGAAGGTAATCCGCCACTGTACTGGCAGCCAATGTAAATCCGCCAGCACAGGTATTTATATGGCTAGATATTGAAACTCCCATCAACAACCTGGCTGTCGCTGCTCTGCACCAGCTGCAAGCGACAGATACCCACCCCCGCAGCCCTTAGATAGAGAGCATTGCAGTAATCAAAGCGGCTGGTGACAAAGGCGTGGACCAAAGTTGGAAGATCTTCCGATGGAACCAAGTGTTTCACCAGGCAATATTCCTCAGATGATAAAAGGCAGATTGACTACAGCCGACACTTGCATCTTCATAGTCAGGCTTTCGTCAAAATTACTCCCAGGTTATGTACTTGGCCAGGGCCAGAAGCTGAGCCCCAAGATATAAGCCGAGGGTTTCCCGTCAAGCCCCTGTTATCCTCCCTCCAGGGTCCACAACCAACACCTCAGTTTTCCTGGATTCAACCTAAAGCAACTAGCACTCATCCAATCCTGAATCTCCAGAAGACGCTTGTTAAAATAGTGATGGGATCCGACTCCTGATCAGGCATAAAGACAGATAGAGTTGAGAATCATCAGCATAACAATGAAACTCAACATACCGTCTTATAATGTCCCCAGTGGAAGCATATACACCTGAATAACATAGGGGACAGCAACCGACCCCTGTGGGTACCCCACAGGGCAGATAGTGAGGGCCCAGGTGTTCACTCCCGATACCACTCTCTGGGATCTGCCTCCAAAAGATCGAAACCAACTGTGGACTGCCCCTCAGGCTACAGAAACTGCAGGCGTCGAGCAATACCCCATGATCCACAGTGTCAAATGCTGCTGAGATCTAAGAGAACCAAGATAGAACGGGTCCTCTGATCTCTTGCCATCAGGAGGTCATTCAATACCCGAATAAGAGCCGTCTCTGTACTGTGCCGCTTCCTGAAGCTGGATTGGAGAGGGTCATAGATATTGTGGATAGATAAATGATCCTCCAGTTGCAGAGCGACCACCTTCTCGATAACCTTCCCTACAAAAGGGAGGTTAGAGATTGGATCTATAATTTGCTGGGCAGTCGGGGTCAAGAGAGGGCTTTTCAAAGGGTGTATTACCGCTCTCCTTTAAGGGATCTGGAAAGATCCCTCTCTAATGACACCACCACTATCCCAGCCAGGACTGGGCCGATAACATCTACACCCCACCACCAGGTGAGTAGGGCCTGGGTCCAACTTACAATAGGTCGGTCGCGAGAGTCTGGATAATCCTCACAATATCTATTACTGCTGGTAGTCTAAAGGTAGACCAGTACAACTGGGCATTAGTACCACCGATTGATCAGTACAATGCTCAATAGAAAGATACTGGCTGATCTCATCCTGATGGTGGATACCTTGTCAGCGAAGAATTTGCAAACTCCTCACATTGTACCTGTGATAATGCTCTACCAGTCTGGAGACGGACTGGATTGCACAGTCTGTCCACAGTCCGGAAGAGCTGGGATGGTCTATTCTTAGCTGCAGCAATCTCCCTAGACAGGAACTCTGCCTTCTTATGGGAGTTGCTGATTAATAAATTTATAATGTTCTAACAATACAAGTCTATCCACCTCTAGTTGAGTTTTTCCTAGCGTCTTTCTAATCTTCGTCCCTTCCTCTTCCACTCACGGACCTCCCGTCAAACCAGGGAGCCCCCAGGTGAAAATGCGAGGACGAACATGAATTGGAGCTATGGCATCCAGGGCCGCAGTCACAGCCTTATAGACCAAGACCAGCGGCCCTGGATCCCACCTATCCCTGGAAAATCCGAGGAAGTCCAGCTCCGTCCATCAGGCCCTCTGAGTAATCCCTCTTAAAGGACGGAACTGTATTAACTCCTGGGTGCAGGCCTGTTTTGGGAGCCGCAAATCTGAACCTCAGGGCGTGATGGTCAGACCATCCGACTGGCTCCACCTCCACATCAGATATCTCCATCCCCAGATGGAAAACCAACCAATGTATGCCCCCCTCATGGGTTGCAGAAGTAATTACTCGTGACAGGCCCAATGAATCCATTAATTGGAGGAGATTTTGACCAAATGGCGAGAGTTCATAGTCGACCCAGGCATTGAAATCCCCCAGAATTATCCATCTGGGAGATTCCAATACCATGTCGGCGACTAAGTCCGCAACCTCTTTCAGGAACTCCCTCTCATCCTCTGGTGGACGGTAGATAAGAAGGGTCCTGTAGCCTGCACCTGCACCCACTATGCATTCAAAGGTATTGGTATCACCAACTGGCACTTCCTTGAGATCCAGATCTTGTCTAAAATAGGCAGAAACTCCCCCGCCCCTCGGTCCCTCTCGGGCGGTGAATCACCAAGAACCCAGCCAGAACATGGAGTCCAACACAGGGCCAGATTTACATCTAGCCAGGTCTCGGTGATGCAAGCCAGGTCGACTGAGAAACAAGATCAGCAATCACTGCAGTCTTGTTCTAATCGACCTGGCATTGCTTACACCGCCTCGAAAAGGGACGGAAATCCAAGGGTGATCCCACTTCCGCCTGACACACTCCAAGTCAGTGCCCTTGGGTATGGGAACCAGGCAAGGAGGACCTCGCCCAGCACCCATTTTGCCCCAGGGCGCTCAGCCCTTACTGTCCGTATCCGCTTCTCTTCTCCCAGTCCCCAAGAGTTCCAAGATCCCCGTATCCTTCTACTTTTAGATCTTACAATGCCAAGATTTCGGCATCTAGCATAAACCTCCACTGAAAGTGGAGGTAATTTAAAGGGACGGAGATCCCGGAGTCTTGAGGGGGAGTACTGCCTAACCATTTTACTTAAACCCCAACACATATTTTAAACCAATTTTATTTACTCTCATACAAACAATCCTCCCACCCGACTTAAATAATAACCAAATCCCCCTTAAAATATTAAAACAATTTTATGCACGACTGAGTCCAACTAATCTAAGCCCAAGATTCCTATCAAATAGCTATCAAACTAAGCAATAATTAACAAAATAAATCTCCCTTCCAGGCAACCAGGAACTCTCACTAACTGGTGCCACTAGATAAAGAAAACTTAATAAGCCAAAAGGAACAAAAAAAAATAAATAAATAATAAACCCCCGAGCTACATCATACACTCACTATGGTAGCCAGGAGGAATAATATGGTACTCTCACTACCATATATAATTAATAAATTGTAATAATAATAAAACCACTAAAAATCAAGGAATCCCAGTCCTGAGCACTCTCACTGCAAGATCTTCCAAAAGGCACAATTCCTGATTCAAAGAGTCTTAAGTCAAAAATAGTCTGTCCACTGAAGAAAATGCTGAAAATATCTTCGGGACTAGCTATATTCCCTTCACTAAAACCCAAAAGGTTATACCCAACCCACCATAAGGCTATAGTGGATACTACGAGACCCCAGTGGAGCTCAACCAAATGGACTCCCAGGGGTTCCCTAGAAGAAAGGACAACCATCCAGTGATGGATGCCCCACCTCTGCACCACTACAGTTGGAAGAGTTAGGATTCACCAGATAGGGCAATAAAAGCAGGGAAATAAATGCAGAGTCCCTAAATCCAGACAGCACCCATGGAGTGGTCCAAAACCAGCGTTAAGGAACTGACTCAAAAGGTTCCACTTTCCTTAGAAACAAAGCCTTCCCAGGATAGTCAAGAATTCAAAGAAAAGCCGAATCAATTTTATCTTCCCAAGCGGTCGATAAAACAAAGCAACCAATCTGCAAACTGCAGCATATCTTCTGGGGAGCTGTACTCTAAAGACGTGTTCTTCCTCCAACGATTATGGGACAAATTACAATGACGGAGGCGGGGGGGCAATAAAATATAGCCGGAGTAAACCCACTAAAAACTCCAGTTTCTCGGAAACACAGATGGTTATTCCCGCTTAATAGCAGAAGGCACGGACAGCCACCAGTCCAAGACAAATGGAGGAGAACCCCCCCCCAGCACAACACCCCGATGCACCACCTCCACAGTTCAAATCCAGCACCATCTAAAGTACTCACGGCCCCAAACAGAATTCAGTCCTTCCTTCAGCAATTCCAAGACCATGAAATTAGCAGCAGACACCAAACAGTCTAAATGATCCTCTGCTCCCACCAGAGAATAATCCAAGATAATGCAGTCAGAAGCAAACTCCCACAGTGGATGAAGAAGTTAAAATCCAGTAAAGACTCCCATTGCCTTATTACGAATCTACCAAGCGAATAAACATAGCGATTGCCGGAGAACAAAACAAACAGACGGGCGTACGAATAAACAAATATATAAACAAATGAAAATAAAAGTGCAAATCTTCCATGAGTACAAACAACTATTTACAAGCACTCCGTATCTTTCAAACTCTTGATAGCTGGCTCAGCTTAGCCGCCATCTACCGCACGCCTCACGTCCCACGTGAGTACTAGGCCTGATCTGCTTGGACTTCTTGAGGTCTGTCTCGGTGGGACTACATTGAATGGTCTGTCTGGTACTAGAACTGAGCATTTGTTTAGTGATACCATATCCGCTTGCTTGTTTTTAAATGCCATTCTAAGAGCAATGGGCATCACTGACCTAACTGTCTTGTTGGGCTTGCTCCTCCCAGTTTTGTTGAATGACTGACTGAGTTTCTGGGTACATAGTCTCCATATCCCAGCAATAGATTGGGAAGGGGGGAGTTGCAAGATTTCTCCTCTGGTCCAGTGGTGCACCTGTGTGGCTTGATCACTTCAGAGTGTGTGTGTGTGTGTGTGTGTGTGTGTGTGTGTGTGTGTGTGTGTGTGTGTGTGTGTGTTCGTTTGATTTTTGGACCTCCACAGAGGAGTTGGTATGTGTGTTTGGTGCTCATAACTGTTCCTTACTGTTTGAATTCTGTATCTGCAGGCTGACCAATGCAGTGGACTACAAGGGTTTCTAATCTTCCATAGCTTTGGAGGTGGTACTGGGTCTGGTTTTACCTCCCTTTTGATGGAACGACTGTCGGTGGACTATGGCAAGAAATCCAAACTGGAATTTTCCATCTATCCTGCACCACGGATCTCCAGTGCAGTGGTAGAACCATACAACTCTATCCTGACCACTCATACAACCCTGGAGCACTCTGACTGTGCCTTTATGGTGGACAATGAAGCAATCTACGAGATCTGCAACCGTAATCTTAATGTTGAGCGCCCAAACTACACCAACTTGAATCGGCTGATAGCACAGGTTGTGTCTTCAGTTACTGCCTCACTGAGGTTTGATGGTGCCTTGAATGTTGATCTGACAGAATTTCAAACTAACTTGGTGCCTTATCCCAGAATTCATTTTCCTCTTACCACATATGCACCAATAATCTCTGCTGAAAAAGCATATCATGAACAGCTCTCTGTTCCTGAGATTACCAATGCTTGTTTTGAGTCTGCAAACCAAATGGTGAAATGTGATCCTCGCCGTGGTAAATATATGGCTTGCTGTCTATTGTACCGTGGTGATGTTGTGCCCAAAGATGTAAATGCTGCAATTGCTGCAATAAAAACCAGGCGTACTATTCAGTTTGTAGATTGGTGTCCCACTGGGTTTAAAGTGGGCATCAACTATCAGCCTCCCACTGTAGTACCAGGAGCAGACCAGGCCAAGGTCCAACGTGCAGTGTGCATGTTGAGCAATACTACAGCAATTGCAGAGGCCTGGAGCAGACTGAATCACAAGTTTGATTTGATGTATGCAAAGAGGGCCTTTGTGCATTGGTATGTTGGTGAGGGAATGGAGGAGGGGGAGTTTTCGGAGGCTAGGGAAGACCTGGCTGCCCTAGAAAAAGACTATGAAGAAGTTGGGTCAGATTCAGTTGCAGCATGTGATGAGGATGAGGATGAGTATTAGGTATATCTTTAGCACTTGGTTCTCTTGTACAAAGATTATAATTGGTACAGACCTATTTAATTATTGAACCTAATTAAAATACTATTGTGAGCACCAAACCTTTGCAAAAAAAAAAAGTGTAAACTACTGTCACTTTAAATTATTTCAGACAAAACAAAACTGTACATGAATAAATGAAGTGTAGTAAATGAATGGTGGTCTCCTCCTTTTAACCACACTAGTGGGAAGTACCGGTCATAATGTTGGGTAAGCATTGCCCATGATCTCCTCTAAGAAATGCTGCCTTGTGGATCAAACTGTACTAACATGGTGTTCTGCCAACTCAAACCAGGCAGCTATTTACTCACTCACGCTCACATACACACAATAACAATACAATAAGTACAGCAAGCCAAAGCTTTATTATAACAAAATATAATACAAAAGGTTATACATCACCGATTCAATAAAGCATCATCCAAGCCCTCTTCCAATGGCTGGGAAGCCCCCTTGTCAGCCTGGCTAGGAGTCTCTTGAACCGGAAACTGGCCCCACAGCGATGCGTCCACCCTGCAGGAGAGGCTTCTAACCAGGCATTGAGAAAGCTACATTTATATCTTATTCTATGCTAAAAATAATCGTGCAGCCCTCAGTGTTGTTTTCCCACATTCTAGAAGCTGGCTGGGCTCCCAGGATGTTGCGAATTCACACCATAAGGACTGCTCAGAATTCCCTACACCTGCTAGGTCACTGTGCTCCAAACACTGGCCGGGTGCCTAGAACACTATGAGCTAAGCAGAAGTTTAAACAAAACTACAAAAACAGGTTGCCTGATAATATGTGACCTTCAAGTCAGCAAAATACACTGTCTGAAGCAAAACATAATAATGAGGCTATCTAAAGACAAAACACCAATTAAATGAAGCAGCATGTAAAATGGAGTCACACAATACAAATGGAGTATAAAATGACATACATTACATGAAATAGCATACAAAATGGAGTGACAATCAACATATTATACTATCACTACATTCGGTCCTTTGATTATTGTGAATACGATTTGTATGATATTGGTACCATAGCAAAATTACTACGAATATAACATAAGTAACAAGTCCAAATAAGCAAGATAATTGTCACTACAGCAATGATTATGATAGGATGTATCAGAATATTTAACACTTTTGTAGCTGATGGAGACCATCCTGTAAAAATATCCACCAATAATGAGTAGTCTCTTGTTGAATCTTGGAACTTAAATCAATCATTTTATTTTAAACTATGTAGTTTGCACCTGACTTTGCACTAATGATTTATTTCTTATTGCCAAATGAGCCTGTATTACATCTGTTTCCTGAATTATCTGTTTAATTTTATTTAATGAGATATTCAATCTTGATTGATCTAAAATATTGGGCTGCCAATACAAAATAAGCTTCTGCTCATTATCAGGGACCTGTGCATTTTACTGTGGTGGATGACATTACAATCCAATGATTACTAGGAATCCATGATTTGAACACGGTCCTCCACACATATTCATTATTACTCATTAAATCACTCTGGGCCTTATTTCTTTGCATTATAGAATACATATGTCGCATTGTGCATTCTGTCCAATCAATAAATCGCGAAATATTTTCTGCTACTCCCATTCCCCATACCTGTGAAGCATTAAATAACTGCAAGAACTCAATCATAATTCACTTAATCTTTGGCATAAGAAAACAGTTGGCATCCATTGAGCTTGTAAGTTAATTAAGCTAAATACATCAATTCCTACTGCCTGAAGCCTGTTAGTCAGTGTTTCTATATCCACACTATTTAAAATTCCCATGCCTGCCCCTGCTCCACTTAATAGCGTATCATACCAAGCTCTTTTATATTTGCATTTTCTACTAAACATAAACGTTATGTTAAAATGGATTACATTTTTCTGATACCGCTGCGCTACTGATGTACATGTGGATGGAACCTTAACTATACTATCATTGCTAATTACAGGATGATTTTTCAACACTGTAATGTGATCTGCCCAAGTAGTTCTATTACTTATTGCAGTAGCATTCATGCAGAATAACGTGTCTATGTCAATCAAAGTAATACTTGCATTGAAAATGTCTGATTCATGCAGCAATCAAGTCTGTTGTACAGTCACCATGCAACTATTCGGTAAGTTGCAGCATTTAATAGCAGTCTTATTCTGCAAAGAGATTTCATCTGTCTCAGAGGCATATTGTCCTGAGCCACCAGTTGTCATCCAGAGATTGACCCTGGTGAAATGTCATGTTCAGTACCACACACTTCTGTCCGGATGGGCAGCTAAAGTTCCCTGGTTCTATCTTTGGTATCATTTTTCCAACTCCAGGTTCCTTTACAACCAGTGTCATTACAGTTAACCCTTTGAATCCTTCCTCCAGGGGTAACTAGCTCTGCCAAATGGACCAAAAGACACACCAGCATTCCTTTTAAAATCCATTGCTGGACCTAGAAAGACACAAATTTCATTATTCTCGAAGATAACATTTATGTGCAGGCACGTATTCCATTTTCTTTCCCTGATCTGATAATTAACACTGTGTTGTCTCGTCCGGTGGCTATTACCTCAGCTGGTTCAGGAGGGCCATTTGGGTTTGTAACCCATATTTTGGCACCATTGTTAAAACCTCCTGTAGATCTAAAACCTTTATCCCCCTTGCTGTTAAGAGTGTGGGGGTCTTGTCCCTTTATAGGGGTCATTTTGTTAACTGAATAATTAACAATTGAGCCACTCTGTCATACTGTTGAATTAACAGATTTTTGTTCTTACTATTCAACAAAATTACTTTCACTTCTCCTTGGTAATCACAATCAATCACCCTCCCAAAATTTGTATTCCCTTGAGGGCTAGTTCTGATTTAGGTGCTATCAACAAAATGTCTCGGTGGAATTTGTATTCCAATACCAGTTTCTATCACTTGAATGTTTCTGCTGTTTATTCTGTATTCTTGAAGGGCATGTAAATCAAGTCCAGCAGCTTCTGGGTTGCCCTGCAAGGAGACAGAGCTCCTGGTGTAATTTCCCAATATAACACTGTTTCTGTAGTTGAGTAAGCCTGCACTTGCAAATTAGGAGTTATCATTCGCATTAAGGGGTCTCAGATTCTCCAATTGGTCTATTATTTAAAATCTGTAATGCTTCATGCAAATTCTCTTCCATTTTCGTAGGCACTCTCCCCCAATTTCCTAAACTGTTCTTTCAGCAATCCATTCATTCTCTCAATTAACCCTGCTGCCTGCGGTAATAGGGATGTGAAATACCCACTGTATGTTATGGGCTTGAGCATAAGCTTGTACCATTTTCCCCTAAAATGGGAACCATTGTCACTTTGTCTGCAAGGGTATTCCATAGTACAACATAATTAAGTTAATTGCCTTAATGGTGTTTTTCTGTAGCTTGTTTACAAGGGTATGCCAATAAATACCCTGAATATGTATCTACAACTGTGCAAGCATATCGACATCCTCCACTAAGGGTAGAGGTCCAATGTAATCAATCTGCCAAATTTGTCCCGGTAATTTTCCCTCCCCAATTGTCCTTTCACAATATGAGGGATTGGTCTTTGTTGCCCATGTTGGCATATAGGACACTGAGCAATAACAGTTTTAACCAAATCCAATGTTAGGGGTACACACCTACTATATGCCCACTTGTAAGTGGCTTTCTCTCCCAAATGTCCACATTTTTGATGTGCCCATTTTGCCAGCCCTGATAACTACTGACTGAGTTTCTTCAATATCCACTGAAAGAATCTTGGCTTTTTCATCTGCAATAGAATTATACCATCATTCTAGTGTATCTGAAGCACAATGAGCATCAACATGAAATACAGTGGCCTGAGTATTTTGCACCATAGTCCATATTTCCTGCCACAGTTCTTTTCCCCATATTTCTTTCGAATAAATTTTCCACTCATCCTTGGCCCAAGTGGGCAGCCAGGTTGTTAAACCATTGGCTACAGACCATGAATCAGTATAAATATGACATGTACCTTGCAACCTTTGTGGGTATTACACTGGAAGGGAGGAAGGGTAGATTACCCCCTCCCTCCAAGCTCTTACTGGTGGAAGACACAGCTCAAGGTGCAAGACAGCTCGAATACTATAGCAATAAAAAGGTTAGCTGTGAAACACAAACAACAAAAACAAACACACATCAGTTTAAAAATAAAACAAGATTATTTCCATAGGATAAAAGAAGCCAAGCGTCCCTGGGTTCCCTTATCCTAAGCATGACAAAATGTCCAGATTGATGGTAATACCGTACGTACATATCTCTGTAGATGGTAAACTCTCAAACAGCTGTAACAGTCCTTTTTTTTTTTCAAAATTGTAAAAGTTTGTTCCTCTTCACTTAGAATACTAGTTTTGCAATAAAAAGTCAAATTACATGGTTCACTCTTGGTGTGCCGTCATGAAAACATACATTTTGTGTGAAAAGTTGTGCTTTAGGCATGGAATACACATCAAGTTTGAACTGGTAGTAACATAAAATGTTGAAACACAAGAAGGTCAAATAACATGCAAAAGGTCAGTGTGCATGCAAGGGTCATTCAAACCCAGCCATTCCTGTAGTGTCCTTGAACACCACCAATATTAAAATATCTTTACACAATAAAACTGCTGGCCAAGACAGTACACACACATACACATACACAAAAAGAAATACTTAACACAAAATAAGACTGACATTGTTTCACACCAATTTGCTGAGGTAATGCCCATAGTTCCATTAGAAAACTGTACGTGGTTTAGATATATGTGCTGCCTCCTGCCTGTCTTGTAACAGACAATTTTTAAACCAACACATTTATACATATTGCCATGCCAAATCTTTCCAGAACGAAACACTGTTTAAACACATCATCTGTAAGTGAACACATCTCGTATAACATGATTACACCTTTTGGCACATAACTAAAATATGGCACTCTGCCATTTTGCAAAAAGTTTCTGGTTTTAACTAGAAGTATGATAAAGCCATTTATAGCTGTTAACACATTACATTTTCACCTAGCAGTGGCTTTAACGTTGCTTGCAAACTACAATCTTTCTGCACATTGCAATCTATATGACGTCATAACTCTTCACCATCAACACTACCTGCTCCAAGCAAACAAAAGTTCTTCACTGACCCTATCTAGGCAGCACAAATGTTCCATTAAAAACAAAGCCAATTAAAACAGTCAGCTATGAGGCAAAGAAGCTTCCTCTTTCTTTTTTTTTTTTTTACTGTAACATGTGCACTGAAGGCAGTCAATCCTATCTCGCAACCTTGACAACAGAACATAATTACAGAACACAGATATAAGCTAGAAAATATGCATGAGAAAGACGGAGCATTGCCTTTGTTTAGTATACGTATTACAGAAATAAAACAAACAGACATAAAACAACTTTGAATAAAAAAA
This sequence comes from Neoceratodus forsteri, assembly GCA_016271365.2. Lineage (NCBI taxonomy): Eukaryota > Metazoa > Chordata > Ceratodontiformes > Ceratodontidae > Neoceratodus > Neoceratodus forsteri. The sequence continues at coordinate 454,772,203 of CM057449.1, read as the reverse complement.
AAAAATTCAGACTTACCCAGTGCCAAGGTATTTTTCTTCTTCTTTTCCGATATACTAGTCTAAGTAAGAAAACTGACTGCAGGACCTTAGTGATAATTTCCAAACGCTGCAGCTATTAACTCTTTCAAGGTTTTAACCCTTTCAAAGGTTTTCTTTTGGCCATTTTAGTAACCTGCCAAACCAAGTCTTTTCCAGAGCTCTGGTTTGCAGTTTAAAAACAAAACAAACAAAATCTCTAACAGTACTAGGTTGAGATCCATCTGGTAGAGGTCCCCAGTACTTGGGTTTAGGATCAAATGTTTCAGCCTCTATAGGAGGCAAGGGAACTTGAAATTGATACAGAAAAACTTGAAACTACACAGATAGGCAACATGGGAGGGAGGATTTTCAAATCATCCCGTCTGTAGTCACCTACTGTGCGTACATCCACAGTAGTTTATTTTTCTTTCTCTAGATGTTGCTTATCTAACTTCACTTAATCAGCTGCTGCTTTTCTCCTAAAAGCAGCCTGAACTGTGAAAGCCATCATTGGCTATAACAGTATATACTTGCAGCAAGCACAAATTACAAGTACAAAGGGCAGTTGCCCTTGCTTGTTTGAGACTTTCCTTAATACATCTTTCCACATATTCTTTCACAGTTTCATCAAAGAAAAAGAAAAAGAACTCATCTTTTTCTAAAATAGACATTTATTTTCGAATCCTGCTGACTCACCCAAAAATGTTCTGCCAACTCAAACCAGGCAGCTATTTACTCACTCACTCACATACACACAATAACAATACAATAAGTACAGCAAGCCAAAGCTTTATTATAACAAAATATAATACAAAAGGTTATACATCACCGATTCAATAAAGCATCATCCAAGCCCTCTTCCAATGGCTGGAAGCCCCTTGTCCAGCCTGGCTGGAGTCTCTTGAACGGAACTGGCCCCACAGCGTCGTCCACACCCTGCAGGAGGCCACAACCAGGCATTGAAAGCTACATTTATCTTATTATATGCTAAAAATAATCGTGCAGCCCTCATAGTGTTTCCCACATTCTAGAAGCTGGCCGGGCTCCCAGGATGTTGCGAATTCACACCATAAGGACTGCTCAGAATTCCCTACACCTGCTAGGTCACTGTGCTCCAAACACTGGCCAGGTGCCTAGAACACTATGAGCTAAGCAGAAGTTTAAACAAAACTACAAAAACAGGTTGCCTGATAATATGCAACCTTCAAGTCAGCAAAATACACTGTCTGAAGCAAAACATAATAATGAGGCTATCTAAAGAGCAAAACACCAATTAAATGAAGCAGCATGTAAAATGGAGTCACACAATACAAAATGGAGTATAAAATGACATACATTACATGAAATAGCATACAAAATGGAGTGACAATAATCAACATATTATACTATCACTACACATGGCTAAATTCAAGCACTCTCATTTTGGGAATCCTGAGGGTTGCATTCAGAACTTGGCATAAAAAATTGGGATATAATGGAATTTTCAGCACAAAACTAGACACTGGTCTTCTGCTGTCAGTGTCTCATTCTATGATGACTCTGAATACCACTGGAGAAGGGAGTCCAACTTGTGGCATGTCACAGCTCCCTGGTCCTCCAGTAAGAGTTGCACAGGATAGAGCTGTTTGCCCTCTGGCATCCATCCTGCCTGATGGCATGAAGTTCCATCAACTTGCAAACTTTGAATAATCATGAAGGGTATGTGGACCTCCATCAGTGCGGACTAAATGTTAAGCAAGGATCAAGATAATTTGTCTGGGAAACTAATTTGCAAATCTGAAAGTTCAGTTATGGTGATGCATAAAATTAAAACTCTTCACATTTGGGGAGCGGAAACTGCTTTCTACAAGGCATGAGCTAAAAAGGATTAACATGTAACCTCCATCTCAGTTTTTGATGGTAAAAATAACTGTACAGTTGGTACCAATGTTTCCTCCTCCCCAAGACCCCAAGAGAAAAGCATCTGGGAAAACTAAAATTCATGCAAGTTACTCTATTGCCTTCAACCTTTTCCCATTCTAAAGGGGTTCTTGGTGTCCATTTGGCTGATTAGCCTGACCACCAACAAGGTGACCCCAGCTCATTATTGGCATGTTAAAATTTAGTTATGGGGGGTTACCTTTATGGTCAAGATAATTGTGACTTGGCAGGGGACAAAACTGGGGAGGGGGAGGATAATTAAAGAAAAAGGCTTTAAAGAATTTACAGGCTTTCAAGCTGCTTGGGGGGGCACTGATACTATAATGGATTCTGATTTGTGCCACAACAGAAGCACCTCTGAAATTTGAGAATGTAATAAAGGCATATTGTAAAATGGCAGGACGAATCCCTGTGCTCCAATGGGTCCATTTGGGACGAGACTATTATCACAGCACATCACAGATGGTCAACACACACAGCTGTGTTGTGCTACTAAATTGGTCCACAGCCCGTGACCAAGTTTCCTACACATTGGCGGCTGTGGCTTTTGCCAGTACTTCAAACATCCCTTCCTCCCAGTCTTGCAAAACTATCCAAAACATGTTGCAAAAACTTTAACCTGTTGCAACACATTCCAATTCACATTTTTGAGAAGTAATGGACATAGCTTGGCAGAAGACACCAGGAGAAAGGACTGCTGTGTGATTGAACTTCTCTACTGGGACTATATTGCCCTCCTTCCTTCCCCTCCAGCCCCCCACCCAAAGCTAGTTCTATTTTTATAGGCACAGGATTTGACTGACAACAGGAACTTCCTGTTTAGGGGCAGGAAGTGAGTGATCACAGAACCACCAAGGACCCACCATCCTAGAAGGGCAAGAGTAGCTCTCCAGCCCCCTCTAGCTGCTGGAGGTCTGCCTCTGAACAAATGGTCTACTGAGAAATATAGGATATTCTTGTCTCAGAACAGGACAATCAGGAGCTTAAAGGGCACACAGGCAGAAAGTAAGGAGAGAAAGAGAGAAAAAAACAGGAAAGAGTAAGGATTGCAAACAGTTAAGGGGCCAGAAATAAGACATGATTGGAGTGGTGCAGTGCAGTGGCTGTGGAGCAGCAGTCTTCCGGGAGATGTTCTGGAGGATGCGATGTTGTCCCATCTGCAGGCACCTCTCTGGGCTGAGGGAGGAGGTTGCTCATCTCCAGGCTGAGTTGGCCAGGATTTGTGGGACCTCCTCTTCCATCCAGGGACCAGCAGTGCCACTGCCATTGCCTCAGAGGTTGCCAGAAAGAGGAGCGGTTGGATCACAGTGGGCTCAGGAGGGTGAGGGTGGTGGAACAGAGGCACATCCTCCAGTTGTACTCTCCACATCCTATGCCATTCTGGCAAAGTGTGGTTCTCTATGGAGGCACCTACAGTGGAGACCAAGGAGGATGCTGGGAACCTCCACAAAGGAGACCCACAGGAGGGTGGCAGGGGACCCTACAGGGGAAGGAAACAACTCCTGGTGGGGGACTCCATTGTTAGGAAGGTAGAACTGGGCAAGGAAGGGGAGAGGGAGGTAAGGTGCCTGGCACCATGGCTTGGAGGGACTGGGAGCGAATCCTCAGGATTGCCAGAGCGGCTGCACAGGGGAGGGAGCTGGATGTCATTGTCAACTTAGGGACAAATGACCTGGCTAAGAAAGGGATTAGAGAACTACAGGAAGAGTTTGTGGAATTGGGGAGGGGCCTTAGTCAAGTAGCACGCACGGTAACCTTCTCGGAGGTGCTACCCATCTATGGCATAGGAGAGGCTAGGGTGTTCCGTACCATGGGATTCAATCAGTGGTTGAAAAACTGTGTGGAGCTCAGGGATTTGGCCTCACTGGGGATTGGGGTCCACCTGGAGGATGCAAGCCTATACTGGCATGATGGGCTGCATCTGTCTGGGAGGGGAACCAGGATCCTAGGTGATGGGTTTAAATGCTTCATTGGCAAGCTTTTAAACTAGCCAAGGGGGGAGGCACTGGAAAGGAGCGGGAAAATCCTAGCCCCCCAAACAATCATGGTAGTAAGTGTGGCAAACACCAACATGGAGGTGTCGATAGGGAGAAGGGCAGGGGTAAATGGAGAAAGTGACAAAGGCAAGGATGACAGGGATGGGGCAAAAGGGGGTAAGGCCATCAGGAAATGGAGGGTAATGAGTACCAATGCCCGTAGTCTGGGCAACAAGCTCCCTGAGCTGGTGGCCTTAATGGAAGAGGGATGCCTGGATATCGAAGAGTCACAGAAACATGGTACACAGAGAACCATGACTGGGATGTTAACATACCAGGGTACATAACCTACAGGGAGAAGAGGGGAGGAGTAGCTCTCATGTAAAGGAAGGGATAAAAGCAACTGAATAAAAGAGTAAACGGGGAGGAGAGGAGGCACTGTGGGTCACCTTGGAGACTGGAAAGGGCACCACAATCTGCACAGGGGTTGTGTACAGACCCCCATGTCAGGGGGAAGGAATGGACAAGGATATGATGGAAGGCATTCTTAGAATGGCAGAGAAAGGGGAGATACTGTTGATGGGAGACCTGAAAATGCCAGATGTTAACTGGAGCACATTTGCTTCAGCCACGTCCAAGAGCAGGGCCATTCTTGATGCCCTACAGGTGGCAGGCATTAGACAGCTAGTTTCTGAATCCACTCGTGAGGGAGCAATCTTAGACCTCATACACTCAAACAGGGGCAGCGAGAGGATCTTGGATCTAGAAGTGGGTTGCCATCTGGGGACAAGTGACCATCAAACAGTGTGGTTTACATTAAACTCGGCTACAGAGTCAAGCCATACAAAAGTGAGGGTACTGGACTTTAGGAGGGCTGAATCTGGCAAGATGGGAGAGTGCCTCAGAAAAGCACTAGCAAACAGGCTAGAAGGAGGTGTGGAGCAACAATGGGGAATTATCAAAACTGCCATCACAGAGGCAACAAGCCTTTGTGTGAAGCAAATAAACAAATCAAAATGAAAGAAAAAGCCACTATGGTTCTCAAGAGAGGTGGCTGTGAAAGTCAGGAAGAAAAGATAGCATTCCAGAAGTATAAGGAAACACAGAAGGAGCAGGACAGAGAGCTGTACCAGTTAAGGTAGAAAGAAGCAGGGAGGGAAGTCAGAATAGCAAAGGCCCAAACTGAGGAAAAGATAGCAAACTCAGTTAAGAAGGGGGATAAAACCTTTTATAGGTACATCAGCGAGCGTAGAAAGACAAAGGGAGAGATAGTGAGGCTGAATAGAATGAACGGTGGGTGGGCAGAAGGGGACAGTGAAAAAGCAGGAATACTGAACGAATATTTCTGCTCAGTATTCACAAAAGAGGAGGGGGAAGTGCCTAATCCAATTAACAGAAGAACTCTTGATAGGGGGGTCGATCCCAGTCCTTTCACAGAAGAAAGGGTTCTGCAAGAACTCCTAAAACTGAAGGTGGACAAAGCAATGGGTCCTGATGGAATTCACCCCAGAATTCTAAAAGAATTGAGGAAGGAACTAGTGAAACTACTGGCTACTCTTTTTAATAAATCATGGGAGGATGGTGTGGTACCAGAGGACTGGAGGAAGGCGGATGTGATTCCCCTTCACAAAAGTGGGACCAAGACAGAGGCAGGAAACTACAGACCTGTCAGTCTGACCTCTGTGTAGGGAAAGTGATGGAGTCACTTGAAGGAAAGAATAGTAGAGTACCTAGAGGTCAGTGGAGCACAGGATCCAAGGCAGCATGGGTTCACAGCGGGAAGGTCATGTCAGATGAATCTAATAGATTTCTTTGACTGGGTGACCAAAGTAGTAGACCAGGGAGGGGCTGTGGACATGGCCTACCTAGACTTTAGCAAGGCATTTGACACAGTCCCACACAAGAGTATTAGTCAAATTAACCAGCCTGAGAGTGGGTCCCAGGGTGGTAGCTTGGGTAAAACATTGGCTGAACAGGACACAGAAGGTAATTGTAAATGGAGTCCACTCTGAAGAAAGGGTGGTTACTAGTGGGGTACCGCAGGGTTCAGTATTGGGTCCAGTCCTTTTTAATGTCTTCATCAGTGGCATTGCAGAGGACTGGAAGGAAAGTATGCCTTTTGCAGATGACACAAAGATCTGCAACAGGGTTGATACACAAGGAGGCGTGGAAAGGATGAAAGGGACTTGGCAAGGCTGGAGGAATGGTCAGACTTATGGCAGCTAGGATTCAATGCAAAAAAGTGCAAAATAATGCACCTGGAAACAAGAACCCAGGGGAAGAATACACAATGGGTGGGGAGGTAGTAACAACAACAAAACAGGAAAGGGACCTGGGGGTAATCATATCAGATGACCTTAAGGTTAGCAAGCAATGTGAGAAGGCAGTAGGGAGGGCTGGGGGTATACTGGGATGTATAGGGAGAGGCATCAGCAGCAGAAAACAGGAAGTTGTTATCCCTCTGTACAGACAGTTGGTGAGACCCCATCTGGAATACTGTGTCCAGTTCTGGAGACCCCATCTCTGTAAGGACATAGACAGGATAGTGACAGTCCAGAGGAGGGCAACTAAAATGGTGCAGGGTCTGCAAGAGAAGCTGTATGAGGAGAGACTAAAGGAGCTTAATATGTATACCCTTGAGGAAAGAAGGGAGAGGGGGGACATGATAGAAACTTTCAAGTACCTCAAGGGAATCAAAGTCCAAGAGGGTAGCATCTTTCAGAAAAAGACTTGCAAGAACAAGGGGACACAATTTAAAGATAGGAGGGCGGTTCAGGGGCAATGTGAGGAAGCATTTCACAGAGAGGGTAGTGGATGCATGGTACAGCCTTCCTGAGGAAGTTGTGGGGTCTAAAACTGGGAGAATTCAAGAATGCATGGGACAGACATAAGGCAATTCTTGTGGGGGGCAGGAAGATATAGGCTGTTGGTTAACTAGGATCTGCGGCCTATCCTGTAGGTAGGGAAATGAGCAGACTAGATGGGCCTAGCGGTCCTTATCTGCCTTCAAAGTCTGTTTCTTGCCATGAAGCAATCTGTGTGATTGGCTTCAGCTGTCCCCACTCCAATGGGCATATCTTCCTGCCCAAACCGAACTGACTGAGCTCATGTGTTCGAAAGCACATTGCACTTGGGTTACTTCTACTTGCTTTTTCATGTCCTTTTTATTTACTTTTCTTCACTGGTACAAAAGACATGCCAACTGCACTGGAACAACCACAATATTAACACTGAGCGGGGGGGGTGCACATTTCTGGTTTCCCAGACACAAATGGAAAGGGACAAATCTCACCACTTCCCCCACTACAAAGGACATGCCAACTGTATTAGGAGAATGGGCAGACCAGCAATGTCACCAAGCTATTAATGGGGGGAGATTTCCTCTTAGACATCAAAACTAAAATAAAATGAACAGACAATGTTACAAGAGAACTGGAATGCAGTGAAATACAGATGGGGCAGAGAACAAGTGTGCAGAGATGAAGGTGGGGGTGGAAGGTAGAGCCACCATCGCACAAATCTCAACAGCTCCACATTAGCACAATTTTTTGTGTTAACATTTCAACAGTGAAACTGTAAATGTTGTACATTTTTCCTTTTAGAGCCATTTTATAATCAATAATGCACTCCAGGGTATGTTGTGCTGGGATAACGTGTCTCGTCATGCCTTGGTGTTGGACGCACTCTGCCTATTGCCTCATGCCCACCACACAGGGTGTGATGCTATCCCAGCACAACACATCCCGCGTCATGCATTATTCCCTAATTAGTCTTGGTTGAGCTTGCTAAACCTTTAACATTGCTGAAATAGCACTTGGGCCTTCTGCCTTTTTATAAAAGGAAGGTGAGCAGTATTTCATTTGAAATACCCAGCAAAGTACAAGGCAACTGAAATGCATGGGATTAAAGCATCCATTTCAGAGCTCTCCACAAGTGTGTCCCCAATTGCCTTACTACAGATTTGGACATTCCTGATCTGGTACTTTAGTAGTGATTTCTGAAGAAGGGATCACAATTCTGAGCTGGCTGCCTGATCCCTTCTTTCCTCCTTCCTGTTACCAAGAAAATGAGTTTCACCCCATGCTACACCACTCTCTACAATTTTTTGAGAACTGTAGACTGTGGGGTGCACTAACTTGATATGAATTTAAATGTTTTGAGGTCCCCTAGTGCAAATCAAAGCCACTGCTCAACAAGTAAGCAATGACATGACTGGGTGTGCATTGGACTAATGCATGGCTAGAGGGAATAGTGAGGCAGACCTGCAGGCAGTGTGTTTAGCCTCCTAGCGTGCATTAGAACTATTGCCAGAATGGCTTGGTTCACTTGTATGGGTCTGTATTCTACATGGGGTTTCTAGTTTTAGCCATGCATTAAACTTCTAATGCATGACTAACAACCATTTGGATTGCTTGAAATCCTTTGCCCATTTTATAAGCCTTGTTAATTGAGCAGTGGATTTGATTTGCACCATGGGACCTCTAGCATAAAACATTTAGGCCCAGATATTCAAAGGGGTTGCACATGGTGCAACACTCAATGCGCCCTTGCATGACATTCAAATAGGGAAGTTGCACTGCGCAAATCCTGATGCACCGGGGTGCATTGATATATGCAGTGCAAATGCAGGGGGTGTGTCCATGTACATGCAGCACATCCTGATATTTGGCCCAGGATGTGTAGCGCATATACTGGTACAACCCTCATGTGCACTGCATATGGGGGTGCAACACTGCACCCATAAAAAGGAAGAAATCCTAGGCTGCTGCATTGCAGGGTGCAACACAGAACCTGCCAGCCATGGGTGGCCAACCGCCCAGCAGAGACATGGTTCACAAACACCCACACCCTCCCAGTGGTCCACTGGATCTCACTCAGTCATGCCCAGTCATGGGCATCTGTACAGAATTGTAGCACCCCCTCCCGCGTTGCCCGATCATGAGTAGTAGTATCCCAAAGCTCATACCTGGTCTAGTGTTCCCCTGTTCTGCCTGATCATGGGCATGAGATGTACAGTACATCTGGTGGCCTTGTGGACCCCCCTCCCATGCTACCCAGCTCCCCCTGTTATTGGCAGGTGGCAGCACCCTGATCACATACTGCCTGGCCACCTAGTGCATGACAATGTACAGTATGTGCTGTACACCTACTGGTCCACACATACAGCATATACTGTACACTGTCATGTGGCAGGTGGGGTGCTGCCACCCATCTATGATGGGGGGAGGGGAGCTTGGTAGCTGGGTCCTCTATGGGATGGGGTCCACTAGGCCACCAGGTGTACTGTAATCATGCCTGTGATGGGTGGGAACACCATACCACCAGGTATGGGCTTTGGGATACTATTGCCAACAATAGGGCAATAGTAGGGGGGTGCTATGATTCCATACAGATGCCCACTATCAGGCATTGGGGGGGAGGAGTCCACTGTAGCACCAGGGTGCCATTGTATCTGCAGGAGCCCATGTACGGGGATGCAGGTTCGGGGGGCACTGGTGCACCATGGACACAGTGCCTGCTGCAGGCAGCTCCACTGGATGCCAGGTGCATTATGCCAGGCTGCCCTGCATAATCGCATGCAAATGGGGCCATAATGACATGCTATTGGCCCCATTTGTGCCATGCATATATTATGGCCCCATTTGCATGCCCTCTTCTGAATATTGTGGGTGATGCACACAGCACAACTGCATTTGCACTGGAGAAATTCCGGTCCTCCCTGCCCATGAGATGCACTGGAGCATTGTACTTGCGCCATGTGCATTCAGTGTAATATTCAATGGTGATGTGCCATGGCACATCTCCTTTGAATATCACCCTTTTCTGGCCCTCAATCTGCCCCACTTCATATCAATGTCTTATTTCAGAGGTCTCCTTGTGCAAATCAAAGCCACAGCTCTAACAAGAGCCTTGTTAGTTGGGCAGTGGATTTGATTTGACCCCAGGGAACCTCTGAAATAAGCTTACCCCATTCAGAGCAACGTAGCATGCCCCTTCACTCTACAAATTACCTCAAAAGAGTGCAGGACGGCACAGGGGGTGGAGCTTGCTTTTAGTACCAGGATGGGGCAGTTGGCTCAGAATAAAGATCCCTTCCCCTTCAGAAACTGCTGCTTATAGGCATACTGTCAACCCCTTTAGACCTCAAACTGCTGTTCCTAGTTTAATTCTACATTCTGTAGACTGATATAGCTGGTAGTTTTAATCTGATTCCTTTTTGTCTTAGTAGAAAAAGACTGCCCAATATAATGGTACACAAATGTTATTTAGATTCCTTAATCTACTTCCACTTTCCTGGATTTGGGAACATGACAAACTGTCTAGCCACTTAAGATGCAATAGGAATGCCTGCATGCTGGCATCACTACCACCTGTGTTGCTGACCATCAGTGTTCAGAAGCATGCAATGTGTCAATTGTTAGGCAGGGTATGTTGGATGAGAATCTCTGGGACTGTCTAGGTAGTGGAGGCTGGGTGTCCAGCAACTGGGACCACCTGCCTCTGGTCATAGGTGAAGGTATCTGGTGACAGGTGTGAGGCATGCTCCTACACCAATCCTGCCTATTTCACGCTACTATCCTTGCATGTCCACACTCCTGGAGGGAAACAAGGGGAAAACCCCCAGTTCAGAGCTTTGAAGTCCAGACTGCCTCCTGAATGATGCCCCAGGCATACATCTCAACTGGGGCTTCTGGTTGGCAGAGATGTCTGTCTTTTCTCTTCTCTTCTCCCCCCCCGGTGGAGCTCTGCTATAGGGGTCCAGCTACAGGCCATCCAGCTGGGCCGCCTGGAGCAAGATACTGGGAGAGCAGTCCAGGAGCTTATTGGGGGGGGGGTGGTGTTGCATCCCCTGCCCATCCACTAGGTGAAATACTTTAAAATAGGACTAGCTGCTGTTTTTGGGGGGGGGGGGGTTGGTTTCTTATGTTCATGTATGTAATAAAAGTAGATCAAGGATCTGAAACAAAATAAGGTAGAGTAGTATTACAGCATTACCATGCAATTCGGTTCTAAGAGGAGACAAATTAACAACCAGCAACATCAATGAATTTTGGAGAAAGTGTAAGTGGCCATAAAATATGGGCTTCAACTATAAATGGTATGATGCAAAAATGGGTTGAGTATCCCTTTTAAGGACAGAGTCTGAGGTAGGGCAACAGTTGGTGCTCGGGAAGGTTTTTTAATTGAGCATAATTGTTTTGAGACATCTATAAAACATTGCTGGACTGAGAATTTGTCAAGGGTCATTGCCTAGGTTGTATGAATAAAACATCATGGTTCTCTGGGCCATCCATTAGATCTTTATAGAAATTTTCTATCCAGCCATACCAAATCCATTCACAACTATACACTTGGAATGTGTAGTAAGCTTTTGGCTTCATGCCTCAAATCCCCTGCTGTGGGCATCACAAATGCCATTGCACACCCTATCATGCATTATAAACATGGGGAATTGATTGGGGATGGGCTATACCCGTCTGGTAGCTGGATCAGGTAGGTTGGGTATTGGTAGTTTTTGCCTAAGCAGCATAGTTCTGGTAATGTACTACCCTGCAAGACTTAGCAATGTAATTTCACAGTAGTGTAGGCAACAGGTTACTCTACCTGATGCACAATCTCTTGTGGATCCCCTCCTTAACACACATCTGCCCCCTAATTACATAATTAAAAAAAAAAAAAAAAAAAAAAAAAGCTTTCCCTGGTAGTCTGGCAGATCCTCAATCTGCTGTAACAATTTACTTTCCCTGGTGGTCTAGCAGACCTCCCCCACTCCCATCCCATAGCACTGGCACAGCTCTCCATTGTGGCTGGCCCAGACTACTCTCGTCAATGAATGAGCATGAACTTAACTTGTAAAAGTGTGCAACTTGACAGCTCACTTGGTGGACAGCTGTGGAGCTGTGGTGAAGAGCAGGGGGGTGCTGTCCCAGTCACTGGGGAAGGCTTGTGAGGGGGGGAGAAATGGCATTGTGGTCCCCTTTTGCCTGGACACCAACTGAGCTGTCAAGTCTATGAATGAATGCATAAAGTCCAGTATGTGCTTATTCATTGATAAACTGTCACGGCTGGCCATGGTGGAGACCAGAGGGCTCTGCTGGTCTTGATGAGAGTGGGGGCACTGCCTGCTGGGGTGGGGGTCCACTAGACCACCAGGGGCAGGGAGGTGGTCCTCTAGACCACCAGGGAAATGTTTATTTTCTTGGTTATAGTACAGGTTGGGTAATCTGGAAATGGAATGGGTAGAGTACTAACTACTAGACCCGATCCAACATTGTTTTAATCTAGGTATTGTTTGGGTAGTTGTGTAACTGCTGGTAGTCTCGCAGGTTGTCTATTTTAGTACCTGTCCTCTAAGTACTGGCCTTTGATGGGTCTGTTATTTTGAAATGGGACAATGTTAATACGGGGTCATTGGAAAGGGGGCTTTCCTGGTCTCCCCAAATTTTACATGGAGTCCATGTCTGCTCACTGTGTAGGAGTTGAAAACTTTATGGACCTTTTAGGCTGATAATGAAATTCATGAACCTTGTGTGGTAATGAGAATGGGCCACTAAGATTCTCAAAGGAGGTGGAAAGGTGGGGCCACAGCTTTCATGATGCAAAAAGGAGATCCAAACAGACAAAGGTATACCTAGTGAAAGGAGGGTAAGGACAGCAGAGGCCTAAACTGAGGAAAGGATTGCCCAGGAGCTCAAGATTGGGGATAAGACTGCAGGTATGTGAGCAACAAAAGGAAGGCAAGGAGTGGTATAGAGAAGATAAGGAGACTGGGGCAACTGTGCAGTAGAAGATGCACAAAAAAAAAAGCTTTCTTGGAGTACTACTTGGTTTTCCCAGTGGAAGGGGGATGACATGTACTGGCAGGCAACTGGGGAGTGATATGTCCGAATCCATTGGGGGTAGGAAGCCCTGAAGGAAAACGAGATGACTGGGCTGGATGGGATCCACCCAATGATAGTAAAGAAACTGAGCATGATGCTAGCTGCCCCCTGTGAGAACAGTACTTGGCACCTTATTAGAGATGGGGGTGGTTCCAAGGGAATGGAGGATGGCTGATGGGCTCTTGCTGCCCAAGAGCAGCAGAGAGGAAGCCAGTGATTAGTCTTTCATCAGTTGTGGGGAAGCTAGTGGTCCTTCCTGAAGGGGGAGAGACTGGAATACCTGGAAACATCAGCTGCAGGACCAATGGCGGCATGACTTCATGAGGGGGAGAAAAAGGGGATATGTGATGTGTAGTCATGCGATAGTGGATATATCCAGAGGAGAGGAAAGTTGGCTAGGGGTTATGAAGTGGCTCTGCAAAGCAGAGCCATGAGTGATTAAACCCCCAAGCTCACTTGCCACGAGTGTTATCGCTTGCCTACACATCACGTATCTGTTTAATACAATAGGGGTGAACCCCTTGGTATTTATTTTAGAAAGATAAATTTTTTCTGGTATATTTACCACTAGTCTGTGGTGCTGACTCTTGTTTGGGTGTTCCACAGTCTTTAGTGATTGGCTGTGTGGTGACTGGTTGTATTCGTAGGTTTCTGCTTTGTGGTTGGTTGATTTGATCACACTGTATGTGGTTGGCTGCTTTGGGATGTAGGCAGGGTTGGGTACTTCTGGGTTTTGGTCAGTGCATCTCGTATGGTGTTGGAAGTGTTTATGAAGGATTTCGACATTATTTTTTTATATTTTCTGGAGTTGTATGGGCACTGGCACGTGGAGTTTATACTGGGTGGTGGTATGGACAATATTTTCTATTGTGCGCTGCTTTGGACCTCACAGAAGCGGGGCAAACTGGGTGGGTGTTTGAAATGTAGTTTGGTAGTATTGTGAAGCTGACATGTACACAGTGGTGGTCAACAGCACAGACTTAATGAGGGTTGTGACAACCTGGTGGTGATTTCCACTGTGTACACTTCACAAACTGGTTATCGCATTGTGACTGTGATATGGAAATTTTTGTAACGACATAATTTCACCCCTATTGTATAATCTTGTAGATTTTTCACTGGGTAACTAGGGAGGTGGATCAAGGGAGATGATAGATGTGGCCTATCTAGACTTCAACAAGGCTTTTGACACTACCACATAGGAGGCTGAAAAAAGAAGCTTAGCAGCCTAGGGGTGGGGTGGTGAGCTGGGTATCCAACGGATTGAAAGACTGAAAGCAGATGGTGATAAATGGCAGTCACTTTGAGTGGGAGAGTGACAAGTAGACTATCATAGTGATCAGTACTGGGCCCTCTCCTCTTAAATGGCTTCATAAGTGACATTGCTGAAGAACCTGAAGGGAAGGTGTCTCTCTGTAGACAGCACAAATCTGCTACAGGGTGGACACCTAGGAGGGGTGGAGAGGATGTAAAGGGATCTGGGGAAACTAGAGATATGGTCCAGGGAGTGGCAGCTCTATTTCAATGTCAAATACAAAGTCATGCACCTAGGCTGGGGAAATCTGGGCACTGTGTATAAACTGAGAGGTTCTTGCATTTACCAAGCAAGAGGTGAAAACAGTGGTGGGATTCAAAAAAGCCTGGGATAAGCACAAGGGAGCCAGAAGGGATAGGTAAGGGGCTGGCAGAGAAAGTGATGTGTACCTGGAGGGGTCTATAGTGTGTGCAGTGCTAAAAAGGGCAGGCTGGATGAGCCATGTGACCTGTATCTGCAGTCTGCTTCTGTCTTGGGGTGAACATATCTAATTTCATGGGGGCAAGGCAGTAGGAGCCAGATGTTGAGTACATAGGGAGGGGGATATCTAGCAGGAAAAGGGTGGGGGGGTATTGCCTCTGCATTGCTCACTTGTGAGACCACCATGTGGAGTACTGTCCAGTTCTGGAAGCTGCAACTATTGTAAGAACATCAACAGGGTGGAATTGGTACAGATGAGAGCAACTAAAATGGTGAAGGGGGTAGCATGAGAAACCAAATGAGCAGAGGCTTCAGGAGCTTAGCATGTACTCCCTGGAGAAGAGAGTGAGATGGGACATAACTAAGACCTGTGTGTACCTCACTGGGTGGACAAGGTGAGAAAGAGGAGTCTGTTTTATAACAGGAGGAGCACCAGAACATGAAACATAGAATTTGATGGCAGATAAGGACCGCTTGGCCCACCTAGTCTGCCCATTTTCCTACCTAACAAATAAGCTGCAGATCCTAATTAACCAACAGCTTACTTCCTCCTACCCCCCACTAGGACTGCCTTATGTCTGTCCCATGCATTCTTGAATTCCCCCACTGTTCTTGACTCCACGACCTCAGGGAGGCTGTTACGTACATCCAGAACCCTCTGTGAAAAAATACTTCCTCACATTACTTTTGAGCCGTCCCCCCTCTATCTTCAAATTGTGCCCTCTTGTTCTTGCACATCTTTTTCTGAAAGATGCTACCCTCTTGGACTTTGTTGATTCCCTTGAGGTACTTGAAAATTTTTATTATCGTCCCCCCACTCCCTCCTTTCCTCAAGGATATACATATTAAGCTCCTTTAGTCTTTCTTCGTATGTCTTCTGGTGCAGACCCTGCACCATTTTGGTTGCCCTCCTCTGGACAGTCTCCACTCTGCGTCTTTGCGGAGATGGGGTCTCCAGAACTGCACACAGTACTCCAGATGGGGTCTCACCAGCTGTCTGTACAGAGGGATAACAACTTCCTGTTTTCTACTATTGATGCCTCTCCCTATGCTTCCCAGTATCCCCCCAGCCTTCCTTACTGCCTTCTCACATTGCTTGCCCACCTTTAGGTCATCTGAAATAATTATCCCCAGGTCCCTTTCCATTTTTACTGTTGTCAGTATCTCACCCCTCAATTGTGTACTCTTGCCCTGGGTTTTTGTTTCCCAGGTGCATTACCTTATACTTCTTTGCATTGAATCTGAGCTGCCATATATTTGACCATTCCTCCAACCTTGCCAAGTCCCTTCTTATCCTTTCCACTCCATCTGGTGTAGCAACCCTGTTGCAGATCTTTGTGTCATCTGCAGAGAGACATACTTTTCCTTCCAGTTCCTCTGCAACGTCACTTATAAAGACATTAAAAAGGACCGGTCCCAGTACTGAACCCTGCGGTACCCTGCTAGTAACCCTCCTTTCTTCACTGTGGACTCCATTTACTACTACCCTTTGCGTCCTATTGTCTAGCCAATTTTTTATCCAGGCTACCACCTTGGAACCCACTCCAAGGCTAGCTAACTTGTGTATTAATCTTTTGTGTGGGACTGTATCAAATGCCTTGCTAAAATCTAGGTAAGCCATGTCCACAGCCCCTCCCTGGTCTACTACTTTGGTCACCCAGTCAAAGAAATCTATTAGATTCGTCTGACACGACCTTCCCATTGTGAATCCATGCTGCCTTGGGTCCTGTGCCCCACTGGCCTCTAGGTACTCAATTCTTTCAGAAGTGATTCCATCATTTTACCTACCACTGAGGTCAAACTAACTGGTCTATAGTCTGTGAGGCATGGTATGAAGCTTGAGGGGGGAAGCTTTAGAAGGATGTGAGGAAATACTACGTCACAGGGTGATGGACACCTGCAAGAGCCTACCAGAAGAGGTGATAGGGGCAAAAACTGTGGGGATTTTCAAACATGTGAGGGATAGGCACATGGAGAGAATAAATATAAGGGAGGGACCCCTATAGGGAAAGTAGAGCAGACTAGATGGGCCTACCAGTCCTCTTCTGCCAACAGTGTGTGTGTAAAAATGGTGCTCTCTGTTTTTGACTGAGGATGTGGTCTTTGGTCCTGCCTAAATTTCTCTGGCCGGACTGCATAACATCTGTAACAACTCCTGTCATTTTGCAACCAGCTTCCCATCCCGAGCCTATCACTGTTCACTTTACACATTCCATTCTTCCTTTATCTGGCTGATGCACTGTGCCTCCTTTTATAGCTCAATTTGGCTTTGGGTCCCTTCCCTCTTACCTTTCAATGCTCCGATCCATTATGCCTCCTGCACCAGGGACCATTGCACCTTTGCTTTGTCCCTGTACCATGGCTAGCCAATGGCCTGCCCCCTTCCCCCGATGAAAGATTGTACTCTCAAAACACTGGGGAATGTTTTGTGGATGTGGACTAAAATTTGGCACTAGTGAGCCAAATCAAATCTTGTAGCACTAACCTGTTTTGTGTATTTTTGCCCCTTGGTTTAGCTGCTCATTACCAGATAGCGTGCAATATTCTGTGTGTTAAGCATTCACCTACCCTCACTTTGAAACCAGCCCTCCTCTTCACTACTTCCCATCCTGCCCTCTGATATCAGCTGAGACTCCTTCCCTCCCTCCTTGCTCCTGGTCCCCCCCTTAACAGTCCCTTATAAACTTGCTGTAATGTTCAACCACATAATCATAATTTATTTGCTCATTATGCTTTCTGGGTGCTATTACTTTGCACTTGTTTGTCTCTGGGCCCTGTGCTCCCATCCCACCATAGATGCGTATATTTATGTAGCTGGAGAAGCACATGGCCCTCTGAGCTTCTATTTGTAGGGCAACAGTGACCAAATTGTCAGCATAGTCACCTTATTTCCCCATCTCATGTACACGGTGCAGAAAATGTTCAAATCCCTGCCAGAACGTAATTCTGTGCAACTGCAACACCATTCTGCTCCACAGGTGTGAACACTTTGGTCATTTGAAATGGATTTGAAAAATGACAGCTATGACATACATGAAGTGGGATAGTAAGGCTATGTTGAAAATCTGGGTGAAAATATTTAAAATGTCCAAAGTTACCAGTGTCCATAGTGAAATTGAAACAAATGGTCATAACTTTGCCACGTTTTCATATTTTAACCCCAGTTTTTAACACCGCCACCTTATGATCCCAACTCATGAACAAGGGCAGGAAAAATTTTCAAATCCTGCCAGAAGGGTAAATCTGCCAAGCAACTCCAGAATCGCCTTTCGTCTGGGAGTTGCATAATGAGTGTCATTATTCATGAGGTGGGGTCACCAGAAGACCATATTGAAAATTTGGAATAAAAATCATTAAAATGGCTAAGTTATGCATAAAAGTTGAAACCCACATTGAAATACATTGAACTGCATTTACCTTGGGGTCTCGTATTGCAATCATCGGTTCCAGTAGCAAAATGGGTCTTTGATCATAGAGTGGATCCTGAACCTGGGATGTGTTTAGGTGAGTGAGGGTGTACTGGGGACTGTGAAAGGTGTGTGTGTGGGGGGCCTAATCTCTGATGGACCATTAAAAACAAATTATAATTTATTTAATGACTCAAATCATACTTGTCAAAATCGATGCCCAAAAATACTCACTCAATGCAATGGTAGTTCCCTTAAACCAATCATAGTACATGATGTTTGACACCAGAGCTTAATTCTAAAATTGATGCCTGTACTGGAAATTCTTGTTGTGCTGATGGGTAGCCTCTTAAAGTATACATATTGGCCCCCTATAGTCACAAGACTTGGGTGGCACAAAATGGAAATGCATGGGGCATTCCGGAAAATGCAGGACTGCACAATATTCATTTGTGAAATGTGTCGCACATATCTGATTGCGTGACCGTGCACATGCACGCTGCATAGGAAAAAGGGGCAGTCACCTGCATACGCTGTGAATTTTCAGATGAAATGCATAGCGCATGTATCAAGCATCTCACATTTGTGTTGTGCAAACTTAGGTATTAAAGGGGCAGCCATAAATCAACCAGACGCCCGGAGGCAGGCCACTATACTAGATTCAGGATGGCTGAGACAGCCTTTCACATGTATGCCATCATGGCTGAAGTGAGGAGACCGAAGAGCAAGATGGCTGAGAAAGGGCCTGTAGGCGGTATGCCCCACAGATGGTACTGTCCCCTCTGTCACATTAGAACAGCTAAGTGATGGACATTGTGGGCCAGTACTGGCTCAACAGGGCTGTTCTGAGATCGCTCTGAGCAGTTTCATGATGAGCTCCAGGCACCCACACACAGGTCATGCTATGATGGTGGAGACCAAGGTCACAGCAGTGCTGTGCCAGCTTGCCATGGGCACCTTCCAGATACTGGTGGATGACACCACTGGCATCACCCAGTTGGCACCTCATCTCCTCACACAGTTCTTAAATGCTCTGCTGCCCCATGTTAGTGAGTTCATTAGATTTCCTCTCCACAGCAACTAAGCAGCACTTTTACAGGGTTGCATGTCTACCGGCAGTGCTAGGTGCCATTGGCTGCACCCATGTGGCCATCTGAGCACCACCTGGTGGTGATGGACATCTATAAAGAGGAAGGGGTACCACTCCAACTGCCAGGTGATGTGCTGTGCCAGAGGGCACATCACAAATGTGCTTGCCCGGTACTCTGGGAGGGCACTTGATGCCTTCACCTGGCACCAGTCATCCCTGTGCTATCGCTCTGAGTCCAGGTACATACCCAGTGGCCATCTTGTCAGTGAGTGCAACCACAGCCACAAACAAGGTGTCCACATGGTATCACAGTGTAGTGAGGGTGGATGTACTGGTGTCAGCATAGAATGAAGGGGTGTTGCAATGGCAGACATCCATGTGACACATGGGAAGGAGTGATGGGATCTGAAGAGGACTGACACCGAACAGACATGTAAGGCTGGCATGGGAGGGATAACCTAACAGTGAGCAGTAGGTACAAGATACAGGAGTGATGCCAGCCAGTAGGAGGTTGTAACATGTCAGTGGCTCAGCAGGTGGCACCCATCTCTCAGGACGGAAGAGTAGAAGGCTGTGGGTTCTATCCCCACACCAGGCACTTGGGTTAAATCCCAATACTGACACTGTGGTGCAGCATGAGGAGGAAAGCTGTACTCCTGAGGTGCTGTCTTTTGGATGAGATGTTTAAAACTGCCATCCTATCTGCCTGTTCTGGTGGTAGTTTTCAGGGAAGCTTGAACAAGCACAGTAAACTGTAGTAATCGGCAGACTAGGTGGGCCAAAGGCCCTTATCTGCCAACATCTATGTATCTATGTAGTTCAGGTGGATGTTAAAGATCCCATGGCACTTATCAAAAAGTAGGGGAATTTTATTTGAGAAGCAAAATAAATATTACATTAGTTTTAAACAACTCTGGCAAGCATCATAATATACATCCATGTGATTATATGTACATACACATTGTAATCCCCTCATTTTACTTCATGTTATCCAGATACTGTACTCCATATACTGAAGTACAGTATCTGGATAACATGAATATACTCTTGGCAACAGGCAATGCTGGACCTCATGTTTACAAATGGGGACAGTGTAATAGGGTGGCCACTCTGGTTTAAAATCACAGGAGCAGAACCAAACTGCACAAAAACACAAGTCCTGGATTTTTGGAGGGTGGACCTTGGAAAAAAATGGGGACATGCTTGAAAGAGGCATGAATGGGGAGGGAATCTGGTGGAGGAACAGTGGACAATATTTAAAAAGGGGATTACAAGAGCAACAGAATTATACATTAAGCAGGTTAGCAAGGGGAAAAGGAAGAGGAAGCCATTATGGGTTTCCAAGGAGGTAGCAGAGAAAGTGAAAGCCAAAAAGATTACATTCTGGCAATACAAAAAGACACAGGCAGAAGAAGATAGGGAGGAGTATCAGGAGAAGCAAAGGAAGGCAGGGAGGTCAGTAAGGGAAGCCAAAGCTCAGACAGAATGCATAGCAAAATCAGTGGGTACAGGAGACGAAACCTTTTACAGGTACACAAGTGAAAAAGAAGGGCAAAGGGGAGGGATGGTGAGACTAATGCATATGGGGCATGAGATGAGAATAAAGGCACCCTGCTGTACAGCAGAGTGGGGGGAAAAGCAGTCCAGATAAGAGTAGGGATTGCCAAACCAAGTAGGGAAATGGGCAGACTAGGTGGGCTGTATGGTCCTTATCTGCCAACAGTCTATGTTTCTAGTAAAGCTGACATTGAACAGGTATTTCTGCTCAGTCTTTACTGTGGAAGAGGAGAGTGGGCCTGAGGGGAGTACAAGGGGTGGGAATGGTACAAAAACGGAAACAAGTACATTCACACAGGAAAGGGTCCTAAAGAAACTGGAAGGAATGAGTCGATCAAGCAATGGGGCCAGATGGGGTGCACCCCAGGGTCCTAAAGGAACGAACAGAGGTGGTGGCTGAACCTCTGGCAATCCTCTTTAGCTGATTGCTGGAAATAGGGGAGGTACCCAAAGACTGGAGGATGGCAGATGTAGTCCCCTTATACAAAAGTGGGAACTACAGACCAGTCAGCCTGAACTCGGTAGTGGGAAAGATCATGGAAGCACTACTGAAGGAGAGACTAGTGGAACATCTAGTTGCCAATGGACTATAGGACCCAAGACAGCCATGGTTTCACTGGGGGAGGTCATGCCAGACCAACCTCATTGAATTTTTCAACTGGGTGACACGGGAGGTGGATAGTAGAGGGCAGTGGACATCCTTTGACACTGTGCCACATAGAAGGCTATTAAACAAACTGGGGAATATGGGAGTGGGCAGGACAGTAGTGTGGGGCATAATTGGCTGGGCAGCAGAACACAGAGGGTGATGGTTAATGGCTGTCACTCCACGGAGGGGAGAGTGACCAGTGGGGTACCACATGGATTAGCGTAGGACCTATCCTATTCAATGTCTTCATTAGTGACATTGTGCAGGACCTAGAAGGCAGAATTTCCCTGTTCAATAATGACACAAAGTTCTGTAACAGAATGGACATGCTGGAGGGTGTAGACAGAATGAGGAGGGACCTGAAGAAGCTTAAAGAATGGTCAAGGGTTTGGCAGTTGAAATTCAATGCAAAGAAGTACAAAATAATGCATATGGGGCACAAAAACTCTGGAACAACATATCAGTTGGGGGTGAGGATATAGCATGCACCAGCAGGAAAGGTACCTTGGAGTTATCATTTCTGATGACCTCAAGGTAGGGAAACAGTGCGACATGGCAGCAGGTAAAGCAAATAGGATGCAGTAATGCATAGGCAGGGGCATCACCAGCAGGAAAAGGGAGGTCATAATTCCACTATACAAGACACTAGTGAGGCCCCACCTGGAGTACAGTGTACAGTTCTGGATATATTACCTACAGTACATAAGGACGTAGGGTAGAGAAGGGCAACACAGATGGTGCAGGGATTGCATCACAAGTCTTATGAGGTCAGGCTGGAGGACTTGAATATGTACTCCCTGGAGGACAGGAGGGAGAGAAGGGGATATGACTGACATTCAAGTACATTACAGGGAGGAACATGGTGCAGTAATACACTATTTTCCAGTGAAAACATGTTCCAGGACTAGAGGATGGGGGATGTAGTTGGAGGGAGCGTGATTCAGTGGAAACGTGAGGAAGAATTTCTTCACAGAAGGGGTGGTAAACAAGTGGAACACCCTGCTAGGGGAAGTGGTGGGGGGTTGAAACAATCACAGGATTGAAGAATGCATGGGATAGACATAAGGGAATTCTGGAGGTCAGGGGTAAGGAGCAACAGACATCTAGACAAGCATTTGTCAATGCCGAATGTTTGCTTGCTGGCATTGGCAGTGGTAGTGTAGAAGTTACAGAGCTGCGTAATAGGAATGGCAGCGAAGTATTGAACTGAAGCCAACCCCACCACCACCCTGCAGAGAGTGACAGGCATTGGGGTGTGCATTTGGTGCCGTCCAGGCATAACGACCACGCCATTTCTACACCCCACTCTGCAGAGACTGACAAGTGTCACGTGTTCCTTGGGGTCTTTGGCCTTTATGCACACCCCATTTCATTAGGAAACACGGGGTGAGATGAAAGATATAGAGAATGGGGTGAAGTTTAGTGGAAGAGTTCAAGGCATACCCGATGCCTCTCAGTGACTGCAGGGTGTGGAATGGTATGAGCATCACAGGCAAGAATCCCAAGTCACACCCCTGATTCCTGTCATTCTCTATAGGGTTGGGTGATTTAGTTGAAAAGCCTAATACCTCAGGCATTCGTTGGTATTTTAACTCCAAATTTTCAACATGTTTGTGTTGTGACCCCACCTCATGAACAGGGGGAATATCAGTTTGGTAGCCGAAAGCTGCTTATGTGCAGTGACTACGGCATTTAGCACCACAGGTGCAAAAATATTCCGAACAGGATGTAAAAAATGACAGCTGTACTCTTTCATGGGGAGGTGTAAAAATGGCTATGTTGCAAATGTGTAGTAAAAATATTTTAAAAAAATGGTGAAGTCACGAGCGTACATAGAAACTGTGCAACACACACCCGTTATATAATTAGGTTGGGGATTTGTTATAGCAGATTGTCAACTCAGGCATTTTGGTGCCTCCGATCATGAACAGTGTCACTGTGATTTTCTTTATCTATGCCGAACAATGATTTCCACAGCGACCACGCATCTCTGCACTGAAAGTGTGAAAACACACTTCGGCCATGTTGTGAAAATGGCAGCTGTACTGTTCATAAGGAAGTGTTGAAAATACCACTAGTGAAAATCTGGACTGAAAATATTACAATGTCATGAACTAACGAGGATGCATGGAAACTGCACAATGCTCACTGTAACAGTCATTTTAGGACTTTTGTCACAAATTTTCAACATAGCCATTTTAAGACCTCTGCTCATGAACAGTGCAACTGTGATTTTCTTAATCTGTTCTAAACATTGCTGCACACCAACAGCACCATTATTGTGCGCCTACATGCGATAACACATTTTGGGTGACATATGAAAAATTGCAGCTGTACTGTTCATAAGGAAGTTTAATAAAATGGACATGTTGAAAATGTAGAGTGAAAATATTAAATTTGCAAACTTACGAACATGCATAGGAACTGTGCAATGCACGCTCGTAAAAGTCATTTTTAGGAATTTTTTCACCAAATTTTCAACATAGCCATTTTAAGACCTCTGCTCATGAACAGTGTCACTGTGGTTTTGTTAATGTGTCCCATACATTGAGTTTGCACACCGACTGCGCCATTGTGCACTACATGGGCGGAAACACGTTTTGGGCAGGATGTGAAAAATGACAGCTGTACTGCTCATAAGGAGGTGTGGAAAAATGGCAATGTTGGAAATCTGGTGGAAATATTGAAAATTCGCCAACCCTCTGAGCGTCGTGGGAACTGTGCAACGCACACTAAAACAGTCATTTTGATTCTGTCACCAAATTTTTCAACATTGCCATTTTAAGATCTCTGCTCACGAACAGTGACACTGTGATTTTCTTAATGTGTCCCATACACTGAGTTCTCAAGATACAACCACTGGCGCCATTGTGCGCTACATGGGCGGAAACATGTTTTGGGTGAGATGAAAAATGACAGCTGTACTACTCATAAGAAGGTGTGGAAAAATGGCAATGTTGAAAATCTGGTGGAAATATTGAAAATGAAACCTATGAGCGTGAGAACTGCATAGCATGCGCTGTTAAACAGTCATTTTTTTGAATTTTGGCACCAAATTTTCAACATGGGGTTTTGAGCCCCTTCTCATGAATGATGTCACTGTCATGGCGGTATTAGGCTCGAGGGTGATTTCGCGGTCACTGCGGCGAAATCACCCTTTGAGGCAAGACCAACCTAGCCAGACAGTGACATCATTCATGAAGTCCAAAACCCCATGTTGAAAAGATGCAAAAATCAAAAGGCTGAGATATTAATAAAGTTGAACCCTCCTATCTAGCCCATTATACAGCTTACGGTATTTCCTCAGTTCGCGTCGGCTTTGAAGAGTGCAGACGTGTTCCCGGTCCACGAAGATCACGGCGCTGGAGTCCGGAGTAAGCATGGGGTGTGGGGAGGCTGGGTGCAGTGGGTGAGTGCGGGTTGTGGGAGGGGTCGGGAGATGCACCTATGGACCGCTTTTTTCTTAAGGAAAAAAAAAAACGTTGTGGGACCGTTTGCTATGCTGGGGTGGTCTCCAGCATGGCACAAGGACTTTAGGGGGTCGTTCAGCCGACTGAGTTAGGCACCCCGTCGGCAAAATAAATAAAAAAAAAAAAAAAACCTTGGGACCATTTGCCACGCTGGGAGCACAAGGACTTTGGGAGGTGTTCAGCCAAAGGGGACTGGGCACCCGCTGGCAAAAAAAAATTATGGGACCGCTTGCCATGCTGAGGTGGGCTCCCAAGCGGCACAAGGACTTGTGGGGGCACGCTCAGCCGACGGGGATTGGGCACCCGCCTGCAAATGACTGATTGCCACGCTGGGGTGGGCTCCCAGCGTGGCATCAACTACTGGGAGGACAGATGCAGCTCAGCCATGGGGATTGGGCACCCCGTCGGCTACTACACTGCATGCAGGGCGCCACGCCTGCGGTGGGGGGAGCGCGTGAGCAGCTTCTTATCGCTGCTCACCAGCGTAGCTCCCCTTTCAACTGTAGCACTTTCTGCATTTTGGGCGTGTCATAGACAGCTCCAAAATGCATTGGCTTACAGGGGCCGCGCCTGCCAGCACACTGCCTGAATTGGAGGAGGAGGTGACACACCTCCGAAATCTCCAATGATGGCACTATGTTTCTTGCACATGCGTGCAAGCAAACATAAAAAATGTAAAAGGAATTTATAAGCTCAAATGGGCAGACTGGGTGAGCCATAGGCATTTATCTGCTGCAGTGTCAGGGATTGAGGAACAGTGGGCAGTATTTAAAATGGGGATTATAAGAACAACAGAATTATGCATTAAGCAGGTTAGCAAGAGGAAAAGAAAGAGGAGACCATTATGGTTTTCCAAAGAGGTAGCAAAGAAAGTGAAAGCCAAAAGACTGCATTCAGGCAATACAAAAAGACACAGGCAGAAGGGGATAGGGAGAAGTACCAGGAGAAACAAAGGGAGGCAGGGAAGTCAGTAAGGGAAGCCAAAGCTCAGACAGAAGAACACATTGCAAAATCAGTGGTTAAAGGGACAAACCTTTACAGGTACATAAGTGAAAAAAGGACAAGGAGGGATAGTTAGACTGAAGGGGAGGATGGGAGCAGCGTGAGGATGACAACAGTAAAGCTGACATATTGAACAGGTATTTCTGCTCAGTCTTTACTAAGGAAGAGGGGGTAATGGGTCTGGAAGGGAGTACAAGGGTGAGAATGGTGCAGAAATGGACACAAGTCCCTTTACACGAGAAAGGGTCCTGAAGGAACTGGAAGGAATAAGAGTTGACAAAGCAATGGGGCCAGATGGGTGCACCCAGGGTCCTTAAAGAACTAAGAGAGGTGGTGGCTGAACCTCTGGCTATCCTGTTCAGAATCCACTGGAAACAGGGGAGGTACCCAAAGACTGAGGACAGCAGATGTAGTCCCCTTATACAAAAGTGGGAACAAAGAGGAAGCAGGGAACTACAGACCAGTCAGCCTCACCTCGGTAGTGGGAAAGATCATGGAAGCACTACTGAAGGAGAGATTGGTGGAACATCTGGTTGTCAATGGACTACAGGACCCAAGACAGCATGGTTTCACCAGGGGAGGTCATGTCAGACCAACCTCATTGAATTTTTGACTGGGTGACTAGGAGGTGGATCAGGGAGGGCAGTGGACATGGCCTATCTGGACTTCAGCAAGGCCTTTGACACTGTGCCACATAGAAGACTATTACACAAACTGGGGAATATGGGTGTGGGCAGGACAGTAGTGTGGTGGGTAGGTAACTGGCTGGGTGGCAGGACACAGAGGGTGGTGGTAAATGGCTGTCACTCCACAGAGGGAAGAGTGACCAGTGGGGTACCACAGGGATCAGTGCTGGGACCGGTCCTATTCAACATCTTCATCAGTGACATTGCACAGGATATAGAAGGCAGAATTTCACTGTTAGCTGATGACACAAAGCTCTGTAACAGAGTAGACACACCAGAGGGTGTAGACAGAATGAGAAGGGACCTGCAGAAACTTGAAGAATGGTCAAGGGTTTGGCAGTTGAAATTCAATCAAAGAAGTGCAAGATAATGCATATAGGGCACAAAACCCTGGCACAATATATCAGTTGGGGGTGAGGATATAGCATGCACCAAGCAGGAAAGGGATCTTGGGGTTGTCATCTCTGATGACCTCAAGGTAGGAAACAGTGTGACAAGGCATCAGGTAAAGCAAATAGGATGCTGGGATGTATAGGCAGGGCATCACCAGCAGGAAAAGGGAGGTCATAATTCCGCTATACAAGACACTAGTGAGGCCCCACCTGGAGTACAGTGTACAGTTCTGGAGACCATACCTACGTAAGGACATAGACAGGGTAGAGAAGGTTCAGAGGAGGCAACAAAGATGGTGCATGGGTTGCATCACAAATCCTATGAAGACAGGTTGAAGGAACTGAACATGTACTCCTGGAGGAGAGGAGGAGAGAGGGATATGATAGAGACATACAAGTATCTTACAGGGAGGAACAGGGTGCAGGAAAACACTATTTTAAGCGAAAAGATGTTTCAGGACTAGAGGCATGGGATGAAGTTGGAGGGAGGACGATTCAGAGGAAACATGAGAAAGAATTTCTTCACAGAGACGGGTGGTGGACAAGTGGAACACCCTGCCAGAGGAAGTGGTGGGGGCTGAAACAATCACGGGATTTAAGAATGCATGGGACAGACATAAAGGAATTCTAGAGGTCAGGGGTAAGGGGAAATAGACTTCTAGGAAAACAAACTGAACTTACAAGCTCAAATGGGCAGACTAGGTGGGCAATAGGCCCTTATCTGCCGACACTGTCTATGTATCTATGTATCTATGTGTCTATGTATCTATACTGATAGCTGCTAAAACATAATCTCTGGCTAAAATATACCCTCCAAATTTTTCCGTGACTGAGTTACTTTTCCGGGAGCAGATTTAATTTTATTAGACGTTCACCTTCTGTATTGCAAGTTCAATCTGATTAATCAGGACCATGTGTGTGTCAGTTGTATTTGCTGCATCAGATACTGACAACTAACTTGCCATAAATAGAATTTAGGATTGTGAAAATAACATTCACTGTATTAATATGAAACAGTCTCCATATCCCAGAATAGTCTTCCAAAATAAGTGTATTATATATTCTGGTTAAAAAAGGCAATTTCCATCAAGCTGCCACAAAAACCCAAAACTGTACACTATGTGGAAATGTGATATAAAATGTTTCACTGTTTCCTCTATATTATGTAAGCAATAAGGCACGTGTGTAAAACATATTTTACAGCATAGTAAGGCACAAGGCTGAAGGCCTAGTGACTTCAGCT
Organism: Neoceratodus forsteri; assembly: GCA_016271365.2. Classification (NCBI taxonomy): domain Eukaryota; kingdom Metazoa; phylum Chordata; order Ceratodontiformes; family Ceratodontidae; genus Neoceratodus; species Neoceratodus forsteri. Next base: position 454,744,176 of record CM057449.1, on the reverse strand, counting down.
GCTGGACGTGCTGTAAAATATGTTTTATACACATCCCTGAGTGACTTATTGCACTTATGAAGTTTTTATTTTTTACAGTTGAGAAAAGTATGTTTATATGTAAAAGCAATAGCTTTACTTGTGTGAATTTGTGATAAAAATAGTCCTTCTGCCCACTGCAAGTGATGTCATTGTATTATTGCCTACTTTCTTCTTCCTGTTTTCTTTTTTCCACATTCAAGATATAGAATGTTTATCATGGAATGTTTACTATGGAATACATGGATTCAAAATTCTGCTCAGTTTCTCTTCTAACACACTGTACACACAGACAACATAGAGGATAATGTATGGTCCTCTATCGTTAACCGGTCAGGTTTATGTCGCCATGGCAACCTCGAGATGGTTAAAATTGACCGGTTGCCGATAGAGGGACCATACATTATTTTTTATAGTGTATGGTCCCACTATCAAAAATTAAATGGCTTACGTTTTTTAAAAAGTCACCGCTGCGCCCTTCAGTCCTTCCCCGTGGGTTTCCCTTCAGTCAGTTCCCCATTGGAAAAAAGTGAGCACATGCGCAGACCACTCGCTGTTGTTAACCTATCGATGTGACGTAGGATCGATAGGTTAACAACATATCTACGTCACATCGATAGGTTAACAACCTTAGGAAATGATGATTTCCTAAGGTTAACAGCGTTCTAACATACATTATAAAGGCTGTTACAGTCAGAGACTAAATTATCTCACCGTCAGGGCAAGAAGAGTTCCCTGATGAGCAGGTAAAGATAGAAGGGGGATTTTGTTACTGTCAGAAAAGAAACGGTTGCAGTGAAATACTTATTGTTTCTAATTTGTTTATGTATATAAGGAAAGTGTGATAATCAGGGAAACAACATTTAATTAATTGTGTTTTACTTAAGGTAGTTTTAGGGCCCAGCTGAAGTTTTTTTTTTTTTTTTTTTTTGCAGTGTAAAGGTAGCAACCATGTTTGTGGTGAAGATCAATTCTGTCTGTAGGGGCTAACTGAAATGCTAGTGTTCCAAATGCCCCTTGATCTGGGTTCCAGACTCTTCACTGCTGAGCTGTTTTTTTTTTTTAAACCATATTTTACACATAAATAAGAGCCAATCAGATTACTGGATTTTACCCTGCCATTTTATAATACATGTTAATCTTGGAAACAACTTTTCTTGTATGGCCTTGTGCTTTAAATTCATTGGACTCCTAAATTGCACTGTGGCTACACAGCCAAAGAATATCCCAAGTGTGTTGGGGTACCCTATTATCATTGAAGTATTGCTGATGCCTGTGGTATCTTTGTGGGTATACATTCATGGAATAGTAATCACATTTTGCACATCATATACAATGTGACTGTATAGCTATTTTCGTCCTAAAGCCTATATGCTATGTTTTCCTATTTTTTGTTGTCTTAAGTTTTTTAGTGATGCCACAGCATAGTCTGGTATATTGTAAGTTGTAAGCATATTTGTGCTTCTTGTTCCCATTTAGACATATATGTACTTAATGCTTACTGTATCCATGTTTACCAGGAATATTGAGTGGGGTTCCAGTCTTATGCAGTGGTATTTGTGATAAAAGGAGTGGTAGAATATCTTTGTATGCCAAGTAAGTGAAGTCTGTCTTGACTGGGTTGAGATGACTCCCCCACAGCTTCTGGAAAAAATTACTTGGTATTCTAGTTTCCAGGTGTACTGGTGGTGCATATACAAAACTTAAATATGTGAATATGGGCAGTAAAATCAATACTCTTCTTCACCAACTTCCAAGTTTTCCAGATCCTCACTTTTGATTCACATATGTCTAATTTCCATTACCAATTTAAAGTGGGCAGATCTCCATTCCCGAACCAAATGCCTAAAACCTTTTGTGGGGTGCTAGACATTGCTACCCCTGCACTATTACTTGGTATATCTGATAAGTTCTCTTTAGGGATGCTCACAATTTTGTCCAAATTTAACAAGGCCATGAGATTTTTTGAAAAGGCCTGAAAGGATTGTACAGCTCTTTCTCCTGATAGTGTCTTTTATAAAAAGGCAGACATCATCTGCATATGCAGAAATGTTTTCCTGGCTAAGACTTGCATGAGGAGACAAACCTATGATCTGGTTGTCACATTTAATCTGCCATTAGGAGATCTGGGGCAAACATGTATAGCAAGGGGTTTAAGGGGCACCCCATTGTACCCCTCTATTCAGAGATAACACCTTACTCAAGTGTCCATTTACAGTTGATGCTAAACATTCTCCTTTATACTGTCCCTTAATCCGATATACAATTTTCCGTGGTATACTATATGCTAAAAGTACTTGCATGAGATATTGTCGTCCCACCCAGTGAAGGGCCTTAGACTGGTCTAAGGATAAAACAAATTCAGTTTGTTCCTATTGTATTCAAATATTTCTGTCAACAGAAATTAATTAGGTTGTATGTTTCTGTATGGAATAGCACAGGTTTACGATGTATCAATGATTCTATAACTCGTTGCAACCCCAAGCAAAGTAATTTAGTCAGGATTTTGTCATCATTATTTGATGGGCTTATAGGTCTCCAGTTTGAGGTCATCCTTATCACATTTTTTTTTTTTTTTAAATAAATGTAAGTAATCGCTTTCCCAAATTCAGGAAATCTCTTATGTTCTAAAATGTAATTATATAGTGGTACTAATAATTCACTAATTTCTTGTGCAAATATTTTATAAAACTCACTTGTGAGGCCATCCAGGCCTGGAGAAATTCCATTTTTTAAGGACATTGTTATAATTATACATTTCTTCTTGTGTAATCGGCCTTTCCAGATGTGAATATTCCTCTGCTGCCCCTTGTGGAATTGGTGCAGTTAGAAAATTGAACAAGCTATGTTGTGAATGAAATTCCGTATTAAATGCAGATTTTAATGAATCCTGTTCCACCACTAACCTATCCAAATCAGTTGTGGCCAGAATTTTATTCTGCTTGTATAACTTTGTCATCACAGAAGCATCTAGTCTTTGTTTACAGGCCATATATGGTTCTGGTGTAGGCTGCGTAACGGTCTCAAATCTAATTTCTGCTTCCAAAGTCTTATCTCTATTATATTGGTAAGAAAACATCTTTTTTTTAACTTTAGTTATTTGTTTTATATCTAACCTGTTCATTCGGTGGAAAAGACATTAATCTAGATAACTGATTTCGAAACCCAAGCATATTTCAATTCCAATTTGCTTTATTTTGTCCATTTAAAAAAACAAACAAAAAAAAAACCTGTTTAAAATCCCTTTGTGTCCTTCTACCATTCCCACATATCATAAAAATGTGGAATGTTTGGCTCCTAATAACTGTTCCACTTTTAATTCTGTTTGCTCCAACAATGAAGAATTCAGCTTCCAGCATAGTATCTAGGAGAAGAGTCTGGGTGGAGCTGTTGCTAAACTAGATACCCAATAAAATGTTGTGATCTGAGAACCCAGTAGGTTTTATTTCTATTTTTGTTGCCATAAGGAATTTAGACGTAAACAGGTACTCTATCCTTGTGGCATATGTGTGCCTGTAATATGTGTAGCCCGGATCTTTCTTAAGTTGTTTGAAGGAATCTTAAATTTTTTGCTAAAATAATCTGCTTTAGTATATGTGAATCACAATACATTTTTTTGAAATTCTCTCCTTGAGATTTTGAATCTAAACTAAAATTTAGCTCTCTTCCCCATATAATATGCTTTTAAATATGGTTTAATGTACAGGAACAACTTGTTCTCGCCCAAGTATCCGCCTTCCTCGACTCCTCCTCCTTCCTCTCACACTACCAGTCTGGCTTCCGGAAATTGCACTCCACTACCACCTCCCTACTAAGGCTAACAAATGACATCCTCACTGGCATGGATAAAGGGCACGTCACCTCAGCTATCTTCATCGACCTAGCTAAGGCCTTCAACGCGGTCTCCCACTCACTCCTGTTATCCAAACTCGCCCTCACCGGCCTCTCAGGGGCAGCCATCAGCAGGTGCCACTCATACCTGGTAGGGAGGCAACAATCAGTTAGAATTGGATCACACTCCTCTGTCCCCCTACTTATTACATTAGGTGTTCCCCAAGGCTCGGTCCTTGGTCCACTACTCTTCTCCATCTTTCTGAATGACCTGCCCTCAGTGTGCCCTCTCTCATCCATACACATGTATGCCGACACTGTACTTTATGCCACAGGTCCCTCCCCCACAGAAGTGTCATCCAGACTCCAGCAGGATTTTAATGCAGTCCAGCTCTGGTTCTGCTCTAACCAGCTGATTCTCAACCCAAAGAAAACCGTCTCACTCACCTTCGGGTCTAGGCAAAGGCTCTCCCATGTCCTCACCTCCCCAACCTTCCACGCTTTAGATGGAACCCTTTTGGAGACCTGTACCTCATTCAGATACCTCAGGGTCTGGCTCGATCAGCACCTCAACTTCTTAGTCCATATTGATACGATCCACAAAAAACTTCACCTGAAACCGGGTGCCCTATATCGGAACAGAGGTTGTATTCCAGTGCCAACCCGCAAAGCAATTGTTCAGAAAATGATTCTCCCGCTATTTGACTATGGGGACATAGTTTATAGCACAGCCCCCAAGTCCTCCCTTGCCAGGCTTGACCCTCTATTCCATTCTTTCTGCCATTTTGCCCTGGGCCGCCATCCCACCACTCACCACTGTGACCTCAACAGATCCTCAGACCTACCTTCTTTACAGGATCAGAGAATGGAGCACTGCACTAGGATAATATGGAAATACTGGACCCAGTCCCTCCTCTCCCTTACCTTGCAGCTACCCAAACTCCTTCAACTTACTCCCTCTGGAACACCGATGCCAGGCTCCTCCAACTTCCATATATGACCTCCGCCAAAGGTCTGCATGCTTCAAGTACCATATGCCTTGCGTATGGAACTCCCTCCCAGCCGAGCTCGGATGCTCCACCTCCACACAGCAGTTCAGCCTTCTCCTCAAGCAGCATTTTGTCACCGCCCGCTCGTGCAGCTAGCCCCTATGGCAGCCAAATGCTTTAAATGTATGCATGTATGTGGACTGCTTGTTTGCTCATGCAGTTAACAATCCTCTACTGATGTGGCACTTGGCCCTTGTTCACTCCAACTCTGTCATTTGCACTAATATCCCTTCCCCTGCCATGAGGCAGGCCTATCTTGTACACTGTGAATATCTCGTCAATGAAACGTGCTACTGCTTGTAAAGTACTCTCCTAATCCCCTTCCCCCAGGACGCATCTGGAATCAAGCATGGCATCACTCAGTATGCCTTCCTGGTAAAACTTTTAAATAAATAAATTATAAAGCTCAACCCGTGATGACTTCATTTGAGGTGCATAAGTATTAAACACCGAAAATCAAAATCCCTATATTTACAATCCAAGAGTAGTGCTTTTCCTGGTAAAATATCCACCACCCTGGTTACTGAAAAAAGAGGTCCCTTAAACAAAATCCCTATCCCATCTGCTAAATCTGTGCCAAATGTCCAGAAGGATGGACCCTACACTCGGCTTCTTTTAAGTTGCTCCACTTCAAAGAGAGAACTCAGCCTTTTGTTCTTGCAAAAAAGATTATATTTTGAGATGTGTTCTAGGTAAGACAAAATTGAAAATCTCTTTATAGTTCTTAATGCCTCAAACATTAAACAAAGCTAGGCATAGGGTAGTCTAAAGGAGTTATTGATAGTTGGGGAAAGTCTCCATCTTTTTCTTTTAACTTTCTTTTTTTCCCCCCTTTTTGGCTTCTACCATTGTTTTTTTCTTCATCTTCCATTTCCGATATCCCTTCCGATCTATTGGAAACATCTGATTCTAAGTCAGATTCTCCCCAATCCTTTTGTAGGAGAGTATAGACATTCTGCAATGGGAGTGCAAAGGACTCCGGCATTTATTTAGTTTTGTTGACCAGGTAGGCACACTAGACAGCTTGGCTGCCTATTTTCAGGTATGACCTGGGAGGTTACAACAGAGGGCATGTAGACAACAGTAAATACAAGGAAAAATCAGGTGAACAAGAATCCCTACAGAAACAGTCTAGAGATCAGTCACAGTACACCTGTACAAAATCTTCAGTAATGACAGTACATTAGCAGGAAACAATATGTAGTAACAGATACAGGATACCAGTGCAGATAACTAACAGTCTTTAAATCAACATCTAGTGGGTAAGTACTAGGGGAGGGGTAGCAAGATTTCCCAGGCAGATTTGAAAGTAGTAGAGGTAGGTGCTGGTAGGCAACTAGGAGGAACCAGCAACGGACTGGTGGACACACTACAGGAGCAGGGTTCAAAGCTTAAGAGCCTTATGAAGGTCCTCTTTGAAGCTACGTGTAGAAGGGGAGTTTCTTACATTCAGTGGTAAGTAGTTTAGGGGCACAGACTGAGAAGGCATTTTCACCCATTTTGGTTTTACAACTCAGTTGGACAAGTAGAGATTTTTCGGTTGATTTCATGGAGTAGGCAGAGGTCACAAGCTTGAGCGGTAAAGCCAATTTGTCAGGTATCTGGGAAGAGATTATATTCTTTATAAAACAGGAAGAAGTAAAGTGACAGAAAGCTGAGGGGATAAGCCATCCCAAGCTGGAGTATTGTGAACATCAGTGAGCAAGCTTAGGTAGTGACAGGACAAAATGGCAGATGTTGATGTAGCAGACAGACCACTTTTGAAGGAGCCCTCCAGTAGTTGCCAGAAAGGCTAGTAGCCCATATGCTAGTTTAGGTCAGAGGATCCCTTGTGTAATGGCCAATGTCGCTGTGGATGTTAGACTGTCTGACCTTACATGCCAGTCCCAGTTGAATATTAATGGATTTGATGACTGTAGCTAGGTGCAGGTCAAAGTCCAGGGTGGGATCAAGGGTGACTCCTAGGTATTTAAAGGAGGTAACTGTGTTGAGGGGAGAGCCATCTAGCACTCTGATATATAAAGGTTGGGTGCAGGACTGAATTTTGAACTCGAGGCGAAGAGCATAGTCACCATTTTATTTTTATTGGTGACAAGCTTGTTCTGCAATAGCCAGAGCTGAAATATACTGAAGTTATGATTGAGATTCTGGTTGATGTCTGAAAGGTTTGGAGAAGAAGAGTAAAGAACCAGATCATCAGCATATAATAGGGCTGAGCAAGGACCAGTAAGTGGTGGGAGATCATTAATGAAGACCATAAACAGGAGAGGGCCAAGAATTAAACCTTGGGGCACTCTGATCCAGGTAGGAGCAAGTGAGGACTTAGCACCTCCAATCTGGACAAACTGCTGATGCTCTGAAAGATAATTTTGGAACCAGGTAGTAGCAGAGGTGCAGAAGCCAAGAGATGACAACTTTGATAGAAGCAGCGGGTGGTCATCTAAATAGAATGATTTTGTAAGATCAACAAAAGTAGCCCCAGTGAGACAGCCATTGTCCATCGTGAGTCTGACATCATTTGTAAACTGTATGAGGGCAGTGAATGTACCGTGCCCTTGTTGAAAACCATGTTTATCCGGGGGGGAAGGAGGGTGAAAGAGTGGAGGTGATCAGAGACCTGGGTAGCTATGATTTTCTCCAGGATTTTAGAGAGGATGGCAACAGGGTGGTAGTTATTCAGGTTAGTGGTGTCTCCCTTCTTGTGGACAGGGACTACTCAAGCAGTCTTCCAGAGAGAAGGGACATGTCCTGTGAGTAGGGACAGGTTGAAGAGTCGAGTCATTGGAGGGACTACAGAATGGGCAATTGTTTTTAGGAATTTTGGTAGGAGTCCATCTGACCTGGCTGACCTAGCAGGTGAGATGGACTTAAGTAAGCTTAGGATTTCCATTTCAGAGACTGAGTGAAGGTTGAAAGGTGGGTTGGAAGGTTTAAAGTTGCCCTGTGGAGACTCGGGTAAATGCCCAGGAGGTGCAGTATAGGAGGAGAGGTCCGTGAATCTGGAGTTAAGAGCATTAGTGATCGTGAGTGGGTTATTGCAGCTACAACCATCCATGACCATATCAGAGATGGCATTGAACATAGAAATACTAGAACACAGAAGTTGACAGCAAATAAGGACTGGCCCATCCAGTCTGCCCATTTCTTTTTCTACCTTATGAATGCGCCATCGACCTTTGCTCTGACAATGACCTATCTAGTCATACTCATCTGTATTGCTCCCTTATGCCTATCCCATGCCTATCTGAAGCACTGCACTGTATTCATATCCACCACTTCCTGAGGTATGCCGTTCCATGCATCCACCACCCTTTCTGTGAAAAATAACTTTCTCATATTACCCCTTAATCGGCCTCCCTCTAATCTCATGCTGTGTCCTCTTGTCCTGCTATTTTTCTTATATTGAAACATGTTAGACTCTTTCACCTTGTTAATGCCTTTAAGGTGTTTGAATGTTTCGATCATATCACCTCTCTCCCTCCTTTGCTGTAGGGTATACATATAGGCTCTGTTAATCTGTCCTCATATGTTTTCGATTGCAGTCCCTGCACCATTTTGATTGCCCTTCTCTGGACTGCCTCAATTTGGTTAATGACCTTGTGAAGGTGTGACCTCCAGTACTGCATGCAGTACTCCAGATGGGGCCTAACCAGTGTCTTGTAAAGAGGGATTATCACCTCCCTCTTACGACTTGTGATACCCCTACTAATACATCCCAACATCCCCCCCCTCCCAGCCTTGCCTACTGCTTTGGAGCTCTGCTTGGATGATTTCAAGTCATCCATTGCACTTGTTTTTTCCCCAGCATGGTGTTAACATGACTCTGAAATCCATGAGAGTCACTGACAAAGGTACTAAGACGTGGACGGTGGTAATTGCCCTTTGTAGCCTGATGGAAACCATACATAGATTTTGGAGTCTTTTGTACTTTGTACTCGATCCATGCCAATGGGGATTGGGTTAGCTTAGCTTTGCTCCAGGCTTTCTCTCAGTTTGGGAGAGGGGAGGAATGATGAGTTTCCCCAGCGAGTAGCAGTTCCCCGGGTACAGTGCCTTTTTATTGGGACGTATTTATTTTGCAGATTCAAAAGCATGGTAAGGAAGGGAGGTATTGAGCAGCATGTTCTGTATTGGAGGTATTGTAGAGAGGTGCCCAGTGCATGTTCTGTAGCCCCGAGATTAGGGCTGTCTTATCCCTTTTCAAAAAGTCGCTGAAGAGAATTTCTCTGGGAGGGGTTTAGGGGCCCTTGCTTTCCAGACACAGTAGGCCGGGGAATGGTCACTGAGTCTGGTAAAACTCCAGCAGCACTGATCCATGCAGGCCTGTTGGAGACAACTCAGTCTAGAATAGACTGGAGACTGCTGTTATTAGACTGTCTGGTCGGGGAGGTGACCAGCTGAGACAGGTGTAACCTGCTGAGCTCTGTGGCATAGAGATTAGTTTTTCCCCAGTCAGTCTAGGTTGAGGTCCCCCATTATAATGAGCTCTTCTCTACCTTTTAGTGAGGAGAGATGGTCTATTACCTTAGTCAGGCCAGTTAGCCCATTTTAGGAGGGTTATAGATACACACTACATTTAGCTTCTTGGTGAGTCTGAGGGTAATAACTATGTGAATCATTTCACATAGACAAGTAGTATTGACTAGGAAGACCATAATATCAAGACACTCTGGTATAAAACAAAATCCACCGCCCTTCTTAACGTTTGTTTGTTTTCCCGTAGCCCTTGTTACCCTGTGGGTGGCATGTGTCGTTTTTTCCAAGCCGGGGGAGGGGGCATGCCTAGGTAGCAACACTAGTCTCTTCTGGAGTTTCCTGTACTCTTTGTTTGCTAATTCCCTGGGGTTTTTTTTTTGGGGGGGGGGGGTAGTTTCTAGGGAAATTTGTTGTTCTTCCACAGGAGTGGCCTCAGGTTACACATCCTCCACTGGTATGTCTGTCCCGGTGTTCTGCTCAGGGGTTGATCCTGCCGGGGGTGGGTTAGAGGCCGGGTTTCTCCTCCTATCCTGTGCTCGTTGTACAAGATCATTTTGATCCCATCCCTCATTCCTGTTATGTGTGGCCCATGGACACTGATGAAATGCATGTCCTTTATCATCACAAAGATTACATTTCAAAATGCTCTCACACAGTACACTAGCGTGTCCAAAATCTCCACACAGGGAGCACTTTATATCACACTTGCTACTCAACTGGGTTCTAGCCCCACGTTTGTAGCACTCTTTAGGCTGACTGGCATAGAAACACTCTCTCTTTACCAAGAGAAAAACTATTAGGAAGGTGTGTCATTTCAGAATTTACTGGGAACAATTTTACCTTAAATCTCCATCCCCACCGTCCATAGCCCCTCTGAATCAATAATTGCCTCATGGGGACCCAAAATATCACACCTGTTATGTAGACAATATATATTGCTTACATTTACCCCCTCATTCCTGAACATGATTGTGATATGTTTAACCTGGGGTTTAGTCCGGGGATGGCAAAAAATGGGGTCCATAGTGGCGTTCTTTTAAGAAAATTATATTTAAGCCAAAATCTTTCTGAACCTACATTAGTCTTGAAGCTAATCTCGAAGTATCTTCACCAGACACCTGTATAAATGCATAGATATCAGCAGCAACAAACTGTAATGACTCCTAGTAAACACTGAGCCACATATAACCTATCTGGATGTTCCTGTAGGCCTCCTCTATATTTCAACCTAACTGCATTTTTTCTGGAAGCCTGTTATAACTTATTTTTAAACAAATCAGAAAAAGTACTCCCTCGAGCATTCCCATTTGCCCCTCTTATACTCTGACTCTGTCAGAAAAACTCATTTGTAGCATCCCTGAAGTTCCTTCCAGAGTCTTTGTTAGCATTAGACTTGGGAACGGTGCTGTCCGCCGAGGTGCCTAGCCTTTCAGTCTCTGATTCAACATTACCTGCATTGTGATTAATACCACTTTGTTGTGGGGCCCCATTTGTTTTATCACTTTGAGGTATCGTTAGCAAATCCTACTGTGCACTCCGTGAAATCTGTGGTGCCATTTCTGACACTTAAGAGGGCATCTCCATTGCAGGCCTGGTTGAAAGAGCAGCCTTCTGTAGATTTTCAGTACCATCCCACTCTGAGTCTGGGATCCATTGCCCAGTGACATCTTTCATCCATCCTGCGATTCATAAAGCTTGTTCAGCCTTCCATGACTCATCTCGATTTTGCTTGTCTTGTGCAGGTAAAGCAAACTGCTTTCTAATTTGCTGAGTGACAGTTATAGTTATGGTATGTTTCACTGGGGTTTCTGTCTTTTCCTCCCTCAGCTGTTTGTCAGCTGTAGCCATCTGAGCCTGCTCCACGCCAGCTGGAGTGAGCTGTGCATAGAGAATATCCCCAGACATACCTGCGGAAGTCCCAGTTTGCCTTTTTTTCCCTTTTGGGCTCACAGCCTCTCTGGGAGTTTTGTATATCCAAGTCCTTAGTTACCGAATCTCCAGCAGAAACTCTCACTACACCTTCAGTCGCAATTTCATTTGTATCACTCTGTATGAGTTTCTCAATCGGAGTTTCATACATAATGCTCACGCTTTCCAAATCTTAGTCCTCTTGCTCCATCTGGGCTGGCTGCGAGGACTCCATCACAGCCTGCATATCCTCCAAGTCCGTCTCTTCCACACAGGGCCCCTCCATCTTGGATCAGGGAGCCAACAGCACCCCCTGCCAAGAATAGGAAAATTTACCTGGTGTCCTGGCCAAATTTCCCCCATTCACAAAAAATACCATCAACCGCTTATTATACAATGGGCAGTAAAGAAATCACAAAATGCAGCATTCTGATTGGTTGGCAGGCACCTTTCCAGCATTGTAAATCCCCCAGTGTACCCACTGGAAAAGGTGCCAGCCACCATGCAGCCGCATCAGCAACTCTGTCAAATCCCTCCATTCCTGGCAAACACACCACTGCCAAGCACACGGACCAAGGGCGAGATTACCTCGTAGTTAACCCGACATCCGATACTCCGTGGCTAGCCTCAAAACTTCACCAAAAGTGCTGCACCATTCCATAAAAGCGACGCACCCGAAAACCAAAACAAAAGAAAATGAGGTTCATTTTTCCCCGACAGCAAATAAGCTAAAAATATCCCACAGTAGCGGTGGCAATCGGCGATCCTCCAGCACATGAGCAGACCTCGCAAAAAAAATCAAACAGTCCGTTGGCACTGAAAAACAAACGAGCTGCAACTTTGAAAAGGAAGGGACCTTTTACATTTTTTTTTCTACAAAAACAAACAGTGCCTTTGTTTAATCACAATATACCCCTCCAGGGAGTGGGTATACTGGAGGATTTACCACTACTGGTGTGGTTAAGTCCCTCGGCTGCGCCTCGGGACCGAACCACACCAGCCGTGGTAAATCCTCTAGTATACCCACACCCTGTAGGGTATATTGCTTTAATCTAGTTCAATATCAGTTGTAACCATCTGTACCCCCCTCCCCCAGGATGAGGCTGAAAATAGGCAGAATTGTCCAATCCTCCTTTTCCAGTTGACAAAAACTAAATAAGTAAACATTGTGGGATGGTAAATGCAAGACGCCACATTGGATGGTGTCATTGCTGTGTGGAACAAACATCCTGAGGATGTGCCCTGACCCACAGCTTGAACGGCATGCAGGTGACAGTGGAAAGACAACAGCAGGGATAGTTCCAGAAACGAGAGGCCAGCAGTTTGCAACAGTGACTGTGGGTGGGGAAATGTGCAGACAAGGCTGACCATATGGACAGGTCTGTGTGGAGAACTGAATGCAATGATAGTAAATGGTGTACTAACATATCACCTTCCTTTAAACAGGAGACAGCACATACCCCCTTCAGCCATGGATGCTCACCTCAATACTGTGGCCCATATCTGAAGTGGAAGACAGGTACAATGAGGCACAGACGGCTACTAGAAACATGTCGGATTGCTTTATTCAGCATGCTGAAAATGCGATTTAGATGCCTGGACAGGTCCGGGGGTGCCCTACAGTATAACCCAGAACAAGGCCTGTGGCATATTCCTGGCCTGTTGTGTACTACACAAAATGGTAATAGACCATGGAATAGTTGTCCAGGGCCCAGAGGGTGATAGTGTGGAGGACGTGGTGCTGCCAGACAAGGGTGAGCATCTACAGCATGACAGGAGGGACCCAAGATTGGCCCTCAGAGGACAGCAGCACAGGGTCATCCTTGTGCACAGAAACACTTTGGAGCTTGATGGTGATTATAGCCTGCAGGTGTGACATTACTGTTATGTAAATGGACACTGTGTATGTGCGTGCACATTGGGCCTCACATTAATGCTGAGTACGTCCTGGACAGTTCAGTGTGATGTGCACACAGATGTGAGGAAGTGGCAATCACACATGTCAACAACTGAGACAACATTGTAAGGGACTCATAGAGGTACTGGTAGCAGCTTGGCATGGGTCAGAGAGACAATGGGCACATACCCACAGTGGTAAGCCACAGGTATGCACTCATCACGCCCATGCAAGTCACACAACACCAAAAGCCACATCCATGTCCTAGATGCCATCTATAGAATGTGATAATGCTACAGGGGTTGTGAGGTGGGTCAATGTGGTGCACAGGGTGGGGACAATGCACAACCATAGCCATTACAGGGCAAAGACAGCCCCACCTGCGGCCTGGAGGCATCATGAGTATGCCACACAGACACCGGACCCTTCAGGAACTGTGCATTCGGCCATCACAGACACGAATGTGGCCTCGTCCTGGTGATGCAGCTGTACCGATTGAGGACATCCAGGCTGCTCGGGGCAAGGCTTCTGCCCCGGAAGGGTAGAAACACGAGTCCATGCATGGCTATGTGTTGGGGTGGATGTGGAGAAATAAACACCATGGCCAGGGGTGAGGAGGGACCTGCAAGGCTAAGGCATGGGGTGTGAGGGGGGAAGTGGGCGTTGTGTGGTGTTCTGGAGTTGCTGCGAGGTGTGTGGCAGGTGGTACAGCCACCACATGCAGTCTGGACTACAGTGTGTTCTAGTATTGCCACTGCAATATCGGAAAACCCCCATATCAATGACCTCAAGGAACATGCGAAGAGCCCCCATGAGTTCTGCATGGCAGACAGAAGCCCACTCCTCATGGAGGCACATCTATGCCCACAATCCCTGACAGCATCGTGAAGTGCCTTCTGGCTCTCCACAGCAGACCTCAGTAGCCACGTATGGTCGTCTGTCTGTCTGGGGCAATGTGTTTGGAGCTGGAGTCAGGCTGCAGATCTTGGGGGGGGGGGTGGCTCGCCTTGTTCTGGGGATGATGCACATGGAGTTACTGTGCATGATGGGGCTGCCGGACCCTGCACCTGGTCAGGCTATGGCTGGTCACCGGGTCCCCATTGCTGGGCAATACTGCCCATCTGCTGTGCCTGTGCAGGCTGAAACAAGTTGCCCTCTAGCTGCACAATGGCTGATTGCAGTTGTTGGCCCACCCACTGAGCAGGGACCAGCCCTGGATGGCTGTTGGTGGCATGTGCAGTGTGTGGGGGATCAATCTGGAGCACATGGGATGCAGTGTCGGGGATGACACTATCAATCATTCGTTTATTTATTCAATTTTGGTGACCAGGTAGGCCGACTGAGCCCTGGAGGTCCCTTTTTCAGGGGCGACCCAGGTTAAATTACAGAGGTAAGACATGCATAGTACTTTACAAGGTGATGGAATGGTACACGTTTTAAGGCATACATAGTGGTTTACAGGATGGTAGCATAGTACATATTTTAGATATTGCAATAAAAATACGAGGATAGGTTCTAAGTGTGCAGACCAGTATTTTAGTGCTGTCATCCTCAGTGTCGCTGGCAAGGCACCTCCACAGCAAAGAGGAGGGCATAAGCAGAAAGGGAGATTGTCTCATCATCCAACCCCACCCCACCCTGTGTATGCAGGGTCAGTCAGAGGGCCTCACACTGGCAGTGGCTGTGGCCACATGTACAGTGCCATGCTGTGCAGTGTGCGGTACCTGTGGACCACCATCTGTCCCAGGATGTGATGGCGCTGTGGAAACAAAAGGATAGACCATGGTTAGGGATGCATGTCATGTATACAATACTGTAACGTACACAGGTAGGTGCACATGCATGTACCAGGATTGCACAAGAAACCACACACAGGCATTACGTAGATATGCTAGGGTGCACAGATATGCTGTGGAATGCACAGCCATAAAGTGGAAGTAGTTGGTTGGCCACACAGTGCTACACAACATGTTTATCTGGACATCGGCATGTGCCCTCCCGACCCATACTGCTCTCAGGCCATCGCCAGAGGGTAGTCAGTGAGCAGGATGGCAAACCTCCTTCCCCCGAGAGAGGAGAGCAGTCCTCCAGATGTTCAATCTTCTCTTGCCCCTGATGACCCTCAGCGGCCTGGGCTCATTCCCAAACCCGGGTTGCCAGTGTAGCGCAAGGTGTAGCGACCAGCGCCTCAACCTCCTGCACCACCAGGCTGACTATCATAGCCACCTTATGTGAGTGCAACATTGTGTAATCATGCCAAGTGCAGCATATGCCATGCCCATGGCAGTGCTGGGCAGGTATGGCCTTCTCACATCTGCCAATGGGGGATGAGTTGCCACAGCACTCACCTTTGGCCATGTGTCCTGAGTGCTTGTGGGCATGTCTCTATGTTGCTGTTGACCAGGTGTTGCCATTGGCTGTTGCCTGACAGCCCCTCCAAATGGCCTACAACACCATGTCAATGTGCTGCCTGAATGTAATGCACATTGAAGGTTATGTCCACCTCCTCTTCCTCTGCTACACACCAGCACGTGTGACCGCCTGTATACATGACACCAATCATTGTGCAGGTGGTAGTTGTGCCATGTAGTCGTGCATGCGGCCACTGCATTTGGACTGTGCATTGTCCACCACCATACACTGTGTGTGTGTGTGTAGGCCTGTTGTGTCAGCCTGCTGTGCCAGATGTACCTAGTGACATGTCACCCCACAGTGCCCTCTCTGTGGTGGGGACATGGGTGCATCTTGGTTGCATGTAGATACCTCTGCACCATGTGGCCTCTGCGTAGGTGTTGCCTTGTGGTGCATCACACATGTTTCCATTGTGGGGGTTGTCATTTCATCATGCTTCCATTGCCTATCATGGCTAGCAACTGGGATTATACACCAGCCACAGATATTTAATTAGCCCAGCTGTACCTACCTAATCATGCCCCTGTCCACTACAGGTCTACAGGACTCGTTCAGGGATGTTCCTCCCATGACAGTACAGTGTCTACCAGTAGTCAGCTAGCTTTCTGTTGCCAATTTCAACACCTGCATGTTCCACTGCACAGCTGTCCTGAGGGCCACTGGATTATGGGTGTATTATTGGGTTGTGGGGGTGGTGGTGTTTGCTAACATGGATCCACAATGCATCCCATCCATCCTTGCTTGCACTGATGAGCCACAGTAGGCAGTCAAGTGCCTGAATATAGGCAATACTCTTGTCTAGTGTACCTACCTGCTAAATAAAAACCAAATGACCTAATCTGGGTTGGGGGGGTTGCTGCCACCCTTCCCCCATAGGTCTGACACCTGTGGTTGTCCCACACATACTTCTGGCATTGGATTGTGTACTGTGGCTGCAGCTACTGCACATCCTACACTCAGCCATGTGCATCACCACAACGTGGCCCTGTGGCGTGTGGGCTGAAAGTCATGCAGTGGCCTATTGTGTTGTCACACCCGTGTCACATGTGCTGTGCTTCATGGCACACATGTCTACTGCACATCTGTGGTTACTGTTGCATGCAGCAGTGTGACACAGACTGTGGACAGCACACCACACATACAGGGAAGCATATCCCAACCGTTTGGGGGGAGCTATCTGTGCATACATATTGAACTCTGGCACTGCTGCTGTACTGAGTTGTTGTTTTCCTTCCCATAGGTTGTGTCCAGCCAGTGGGTGGAGCACAGAGTGGTGTCCAACAGCCAAATGGGCCACATCGCAGGACAGCAGGATGCGGTATGATGCGATTGCTGCGTGCGATACTTCTGCAGCAAGGGGCCCTGCTGAGGACAGTAAGGGCTGTTGGCTGGACACTGGGAGCCCTGAAAAGAGAGTTGACATCCTTGGGCTGCTGGCACTTGCCACCACCATCCCTTGTTGGGCCATGAGATGGACCACTACACACTGTACCATGTTCTACCCCTTTCCCACCCCATTCTCCCACCGCTACTCCCATCCCTGCATTGTAAATAGTTCCACCTCTCCTACCCTTGTCCACTGTTTTCCCAACCCGAATACCTTCCCTGTTTCTCTTTTGTAGTTGTTCTTGTTTGTATTGTTGCTGTTAATGTTGATTTTTATTATATTTTTATACATTGTTCTAAATATATATTTTTTCATATTTCACATGGCATTGTGCAGTGTGTGTGTTCATGGGATCTTGGACAGACAGTTGACCCAAGCGCCTCCCATCCACATGTCATCTGGTGCAGGGGTGGTTGATGGCCTTCACATCCCCCGCTACTCTGTGTCCCCAAGGCAGGGGTCCACTGTGTTTCACTGTGTTCACCTACATAGGTTGCACGGTGGGCCTATGACACATCCATCCTTCTATACCATCCCACCTGTTCACTGTGGCGGCCCGACTGGTGGCCGCGCACTGTTTGGGTGACACTGCCTTCAGTATGTACCCCTGCATACCCATGTGCATGTGTCCTGGATTGTAATTGGACATGTACTACCATTGGGGTGTGCCCCATGTGTGACCGGCCAAGCTCCATGTCGTGGTGGTTGCATCATGGTGAGACAGTGGGCTTTCTGTCATGCTGGCATGTCTGTTGCAGTGTCCCAGAGTCCTCCCATATCAGTGCTATCCACTGTTTTGCTCCTCCATCCATGGTGGTGTGTGTTTACTGTGGGCGATGTGCATAGGCATGTCTGTAAGGTACACAGGGATGGCCCCTTGCAGTCCTTGCATCAGACCCTTTAAGCCCCTGTGTTGTGCCACTGGATCCTGCCCTGTTGCCTGGGCTGCCGTGCTTTGGCACCAGCCATGTTCTCACATGCACACATGCAGTGCACCACAGCCACTGTTTGCACCTGTCACCTGCCCCATTGTGCGTAGTTCTCCTATATTCAAACGTGGCCTGCTGTGTTGCTCATCTCCCAATATGCAATCATACATACTCAGGTTATTCAGTCAAGTTTGCATGGTTGAATTTGGTGGCACACTTTCTAAATATTCCATTGCTTTGTGATGGCACATTTATATGCTTGGCACAGTCACGTGTGTGGTGCACCCAGCCACCTCTGAATATGGGGCCCATAAGCCATTCTATGCAAGTTATGGGCTAAATCTGTCTGCAAGTCAAGTTCATAAGCTCTAGGATTTTACAAAAGTCTATGATACACTTGTTTTACTAATAAACTGTACTATTAAAAAAAGCTATAGTTACAAAAAGTGACCAAATTTTAAACCACTAATAATGGCATTGCACTAATATTTAGCAATGAACATGAATTATGCAATGGGAAGTTCCCATACTAGAAATATACATTAGACAAGAAGCTGGCACCTTAAATACATGAATTTAAAAAGTATGGGTCATAAGCCACAGGAAGCACTAAACTGTATCTAAATAAAAGCTGCTGTAATATCAAGAATATTTACAGAAAAAGAACTAATCATTAATAATTATAATTTACATGCTGTTTTCTAGGACCCTCCCCCCAAAACACACACACACACACACTTTCTCTCTCTCTCACACTGTCCAGCTGGTAGGTGGATGCAGGATGTCTAAATATTTAATAATGCCCTTTACATTTCTTTTTTCAGCTTTAGTCACATATGCAAGTAATATATACGGTTTTACCATGGACGTTTTGTAAACATGCTTACTTGCTTAAGTCATATTATTAAAAGATTTTCCTGCCTCCTGGTGTTTCTGATTTTGTGGGGTGCTGGCTGCTCCAATTGCATCCCATAAATGGGGATGTGATCCCCATGGCAACCCCAGAAGCATGCCAAGCAGGTGCGCACAGTCAAGAGGCACTATTACAATTTTTTCAGAATTCTGTGTATCTCTATAATGACATTCTTCTACAAACTTCTCCCACAGAAAGATCTATTTATTTTTCTGGCTCCTGTAAAGTACCTTTTAGCTTATATGTTATATAGCTTCTTGGTAAAGTTAATTTTTTTAAATTTAATTAGCACTCAAAGCTATCTGGAATGAAATAAGGAATCTCGATAATAGTACAGGCTCACCTGCGCATGCACAGTTTATCAAAAGCTGCTGTTAGTGTAATCTGCTTTACTATTATGATGCTTTGCACTATACAGTGCTTCCTTCTCCAAGTATAATTGAATATATTAAGCAACACTTCTCAACTTTGCAAGCAATTTACACTCTGCACCTTAGTCAACTATTCTGAACAACGCGACTAAGGTTTCTGTTTGAGTTCTGCTTTTAAATCAGGTGCTTGCTACAGGGTGACTCATGGACTTCTACACAACCATGTAGTAGAGTACTGCCATGGTTAGTGAAATACTGTTAACATAAAACATGACATCAAACAATATGGATGCTTGTAATTTATTTTTCTTGACAATTTTTTTTAGTCTGGAAAAAAAAATGTCCAGCAATTGAACACATAGGGGAGTGAGTACAGTTTGTAGGTCAGACTAAGAAATATTATAGGGACAGCAGGGAACAATGCAAGGGACATAACAAGGGGGAGCCAATCAAGGGTTGGGAGGGCACTAGACACCAGATAAAGTAATAAAACATTAGGTGGAAAGGCTCAGAAGAGGCTTTTTTTGATGTGTCCCAAATCCTTTTTTGTGACTCGTGATCCTTTTTCATTTGAATGAAAAAGGATTCACGAAAAAGGATTTAAAGTGTTAACAAAAAACATTCCAAGACAAGTTTTGCCACCAGAAAACTGCAGAATCCACCTAATGGAGTTGATATGAGCAAGATACTTCTGCTGGTGTGTGTGGAGCATCTAATTTTTGTGGCTTTTCAAATTATTTTTTTAAACAGAAAACAAGAGGAGGAGGGAGGAGGGGAGGGTGGCCCTGCAGGGGGACCTGGAGGCTCTGGAAAAATGGTCTAGAAAGTGGAAGCTGAGGTTCAATGCAGGGAAATGCAAGGTACTCCACCTGGGGGCCAGAAACCCAGGCCAAGTGTACACCCTGGGGGGGGAATACTACAAGTCTCAATCGCTGAGAGGGACCTGGGGGTGGTGGTGGATGTCAAGATGAACAACTCTGAGACTTGTAGGAGGGCAGCAGCCAAGGCCAACAGGATGCTGGGATGCATCGCTAGGGGATCACCTCCAGAAGGAGGAAGTGATACTCCCTCTGTATAACTGCTTGGTGAGGCCGCACCTGGAGTACTGCGTGCAGTTTGGAGCCACACTTAAAGAGGGACATTAACCTCCTGGAAGGGATCCAGAGGAGGGCAACCAAAATGATTTGGGGCTTGGGGGACAGGACCTATGAGGAGAGGCTCGAAGAGCTAAATAGGTACACACTGGAAGAGAGAAGGGACCAGTGGGACATGATAGAGGTCTTCAGATACATGAAGAGGGTAAATGGGGGAGGAACAGTCAGGGTGCTTTGAAGGAAGGAGGAAGGGGCCACTAGAGGGCATGGGTGGAAGCTGGAGGGGGGAAGATTCAGGGGAGAAAGGAGGAGGTGCTACTTCACTGAGAGGGTGGTGGAGCCATGGAATGCACTACCTAGGGGCTGGTGGAGGCAGAGAGATAGTGGAGGGGTTCAAGAGGGATGGGACAGGTACAGGGGAAGAGTTCTGGAAGCAAAATCCAATGCAGCAAGAATATCCGGAACTGGGAAGGGAGAAGCTAGAGAAGGGCGAGGGGGACAGCAAGGTCAGCACCCAGGGTGGGGGCTGACCAAACGAGCAGACACGAAAGACCATTAGGCCTATTCTGCTGGCATTTTAGTATGTTAGTATGTTAGTAAGATGGCGGCTTGCGAAAAAAGATTTTTTCTCATGAAAAAGAATTTGCGCCTCACGAAAGAAAGTCCTTTTTCATGAGACCAAATTCCTTTTTTGTTCCAGCCCTCTATCCTGGAGAGTGATATCCCCATTGAAAATACTGGGGACTTAAAAATTTAATAACTTTGCAACAGATAGATATTTTTCCAAAAAAAAATGCATGGCAGTTCTGTGACCCACACTGTTTCTTCTACAAAAAATTTACACCAAAATTCCACACCATCTGGGCGCAAGGCATTGAAGAAAAAACTGCAAAAATGGTGACTTTTTACAAACATACGAAATTTGCCAGCGGATAAAGGCCTAGTGGTCTGTCAAGTCTGTTCGAATGTGCAGCTAGCACCCTTATTCTGAAGCTGCCCTTCCACCCACCCTTCCCTTGACCCCCACCACTTTTGAAGCAGTCCACTGTTCTACTGGATACCACTTCTGGTGGTAACGCATTCCACCCAGCTACCACCCTCTCTGTAAAAAGTGCCCCTCATCTCCCTCCTGAACCTTCTCCTCTCCAGTCTCATATCATGGTCCCGAGTATCCCTCCACTCCCTTACTTTGAACAGGCCCTCTGTACCAGTCTTGTTTATTCCAATCCTATTCCCCCTGTCCCTCCTCTCCTCCAGCGAGTACACGTTTAACTCCCTGGACTATCCAGATCTCAGAATCTACACATCCAACTGGAATAAAACTTGCCACACCAGGAGATCTACCCCGCAGGACAGCACATGCCAAATTTTGTTCAAATCCATTGATTGGTTTCAAAGTTATTAAAGTGCAAAATTTCAGCTTTAATATTACACATGCTACTCAACTCTAACTATAGGGGCACAACTGCAGTATCATTTATTTATTTAAAAATTTGGTAAATGGGAAAGGCACACTGAGCCAAGGCTCATTTCCAGGTGTGAGGGGAAGGGAAGGGGGGAAATATAAGCATCAGAATATAATCAGGGAGAAGTGAAAAAAAAAAGACAATAATAAATATGGTGGAAAATAGTGGCAGCAAAAAAATGGTGGTAGGAATACATAGAGGTAAAAAGGCAGAAAGTCTGCGCACTGGAGTCAATTGAGGATTATCTGGGAGCTGGACGGGAGAAAACAGACAGGTAGAAATTCAATGAGGCTAGGCCCTCAGAGGGGAAAAGGATGGAGGGGGAGTGTGAGGGCAAGAAGGTATTGGGTAGGGTGACAGGGAGAGGTGGTAAAGGGGGGAGAGCTAGTGGGGAGAAGCGGGAGCAAGTAGTTGGGGGATGGCTTTAGCAACCACTTTAGGAACAGTAGAAATGGGGCATAGAGAAAAGGAGGGAGCAGGTTCCAGAGGGAGAGGAGACCATAAGGGAAAGCAGCCTGACCAGTGCTATGGCAAGGATAAGGGATTGAGAAGGAGCGGGAGTCTCTTGAGCAGAGGGGATAGGAGGAGGGAGCTGAGGAAGATAGTAGAGGGGACAGGTAGGAGGAGGAGTGACACAAACCAGTATTTGCCTACAAGAGAAGAGCAGTGGGAGAGGTGGCGAGAGGGTAAGGTGGCAATGGAAAGAGCAGAATAGAAGGAGAAGTGGTGTGTATGAGGGGAAGAGTTGGTCAGAAATTGACAGAAGGCAGAGGGTGTCTAGCCTGGCAAGAACAGAGGGAGGAAGGGGTTGCACTGTAGACTACATCTGCATAGCCAAAAATGGGGAGGATAATTTTGACAAGCAGATCCTTGTGGACTTCAGGGGAGAGACCGTTCTTGTTTTGGTAGAGAATGCCTAATTTGGGTCATAGCTTTGAGTAGATGGTGTCAAACTTTGCTAAGAAGACTAGGTTACTGTCAAGCCACACACTGAGGTATTGGTAGGTATGGGCTACCTCCAACTGGGTACCATCAAGGGTGGAGAAGGGCAGAGGGGACAACCTTGTTAACTTTTGGCTAGTGCCAAAGATTGTGGATGCCATTTTCTTGATTTTACTTTGAGATGGTCGGCCTGGAACCAACGAAGTATGTTATGGAAATCAATTTGGAGAGAGCAAGCTACCGCAGATGTGGAGAGGCCAGATGTGTAGAGGACACAATAATTAGCACACATATGAATATGGGATGAAACACAGATGGATGGAAGGTCATTTAGAAAAATGAAGAAAAGTATGGGACCCAGGATATATCCTTGGGGGACTTCGGCAAGGATGGGAAGGGGGAATAGGGTGCCACCCACCTGCACTGTTTGCTTGGATGATTTCAGGTCATCAGTGATGATGATGCCCAAGTCTCTTTCTTCCTTTGTGACTGCTAGCAACTCCCCTCCCAGCCTATAAGTGGCTTCAGGGTTTCTCTTCCCTATGTGCATGATTTTGCACTTCTTTGCATTAAATCCCAGTTGCCACTCTTCTGACCATTCTGCTAGTTTATCCAGATCTCTTCTCATTCTGCCCACCCCATCTGGATCATCTACTCTGTTGCAGATCTTGGTGTCATCTGCAAACAGACAAGCCTTACCCTCTAGTCCATCTGCTAGGTCACTAATGAAGATGTTGAATAGGACTGGCCCCAGGACTGATCCCTGAGGTACCCCACTTGTGACATCATCTCTTCTGACTGTATACCATTTACCACCACTCTCTGTTTTCTGCCAGTCAACCAGTTTGCCACCCAGTTGACCAACTTCTGACCCACCCGAGCCTACCTAGCTTATTTATCAATCTTCTATGTGGAACAGTGTCAAAAGCTTTGCTGAAGTCAAGGTAGGCGACATCAACTGCTCCCCTTGGTCCACCACTCTGGTTACCAGTCAAAGAAATCTATGAGATTAGTTTGACAGGACCTTCCTTTGTAAACCCATGCTGTCTTGGATCCTGTGCCCCTATGGATTCCAGGTGTTGCACTATCCTTTCCTTAAGGAGTGCTTCCATAATCTTGCCCACTACTGAGGTAAGACTGACGGTCTGTAGTTCCCCGCCTCCTCCCTGCTACCACTCTTGTGGTGGGATCACATGAGCCCTTCTCCAGTCTTCTGGGACCTCTCCTGTGCTCAGAGACTCACTAAACAATTCTGCTAATGGCTCTGCTAGTTCCTCCTTTAGCTCCTAAGTACCCTGGGATGTATGCCATCAGGTCCCATTGCCTTATCCATCCTGAGCTTAGCAAGCTCTTGTAGGACCCTTTCTTTGTGAAGGAGTAGTGCTCACCTCCCTCCCCTGTGTCCATGATGCTGAGCTGTGGGCCCTGCCCTCACCTCTCTTCAGTGAATACTGAGCAAAAGTATCTATTTAGGATAGATGCCTTTACAGGGTCCTCCTCCTCACATGCTCCCTTTTCTCCATTAAGCTTAGCAATACCCCTCTGGACTTTCTCCTTTCACTAATGTATCTATAGAAAGTCTTGTCACCTTCTTTACTGTTTGTGCTAGTGTTTCCTCAGTTTGGGACTTTGCCTGCCTTACTGCCTTACCTGCTTCCCTTAGGGCAGTTTGGTATGCCCCCTATCTTCATCCCGCTGTGTTCCTTATATTTTCTGAAGGCCAGCCTTTTGGCTCTGACCTTTTCTGCTACTGTATTTGAGAACCAAAGTGGTTTCCTTCTTCTTTTGCACTTCCTTTTCTGTCTAACACAATGGGATGTTGCTTCAAGTATTGTATCCTTAATGCTTGCCCACTTTGCCTGTACCTCCTCACCTGTGTTTCTTTTTGCCAGGGCTAGCTTAACTCTGTTGGCCATCTTATAAAAGTCAGCTCCTCTGAAGTCCCATATTTTTGCCTTGGAATGGGATGATTTAGATGTAGTAGCCAAATTGAACCATACCATGTGATGGTCACTGGCCCCCAGGTGACCTTCTACCTGGAGATCTGTGATCCCTTCTTTGTTAGTCAGTACTAGATCATCACTGATGACCTGAAATCATCCAAGCAGACCTCTAAAGCAGTAGGTAAGGCTAGGGGGGTGTTAGGGTGTATTAGTAGGGGTATCACAAGTCGTAAGAGGGAGGTAATAATCCCTCTGTACAAGACATTGGTTAGGCCCCATCTGGAGTACTGCGTGCAGTATTGGAGGCCACACCTTCACAAGGACATTAACCAAATTGAGGCAGTCCAGAGAAGGGCAACCAAAATGGTGCAGGGACTGCATCAGAAGACATATGAGGACAGATTAACGGAGCTCAATATGTATACCCTTGAGCAAAGGAGGAGAGAGTGATATGATCGAGACATTTAAACACCTTAAGGGCATAAACAAGGTGAAAGAGTCTAACATGTTTAAATATAAGAAAAATAGCAGGACAAGAGGACACAGCATGAGATTAGAGGGAGGCCGATTAAGGGGAATGTGAGGAAATTCTTTTTCACAGAAAGGGTGGTAGATGCATGGAATGGCTTACCACAAGAAGTAGTGGCTATGAATACAGTGCAGGGCTTCAAACAGGCATGGGATAGGCATAAGGAGCAATACAAATGACTATGAATAGATAGGTCACTGACATCGCAAAGGCCGATGGCACATTTATAAGGTAGAAAAAGAAATGGGCAGACTGGATGGGCCTTGCGGTCCTTATCTGCCGTCAACTTCTATGTTGCTTGCAGTTAGCCAGGTAGGAGTGGAACCATTGAATTACAGAGGAGAAAACATCAGCTGAGGTCCGTTTGTTTAAAAGGAGAGGGTGTGATACTGAGTCGAATGCCTTAGCTAGATCAGTAAAGATGGCAGCAGTGATGAGACCCTGGTCCATCCCTGTGAGGACAGAGTCAGTGACATGGAGAAGGGAGGTGATAGTGGAGTGTTTTTTTTCTGAAGCCAGACTGGTAAGGGGATAGGATGGAAGAGGAGTCAAGGAAATTGACTAATCTGCAGTAGACTAGTGACTCCTGCAGTTTGGCAAGGGAAGGAAGGAAAGAGAGAGAGATGGGGCTATAGTTTCCAGAGAAAGTTGGATCACTGCCTTTGTGGAAGGGGAGTTTCTTGGCAGTTTTCCCGGTGATGGGGACAGCACATAGAGAGGAGAAGGGTGAGCAGGTTGAGAATAGTGGGAGAAGATATGTGGGGAAGCTTGGGGTGTAAGCCATCAGGGCTGTATTTTGAGGGATTGAAAGAATTGAGAGCAAGGAGAACTTCTTGAGGGAGATAGGGGAAGTGAAACCAGCAGATGAAGAGGGTTATGGTGGGGGAGAGTGATAGAGGGTTGGGGGGCGACACGTGGTGAATAATTTGATGAACTGGGAGGTAACAGCAAGGTGGTTAGAGACAAGTGAGCCATCTATGGGGGTGGCAGGCTGGGTTGGCAGGTCGAAGAGGGGAGTGGATTACTTTCCAGAAGTTGGAAGGGGAGTTTAGGTTGCATTGCAGTTATGAGTTGAAGTAGTGGGCCTTAGCAGTTCTAATAGCCTTGGCGCAAGAGTTTCATAGGCACCTGTAATGCTGGTGGTCAGAGTGGGAGGTCTTAAAGTTTGCCCAAGCCAGGTCCCTAGATTTGCATAACTCCAGGAGGTCAGGTGTAATCCAGGGGTGATGGGTGTGTTTCACTCTAGTTCTTTTAAGGGGGCATGGGTGTTCCAAGAGCGAGTGAGGATGTCCGTGAAGTGCAATAGGGCAATGTCAATGTCTTGGGTGGAGTAGTCCAGGGACCAGACAGCAGACTCTACATCATTCAAAAAAACATCTTTGATGAGGGTTCTCCGGGATTTGTAACAAATATATCCCTTCAGTTGTCCCCTTTTCTTACCCCTGCCTCCCTCCTCTCCCCTTCTGTAAGCTCTGCCCTCCTCCCCCTTCTGTAGTTCTGCCCTAGCACCCTCCTCCCTATCTCTGTAGCAAGTGTACAGTTTTTGCCTATCATTCCAAGTCTGTATATATGTATTTATCAAACTGTACTTATCTCAATCTGTTGCCTTACACTGTATCTTGACTCTAGATTATTTGAAAATAGGCACTACCTAAAGGGTGTTGTGTGTAATAAATAAATATTTTGTTGGGGATTTTTGGGGGGGTTCTAATACAATAGATGAGGCACTAATCCCTAAATACATTAGGGAGCATGACGGCGGAGGGGATCCGGTGGGGGTGGGAGCAAAGTACACAGTCTAGGAGGGAGTTGCTTGAGGACAGGGGTTTTTGTCTAGTGACTCAGAGATGAGTTGGGAAAGGTTTAAAGAGTTGGGAAAGGTTTAATGATTCAAATGATTGCTGGATAGGCTTAGAGTCTGGGAAGAGCCACTTTAGGTTAGTCACTAAGAAGGGCAATTTCACCAGATATGGAGAGAGTGTTTAGGAGAGATCTTAGGGGAGGCATAAAGGACACTGACAAAAATGGGAAAAGTGGATGGATGGGAGAGAGTTTGAGCAGAAGGAGCTCGTAAGAGAAGGGTATCGCCTCTGTGTGGGTGACAGAGCAGGACATGTTTTGGTGGGAATAAATAGCTACACCACCACCATGTTTACTTCTGTCCTGGCAGAAGAGGTGTAACTCAGGAAGGGCAAGTAGTGAATTTAGGACTGTAGAGAAGATACCACGTTCAGATAACCAAATTAAGTCAGGGGAGTGAAGCGATGGCCATGCCTTAATGGAGTAAAGTTTAGGGAGGAGGCTTTATGTGTTGAAGTGAAACAAAACTGAGAACTTTGGACACAGAGATGGGGGGGGGAGGCAGGGGGACCAGGATTAGGCTCCACATCACCAGCCAGAAGCAGGAGGAAGAGGAGGGGAGCTAAAGAGGATGTTGGCTTATGCTTATCGTGTTCAAGGGGGAGAGGATAGGGTAACAGTTATGGGATAGAAGGGAATGGTGGAAGAATTCAAGGTAAGAGGAGGATGTGTATATACTGTATGTATGTATATATATATGTGTGTGTGTGTTTGTTTTCTTAACATTAATTGATAAAGCAAGTGTGATATTCATCTCTTCAAAAAAAAAAAAAGCTTGTTCAGTTTTCAGGACTCTGGCTTATTTTCAATGACTGCAGCCCTGATGTTGAAAAACTAGTGCAACCCTAACCAGGTTAGTGAATGCGCTCCTGGCTGGTTCATATTCAGAAGCCCTGAGAGCACCCCACAAACCCAGCAGCACCAAACAGCTGACATACCACTGCAACTATGCAAATGAATTGTCCCTCTCCTGCATATGATACAGTGGTGTATTCAAAGGTTTGCAGCAGCAGTAAACAGCCTCCAGAATAGCGCTGTTTACTGCCACTGTAAACCACCTGGGTGCTACGCATGTACCCCCACCCCACTTAAGGCAGGTTAGCTTTACTACAGGATCCTGCCCCTGAACTACCATTCAAACACTGTCATTTTACCTGGTGGTCTAGTGTGACCCCCCCCACCCCTCCAACCCATTTGTTACAATTACTGTGCTCTGGTATCCAGTGATTTCCCCACCTCCCCCATTGCCCATTTTTTTATTTTTATTTATTTCAATCTAGGATTACAATACCTTTGAGCCGAGGCTCTTTTACAAAGGTTCCACGTTAGCAAGTGCAACAGTCATCATTTTTAGTTACAAACATAAAGTCACTGACTTACAGACATGTAATAACCAGTACAAAGACTTGAGCTATGAGCAAGACAAGGGGAGGAGGGGGGGGGTCGATGGAGGAGAAGTGAGGGTAGGAGATCAAGGGGGTAGGAGGTGCAGGGTAAGGGGTATGGGAGGTGGGTGGGGACAGGGCAGGAGTGGAGATGGGGGGGAGGTGGGTGAGGGTGGGAGACAGTGCAGCCAGGGGGCCTTGTCGAGGGAATATGCCAGGTAAGGTGTTAGGGATGCAAAGACTGATAATTTACATAATTACAGTGAAGTAGTGGTAGTCCAGTGTCCCCCTACTCGACCCACCCACTTTCATCCCAACTGCCCACACCCCCCCTTACGTGGGTGACCAGTGATCCTCCAAGCTCGTTATGGTGACAGGCACAGCCCTCCTCTCACCCCCTTGGCTGGCTATCACATAATGAACTTTCAGTGAGCACAGCATTGGGGCATATGAGCTGTTGGTGAGCACAGCAATGGGCCAGACTTGCACATGCCCCAAGAGAAGTTACCAAGGGGATATATGCACATTGAGAACATGTAGCCATGCTTCCCTCTTTCTCTGGTTGCAATACCCCAGGACTGTGATATGTACAATATGACAGTTAGGCAATGTGATGACAAGGGGGCAGAAATGCACAAGCCCCAAGAGGGATTTTCTAGGGGTGCATGCATATTGAGGACATGGAGCCATGCCTCACTCTCTCTGGTTTAATGTACCAGGACTGTGACATGGACAACATGCCAATTGGACAATGTGATGAGAGAGACTCAAGGAAGGAAGCTGGCTTTGTCCATCGGGACCCCCTCCTCCCCCACACCAGCAGTTCCTGACTGACAAATTTTTCCACCCAGCCCACCCCCACCACGCTCCTTATTAACTACGCAAGTCACTAAAAGCCATTGGACAGAGTGGGGAGGTGGAGCATTGTGTAACGATTGACACTGAAATTGTTAAAGCATTGGACATTGGTAAACTGGAAATGTTGTGTACTGTTGGGCATCTGCTTTATTTGAAAGCAGACAGGGACCAGCATGTGAAATTTTAGAATGTACTCTACCTGGGGTAATTTTAAGCAGTATAAGAGAGTACCCGGGTAGAAACATTCCTAAGCATCTGTTGCAATCTAAAAGTATACAGGACCAACATCTCTTAGGAGTACAGAGTTTGAAGTTTGATATAAAAGATATTCAGGTACGGGGTCACAATTGACATTAATACTGCTGGACAGGGCGGGTGAATCTCTTGGGACTACAGAAATGAAAAAGATCTTAAATGTACTAGGTCACATTTGTAAATAATACTGCTGGACAGGAAGGGTGAATCTCCTAGGACTACAGTGTGTTAGACTGAACTAGAGATAACAAGACTACTCAAAAGGTTAGTGAGGATACTGAGTAAGATATAGGGATAGATTGAACTATAGTATATGGGTGCAGTCTGTTTTGCATGGATTTCAGCAACTGCTGAAATCTTGTAGGACAGTTCAAAGGTCAAAAAAGTTGTACTATCGATGTGACATCAGAACAATAGTGCAACAACTTTTTACTCATGACCTGCTACCTGATTAGTTAAGACGAGGCTGTCTGTAGAAAATAAAAACAAACATGGCGGCACAATTTAGCGAGTGCCGGGCAGCGGAACCACCGACTTTAAAGTCAGGATGCAGAAAGCCATACACAGCTCCCTTTCTGAAAAATCTGTTTTCTTTTTTGTTTCCAGATTTTAAAAATAAGTGACCAGGAGAGGCGAACCTAAGAATCCAGACCGAGGACATGTGTCACCAGCGGGAACGGGAGTGAGCCGGATCACCAGCAGCACGTACAGCAAGTAAGGACAAAAAAGAATGTAAAAAACCCAGAAAAAAAACATATACTATATAAAATAGTGGATGGGTGAACATCCACAACTAAGCCTGCATTTCCATCTCGGGCAGTTGATGACATCGGTGAGACCTCTTGAGCTTTGCTCTCGAGGTCTCTATGATGTCATCAGCTCCCTCGATGGAGAAACAGCCTTCTTGTGGATGATTGCCCATCCACTGTTCTATACGTAGAGAACAAGACTACTCAAAAGGATGATGGGGATACAGTGTGTGTGAGAAAAATAGAATTAACAAGGCTACTTAAAAGTTAATTAAAATTTACGCTATGGACAAGGCAAACATGTGGAGGCTCAAGAATAGCAACTGGCTCCAGTATAGGGGAAAGGAAGGGAGAGGGATTACTAGGTAGGGGAACATGGGAAGGATTGTGGGATGTAACAACTCTGGAGCTGCAGTGTTCATGGAGACACTATGGAATCTAGGGGAATTTTGGTGTGCAAGAAATTTGACAATTTAAAGAATGAAATAAGATGGCTTACAGGGAAGCTAGAGGGCTTGATAGGTACAGGTAGACAAGATTATCAGAGCATACCAAGAGAAGGATTTGAGTTGGCACTAAATGACAGAATAAGACAAGAGGATGGGACAGAAGGGAAATGTACTGGGTCCAAATGGGAACCAGTATAACAATAGTTATACTTTCTTTCCTTTCTGTGGAACTCTCAGACTCCCCTCCTATGCAACTCACCCTCCCACTTCTCTCTCAAATCATTGCTACACCTCCTGCCCTTCCCTACTTGCTCCCATAGCATCACATAGCACTTGAAATGTCTGTACCACATAGTATCTCCCCTGTTCTAGGAAAGTTTTTCCCTTACACCATTTCTAATACCTAGCCTGTGTGCTGTATTGCTATCCTGAAATGTATTATCTTGCTTCCTATGGTGTATTATGCATATTATGCTGCCTATTATGTACTACTATAATTGTATACCTTGTTCCCATACTCCCCATTTCCCAGGTCGCACCTGGAAATGAGCCTTGGCTCAGTGTGCCTTTCCCAGTCAACAAATATTTAAATAAAAAGTAGTTATACAACTAGAGGAACCAGAGAGGAGGGGTGGCAGATGGCAGGCAAGAGGGGACAGGGAAAAGTTAACCTAAGTGAAATAAGGGGAACACAGGATAGCTCCATCTTTCAGGTACCTACTACTAATATGTACGAGGTGCTGGCAGAAGGGAGTCAAGGAAAGGAAGGGTGAACAGGGGCTAAAGAACATCAAGAATCTAGAGAGCAGAAATGACAGGGAGGAGGGGGATGAGAGGCAGTTGGGACCAGATGGGACTAATCAAGGTGCAGGTGCCTTGGGTAGAGAGGAAAGTAAAAGAAAGAAAACAGAAAAGAAAAAGGGGAGGAGAGAACACTGGGACGACAAGGCCAACAAGGGGACTGTGCAGAGGTGGAAGACACAGTAGAAGCAAGGAACCGGGAAGGGAATGAAGTACACTAGTATGAGGAAGCAAGTAAGGAGGGGGGTACTGAAACAGTCACAACAACAGCTGAGGTACTGGAACAAGAAGAGAAGGGCAAGGGGGGGGGGAAGAGACTCAAAGAACCTAGGAAGGACACACTAAGAACAGAAAAATAAGTCTTTGGAGACTAAATTATTAAAGGTACTGTATAAAATGGGGAAGAAGGGAAAACCCACACAAAAGGACAATAGTAGCTTGCAGCCAGGAATGGAGGCGGGTGAAACACTGTTTTAAAGTCAAGGAGTCGGTGGGCAGAGAAGGGCGAAAACCTGACCTAGTGTTGCACATTGGTGCCAATGATTTAGCTGGGGAGGAAGTGGAAGTGGTGCTGAATAGATTTAGAGAAATGGCAAGGTCTTGCGGAGGGTCAATAAACTCGCTGGCATTTTCAGAAATAATTCCGGTCCCGAGGGCCAGCACAGCAAGAAAACAAGCATTTGTCAATGCTGAATGTTTGCTTGGTGGTATTAGCATTGGAAATGCAGGAGTTAGACAGATGCAGAGTAGGAATGGCAGTGAAGTGTTAAACTTCACGCCAACCACACCTCCACTCTGTAGAGATGGACAGGCATTGGGGCATGCGTTTGGGTTGTCTCCCGTAACGTTCACCTCACCCTATCCTGCAGACACTGACAAGTGTTGCGGTGTGCCTTGGGGTGTTCACCTTTGCAGTCACTCCACTCCATAAGGAGATACACTGAAATGGGTGCAATATAGAATTCACCCCGAACTGTGGGGCTGAAGAGTCCAAGGCACAGCTCGATGCCTGTCAGTTGGTACAAGGTGGGGTTGGAATGGCATGAGCATTATAGTTGGCAATCCAAAGGCACACCCCTGATACCTGTCAGTCTGTACAGGGTAGGATGGTATGGTTGGAAACTGTAACTCCCGGGGCATGTGTTGTTGTTTGCATTACAAATTTTCAACATGGCCATTTTGTGACCTCTGCTCATGAACACTGTCACTATGATTTTCTTAATCTGTCCTGAACATTGATTTCCCACAGCAACCACAGTATTCTGCGCCAGGTGTGTAAAAGCATATTTCAGGTAGGATGTTAAAAATGACAGCTATACTGTTCATAAGGAGGTCTGAAAAAATGCCAGTGTTGAACATCTGGAGTGAAAATGCTACAAATTTGCGAAGTTACGAGGGTGTGTGGAAACTGCATCATGCACGCTTGTAACAGTCATTGTATGGACATTTGTCATCAAATTTTCAACATAAGCATTTTAGGACCTCTGCTCATAAACAGAGTCACTGTGATTTTACATACGAACATACATACAAACATACGAATCTGCCAGCAGAACACACCAATCGATCTATGTAAGTCTGCCCGAGTGTGCAGCTAGCACCCTAGATTGCAGCTGCTCCAGCCTCCTCCCCCTCAGTTCCTCCCCCGCTTGTCCCAGCCCATGCCCCTGACTCTTCCTCTTGCTTTATCCCATTCCTGCTTAAAGCTATTGACTGTTCTACATGCTGGCAGTGCATTCCAACTAGACACACCTCACAATCTCAGAGAAGTAGTGCCTCCTCATTTCCGTCTTGAAACATCCCCCCTTTCAACCTTAGTCCGTGCCCTGTCATTTCTCTTCCACCCCTCAGTTTAAACACCCCCTCGGTGCTGGGTTTATTTAGCCTCTTAGGTATTTAAACACTTCAATCATATCCCCGTTATCCCTCCTCTCCTCCAGTGTGTACATGTTCAGCTGCTTCAGCCTAACTTCATATTCCTTTCTTTCCATCCCCTTTCACATTTTTGTTGCCCTCCTTTGCACCCTCTACAGTAACTTTATATCTCTCCTCAGGTATGGCCTCCAGTATTGCACATAATACTCTAGGTGCAGTCTGACCAATGATCTGTAGAGAGGTAGGATCACATCCCTGTGTCTGGATGAGAACCCCCTTGCGATGCACCCCAGCATCCTGTCTGCCTTTGCTACTGCTCTTGCACAGTGGGTTGAGTTGTTCATGCGCCCAGTTACCAACACCCCTATGTCCTTCTCTTCCTACTCCTCCTCTCTGATAACCAACCAATAGTCCCTCTTCTGGTTCTTAGCCCCGAAGTGCATTGCCTTACACTTCTTTGCATTGAATCCTAGCTGCCACTGCACCGACCATGTCTGTAGTTTGGTTAGATCCCCCTGCAGATTTTCCCATCCGTCCTCTTTGTCCACCACCCCCGATTTGGTATAATGTGCGAACAGACTAATCCTGCTCCCCAGCCAGTGTGCTATATCAGAGATAGAGTCCAAATAGCACTGGGCCCAGCACTGACCCCTTGCTGCACCCCGCTTCTAACTGCTCTGGGTGCCGAGAGCTCCCCCACCACCACCACCCTCTGCACCTTCCCTTGTAACCAGTTCTCTATCCATTTAGTCAGCATTTCTCCCACCCCCACTGCCATCAGCTTCCCCCCCCCAGTCTCCCATGAGGCACCGTATCAAAGGCCTTACTGAAGTCCAAGTACAAGACAGGTACCACATGGCCCCTGTCCAACTCCCTTGTCACCCAGTCACAATACTCTATTAGGCTGGTTTGACAAGACCTCCCTGAGATGAACCCATGTTGCCGCCCAAATTGGAGGCCATTACTGTCTAGGAATGCCACCAGCCTCTCTTTCAGTATCGCCTCCATAAGCTTACCCACTATGGACGTGAGACTTACTGGCTGATAATATCCTGGCTCCTTCCTAGGCTCACTCTTGTGTATGGGCACCACATGGGCCACCCTCCATTCCTGGGGCACACACCCTGTTTCCAGGGAGGTGTTGAACAGATCTGCCAGCAGCTCAGCCTACAGCTCCATCATCTTCCTTAGCACCCTGGGGTGGATGTCATTGGGACTTTGTGCCTTGTCTACCCTTACTGCCCTCAGCCCCTCTAGCACCCTACTTCCTGTGATCACTTTGTCCGTCACCTCCTCCCCCCTTTCCCCACCCCTCTGCCCATTCTGGCAGTGGGCCATCGCTCTCCTTAGTGAGAACAGAGCAGAAGTACTCATTTAGAATTTCCACTTGCTCCTCCATCTTTTCCACCCAATCCCTTCCCTGCTTTATCCTCACAATATGTTCCTTGCACTTCCTCTTTTCCCTGACAAACCTAAAAAAGTCATTTTCCCTTCCCTTTATGCCCTGTGTGGAACTTAATTGCCTGGAGGCCTTAGCTTTTTTCACCCTCCTGGCAACCTCCCGTGACCAACTCCTGAAAGCCTCCTTATCCTCTCCCTTCCCTGCTCTCCTGTACTTCCATAAGCAGCCATCTTTGCCCTCACCTCTTACAGCACATCCTTGATCAGCCAGTATAGTTTCTTGCATCTGCTCTTCTTACTCCTGGCCTTAGTGCAGGCTACTGTGGCTTCTGTTAGTCCAGTCTTTATGACTCCCCACTTTTGCTCTGAATCCACCCCCGATCTTATATCCTGGAGTCTCCCTTGCAGTATTGCTCCCATCCCCCAAAGTCCACCCTAATAAAGTCCACCACCTTAGTGTCCGTGCCTCCTGTCTCCCTGCCCAGTGCAACGACCAGCCACACTGTTTGGTGGTCGCTACCTGCTAGTGGGTCCTCCACCCTTACCTCCCTCACCACCTCCCCATTTGCCAGTACTAGGTCCAGAGTGCTACCAAGCCTTGTAGGTCCATTTACCAATTGCATCAGAAGGCAGTCCTGGAATGCACCCGCTCCCAGGTACTGCTAGTGGCTGGGGTGCTCCAGTCAACCCATGGTAGGTTCAAATCCTCCACTATCACCGCACCCCCTCTTCTACACACCCTCCTTATCTGTTCTGCCAACTTCCCATCCAGTTCCCCAGACTGGGCTGGTGGTCTGTACACCACTCCCAGCCTCAGCTTTCTGCCCTTGGAATCCAGGAGCTGCACCCAAAGTGCCTCTGTCCTCTCCTCTTCTCCCTCATCCCTTATGCATTTAATCCCTTCCCTTGCATACAGTGCAACCCCTCCTTCCAGCCCCCCGGTCCCTGCTGTATAACCTGCATTCTGGGATTGTCAAGCCCCAATCATGGTACTGTGTGGCCCAAGTCTCTGTCATTGCAGCAATGTCCACCTTCTCCTCTGAAAGGAGCGCCTGAAACTCTGCAATTTTGTTCCCCAGGCTTCTTGCATTCAGAGAGACTACCTTCCACCCGTACCCTTCTTCTCCTTACTCTTCTCCTCCTTGGCCTGTGTCCCTCCTCCCGGTAGTCTGCACCCTTTCTCCTCCTTATTCTTACCGGATGGTGGTGCCTTCTGTATTACACTCAGACCACTCTGCCCACCCCCTCCCAGGGTTTCTATGCCTCCGCCATTACCTATATCTAGGGGGGTGAGCTCATTAGGCTCTCCTGTCCGGACCTTTCTACCAACCTCAATCTTTTGACCATCCCCCACTAGTTTAAATCCACCTAAGTAGAGCTATACCCCTCTAATCCTGCCTTTAATACTCTCCTTCCTGCTCAAGTGTACCCTGTCCCCTGCATACAAGTCTCTATTTCCCCAGACCCTACCCCAGTTAGTCACTAACCCATAATTTTTGGTGTGGCATCAATCCCTCAGCCCCTCGTTGAACTCCTCAATCCTACCCGTCCTCCCCATGCTTGAACGTGATACTTGGGAGTACCTCTGAGAATGCCACTGACTCCCCCACACCCCCTCACTGCCTTCCCAACTACTCAAACCTCCCCCTCACTACTTCCACAGTCTCCCCAGCCAAGTCGTTTGTACCCACATGCAACAGTAAATGAGTTTTCTTCCTCCCCCTCGCTGCACACTTGAGCAGTGCCTGCCCCTCCTGCAGTCATTCTGGGGATAGCTTCAACCCAAATACTGCTGTGCCTTCCCCCCTTCTGCCCCACCTCACCCCTTTCAGTATAGAATCCCCTAGGATGAGTACACCCCCATCCCTTAGCCCCTTTCCCTTCTAATGCCCCTTCCACCACCCCAGTATTCGATCTTCCCTGCCCCTTACGCCTGCTAGCTGCACCCTCTGTGACTACTGTATCTGTACCCCCAACTTCTGCCTCACCCCTTTTCTCTGCCTTATTCCTCCAATCCTCCTTGAACCCCTCCCCAGCCTGACTACTTCCTACAGGCTTCCCATGTTGACCTCCCCTCTTTCCCTGCTGATTTCCAACCCCTCTCCTATCCCCGCTGTTGTCGATTTAGAGCCCCCATTCCCTTCTACCCAGATAGTGATGCCCCTTCCCATCCTTCCCCCTTCCCGTAGCCTTCTCTCCTCCAGTCACCACCCTCTCCTTACTTATTAGCACCCCTTCTACCCTTTCGTCCTCACTATCTCTTCCCCTAGCTGTTGCTATCCCTCTCATGCCCAACTTGTCCTCCCCCTTCAGTATGTTCCTGCTCCACCCCTCTCTCTCTCATAGCAGAGACTCTAATCTATTCCTAGTTGATACCCCTCCTACACCTCTTCCCCCTATCAGTTCCCTCTTCCTACTTGTTCCCCTCCGTGCCACCCCTGGTCCCACCCCTGGTCCCTGCCTACCCGCAGCCATTCGCTCTCTCCCCTGGTACTCCTCGTGGTCTCTTCTTCCCCTAACAGAAGGCCTCCCTCCTTGCCTCATGAACCCCTTCCCTTCTCTTCTCTTTTCTGCTAGTGCCTCTGATACTGGGGTCGGTTCAGTCCCTAGCTGTTCTTCTTTCCTCCCCCCTTGCCATGCCCTATTCCCCCCCTCCAGCCAGGATGCCTAGCATACTCATCTGCCCTGCCACTTAGACTCCTCCCTAATCTCCACAGTTCCTTCCTCAAACTAGCAAGTCATCTACAGACCATACACCCCCCCATCCTCCAAGCCTAGTCCAGGATCATGGCGGACCCACACCCTGCACACCCCACCACCCTTCCAAAGATGTCCGCCCTATTGACATGTGGCACCTGCCCCATTTTGGTCCCCATCTTGTGTTACAGGCTCTTATTACCAGGTTCTGTACCCTACTACAACTGTTAGGTCCCTATTTAGTCAAATTCCTGTCCCCCCCCCGCCCACAAACACACTAGTCCCCCTACTGGTCCCTTGCCAATCAGGGGAATTCAGTCTCAAATCTCATCCATTAGATACTGTAATATTGTAGCAATCCTAAAGCCTCCTTGTCCATTTTTCAACCATCAGCTACCATACTTTTTGTTCTCAGCTCTCATATAGTTTCAATTAGCCCAGTTAGAAATCCTATTGCACTCCAGGTATTACTCAGCTCAGTTAGAGAAATAAACAGAACTAAATCTGTATTATTACAGCACTCCTCAAAGTATCCGATCATTGCTTTGTCTCCACCCCAGAGACCCTGCTGTAATATAGGACCACAGAGGACACAGGGTGGGAGGGTGGGCAACTCTAAAGTCCCGGCAGAGCTCGAGAGCTCGCTCACTCCCCCTCTCTCTCTCGCTCGTTCTGTTTCTCCCGGCGCTGCTGGTTGCCCTTTTGTAATGGGCTCCTGCCTGGATTGGCGCCTTTTTCTGCCCACAAAGAAGTTCACAGCTGTCCTGACAGAGCTCCGATGAGCTCATTCACTCCTCCTCTCTCACTCACTTCTTCTGTTTCTCCTGGCCCTGCAGGCTGCCCCTTTGTACTGGGCTCCTGCCTGCGTTGGTGCCTTTTTCTGCCCACAAAGAAATCCGCAGCAGTCCCAACAGAGCTCCATTGTGATTGCTCACTCCCCCTTCCTCACTCGTTCTGTTTCCCCCAGCACTGCAGGCTGCTCTTTTGTACAGGACTCCTGCCTGCATTGGCACCTTTTACTGCACACAAAGAAATCTGCAGCAGTCTCGACAGAGCTCCATTGAACTCGCTCACTCCTACTCTCTCACTTGCTCGTCCTGTTTCTCCCGGCGCTGCAGGCTACCCTTTTGTACCGGGCTCCTGCCTGCATTGGTGCCTTTTTCTGCCCAAAAGGAAATCTGCAACAGTCATGACAGAACTCAGTTGAGCTCATTCACTCCCCCTCTCTTACTCACTCAATCTTAATCTGTCCAAACACTGATTTCCCACAGCGACCGTGCTATTCTGTGCCAGAAGTACAAAAACACATTTTGGCCAGGATGTGAAAAATGACAGCTGTACTGTTCATAAGGAGGTGTGGAAAAATGCCAATGTTGAAAATCTTGAGTGAAAATATTACAAATTTGCGAGTTACGGAGCAGTATGGAAACTGCGCAATGCACGCTTGTAAACAACCATTTTTATTTTTTTCACTAAATTTGCAACATAGGCTTTTTGAGAGCCCACCATGAACAGTGGCACTGTCATTTTAATCGATCCCAAAGTGATTCTGCACAGTGACCGCAAAATCACCTTTGGGACCGAATAACGCCATGACAGTGGCTGAATTCATGAGGAGGGTCCCATTAACCCCACGCTGAAAATCTGGTGCCAAATTCCTCAAATGCCCGAGATATGTACCAAAGTTATAAAAAAAAACTATTTATGCCATTATACAGCTTACCGACATTTCTTCAGTTCAGTAGCTCGACTTTGAAGAGTGTAGACGCTGCTCCTGAGTCCACTGAAGATCGCCGCTACTGGGCTCTGAATGTAAGTATGGGGTGGGGGGTGGGGAGGCAGGTGGGTTAGGGAGGGGCCACCAGACTCAATGAGGGACCGCTTTTCTGTTTTACATGTTTAAAAAAAAAAAACGGAAAACATCTGAGGACATTTATTTTTTTTTTTTTAACAGGGACATTTTCATGCTGGGTGGGCTCCCAGCGTGCCACCCGAGTGTTTTTTTTGGGGGGGCTGTAGCTGAGGGGGGATTAGGCACCCTCATCAGCACACAACAAATTGGGGGGGCATTATGCCGATGGGGAGTGGGCTCCCTTATCTGCATGTAACCCCCCTGAAAATGGGGGTTCCCAAAAGACTTCCAGGAGCTTGCTTGAATGCTCCAAGCCTGAATGGTGTTTGGCGTTTAAGCCATTTATCTGTGAGTGTTTTTAGAGCCTCTGGTACTGTCTCTTTAAGAGCTGTCTGCTTGCAGACATAATTAGTTTGTATGGGGGGACTGTGTGTTTCTCTGCTTGAGTACCACTCGAGCTGCTGCCAATTCACTCCATTTTGCAGTCACTAGGAGTGCAAAGGAACCTATCCGAAAGATGTAACTGTTTGCCAGAAATCATTTAGAGTAATAATGAAAATACAGTTTGTCTAACCTGCTTTTTTGCAGTCAGAACTGTGTTTGCCTAGTTCCCCATTCTAGTTTTGAACTGCTGAACTGGACCAATCAGTGTGGGTTAAGGTAGCTCTAAAATGGTGCCTTGACGAATCAGAACTTGACTCGTAATCTGAGCCAGCCACAAGAGGATTGTATGGGCAGTGACTCTGGGAGATGTAGTTTGGACTTCGCGCCTTTTTGACCAACAGGGCAGTCTATTGTGAGTGACAGCCAATCCAGCCAAGAACTGGGAGGAACTCAAAGGAAGTGCCCGGTTTTGTCTGCTGGAGTTTCAGTTGAGCTCTGGCAGTGAAGAGGGAAGGAGCCCTGTGCTTTTTCGGTGTGCAGTTTTAGTTGGGAAACGCGTGTAAGGCCCAGAGTTCTGGTCTTCAGCTTGTGTAACTGCTTGTTAGGACTAAATCCATCCTGTAAAGAGAATAAAAGGATATCTGAAGAGTAGAAACCAGGCTCACCCTGTAGAAGACTGGAGAAATTGCTGAATTGCGCTCGGTCTGTCAGGAACTGAATCTGCTGTATGTTCTCCCGGGTATTGTGCAGTAATTGCGATAGGGATAAAGAAGCAGCCTGCCTGGTATAGTACTTTCTTTTTACCATATAAATGTGTGAGGAGGCTTGTGTAGCTCAAGTGAATCCTGCTGCTATTAAAGGACTTTTGCCTGTTACTGTTTACCATATAAATGTGTGAGGAGGCTTGTGTAGCTCAAGTGAATCCTGCTGCTATTAAAGGACTTTTGCCTGTTGCAGTTTGTCATATAAATGTGTGAAGAGTCTCGTGGAGCTCAAGAGTAGCCCTGCTGATGTTGAAGTACCCTATCTTGTTTGGAGGTCGTGAGTACTAAATCAGGGTCACTCCCTGTTGAATTGCCACATTGAATTTAAATGGAATTACTGTACTGCTGACTGTTTAACTAATTTTTCTTTTCTCTGTGTGAAAGGGCCCCTACCAGCTGCCATGGTTTGGACTAGCCACTAGGGCTTGGGTACCCAGGGACAGTAACTGGTAGGGATAGGCCTGTGCACAGAGCCATAGAATAGATGAGTAAAGTGATAAGCTAATTAACCTGATTTCCCCTGTCCTTGTTATATCCCCTAAATAAATCAGAGCTGCTTGTTTCAGCAAAGTTATACTGCCTGAGGTATTTGTTTCATGTTAAAGTATTGTACTGTGATTGTTGCACTGTATCTTCTTATTTTACAGGGGGTCCCAGTGCCTGAACCAGTCCTGGGGTAAGTGTGACACTGTAGTGTAATTCTGATATACTGTGTGGGCCACTAGTGGGAAGAAAGGGGGGTTGCAGTGTCCCAGAGGGTTGTGACCAAGTTAGTTTAACTTTTGCAAACCCTGACCTCTGGGTGGAGGCACCCGCCATCGGATCCAGGCCCCTCAGCCTGTTAGTGGCAAATCAGGCAGGGGTAGTAGCCCCTGGGATAGTGCCATCTAGGGGTTACATGCAAATTTACTGGCAAGGGTGGGGACTGAAGCTGATGGGGATTGGAACCCCCATAGGCAAAGAAAGACTGTTTGGGGGGGCGCATGATGCAGAGGGGGATTGGGCACCCCACTTGGCACACAACAAATGGGGGAAGGGTTATAGTATGTCAGCAGGGAGTGGGCTCCCTTGTTGGCAAATGTACTGGGTCGGGGGCATGCAGACGGCAAGGTACCACCCTGCAATAATGGGTCACTCCCTCATTGCAACAAAATGGCTGACGCTGCAATGACAAGGCGGCCCCTGATTGCAGCAGCAAAAACGTTTCAACTTGGTGGCACTTCTGCAGAACCAGTGTCATCAGGACACTGGGCCTGCATTGGTCCACCAGTGCCAAGCCCCCAAATGCAGTGCCTACTTTGGCTGCCACAGTGCCGCACCTCCACAACCCACTTCTCTCCTAAGCTGCCGCATAATGTTTCTTGCGCATGCACAAGCAAACATAAAAACAGGATCATTGAATGTAATGAATGGCTGGTAGGCTGGTGCAAGGAAGAGGCTAAGGTTATGCTTCACAAGCAACCAAGATGGCAGCCATGCTGGGCTGCAGTTGGCAGCAGCTCTGTTAGAGCTCCTGTTTTTACCTGTAAAATGTTAATTTCTGAAACTGTCTTCGGATAAATTAATTTCTGTGAAAACTTTGAGTTCTTGCGCTGTTTTTTAGCCAGTTAAAGTGTAGGGACGAATTGTTAGGTAGGGCAAAAGAGTGAGATAGGTTTTAGTAGTATAGCATTTATTTTTAGTGAGGACCGTGAGTGCTCTGTGCTGTGAACTGCTCTATATTGGTGAAGCACGGGCTCAAACTCTCTCTTACTGGTTGGCGGTGATGCTGAAAGGACTGTGTGGAGTTCAGAGGGTGCATCAGAGGTGGAGGTCAGCTGGTTCCTTCTAGGATCCTATGGCGTTTCCAGGAGAATTATTTCAGCTACCCAGTTTTCATCTGAGCAGGAGTGACTCGATGCGACTGAGTTGGCTGCAGGGGCAGCAGCAGGTAGTGATGGTAGCTGATGCTGGTGTGAAGATGAGAGCTTCACCACCTTGTGGGTTGACCCAGATTATCGGTTGTTGTCTTGATCGGTCCTGGAGTCAATTGCATGAGTGTCGAGGCTGTAAGGAATGGCCTTTATATGACCTAGACTCTCTGTGGCTTGCGGGGGTTCTCCTTAGGATTACTAAGACAGTGGATCCTCTCTTTGGCCCTCTAGCCTGGACTGGTGTGCTGGCTTGGTGTCCACACTGACCTGGTAGTTTGTTTCCATCTGAAGCCCGGTGAGAGCGTTGGTCTGTGGATTGTGACCGGTAAGAGGGGTTTATCAATTTTAGAACTGGTTTCCACTCATGAGAGGGGTGAGTTACCTTTTGGCTGAACCTGTGTTTTGAATAATTTGCGATTCTGGGATCCTGTGACTTTTAAGACCTTTGCTGGAAACTAGCAGTCTGAGTACCTTCTCTTTTCATTGTGAGACTTTGGGCTCATTTATTTGGATTTAGACTATTTGCAAGTTTACTTTAAAGTTTAACTTATGTAGTTCCCTTTTCAGAAAGAGTATTTTCTCAGCATATTGCACTTTATTGAGATTCTCCCTTTTTATTCTTATTTGTTTGTTATTTTAGGGGTGAGTTGATAGTTCTTTGGCACTTTAAAATATTGTGTATTTGAGTAGGTTAGTTTGGGGAGGGGTGGTGTGGAGTGTGGGTTGTGGAGTGTGGGTTGTGTTTTTTAGGTTAGGGTTTACGTAATTAGGAGGGATGTGTCTGGGAAGGTATGAGGGCCTGGGACAGGCTAGGATAGTGTATGGGGCATCCCAGCTGTGCAATGTCTGGCCTTTTGTCAGCCTCCCAGTGTCTGTTAGTACAGCAAGGCACTGCAGGGAGGTTGGAATAGGGAGGAACCATGGGATTCGCTTGGGTTGGGGTGCCCCATGCACTGCTGTTGGCGGTAGGATCAAGGTAGTGGGGTGTAGAAGGCGCCCTGGGATTAGACGGGTTCTAGAGAGAGGCCAGACATGTTTAGTTCCCATTACCAGGGTTCCCACCAGACTGAGTGGGCAGGTAGCCAGAGGAGCTGCACTGTCCACCAATCCCCTGAGGGCATTGCTTTGCAATGCCAGATCGGTCAGAAACAAGACTGCAATTATAGCGGGCTTAGTTTCTCCGGCTATCTGGCTTGCATTATGGAGACCTGGATTGGTGACGATACTGGCCCAGTTTTAGAGGCCGCCATCCCATCCGGATATACCATAGTGCACTGCCCCAGAGTGGAATGCAGGGGTGGGGGGTAGCTATCTGTTTTAGATCCGAGCTAGGCTTCACCCTGCACCCAGTGAGAGCACCACATTCATTTGAATGTGTGGCCGTCTGTGGGGGTCCAGGCACAGCTTGCCTGATTCTCCTGATTTATCACCCTTCTGGGGCAGCGGGAGATTTTCTGCAGGAGGTGGCCGCGTTCATGGTCAGGGAAATGTTGGAGGCCCCCAGATGTTTAGTGCTGGGGGACTTCAATGTTTGGGTCGAAGACGAATCTTCTCGGCTTGGTTCCAACTTCCTCCAGTTGATTTCATCTTTGGGCCTTGCACAGGGTGTTTCCTCCTCAACCCATCTGGATGGCCGCATGTTGGATCTTGTGTTCTTACTGGGGCTTGAGATTAATAGTCTCAGAACTGATTGGG
This sequence comes from Neoceratodus forsteri, assembly GCA_016271365.2. Lineage (NCBI taxonomy): Eukaryota > Metazoa > Chordata > Ceratodontiformes > Ceratodontidae > Neoceratodus > Neoceratodus forsteri. Next base: position 454,700,073 of record CM057449.1, on the reverse strand, counting down.
TCATTTGGTCCGATCGTTGCATGGTAAAGTTCTCATTTGGGGCCCCCCTGATAGCACTCCCCCTGCAGAGATGGCCAGCTATCGCCCTTTGAGGGGGTTGACCCCTGAGAGTTTTCTGGTGGTGGCTGACCTATCTAGTGTGGACAGTGCATGCGTTGGGGGGGTGTGCGTAGCAGTGGATACCTATAATAAGGTGCTTGCTGGTGCGCTTTGCTCTCTCTCACCAGTCCATGTATGACCCAGGTCTTCTCACTTGAGGTCTCCTTAGTATGATGGTGAGCTCAAGAGGATGAAGACCTTGGGTCAGAGATTTTTATTTATTTATTTGAATTTCGGATAAATACCTTTGAGCCAATGGCTCTTTTACAAAGGTTCCACATCAGTATACAAAGAATAGAAGTACAGTTTGTGTGAGATTAGCAGGCAAGCAGTTTGAATACAAAATTTGGTACAGGGTATACATGGTCTAAAGCTACAGGTGATATAAATAAGTTAGAACAACATAATCAGGCATACATTTAAGAATGATGAGCCACAACAAATAATATTTACATGAATTAAAGCTGCCAGAAGGGCATTGTCAAAAGGAAAGGTAGAGTGGGAAAAAATTGAGTTGCTGCCAATTCTGCCATGTAGCGTAGCAAAGTGGAAGAGAGAGTGGGTGTAGAGGGTAACTGGAAGGGAGGTAGAAGGAGAGGTGGGTGGGAGGCAAGGATCTGGGAACAAGTGCAACATTGGGTGGGGTGAGCAGATTAGAAAAGGGAGAGAGGAAGGGAGTTGAAGCAGGGTAAGAGAGGAAGGTCGAGGACCTGGGCTAGGGAGAGAGGCAGGGTTAGATATGGGGAGGGTGGAAGCAGGCAGAGGTGGTGATAGTAGAGAGGTGTGAAGAACAGAAGTGACTACCTGGGAGGTTAGGAGAAACAGTCACAGGAGGCTCTGGACACAAGCATTTGACATAGCTTGTGTTTGAATGAGCAGAGGGTGCCTAAGTTGGTGAGTTCTCTGCCCAGGGAGTTAAACATCTTAGGGGCTCTACCTGCAAAAGACCACTGGCCTTGGGCAGTGTGACAGTGGGGAGCAGCCAGAAAAGAGTTGTCAGAGCTTCTTGTGTAACGGGGGTGGTTGGCTGGGCTTAAGAGAGACTGAACCCCAGGGGGCATGAGTCCCATTAATGACTTTTTTGCTAGTAGGCAGGTTTGGAAAGTAATCCTTCGAGCTTCGAGATTAGAGCGCTGCTGGTGGAAGTCTGGCCTGGAGGTGGACAAACTGGCCCTACGTGTGCACTACGGTGCATGCCAGGGGGCAATCAACCATAAGAAGGCAGAATTCCTGTCCAGGGAGATTGCTGCCGGGAGGAACTGACCAACTATGCTCTTTCAGACTGTGGAGAGACTTCTTCATCCTTCCTGTCTACAGCCGAAGGTAGCTTTTTCTAATGCATTGTGCAAGGAGTTTGCTTGGTTCTTCTCGGACAGGGTGTCTGCCATCAGGCAGGGGGTTCCACCACTGGGTCAGAGTTTGGCCAACAGTGGTCACCATGGGCGACCAGAGAGCACTCCTCCTGGTTGGGGTGAGTTTAGACAGGTGGAGGTGGCTGAGGTCACTGAGATTGTGTCCAAGCTTTGGCACACCTTTTGCGAACTGGACCCGGTGCCAACTTATTTCTTAATGAGATGTGTTGACTCCATTGGCCTGGTGTTTGCCTTGATTGTCCAGTGCTCCCTGTCAGAGGGGGTCTTCCCTGATGTCTAGAAGGAGGCATTGGTGAGACCCTTTCTGAAAAAAACATCGTTGGACCCTGAGATCGAGGCAAATTACCGTCCCATCTCCAATATTCCATTTTTGGGTAAGACTGTGGAGAAAGTGGTGGCGCTTCAGCTTGAGGAGCATCTCATGGCCCATGATCTATATGAGCCGCTCCAGTCTGGGTTTTGAGTGAGGCATAGTACAGAAACTGAACTAATTTGGGTGCATAATGACCTCCTTAGGGCTAGAGATTTAGGGAAGGGAAGAGTTCTTGTTCTCCTTGATCCCTCTTCAGCGTTTGACACGGTGGACCATCAAGTGTTACTTGACCACCTAAGGGAATTCTGCGGACTCACAGGCATTGTCATCTGCTGGTTTGAGTCTTTTCTATCTTACAGGAGGCAGAGAGTAGTGATGGGGAATTTCTCCTCCTCCCCAGGCCACCTGTCATGTGGAGTTCCCCAGGGTTCGGTCTTGTAGTCGATGTTGTTTGCCATGCATATGCTGCCCCTGGGAGAGCTCATTAGGAAGTACAGTCTGGATTTTCATTGTTATGCTTAAGATACCCAGCTGTATCTTTCCTTTGCCCCAGAATATCTTGCGCAGTGGAAGTGCTTAATAGCTGCCTCGCTGAGATCAATGACTGGATGGCCTCCAGCTGGTTGCGACTAAACCCTGATAAGACAGAGGTACAGGTGGTGGAGTCAAACAGAGGGTGTGATAGGTTGGCCTCTGGTGCAGAGATGGGGCATTTTCTTTGCTCAGTACCATTGAAGGCCTCCTATAGGGTGCGGGATCTGGGCATTATCCTTGACAGCGGATTGACACTTGAGTTTCAGGTGGCATCCGCTGTGCATACTAGTTTTTATCATCTTAGGAATATCACCAGGATAAAGCCCCTAGTTCTGCTGCAGGACCTCCCTGCCTTGGTACATACCTTCGTGATGTCCAGGCTGTACTACTGTAATGCAGTCTATATCAGGGTCACTGGAGGTACCCTGCACTGACTGCAGCTGGTGCAGAATGCGGCAGCAAAGCTGTTGACAGAACAGCCTAAGTATTGTCATATTATTCCGGTGCTGCGTCAACTGCTCTGGCTGCCATTTAGGTGGAGGGTCCTCTTTAAGGTGAGCTTACTCACCTTTAAGGCCCTACATGGCCTGGGCCCTGGTTACCTGAAGGACCTCCTCATACCTGCTGTCTTGGTCCACTCCCTCTGCTCCTCCTCTAGGGGCCTTTTTGTGATTCCCAGGACAAGGTTAAAAGCAGCTGGCGACAGAGCATTTAGTGCCGCCACCCCCGTCCTGTGGAATTTGCTCTCTCCAGCTGTTAGGGAGGCCCCTTCTGTGGAGGTATTTAAAGCTTGCCTCAAGGCCTTCCTGTATAATCAGGCCTTCCCAGACTGTGTTTTATAGTCCTTGCCTATTTTCAGAACCTTATGTTTAGGTTAGCCTTAGGCTTTTTAAGTAGTAGTTGCTGCTTAGGTTAATATTTATATAACATTTTAATTGTTGAAATGTGTATTTGATTGTATGTTGTTATGTATTTATTATGATGTATATAGTATGCATTTTTAACATGTTCAGCACCCAGAACCTCTAGGATGGGTGTTTCTTAAATAAAATTTGCCTTGTCTTATAGGGATAGGTGGTGACATATGGTCAAATAAAAGACTATACAGCCATGACAGGCTGCACCTAAACTGGGAGAGGAAAAGAACACTAAAAGATAGACTGGAAGAGTACATGACAAGGGATCTGAGTTTAAACTGCTAATGAGATGGCAAGAAAGGGGAGGTCAGACCCCCCCCCCCCAAGGCAGAGATGGCAATAAGGGTAGGGAGAAAGGAAACGAGCTAAAAAATGGGGAAGAGAAGGAAAGAGGGACAAAAAAGGACAATCAAAGTAAACCACAGAAAAAGGGTACTGTATAAACCAGGTGGACAGTGGTATCACTGAATGCATGCAGTTTTAGAAACAAGATGGCGGAAGTGCATGCCCTCTTAGCGGAATGTAAAGTGGACATAGCGGTCATTACAGAGACCTGGGCTACAGAAAATCATGACTGGCATCTCTTGATTCCAGGATAATATAAGCTATACAGAAAAGTCAGGTAAGGGTTGGGGGGTGGCAGCACACATCAGGAAGGGAATAGTGTGCGCAAGGGAGGAGGAGATGGAAAGGGGAACCATTGAATTATTGTGGCTACAGCTCCAGAACAATAGGGGCAGAAAGATCAGGTTAGGAGTCATATATAGACTGCCTAACCAGGGTGTGGAGATAGACAGAGAACTGTATTTGCAGTTGAGGAATGGAGGGGGGAGGTAATAGTGACTGGGGACTTTAATCTGCCCAAAACAGATTGGGACACCCCCACCACATCCTGTGCCAGAAGTCAAGAAATTCTTAGTGCAATACAGGATGGCTTCATGACACAGTATGTGACGGCGGGTCCCACCAGGGGGGAAGCAATCCTAGACCGGGTGCTCACTATTGTGGAGCTTGTACAAGGGATCAACATCAGGGAGCCCCTGAGTGGAAGTGATCACAGCTCAGTGTGGTTCAGGCTAAATATGGGTAAGGAAGACATCCCAACAAAGACCAGGGTGTTGGATCTAAAAAAAAAGCCAATTTAAAAAAATGAGAGAAATTATTAGGGAGGACCTGGGGAGCACAGTTAAGGGAATGGAGGTGGAAAGGCTATAGGAAACCAAAAGGGAGGGAGGGCATTCAGAAAGCAACAGGAAGTTGCATAAAAATGAGGGGAAAGAAAAGAGGGGCTAGACAACCAAGCTGGTTCAACGGGGAGGTCCCAGTCTGAGGAACTTGACAGGGAATTAGTGGGACAAATCAGAAAGGTATGTAGAAAAAGGAAGGTGGTCATCGTGGGGGATTTCAACTTGCCAGAGGTTGACTGGAGCATTCTCGTCACCTCCAGTGCTAGGTAGCAATTACTCTTGGATGTGATCTAGGAGGATCTCCTGACACAGTTGGTTAGTGTACCTACTAGGCTAAAGAACACTTTAGATCTGGTATTGTCGAATGGGGAGGCAGTAAGGGAAATAAAGGTGGAGGACCCACTAGCTGACAGCAATCACCAAACAGTGTGGTTTAATATCACGATGCGTGGGGAGTCAGAGAAATCACTTGGGGGGTAAACTTCAGACGGGCGGACTTTGGGAGGATACAGGAAGTACTGAAAGGGAAACTGGAGGGCATAAGGCAGGAGATGGATGCAGAGCAGAAATGGGATATTATTAAATGGGGTATTACAGAGGCAACAGAAGCCTGCACCAAGACAGAGTAAGCAGAGCAGAGCAAGAAAACCATGCTAGTTAAACAGCGAGGTAGTAGAGGTGGTGAGAGCAAAACAAGAGGTGTACCAGAGGTATAGGAGAGCAGGGAAGGAAGTGGACAGGCAGGAGATGCAAGATGGTCCAGGGAGGTAACCAGAAAAGTGAGAGAAGCCAAGGCCTAGAGGGAGCAGAGATTAGTGCAGGAAATTAATGGGGGAGGGGGAGAAAGACTTTTTCAGATGCATCAGGGAAAAAAGGAAGTGCAAAGAGACACTGCCCTGCTGGAGGGTTTCCCTGGAGCCGCTGGTCCACTCACCCACACCACCCACAAGCCCTGCCGGAGGGTTTCCCTGGAGCCGCTGGTCCACTCACCCACACCGCCCACAAGCCCTGCCGGAGGGTTTCCCTGGAGACGCTGGTCCACTCACCCACACCGCCCACAAGTCCTGCCGGAGGGTTTCCCTGGAGCCGCTGGTCCACTCACCCACACCGCCCACAAGGTAATCTATTGATGCAACTGATGGCTCCGTGGAAGCTGCGCCACTCGTAATGTCTCAGCTTTTGTCTGTTTGAACCTTGGCGCCTTTTTGTAGTCAGCTTGGTCCAAACAATTGCAAGCTACCAGGGCGCCAGTTTTAAACTCTGCTTTCCCTTCTATTATTTCAAAGTGCCCTCTCCAGCTCACCAGACGTGCGTGGAGCTCTCGCTAAAATTTAATGTGTTCCGACCTTCATTTTTAATCTGAAGACCCAGTCTGCATGCGTAGCTGTACTGGTAACAGAGCTGCAGGGTTCTCCGGGACCGGGATATTTTACCCCTCGCTGTTAAGCGCTGTACTTTTTGTTGCTCAACTAGGCTAAGCTTGGATTCGGACGCTCTCTGAAACTCTGATTAATTTGAACACTGCCTAAACCTAAATAGATCTGTATGAGCTAGTTAGACTACATGACTGTTTCTGCCCACAGCCACTACGCAGCTACTCCCCACCCGCCCCCACCACGCCCACTCTTTCTCGGCATTTCTTGTGTAGTGGTGTATGCCCTGCCCACTGTAGACCACCTCCTTTAGAACATGAGGATTTTAACTATCTCCTCACTTTCTCATTTGCAGCCTATACAACTTCGCCACTAGAGGGCTCTTTGAAACCTCTCTAATATTATTAGTATTTTTCTCTGTCTGCTTTTCTGTTGGGCAGCTAGTGTTTTCTGCCCTCACTTTTTTCTGATCTGTATAGTGTCTTTGGGATCTTTTCAGATAGCTATCTAGCTGTCTTATACCTTATTTCCTGACTATGGCTTACTACTCTTTTAACTATATCACCCTAAATCCCTGTGCTATCTCTCTATTACTCCCCATTATGGCTCTTCTCCTAGCAATGCCCTCGTCCTGGGAGGGCTCTTCTTACATCCTAATGTGCCTTCCACAGGCGCTCACTGTCCCACTGTCTTTGGCCACTTTCCCTCTCATTGTCTCACATAAGATCACCTACCATGTTGCTTTTACGCTTTTTAACTCCCCTCTTTCTACCTACTCCTTGCCCTCACCTTTCTTCCATCGCAAACTGTGGTACCTGCTCCTCCTATCATTAAGGTTAGTGGGAGACATTGAACTCAATCCAGGTCCTGCTGATAAAATTCCACATTATGATACGGCTTGGAAAGATTTAATAGGGCTGCGTATTGTACACCTAAATACCCGGAGTCTTCTCCACAACTTAACTGAACTTGAGGCCTGGACTACTCAATATAACCCTGACATTCTATGTCTCTCTGAAACCTGGTTAAAACCCTCCATACCTGATCACCTGTGTATGTTACCCAACTACAATATACTCCGGCAAGATAGGTCGGCACCCAAGCATGGTGGCGGTGTTGCCATCCTCTTTAAAGCTCACCTATCTCTTCACCGCAATGTCTCTCTCTCTCTCTCACTGCGAAGCCATTCATGCTACCCTACAATTAGGATCAAATGAACTGCACATAGTGTATGCCTATAACCCCCATATTGGGGGTATCACTGGACTCAAGAAACTATTATCCCAGGTGAGCTCCGCTGTTGGGCGCAATGAGGTCCTTATTTTGGGTGATCTAAATTTAAACTGGGCAAATAAAGTAAACCAGTCCTTGCACACCATGGTACAGGGCCACAACCTCCACCAATTAATTACAGACCCAACTAGGGTCATGGCCCCCCTCGTTCTAGTTCACTAATTGACTGGGCTCTCACAAATCATCTTGATAGTATAGTCTCTGCAGGCACTCTGGCAGATGCTATAAGTGATCACTCTCCTATCTTCTACATCTGGCGTGCTGCCAGACAACCATCTCCTCCTCACAAACTTATCACCTTCCGTAACCTGGCCAATCTTAATCAGGCACATTTTTTGTTTGACCTCTCAATGATTGACTGGTCTCCTATCTTTGCCTCCTGTGATACTCAAGTAGCCCTTAACTACTTCCTTACAAGGTCTGGATACCTACAGGACATCCATGCCCCTAGAGTCACTCGCCGGATTCAGGGTATACAAACAAAGTGGCTTACTAAGGACCTTCTTACTCAACTCAGGACAAGGGATAAAAGTTGGCAGCGCTTTAAGGCCTCGGGGCTACAAGCAGATTTTAATGACTATAGGGCTAAGAGAAACTCCTGTAAAAGGAATATTCATCTAGCGAAAAGCTCTTTCTGTAAGGACTTGTTAATGAAATCTGCTGGTGACTCCAAGAAATTCTGATCCGTCGTAAAAAAACTCTCCTTGGAAAAAACAATACTTCTACCACAAATGACATGCTGATAAACAACACTCATTGTAATAATCCAGTGACCATAGCTAACGCACTAAACAACCATTTCTCAGATCTATCGAGTTTTTCGGCCTCCTTCCCCCTTGTCCCTCCACTTACAGTTCTCCTGATACGGATCCGGCTCTCTCTCATCCACCTTTCCAGCTTCGGACCATCACCAGACATGAGGTCCTAAAGCTGCTACTATCCTTCTCTGACAGCACTAGTACTGGGGCAGATGGTCTGGAACCAAGGCTACTAAAAATCGTTGCTCCTCTCATTGCCTCCCCTCTTACAAAAATATTTAACTTATCTATATGTCAGGGTTTTGTTCCCAACATCTGGAAGATGGCCAGAATCACTCCTATACTTAAGAACGGTGATCCTCAAATCATGTCTAACTATCGACCTGTTTCCATACTCTCTGTGCTCGGAAAAATTCTGGAAAAACTAGTAGCAACCCAAACCACAGAGTACCTCCAGAAGTATAACCTCCTTGCTGTTTCTCAGCATGGCTTCCGCAAAGGCCATAGTACTACCACTGCCATCCAAAAACTTACGAATGACATCTATGGTGCAATGGATTCTGGCTTTTTGACAGGTGCTTTCTTTGTTGACTTAACTAAGGTGTTTGACCTGGTAAACCACACCCTTCTCCTTACTAAACTCCAGTTCTTTGGTTTCTCCACTGAAACAGTTGCCTGGTTCAAGTGCTACTTATCCAACCGGATGCAAGCTGTCTCCTTCAACTCAGTCCTGTCCAATACTTCTCCCATACATATGGGAGTTCCTCAAGGCTCCATACTTGGCCCGCTACTTTTTTCCATTTTTATAAATCACCTCCCATCGTGTGCACTTGACTGCTCTTCCTTGTTGTATGCAGACGACCTTGTCATCTATCGTAGTGGAAGTAACATCGTGGATATAAACCACTCACTTACTAATGACTTCTTAAATATTCAGTCCTACCTAATAGAAAACAATCTTGTTCTTAATACTAGCAAAACTCATTCTATGCTTTTCGCTCCCCAGCTAGACTTAAATCTAATCGAAATTCTTTTCAGATTTGTGTGCGGATGGTTCCCCGGTAGTTAGTACTAGCTCCTTCAAATACCTGGGTATCCTCCTTGATGAATCCTGACTTTGACCTCCATGTCACCACCGCCTGCAAATCGGTCAATGCAAAAATTGGAGGTGCATACCATACTAGCTATGCCCTTACACCATCTGCTTGGCTTGTAGTGGCTCAAGGCCTATTGCTCCCAGCCCTTGCCTATGGCTCAGTCATGTACCTTGGAGCATCAAAGACCTCCCTTCATAAATGGGACACCACCTATAACAACATCTGCCGCTATGCCTCTCGATCTCCATGTTTTAAACATCACTGTCAGCTGTATGCTGACATAAAATGGACCAACCCTTCTGCCCACCAGGCTACTGGCCTTTGGCTCCCTATTAGATGGTATAACTAGATCAGGTCTCCCTAATTCCCTTACCTCCTTGCTACACTACCCAAACCCCCTCCTATGGTCTCTGATCTAGTGACGATGCCCTCCTCTTTGTACCCAGATGTAAAACTGCTATGGGTACATGGGCTTTCTCCTACTCAGCCTCTAAATATTGGAATTCTATACCACTAGAAATTCGCCTTGCTACTACCCATGCTGGTTTCAAGAAACTCCACCATGAACACCTACTGGCCTCAAATCCTTGCTCATGCTTCCATCCACCTTGACCCCTTTTAATCCTTCCTCCTTGTTCTTTCCTCACCCTCCCTCTTTCCCACTCACCCCTTCTCTTATTCCTCCCATCTCCCCCTTTCCCCCCTTCTTTCTTTCTCTCTATATTTGACCTTGTACTGGGAATTACTATATACTTGTCACCCAGTTCCAGTACAAATTTGTTAGCACTTGTTTTATTTTTCATTATGGTACTGTTTATATTTTTCTGATATTATCTTACTCTGTTTTGGCCAATTGTCAATTGTTCGTATTGCACTAAATTCCATTGCGTTATCTCTTCCTTGTGCTGTGTCACATTGTACAGTTTGTGTATTTTTTGTTCTCACTTGTATTCTCCCGGGTCATGCCTGAAAATAGGCATCGCTATGTCTAGTGCACTCACCTGGTTACCAAAAGCAAATAAATAAAATAAATAAATAAATAAAAAGGGGTGGGGAGTGGATGGAAAAGGGGGAGGAGCAGGTAGAAGCACTGAATGAATACTTTTGCTCAATGTTCATGGAAGAAAAGGGGGGACCACTACCACCAATGGCTGGGAGGGTGGGGATGGGGGTGAAGGAGGTGACAGATGGAAAAATTGAGGCAAGTAGAGTCCAAGAAGGACTGAGGGCACTGAAGGTAGACAAGGCACCAGGGCCCGATGGTATCTACCCCAGGGTGCTGAGGGAGAAGGTGGAGGTGTTGGAGCCACTGGCGGATCTGTACAGCATCTCACTGGAGTCTGGATGTGTGCCACTTGACTGGAGGATGGCACATGTAGTACCATTACACAAGAGTGGACCAAGGGATGAACCGGGTAATTATTGTCTGGCAAGTCTCACCTCCATAGTGTACAAACTTATGGAAACGATACTATAGGAAAGACTGGTATAGTACCTGGAGGACAATGGCCTCCAGGATGTGAGGCAGCATGGATTCGTTTTAGGTAAATCTTGTCAAACCAACCTGATACAATATTATGACTGGGTGACAGGTGAGCTTGATAAGGGTCATGCGGTGGATGTTCTTTACTTGGACTTCAGCAAGGTCTTCGATTTGGTGACTCGTGGGCAGCTTGGGGGGAAACTTAACAGGTGTAGAGGTAGGGGCAAAAATGATGACCTGGATTACATGCTGGCTGAGTGAGAGGCTGCAATGGGCGATGGTGAGAGGGGAGCCCTCAAGTCAAAGGCCGGTAACAAGTGGGGTGCCACAGGGCTCTGTGCTGGGGCCAGTATTATTTGAACTCTTCATATCAGACATTGCACATGGGGTGGTGAGCAAGGAAAGTCTGTTCACTGATGACACCAAAATTGGAGCAGTGGTGGATGAAGGGGAGGGATGGAAGCAGCTGCAGGAGGACCTAAGCAAGCTAGAGTGGTCATCAGAGAGGTGGCAGCTTGGGTTCAATGCAAAGAAGTGTAAAGTGATACACTTTGGGCGAAGAACCAAGGAGAGACGGCTGGCTGTGGGGGGGTAAGCTGGGGATCACTGAGAAGGAGAAGAACCTAGGGGTAATGATAACAGGGACCATGAATAAAACTGCCCAGTTCAGGAGAGCAGCTGCAAAAGTGAACAAAATGCTGGGGTGCATAGCGAGGGTTTTTCATCCAGGCAAAGAGAGGTGATCTTGCCCCTCTACTGGTCACTGGTAAGGCTGCACTTAGAGTATTGTAAGCAGTTTTGGAGGCCATACCTAAAGCGTGATATCAGGCTACTGGAGGAGGTGCAGAGGAGGGCAACAAAGATGATATGTGGAATGGAGGGGAGAGACTATGAGAACAGGCTGGGAGACCTGAATATGTACACCCTGGAGGATAGAAGGGATGGGGGGGGACATGATACAGGCATTCAAGTATCTGAGGGGATCAGTAAGGATGGGGCAGATGGGGTTTTTAAGCTAACAAGGGGAGGGTCACCAGGGGGCACAGGCTAAGAATAGAGGGGGAAATGAGGAGACACTATTTCACAGAGAAGGTGGTAGCAAAATGGAATGCACTACCAGAAAAGGTGGTATCATGTAAATCTGTTAACAGCTTTAGGGAACAGGGAAGAGTGAGGGTGGGGGGTGGCAGTGGGATGACAAAGGGAAGGGGGTGGGGCAACTGCAAACTAGGGGTGCTAACTGCACACTCAAGCAAACTTAGATAGACTGGGTGGTCTGTTTCTGCTGGCACATTCATACGTTCATATGTTCATAATAGTGAGGAAAAAGAGGGCTGCTTACAGGAAGAGCAAAAGAACAGTGAGGGTGGTAGACGAGGAATTCTAGAGGCTGGCCAGGATAGCAAGAAAGGAAGGTACAGCAGGCCAAAGTGTAGAAGGAGCTCCAAATAGCAGAGGGGATGAAAAAGGGGGGAAATGCCTTCTTTACCTATATAAAGGAAAAGAGAGACACAAAGGATGCCATAGTCATACTCAAGCGTGCGGCCTTGCAGCTGGAGTAAGGTGCGGATCTCTGGAGAGAGACAGTGTTGGTGGTGTTTTAACACTTATTCTGCCTAAACTCAGTGTATTGGAGCTCGTTTCTAAAAAGGTAGTGGCTGTGAGAGTACCTTCCTGCCCCTGCTCTATCTAGTTGGTTGTGCCTCAAAGGACTGTGGGACACAGGAGGTGTCCACAGTGGCTGGTTTATTTCTATTCTGCCATGGACTGCAGGAGAAGCCTTGACCTGCTACTAAATAGTAGGAGTCAATGGTATTAGGCACTTACGCATGAGTGGGGCCTTTTTATTGTTTTATTGAATACTTTTGTATCTGGAGCCAGAGCCACACCAGAAGGCAGAAGTCATCCACTTCCGGTTGTGATGTTACTTCAGGAGCCCCATAGCGAGCAGGGCGAGTGTGCATGGTGTCAGCTATGTCCACTGGGGAAACTGGGTACCTGGACCACGAGACTATCACCACTGTAGCTACACTTGAAGGGACATGGTACACCTAACAGGTAACTGAACTCAAGTAGTGATAATACAGTTGCTCTACCCTCTTGCATAACTTAACATAGCTACCTACCTAACTAAAGTAACCCTCAGGGATATTAATGATGGTATAATCACACTAACAACGTGGGAAGCAGCAATGACATGCATCCTCTGTAATAATTTCAACCTTGAGGCCAGTACAGGATTTGATGGATTGAAATGTAATCAATGTAGAGAAATAGCAGTGTTGAAATGCAAAATTAAATAGTTAGAAAGGCAAATCTTGAGTTTAAAGGCAGAAAAGGTTGAGTTGACAACAAGAATCGTGTTGAAATAAACAGCCAATTACTACCAACGAGTAGTAAAAACCATGAGGAATCCCTAAAATGAGCTAGGGAAACAGTGATTCTGAATCTGAATCTGGAGCCCAGTATGTACAAAAAAATAAACCAAATAAGGTAAAAGAGCCAAGGACTTCGAGATTCCAACATATAACCTTATAACCATATAACAACATATGACCCCTTATGTAATGTTCCATCAGGGAATAGGGACAATTCTGAAGAACTAGAAAAAGAGGGGACTAAGTGTACCAAAATCCTTCTAGTCCCAAGAGCGAGATGGGCAAAACAACAAAAACTTAAGAAAATGAATGAATGGCTCAGGAAATGGACACCAAAGCAAGGGTTAAAGTGTATCACACACTGTGAAAGACTCTCAAATGATGAAAGTTTGTACTGCTGGGATGGCCTCCATCTAAATAAAAGGGGTAGCTCTGTCTTAGGGAAAAATAATAGTTAACCTTATAAACAACTATTTAAACTAGTTCAAGGGGGGCAAAGGGGTTCTCCTTTCAGAAATGCTACAACAGATAAGGATGGATACAGGTTCATGGAAACAAATGCTAGAAAGCTTAATATTATGAAACTTACAGAATTAACTACTAGCATTATTCAAAATCACATTGATATTGCTGCAATATCAGAAACCTGGTGGTATCGTGAATCGCATTGGAACAATAATATTCCTGGATACTTATTATATTCCACAAACAGAATTGCTAAAACAGGAGGGGATTGTCTATATGTAAAAGATTCAATAAAGTCCACAGAATATAATCTTGACAAATTTTCCAATAAACTTGAGGGGATTTGTGTTCAGATAGAACATCAGAAGGGAAACAAATTGCTCCTTGGAAATTTCTACAGGCCTCTATCGACTAACGTAGAATATGACCAAACCATGATCGAGATGATATCTGACCTAGCACAAAATAAAGATGTTATAATAGGAGATTTTAATTTGCCTGGGATTAACTGGGAGAACCTAACTACTACCTCCTCCATGGGCACCTTATATCCGGATACATTCTTAGAAACAGGTCTCAAACAAATTGTACTAGAACCTACTAGGGGAAATAATGTTTTAGATCATGTGCTGACTAATTTGCCTGAAGATGTAAATAAAGTAAAAGTTTGTATGCCCCTTGACAACAGTGATCACTATTCTGTGTTTTTTCCAATAAAGTAGGGAAGTCTCAACAAAGAAATAAAGCCCATAAATATAACTATGCAAAAAGGAACTATAAGATAATTATATCTATACTGCAGGAATTTGATTTGGATGCCATGCTACATGCCCCATCTGTAAATTATACTTAGGCACTGTTTAAATCTATAATAAGTAAACTCAAAAGCCTTTATATCCCAGAAAAAACAAACCAAAACATAACTGTAAAGATAAAATCCCACAATGGTTAACTGGCAAAATAAAACAACAAATCAAAATAAAAGAAAAGGCTTTTAAGAAATTTAAAAAAACTGGATACTGAACATGACAGATTAGTCTACAGACAAGAATTAAAGAAGACAAAATGCTTAATCAAGAGGGAAAGAGCAAAACTTGGATTTAAGCTCAGTCCTAAAAGATAAGAAAGCGTTCTTTGGCTATATAACAATAACAGGCAAGACATTACAATAGGTTCAGTTATAGAGAAAGGGATTGTAATAGAAGACAAAGAAAAGACAGCTGATGCATTTAATAAATACTTTGGATCTGTTTTCATAAAAAAAACTCTCAACAAAAAGTACAGCTTCATCTAGATTCAGACTATGATGGGAGAACCTTAGAAGTGACAAATTCTAAGTTTCTTAAATAAACATTCAGCCCCAGGACCAGATAACTTAAATTCTTATTTTGTAAAAGAAACACTACACCAGATAAAAGTCCCTCTACATATCTTCTTTAACAAATCCTCTAAGGAAAGTATTCTACCTGCTGAGTGGAAAAAGGCCATAGTGGTCCCAAATCATAAACAAGCATTTGTCAATGCCGAATGTTTGCTTGCTTATATTAACATTGGACCTTCAGGAGTTAGACAGATGCAGAAGCAGAATAGGAATGGCAGTGAAGTACTGAACTCATGCCAATCCCACCTCCACCCTGCAGAGATGGGCAGGCATTGGGGTGTGCCTGTGGGTCATAGCCCATAATGCTCATGGCATTTCACCTCACCCTTTCCTGTAGACACTGACAAGAGTTGAGGTGTGCCTTGGGGTGTTCGGCATCACAATCTCCCCATTTCATAAGGACATATGCTGAAATGGGTGCAGTACAGGAGAATGGGGTGATGTCTGGGGCTGAAGAGTGCAAGGCACACCTCAATGCCTGTCACTGGCTTCAGGGTAAGGGTGGGATGGCATGAGCATTACAGCCAGTGATCCAAAGTTACACCTCTGATGCCTGTCAGTCTGTACAGGGTGGGATGTTATGGTTAGAAACCCTAACTCGGGCGTGTGTTGGTATTTGCACTACAAATTTTCAACATGGCCTTTTTGTGACCCCCCCAACTCATGAAAGCATTTGGGACCTCTTCTCATTAACAGTGGCAGTGTGATTTTGTTAATGTGTCCCGAACTTTGAGTTCCCACAATGGCTGTACCATTCTGCACCCGATGTGTGAAAACACAGATCAGGCAGGATGTGAAGAATGACAGCTGTAACCCCCTTGTTACCTGGGGTTACTAGAATCCCAGTAAGACCTAGTGGTAGGCAGGGAAGGCAGCTTGTGAAACTCCAGTTAAATGGATTTCACACTGTCTCACTCTGTTCTCAGTCTCAGCTGAGACTGAGGGATGACATCACCATAGAACTATTGCAGCTGCATGAGCCACGATGGAATCTGCAGAAGGGGGTTAGAGTAGGATGTTGGGAGGTTTGAACAGTCAGTCTGGAGGCAGTTGCAGTTTGAAGATTATTGTGAGAGGACCACAGCAGCTCTGGGCTCAGGCTCTTGGAGCCTCAGCCCTGAAAGAGGGCTACATTTAGGGAAAGGTGTGTGTTTCCACCTAAAGAGAGACACAATAAGCTGTTTTTTTTAGTGGTGGAGACCACTGATTTGGGTCTCTGTGCCCTATCCCTGAGGGGATGGGGCAGAAAGGTTTGCCTGCATTTCCAGGGGCAACCCCTTGGCTACCGCTAGTGAAGAAGCTGCCTTATTTTGTCCACGTGTGTGGGGTACAAGAAGATTTCATGATTCGCCTGTGTGGCACCTGCAACCAGAGGGTGAGTTCTACTCTTTCTAAACGGCCCATGTTTCATCCTGAACTGTGTAAAAGTGGGGATTGGACTACTGAAGTAGTGGGAGGCCTAGAGTAATAGGCATAGCCAAAAGTAAAAGTATGTTCAAGTCCAGCACATAAGGGGAGTCAAGACATGTAGAGGAGATGTGATATACATCTACCCAGTAATCTACATTGCCAAGCTTTCAAAAGAGTTGTTTAGTTTCCAGAGAAATGGCTGGGTATGGATTGTGCGAGCTGGAGGTGGGAGACCCCCCCCATCTTTAGTAACCAGGTCCACCTCTACAGATTTGCTCTGTGGATTTCTACTTTGCCTCATGCACTTGTCCAGTGATGAGGGAAGTATCCAGACATGGGATGGAAGGAAAATGTCCCTCTAGGAGTCGAAGGCTCTAAGGTGGTTTGGGGAGCCACCAATTGGAAAACTGGTTCATTCCCATAATGGACCATGGATCATGGCGGCGGTGGGGGAGCCGGGCCATGGGGAAAACCCAAGCAGTGTACAAGTCGGGCTGTGTGCCCAAAGCTGCATGCAAGTCCGAGCTGTGTGCCTGGTGGGTTCAGAGCCTGAGGGCTGAAATGTGAAGAAGAGTTCTGTTATCTCTAATCTGCATTACCAGGAATGTAGCCCCGTGGGGGTCCGTCTATGCTTTGTTTGTTCAGTTGGGATGTGAATAAAAGCCACACTGTAGAATCCCATTCCTGGTTTTGGACATTACAGTTATTGCTTCCTGTGTTCGGATTTATTTGGGTACCCCTGTGCAGAGTAGCCAAACCTAGGCCCCCTGTGCAGAGTAACCTCATCCTCCCCGAACTCAGTCCCCACCAGGTACTGCTGTCGCTTCAACAGCATGCCACCTGTCATTTTGCAAAAAGGCAGGGGTGAGGGATTACACAGCTGTACCATCCATAGGGAGGTGTGAAGAGATGGCAATGTTGAAAATCTGTAGTGAAAATATTAAAAATGCTCTAAGTTCCGAGTGTACGTGGAAACTGCACAACACATGCTTGTACCACAGTCATTTAGTGGAATTATTTGACCAAATTTTCAACATAGGCATTTTGTGACCTCTGCTCATGAACACTGTCACTATGATTTTCTTAATCTGTCTGAAACATTAATTTCCCACAGCGACTGCGCCATTGTGTGCCAGATGTGCAAATGCATATTTCGGGCAGGATATGAAAAATTACAGCTGTACTGTTCATAAGGAGGTGTGGCAAAATGCCAACGTTGAAAATCTGGAGTGAAAATATTACAAATTTGCACACTTCAGAGTATACATGGAAACTGCGCAACACATGCTTGCAACAGTCATTTTATGTACTTTTGTCACCAAATTTTCAACATAGGCATTTTAGGTCCTCTGCTCATGAACAGTGTTACTATGATTTTCTTACGTGTCCCGAACACTGATTTCCCACAGTGACCGCGCTATTCTGCACTGGAAATGCAAAAACATCTTTCAGCCAGAACGTGAAAAATGACAGCTATACTGTTCATAAGGAGATGTGGAAAAATGCCAATGTTGAAAATCTGGAGAGAAAAAATTACAGATTTGCGAAGTTATGGGCATGCATGGAAACTGCACAACGCACACCTGTAAAACAGTCATTTTTTTGATTTGTTCCACCAGATTTGCAACATAGGCTTTTTGAGAGCCCACCTCATGAACACTGGCACTGTTGTTTCGTTACTCAGTCCCAAAGGTGATTCCGCGCAGTGACCGAAAAATCACCTTTCGGGACCAAATAACACCATGACAGTGGCTGAATTCATGAGGAGGGGTCCCAATAACCCCATATTGAACATTTAGTGCCAAAATTCCCGAAAATTCCTGAGATATGCACCAAAGTTGAAAAAACCCTATTTATGCCATTATACAGCTTGCCAGCATTTCTTTAGTTTGCGGTCGGCTTTGAAGAGTGCTGATGTGTTCCCGGTCCACCGAAGATCATTGCGCTGTGCTCTGGAGGTAAGTATGGAGTGAGGAGGGGTGTGGGGAGGCAGGGTGCACAGAGGGTGGGTGCAGGTTGGGGGAGGGGCTACCGAACTCAACGAGGGACCGTTTTCTGTTTTACAGGTTAAAAAAAAAAAAAACATTGTGGGACTTTTTTTTTTTCAGGGACATTTGCCACACTGGGGTGGGCTCCCAGTGTGCCACCTGAGTGTTTTTTGGGGCGGCTGTAGCTGATGAGGGATTGGGCACCCCCGTTGGCACATACCGAGGGAGGGGAGAGCCGAGGGATTGGGCACCACCCGGCACACAACAAATTGGGGGCACATTATGCAGATGGGGAGTGGGCTCCCCATCTGCAAATTGAACTGGGAAGGGGGGACTGAAGCTGATGGGGATTGGGGCCCCCGTCGGCAGAGAAAGACTGTTGGGGGGGCGAATGATGCCGAAAGGGATTGGGGTCAGAGGCATGCGGACAGCAAGGTATCATCCTGCAATGATGGGTTACTCCCTCATTGCAGCAGCGGATTCATTTCAAGGTGGTGGCATGCTGGCTGAACTAGTGTCATCAGCAGCATGCCACCACATTGGGTAAAGTGGGCCAAGCCTCAAAAGGTACTGGGGGCATTGGCCCCCACAGTGCTGCACCTCCAAAATCCTGCTTCTCTCCTAAGCTGTGACGAAATGTTTCTTGCTCAAGTGCACAAGCAAACATAAGGGAATAAGAATGATACAAGGAATTACCATCCCAGTTGCCTGTAAGACCTTAGAAAAAATACTTAAAGTTAAAATAAAAAAGGAATTATCAGAAAAGGGTCTAACTGATCAAACCCAACATGGTTTTGTAACTGGGTGATCCTGTATGACAAATCTCATCTGTTTCGATGAAAAAATAAGTAATAGTATTGATAAAGGAACACCAGTGGCTATTATATTCCTGGATTTTAAAAAAGCTTTTGATTTAGTGTCACATAACTAAACTGATAGAAAAAAAATGAATAAAATGAGGTTAAATTCATACATCATTACATGGATTGCTGACTGGCTGTCAGACCGTACCCAGATTGTGAAAATCAGTGAAACAACATTGAGAAACAGCAGTAACAAGTGGGGCCCACAGGGATCAGTACTGGACCCATGCTTTTTTGGCATCTTTATCAGTGATTTACATGCAAATATAAAATCATGTTGGCAAATTTGCAGATGATACTAAACTCAGTTATGAAGTAGACACTGCAGCTAAACCATATAAGGGAGCTTGCCCTCCGTATGGAAAGGCAGAGCTGGTTGTTCTTGGCAGCCCTCCCCCCATAGCATTTAGGCAGCTGAAGCTGGGGGAGGCAGGGAACAGGTAGCAGGAGAAATAAGGGGATGGGCTCATAGGACAGGTGGCAGGCAGGGACTGGGTGACTGAGAGGAGAGAGAGAGGGGAGGGGTAGGAGCAAAAAGAGGGACCCAGCACCAGCAAGCTCTTTCTGTTGCTGGTATTTAAACTCTGCTTGGTGCTTCTAAAAGAGGACGAGAACATCAGCTCAGGGGAGGTTTTTTTGTAGTCTGCTTCGCTGTATTCCAATTGGTGTGGAGTAACACAGTGCCAGGGGTCACTTAAAGGGCCTGAATGGCACCCAGGAAGGTGGCACACAGCATGGGGGGACTTTATGGACCATGCAGGAGTTGTGGAGGGAGCCATCCATTCTGTTGGGTAGCACACATTAATTTAGTGTGGTTTGGGCCCTGTGCTACCGGTGAGCCCAAACTCAAAAAAAAAAAAAAAAAAGAGAGGAGGATGCTTGTTGGAAGGCAGGTTTTTTTTTGTGATATGGCCAAGAATGCCATTTTGGCCACGTGGCAGCAGCCATTTTAAAGGAGAGACAAGCTCCATCTCTATTTCTAGAATCCACTCTCCATCTAGGACTAGATCAGCTAGTACTTGAATCAACAAGGCTAAATAAAATCTTAGATTTAATTCTTACAAATAGTAAAGAACAGATAGATACACCAACTATATTAGAACCATTAGGAGATTCTGATCACTGTATGATCTTATGGTCCATTAACTGCTATAGACAAGACAGTAAAGGAATAACAAAGATGAGAAATGTTAATAGTGCAAAATATAAAGAAATAAAAACCTACTTATCAAACTGGAATTGGCAAAACAAAATTATCCAAACTAAGAGTAGAAGAAATATGGGTACAAATCAAAGATAAAATTGATTATTGTATCTTAACTTGGGTACCAGAAAGAGAAAAATATGTAAATAACAGGAGATTTCCATTGTGGTACTCTAAAGAAATAAGTAGACTAATAAGGAGTAAAAAAGGGCCTACAATAAATATGGGAAAAATATGACTGCAATTAATTGGAAAAGGTTTGAACATAAAGCAAATACAACAAAATCAGCAATTAGGAGAGCAAAGAAAGAGATTGAATATAAACTTGCAACTGTTCAAAAAGTTAATAAAAAAGGTTTTTTTTAATTATATTGGCTCTCTAAAAACTACTACATCTAAGGTTGGACCATTACAAATTAAGGACAATATAGTATCTGATGAACAGAAAATGTCCGATGAGTTCAATCAGCATTTTATCATCTTCTAAAAAAAAAAAAAAAAAAGGAAATCTTGGAAAATATAGCATGGGATTCAGAGGATTTAGACATTTTATTTACGGCTGCAGAAACATTCTCAGCTTTAATGTCTTTTAAAACATCATCATCAGTAGGAACAGATAATATCCTGTTAGCTTTTCTGAAAAAGTCGCATATGAACTAGCAGGTGCCCTTACCTTATTATTTAATGTATCTATACCACAAGGTGTAGTTCCAAAAGAATGGAAAGAAGCTTTAGTAATACCTATTCACAAAGGTGGTGCCAGGCAGAATGTAAAACAATATATACCTATTAGCTTGATATCCTGTATTGGGAAAGTCATGGAAAAACTCCTCTCATAAAATGAATATGCACATACTAAAAAATGGTCAATTAGATATATCACAATATGGATTTTCAGCGGGTAGATCTTGCCAAAGAAACTTCATAAACTTTTTTGAACCAGTCAGTTCAGCTCTGGATTTGGGCCTTCCTGTAGATGTAATATTTTCAGATTATGAAAAAGCATTTGATTCAGTGTCTCACAAATTCCTAATTGAATGTTAGATAAGGTTGAAGTTTCATAAATGTGTTATAAAATGGATCATATCCTGGTTGACTGGTAGACAACAGCAAGTATGCATCTGGGGATATAAGTCTTCTTGGAGTGGGGTGTCTCAGGGTTCAGTGTTGGGTCCAGTTTTGTTCAATATTCTTATTTTTAGCATAACTATTACGGATGGAGTATGGATAAACAAATACGCTGATGATGCAAAATTGGGCAGTATTGTTAACAGTATTTCATCAGTACAGAATTTACAGTCTAATCTAGACAATATATTTGAGTGGGCTAGTAAAAATAAGTTGACCCTTAATATACCAAAGTGCAAATTAATGCACTTTGGGAAAAATAACACATGACAAACTATCATATAAATAATATATCATTAAGCAAGGTCACATCTGAAAAGGATCTGGACATCTTTATTAGTAACAATCAAAATTTTTGGAGCATAATAACAAAACAGTTAAAATATGTCATCAATTAATTAATCGTATTTTAAAAAATTTGAAAAGAAGGGAACCTGAAGTGCTTATTCCATTATATATCTGTATAATTAGATCAAAATTTGATTACTGCTCTACTTTTTGTGCTCCAACATTAATCAAGGATAAGAGTTTCAAGGAAAAAGTACAAAAGAGATTTACCAAACAAATAAAAAATCTAAATATGCTCCCTTATGAATGCAGATTAAAAAAATTGAATCTTTATTCTCTCGAGTATCGCTCAATTAGAGGAGACCTGTGCTTAATCTATAGAGCCATAAGAGATAAGGCCTTGCTTGAAACACTATGTTTAGGCTGGTGTCCCTCTGTAAGTACTACTAGATCCCATAATATGAAACTAAAGACATCTATAAATAGGATCACTAGGAGAAAACATTTTTGTACACAGAGAATAGTTCCACTCTGGAATTCCTTGCTACAGAAGGTGGTAGATAGTCCACATATAGAACCTTTTATTTATTTTTTTATTATTCATTTTACTTTATTGGCATATCCATTACATGTACCGTGAACAAACATTAAGCTGGTGAAGATTTACAAAATAATCATAAATGCACTATATATACTACTAACCAGCCTATATTATTAGTATGTCCATGCCTATAAAAATTAGCTAAACACTACTCCACCACAGACCCCAACCCCTCACCCATTATTTATTTAATTAAAACAGCATTCACACGCCAATGAACCCAGTCAAACTTTCTGAATAGGGGATACCTATAGGTGACTCCCAGAGCGCCATGATGTCAGGGCTGTATCTAAAAGACCCCACTGGGAATAATAATCCTTGGCCCTATTGCTCATCTTGTCGATATTGGATTCTACCTGTAACGCAAGTGTAACTTCTTTGTACCATTCGCCCATAGACAGGGTAGAAGTATCCTTCCAGTGTCTCAGGATAGCAGCTTTTGCAGAGGCTGATATTATGGCCATATACAGTTTCTGCTGTTTGGACATACCGTTATTAAAATTATTCAACAAACAGATTTCGGGTGTAAAAAAAACATCCAGGTCTACCACTTGTAATAAAGAGACACAAATCGCCCTCCAGAGGGGCTGAATCTTAGCACAATCCCACAGTACATGATATATATATCGCTGCCTTCCTCCCCACATCTGGTAAGAACCTTTTAAAATAAATTTAAACATCTACATGGGGTTATCCAAATACCACTTCCACCCAAGTTAGGGGTGGCAAAATCATAATGGGCTTGTCCCTCAATTTCATATTCACCTATGAACCTCTAAGGCCTAAATGCATCCTCAGAAGGGTTTTTAATGGAAGTCAGCTGCAGAATAGCTACAGAGTATTTACTGTACTTCGAGGTATAAAGAAACAAAACAATTACGCAGTTTTTTCTGAGGTTTAGAGTCTTGTTAGTGTATTGATTAGCTATTTGATGTTTTATTATTTACATATATATAGGTTGTGTGGGGTGTATATATATATATATATATATATATATATATATATACCCCACCCCCAACCTATTATATATGTATAAATAATAAGAGCAGCAAATTGGCTAATCAGTAGTACACTGGCAGGATTTACTGTCCCCAACTATAGGGTGAAGATTTCAATGCTTTCTCTGGGTGTTGAGGGAAGGAGGGGGTTTGGGGGGGCAAGGGAGCTGCCTACAGCACTGGCAAGTTTATCATCAGTGGGGGCCTTATTATTTATGCTAACTGTGTCCATGTTGTTTGCAGCAATATATTTTACAGATCGATGGGATGACACCCAGAAAAGGACAACCAGGGAGGCAGCCATGCAGCAGTGGGCCCAGATGATGGAACAAGCCAAGAAACTACTGGATGCCATGGGGGATGACCAAGGCGGGGTCAGCACAAGGAAAGCAGGGGAGGAAGCGGAAGGTTTGGGGCATGGCAGGAAGAGGGAAGGGGTCTCGGGGGGAGGGGGGAGAAATGGCCAGCATGGGAGGAACATTTTCCAGACATCACAGAGAACCCGCTGCTGGGGCCCCTAACTGATGTCCCCCAACCGGTACCAGGACCCTCCACACCAGATCACACTCTGGCATCAGGGGGAGGAGCAGGAACCCCAACACAGCTATCAACTCTTTCCAAATCAGTACCATCGAGCCCCCTACAAACAGATACATCAGACAGAACGGTTGAAGGTACCATCAGGGAATAAATAGAACAGATGTTGGGGGCTATGGGGTCTGGTGGCGTGGCACTGCTAGAAAAAGCCATTCAAGAAATTAAAAAAGGGAAAGGGGGGGAAGGGTCAGGCAAAACCAGTGGCACAACCAACACCAGTACACATTACCACAGATGGGGGTGCACCAAGCATGCGTCAGGGTAACCATGTACCTTTAGCCACAAAAGAGAAGATCTGAAGGGGGAATATGTAGACATGTTTTTGCTAGCAACCAAGGAGAGTGTGAAGAATCAAGAGGACAAAGAGAATGTGGGGGGAAAAAGGCATGGCCACAGCGGTTATGTTGTTGGGGGGGAGGACAGGGACAAGACAGAAAAGGGAAAGACGTGGGATACATGGACAGTTGGATTCACCCATTTCAATGCAATCATTCAGGGAAAAGAAACCAGAGCTGGCAAAGCCTCTGCTGGCCTATTTCCTGATCATGCGCAGTGCCTATAAGATGAGAGGTGGGAATAACTGGATCCAATAAGACGAGATGTTCTGCACCTGGATGGCTAAGGACGGTGATGTTCATTGGGACACCTGACACTTGCGCATTTGGTTTGAAACCATGGCAGTACCGGGAGGTGCAGAAGGGGACTGGGGAAAATCATTAGGCAGGGCAAAAATGCTGTTGGGGTTTCAATAGGGCATACTGCTCCTGGTCTAACTGTCATTTCAGGCACGCCTGCTCAAAATGTGGGGGATGCCACCCCGCATCAAGATGCAGAACCCATTTGGCTTACACGGGGGACCCAACTCACAACAAACAGCCCTTTGGGGGGCACCCGGGGTTTCAGGGACGATGGGGCAGTGTGGTGGTGGTCGAGGACAGGGTTTCAACAGGAATCGAGGAGGGCAAGTCCTGACAGACAGACGGAGGATGGGGGAGGTCAAGGAATGGGGAGGGGTTTGATTAGTGGCCACCTGTGAGAGTAGAAGTTTTGGAGGCGTGATGAGGGTACCCCAATGAGCCAACTGCAAGGCTCCTAGGGGAGGGTTTCCATAAGGGTTTTAGTCTGTGTTACAGGGGGAAGAGGGTGGCGATGCAGGCAAAAAACCTGCATTCAGTGAAAGGACACAAGGACCTTCTCCGCAAGAAAATCGACAAGGAAGTGCGGACCGGGAGGGTGGAAGGCCCTTTTCCTGGGCCCCCATTCCCCAACTTTAGAGTCTCATCATTGGGCCTGGTCCCCAAAAAACAGCCGGGTAAATTTAGGGTAATTTATCACTTGTTCTACCCAGTTGGGGGTTGGGGGGTGGTGAATGACTACATCAGGGAGGAGGATAGCAAACTGTCGTACGCAACATTGGATGAAGCAGTCAGGCTGATCCGGGTCATGGATACACCATGGTTGGTAAAAACTGACATTGAGTCAGCATTCTGCCTGCTACCAGTGAGACCTGAGGATTGGAATTTGTTGGGTTTTCGGATAGGGGACAACTACTACTTTGACAAAGCTATGCCAATGGGTTGTTCGATAGCATGTGCAGCTTTAGAGGCATTCAGCATCTGGTTGCAATGGGTTTTTCAAATGAAAGGTGGCCCCGGGGCAGTCCTACAATACCTGGATGACTTTCTATTGATGGAGGAAGGTTACACTGGGGTGAAAGGAATGTTGAACCATTTTAGGGTGATGTGCTGTACCCTGGGGTACCACTGTCACCAGATAAAACTGAGAGCTGTAGTCGGACCATCAAATTCTTAGGGATCGACATCAACAAGGCTGCAGGGGTTTTTAGACTACCGGAAGGGAAAATTGCTCATTTAAGGGAACTATTGAGAATTGTTTGGGCCCGTAGGAGGTGCAATAGTTGATAGGTCAGCTGAATTTTGCATGCCGAGCAGTTACACCAGAGCAGGCATTTACATGCTGCCTGGCACAGGCAACACAGCGGATCAGCAGGCCACACCATTGGGTGGACATCAAGAAGGGTACAAGGCATGATTTGTGGGTATGGGAGCAGTTTTTGGAATGACACAATGGCATTACATTTTGGCAGGACGACTGAGTCTTTAACTGGGTCTAACACTGACCTGGAACTATATACTGATGCATCAGGAAGCCTAGGGATGTGGGCATATTTTAAAGGACAGTGGATCTCAGAACCCTGGCCGGAATGGTGGGTCACCCAGGTCTAGGGAAAAAGACATCACTTTCCTGGAGATTGTTCCAATTTGGATCGCTACCATGGTGTGGGGGGAGGCATTGAGGAACCAAAAAAATCACATTCTGGTGTGACAATCAAGTGGTAGTGGAGGTCTTGAATAGACAGACGGCTAGATCGGGAAGGGTGACAAGGGTGGTGCACCAGTTAGTTTTCTAAGGACTGAGGCTAAACTTATCCTTTAGGGCAAGGCTCATTGAGGGGGCAAGGAACATCATAGCTGATAGCCTTTCCCACCTACAGGTAGAACGTTTCCAGGCTATCACCCCAGAAGCAGAGCGACACAAAACCCTGGTTCCACAGCCAGCCTGGGAAATTGGGTGGAAGGAGCTCAGCTACTCATTAGAAGTTCATGGGCACCAAGAACGTTTAAGGCATATGAATCATCCTGGCAGAATTTTCAGAGCTGCCGAGAGAGGCTGGGAGTCCAGGTAAGTAGGCCGGTGACTGAGGATCAGGTAGCCAGGTTCATAGTGGACAGTTGGAAAGGGGGATGGTGGTCTTGACCATGGGAGTGCACCTGGAAGCTGTGGACACCATGTGCACCCTGAAAGGTTGCAGGGACCCAGGGAAAAGCTGCTTGGTTAAGAGGATGTTACAGGGCTGGCAACGAGTGCAAAGAAAAGCAGCAGACCAGAGGCGGCCCATATCGGAGCCTCTGTTGGGGCAGCTAGTAACAGCTTTGCCATTGGTATGCTGATCGTCCTGGGAAGCAACGGTGCTTGCAGCGGTTTTCACCCCATGTACTATGGAGCGTTTAGGGTAAGTGAGGTGGTAGGCATAGGGCGAGACAGGAGTGGGGGGCTCCAATGGGAGGACTTTATGTGGGCAAAGAATGCAGTTCAACTGACAGATGGTCCAAGACAGACCAGGTCAGAAAGGGAGAGACTATACAGCTAAGGGGGTAACAAGGAGTCCCATATATGTCTGGTCGTGACACTATGGTGTTACACAGTGGTCCGTCCGCCTGGCAGTGGGCCTCTGTTTCAACACAGGAATGGTACCAGAGTCACCAGTGCTCCGACTGCAGCAATACTGCGGAACAGCCTGATCTTTTTAGGGGAAGAACCGACTGGCTATTCCCCCCCACTCATTTAGGATTGGAAGGGCCTCCCAGGTTGTAGCCGAAGGCATGCTGGAGGATGGCATCAGAAAATTGGGAAGATGGAAGTCGTCCTGTTATAAATCTTATATTAGGCAACTGTCTGTGTCACATTAATGCTGTTTTTTTTCTCTATTTCCCCTGCAGGTTAAGGGATCAATTTTGATCCATCCCTAGGAGCGCTGGGGGTATGTATGTATGTATGTATGTATGTATGTATGTATGTATGTATATATATATATTTTAGAGCCAAAAGACTCCATTTAATGCATTAGTTAGGGTTGTTCCACAGTGACAAAGTGAGGGAGGTCTGTTGGGTTGAACCCCTGGACCTTCACCACCCCTCACCGACATTGGGTGTGCATTGTCAGCCTCTAACCTCACCCCATCACATGTAAAGCAGCAGAAGTATAGGAGAATGGGGTGAGAGTTAGGACCGACGTATACCAATGCACACCCCAATGCCAGTTGGGGGTGGGCAGGAGGTCCAAGGGGGTTTTCAACCCCAACAGTGAATTTCCTACTTGTCACTGTGGAACAACCCTAACTAATGCATTAAATGGAGTTTTTGCCCCTGATTTCCTTCTTGAGAATGATAAACAGTGAATGACGCGGCGAGCGGAGCGCTGGCCCGCCCCGCACGTGATGTCTTGAGGCATAGTAACAGGAACAGCAACACAAACAGAAGTGCTAACAGTGGCGCATATGGTAATGCAAGCTGGACTGAGAACAGAAAGGGTAACGCACGGCGGTGGTTAGACGGGACGGTTCATGACGTGATGTGTTGTCACATAGTAACATGGTGCCTGCAAACGGAAATTTCAATGGGCATGGTGACACAAACTAAAACAGAAAGAGAAACAGTACTGTAGACACAAATGGCAAAAATAACAGAAACGCAACCGAAAATGAAAACGCCTAAGGATAACGCACACGGTGGCTAAAACATCAACGTAAGTGAAACGGTACTGAACCGCAAGCAGAAAGGGCAACAGTAATGTAAGCGCACAGGCTGGTTTTCCCCAAAACCTGCATAGAGAAAGACAGTGAGTACAAATAATGTATGCATAATAATGAGTATCGGAGCAGAAAATGAGAACTTGGAATACTAAATAGGTTATATCTCAGGAACCGTACGACGTAGAAAAAAAATTTAAAAGTCATATTATTTACAACTGTCCTGGCTAATTTTATACTTAGTCCCCATTAGGGGGCTAAGAAATTTTCCTATGAAAAGTCTGTATCTCGCACCATTTCCGAGATACGGGCCCTGAAAGGCGCGGCGAAGCCATAATGTTATCCTATGGGAAAAAAAGAGAAGTTTGGAGTGCCATACCTTTGCCTCCCTGTAATATTTTTTCACCAAACCACTGAAAGGCACATCTGTGGGCTGTTGGCTGTCTTCCCTCCAAATTTCAGGAAAAAAGACCAAACCGTTATTTTGCAGCAGGAATCCAAAGGATTTCTGTAATGCGTCGGGCGCCGTAATGTTATCCTATGGGAAAAAACGTCAACTTTGAAGCGCCGTAACTTTGCCGCCATGTAATATTTTTTCAATACAACACTGAAAGGCACATCTGTGAGATGTCGGCTCCGTTCCCTCCAAATGTCAGCCCAAAACTCCCAACGGTTCTTTTGCAGCGCACTGCCAAAGAATTGTTGTCACTTTCCCACAGATGGAAAACTACTGTCGCAATTTGCGAAAGCTTTCACAAAAAGTTTGACACTTTCCTGAGCACAAAAGTAATTTGTGAGAGTACTTTTTCCAGAAATTTGAAAAACATATTTCTGGGGTGTTTTACCACAAAATAAAGACATGGCAAGCATCCTCAGGGTCCGACTAGTTGAATACAAAAAGAATTAGGTTGCTAGAGGATCCCAAATTTAAATGCCAACCATTTTTCTGATCACCAACTGAAAACAAAATGGCTGATTTGCGAAAGTAACAGGCCCATTTGCGAAAATAAAAATGCATTTGCGACACTGTCAAACTTTTTCTTAACTTTTCCCATTGACTTATAATGGGAAATTGTTTTTTGAATAACTTTTGAACCGTTTGATATTTTTTCACCAAATCTTCGAAAGGCACATTGGAAACCCTGGCTGCACATTCCCTGAAGATATTGGGCGGTCTGCACAAACCATGCGACCTGTACGTGCGACCGTAGAATTCCAGAAAAAGCGTAAACGTGTGCCCAAATCATGCTTAATAACTCCACAGCCATATATCTGACTGGTACGAAACTTGGCAGATGCCAAGGCCTGTGGTTCTTGATCATGTATTCCAAATTTCAGCCAAATCTGGCATATGATTGCAAAGTTATTAAGGTGCAAAGTTTTGGGGTTTAACATATAGAAATGGCTCCTCAACCCTAACTATGGTAGCACTACCGTGCTACCATAATATATGTGTGTGTGTGTGTGTGTGTGTGTATGTGTGTGTGTGCACGCGTATGTATGTATATATGTATATATATATATATATATATATATATGTGTGTGTGTGTGTGTGTGTGTGTGTGTGTGTGTATGTATGTATGTATATGTATATGTGATAACTATGGGCATAAGTGGGGGCCTGGGGGAGGGAAGCTTTCTTCCCAAGTTGACTTACATTCCCTATTTTTTGTATTTGCCCAGGTGGAAACAGGAAGCTACAGGTGTGCATCTGCGGTCACTCATTCATTTATTGGGTGTAACGAAGAGTGGCGGTGAGAGCAGGGGAGCATCAGCTTTACCATGACTGGAAAAAGGTGTGGCTGCAGTGGCACGGCATTAGAGGAATGCACTGGGGACGGCTGCTACCGTGTCTACAAGAGTTAAAGAAAAGCAAGCCTGCACCTGATCTGTTGGTCATCCACCTTGAGGGAAATTACCTAGACACATGCCCATGGTTGGACATTTACTTACAGATAAAAAAGGACATGCACACTTAAGAGATGGTGGCCAGGTGCCACACTGATATGGTCTAAAATGGTTCCCAGGAGGGTATGGTGGCATGCCTAGGACAACAGAGCCATAGAAAAAGCTAGGAGAAGAATGAAACATAGGGTAATAGGGCTGTTCCACAAAATGGGGAGGGGGCATTAGGCACGAGAGCATAAAGGAAACTGACGTTGAATACAATAGGTCTGATGGGGTACACCTCTCAGACATGGGCTTAGATCTCTTTAATGCAGAACTCTGCCTAGTGATAGCTAGTTGGAGGGTGACAAGAGGTATCAGAGGTGCTAGAGATCGGCTATGGGATTAGAAAAGGTGGAAGGAAGAAAATTGGGATGGGGGAAGACCACCTTCCAACGAAAGTTGGAGGTGGTCTAGTGGGAATAGAAGGGGAGGGAGAACCCGGCCTGGGGTTTACACAAGGGATGGGAGTGAGTGTAGGTTGGGACCTCGGGTACACCCAGAGGCTCTGAAAGAGGGCACATTGTGTACACATGAGCCCAAAATGATAGAAGAAAAAAAGGGAGGAGCTGGGATTTACATCCAGCAGAGACAAAATGGGGGGACCAAGGTCTACACCTGGTCCCAAGAAATGATGATTGATTATTATGGAATAAAATGAAAATTGTAGATGTGGTGTTTTGGATGATATGTGATGACTTGTGAAGGAAGCCAAAAGATTGAACAAGTAAATACTAATAAAATGAAGCCGAATGAACACCAGCAAATTACCGTGTGAGTCAGTTATTGGGGGGGTGGGGTGGCTGATCTGAGGACAACTTAGAAAAAGACTTAAAATAAATATAGATATGGGCCAAGGACAATCAAATGTCATTTAACATGGAAAAATGTTCCATAATTCATCTAGGCCAGAATAATCCAAAGAATGTATACTACCTAAATGGAAGTCCTATAAAATTTGTATAACTCTCCTGTTACTCAGGGTTACTAGAATCCCAGTAAGACCTAGTGGTAGGCAGGGAAGGCAGCTTGTGAAACTCCAGTTAAATGGATTTCACACTGTCTCACTCTGTACTCAGTCTCAGCTGAGACTGAGGGATGACATCACCATAGAACTGTCGCAGCTGCATGAGCCACATTGGAATCTGCAGATGGGAGTTAGGTTAGAATGTTGGGAGTTTTTGAACAGCAAAAGCAGTTGTGAGAAGTCTTGAAGAGAGGAGCACAGCAGTCTGTGCACAGGCTCTTGGAGCCTAAGCTCTGATATAGAGCTACTTTTAGAGAAAGGTGTGTGTTTCTGCCAAAAGAGGAACACAGTAAGCTGTTCTTGAAGTGGTGGAGACCGCTGATACTGGTCTCTCTGCCCAATCCCTGAGGGGATGGGGGTGGAAGGTTTGCCTGTTATTCCAGGGGCAACCTCCTGGTTCTGGCTAGGGAAGAAGCTGCCTTATTTTTCTGAAATGTGCTGTGGCACAAGAAGCTGTCAAGATTCGCTTGTGTGGCACCTGCAACTAAAGGGTGAGTTCTGCTCTTGTCAAAGGGCCTATGTTTCACCTGAACTGTGTTAAAGTGGGGATTGGACTGTTGAATTAGTGGGAGGCCTAGTCAAAGTAAAAGTATGTTCAAGTCCAGCACAAGGGGGAAAGCCAAGACATGTAGAGGAAAAGTGCTATACATTTACCCTTTAATCTACACTGTCAAGCTTTTCAGGAAGAGATGTTTAAGTATGTTCGAGTTTAGTGCAAGGGGAAAGTCAAGACATGTAGAGGAAATGTGCTATACATTTTCCCTTTAATCTACATTGCCAAGCTTTCAAAAAGAGTTGTTTAATGTCCAGAGAAATGGCCGGGTATGGATTGTGGAAGCTGGAGGTGGGAGACCCCCCACCTTTAGTAACCAGGTTCACCTCTATGGATTTGCTCTGTGGCCCTTTTACTTTGCCTCAGGCACTTGGCCAGTGCTGAGGGAAGTACCCAGATGTGGGATTGAAAGGAAATTTCCCTTAAGGAGTCGAAGGCTCTAAGGTGGTTTGGGGAGCCACCAACGGAAAATGTGTCCACTGCCATATGGACAGGGATCGGGTGGCCGGCAGGGGAGCCAGGCCAGGAAAAACCCAAATAGTGTACAAGTCGGGCTGTGTACCCAAAGCAGCGTGCAAGTCTGGGCTGTGTGCCTGGTGGGTCCGGAGCCTGAGGGCTGAAGTGTTGAAGAAGTGTTCTGTTACTCTTATCTGCATTACCAGGAATGTAGCCCCGTGGGGGTCCATCTATGCTTTGTTTGTTCAGTTTGGATGTGAATAAAAGCCACACTTTAGAATCCCATTCCTGGTATTGGACATTACAGTTATTGCTTCCTGTGTTTGGATTTACTTGGGTGCCCCTGTGCAGAGTAGCCAAACCTAGGCCCCTTGTGCCGAGTTACCTAGTCCTTCCCGAACCCAGTCCCCCACCTGGTACTGCTGTCAGCTTCAACAGCATACCACCTGTTGTTTGCAAAAAGGCAGGGGTGAGGGGCTTACATTTGTGTCATCCGAAAAAGATCTAGGTATTACATACCTCTCATGCCACATTATGAGGAACGTTCCTCATTTTATTTCACAAAAGCTCCCTGTTCCACATTATGAGGGCTTGTCCCACATTCAGTATTACCATTTTAAAGCAGAAAAACTATAATAAATGATGCAACAAATATATTATTCAATTAATAACAGACTTTCGGAACATAAATGCAGACATTTTAACAGTGTTCTGAGCTTCTTAGGCAAATATTTAATTAAGTGTTCCACATTTTGCTAATTTGTTCCACATTTTGAGAGGCAATGTTCCACATTTGGGGGACAAAAGTTGAGAAGTATGAGGTATTACAGTAAATAATGTTATCTGGAGACCACTGTAGGAAAGTGGCACAGGTAACCAACAGGTTGCTTACAGCAATGCAAGCAATAAGATATGGCTGGGTGTTGGTAGTACTGAGATACCCGCACACCCAGAGGTGTAGTTAGGCATAAGACTGCAGGTCGAGTGCCTTCAGCCTCTGGGTGTGCAGGTATCTCAGTACTACCAACACTCAGCCATGTCTTATTGCTTATATAAAATGGGCCCATAGATAACTTTGAAAAAAAGATCATTCTAAAAGTTTTCAAAGCCACAAAAAATAATATGAAAATGTTGCTAAATAATGTAAAATAGTTCTTCCACAGATGTTTTTCACCTGCCAGTCATCTGTCTTCCTTCACACTCAATACATTGTGTGATTGTTTACCATGGAACACAAGAATTCAAAGCTCTGCATTATTCCAGCAGTAGAATGCCCCCCCATCACGCACACACAAATACTTCTGCTGCATCTTTGCGAAGGAAAAGGTGGGAGCAATACTACAGGTGGGAAAAAAATAAAGAGTGAGCAAGGGTTGACCCAGTAGGGGTCACTGGAATTGGAAGGGTGATGGAGGGGCTGTTGGCATTGAGGGTGGATAAATCTGCAGGGTCAGCTGGGGTTTACCCCAGGGTACTCAAGGGACTGGCAGAGAAAATGGCAGGCTCACTGAAAATTCTATTCAATGGATCCCTAGACTCAGGAGTAGTGCCAAAGGAGTGGAGATCGGTGCATGTACTGCCACTCCACAAGATTGGCCCCAAGGAAGACCCAAGCAAGTAGAGGCCGGTCAGTCTGACCTCGATAGTATGTCAACTTATGGAGACCATACTGAAGGAAGGGCTAGTGAAGTACAGAGAGGAAAATGGTCTGCAGGACAATAAGCAGCACAGGTTTGTGGCAGGTAGATCACGTCAAACGAACTTGATTGAGTTCTTTGACTGGGACACTAAGGCAGTGGACAAGGGTCAGGCAGAAGCTGTCAGTTATCTGGACTTTAGTAAGGCCCTCAATTCTGTGCTGCACAGGATGCTGATAGCAGAGCTAGGGGAGAGATTAATGAGATGGGTTGAAAACTGGTTGAGGGACAGGACACAAAGAAGGTCACCAGTGGAGTCCCACAGGGGTCAGTGTTGGGCCTGGTATTGTTTAGTATATTCATAAGCAACATTGGGGATGGCATTCAAGGGAAAATGTATCTATTTGCAGACGACACTAAGATCTATGGGAGGGTGGATATCCAAGAAAGGATAAAAGAGTTGAGGGAGGACCTTGCCAGACTGGAGAGATGGTCAGGGATATGGCAGCTTGGGTTCAATGCCAAAAAATGCAAAGTGATGCACACTGGGACAAAGAACTCAAGAGCACAGTACTATATAGGAAAAGTCCAGGTAGCTGTGTCTGAAGAGGAAAAGGACCTGGGGTAGTAATTACTAGCAGTCTGAAGCAGTCCACTCAATGCAAAAAGGCAGCGGTGAAGGCAAATAGAATGCTGGGATGTATAGCAAGAGGATTTAGTAGTAGGAACAGTAAGGCCATTTTGCCATTATATAGATCACTGGTGAGACCCATTTGGAATAGGGGTGAGGTATTGGTATCCACACCTAAAAAAGCACATTAAAACACTGGAAGGAGTTCAAAGGAGAACAACTAAAATGATCAGGGGACAACAGAATAGGTCACATAATGAGAGGCTAGAAGCCCTGAGGATGTACTACCTGGAGGAGAGGACGCAAAGGGGGGATATGATAGAGACCTTTAAATACTTGAAGGGAGTAAACAAAGTAGAGAGTGGGGGGTCTCAATAGGAGAAACACCACCACCACCAGAGGGCAGAGCCTAAATCTGGTGTGGGGGGTAGATACAGGAGAGACAGAAACATAGAATCATAGACTTTGACGGCAGATAAGGACCACTTGGCCCACCCAGTCTGCCCATTTCCCTACCTACTGGATAAGCTGCAGATTCTAGTTAACCAACAGCCTACTTCCTGCAACCCCCCACTATAAATGCCTTGTGTCTGTCCCATGCATGTTTGAATTCCCCCACTGTTTTAGACCCAATGACCTCCTCAGGAAGGCTGTTCCATGTATCCACCACTCTCTCCATGAAAAAATTCTCACATTACCCCTGGCAGTCCCCCCTCTATCTTTAAATTGTGCCCCTTGTTCTTACATATCTTTTTCTGAAAGATGCTACCCTCCTGGACTTTGTGGATTCCTTGAGGTACTTGAATGTTTCTATCATGTCCCCTCGTCCCTCCTTTCATCAAGAGTATACATATTAAGCTCTCTCAATCTCTCTTCATATGGTTTCTGCTGCAGACCCTGCACCATTTTAGTTGCCCTCCTCTGGACTGCTTCCATCCTGTCTATGTCCTTGCGTAGATGAGGTCTCCAAAACTGCACACAGTACTCCAGATGGGGTCTCACCCAACTGTCTGTTGTAAGGAAGCATTTCTTTACAGAAAGGGTGGTGTCGGCCTGGAATGAACTGCCAGAGCAAGTGGTTGAGGCTAAGACAGTGGGATCTTTCAAAAAAGCCTGGGACAAAAGCAGAGGGCAATCATGTGGTGAAGAAAGGGGAAGGGGGGCCAGAGGCACTGAAGTAAGGGTGAAGCCAGGACCCTGTAACAGTTCAAGCAGACAAGATAGATCATGTGGTCTCTTTCTGCTGGCTTCTTTCTTATGTTCTTATGACAAGGGGCCAAAAACACCTGATTTTAACACCACAGGACTGTGTGACATGAATATGGTAACTGGACAATGTGACAACAAGGGGCCATAGGCACACAAGCCCCCAAGAGGGGTAACCCAGGTGATATATGCTCATAAGCACATGTTACCGTGCCTCCCTCAGTTTATGTTTGGACATTGGCCTGATGTTGGGAGGATGCAGTTTAACAAACTTGCTGTACCCTATTAGCACATCTGTTGGCTCCTCTTAGAACTGGTCACATGTTACTTGGAAGGACTATTCAACCATCTTATTAGGCATCATTCCTTCTTTCCCTGACAACTTTTGAATATAGCAGTTCTTTGGATATACAGTATACCCCTTTGATAAAAATTGTGAACAATTTGAATTGTCAGTAAAGGTAAAGCAACACTTCTTAATGTTGTTTTCTTTAAATAGTCTTCATCCAAAGAAGGACATTCCAGCTAAATCCAAACTGCCATTGAAGCTGTATTTTGGAATGATGCAAGTCTTTTCAGTCATAAATCATCCTTCCTTCGTGACATTTTAATGATTTCAGGTATGGATTTTTAGCTCATTGCCTCCAGAAAAATCTAAGCATTTCTCGTTTGATAGTGTAAGAATGCATTTCTCTCAGATTGCTTGCTTTTTTTAAGGCTTTGCACTGAATAGTATTGAAGAAACAAACTTCAAACTTCTAGGGACCTTTAGGGATAGCTTTTAGTGACTGTGAGATGGCTTTTCTGTTGGCAGCACGAGTGCTAAATGGGATCTGTGGGACAACAGTGTCCTGCGTAGTGTCCATTAAAAAAGTAGATGCATTCAGTGACTTGGTGTCAGGTTCATGATTGGATGCATCAATACCTATTTCAGTTTAGTTTCATTTTTATTACGCATAAAACCCTTTAGGCAGAGCCTATTTTCAAATGGTTTAGGGTCAAGTACAACAAAAAATTACATTTACAGAGTCAGTTACAGGTGTACAATACATTAAGACTACAATTACAATTCATTGAAAACAGGTAAGACATTAACATATCGGTTGTTGAGGTACAGTGATATTGTTGCCTTTCTGTATTGAACCTATGTTCCGATATCTCAGTAATATCAGAACATGGGTTCAATACAGAAAGGCAACAGTTGTAATTCAATGAATCCAGGTAAGACAATTGCGGTGATATCAGGACATGAGTTACAATTTGGCATTGCAGTCAGAGGAAGTACAGCGCAATATAAAAAATTGAAGGTAACACTGGCATCATTTAGTGAGGTGGGCTCATTTTTCAATGTATACAGAATCCACTTTCATTCATTTTTTAATCTTTTTTTAACTACTTAATTCTTTCTTTCATCTCTCTTTTGTTCTCTCCACTGTGTCCTCATTTTATTCATTTCTGCCCTTGTCTGATTTCTGTATTCAGTACTATCTTGTTTTTCTCTTTTCTTTGCTCTGTACTTCATCTAAAGATTGCTTTTTCCCTGCAGTGGTCTTTCTATTCTTCAGACATTATCATCTTATAAAATGCTGCCTGTTAAAGTTTCACACTTACAGAAACCTTTATATGTGTCTGGATCTGCCTTGATTCTTGCTTGATACTCACTCATTGACTTCATATGGGTTCTTCTGGTTTTCAAAAGGGAGAAAAGGTGGGTACCGCTCCACAGTATATGCAAAGTTCAAATGGGGCTAAAAAATGGCGACCTTCAAAGTCAAGATAAAGCGAAGAACCAGCCACACCAAATCAGTCTTCTTAGAAATCCTATATTATTTATTCATTCTAACAGTAGAGAGCCTCCATTTCCCAGTGTTTCACCTGTAGGGCTTCCTTGGGGGAGAGGATCTGTGAGTCAATGTATACATACATACATACATACATACATACAAGTATATTCAAAACATGTCAGTAAATCATTTATAACAATGTTAGTAAAAAAAAAAATCCCTGGATACCTCATTATGGGAAATGTTTCTTATTATTTATAACAAATAATACAAATTATGAACAACCTCCTGGGGGCACACCAAAGTGTTACTTACTTCCTTATCCTATCACACCACATTACTTAGTAAATGTAATATGTCCCTGATATTTATCTATTAACTTCAGTGATATTACATTCATTAGTTCATATGTTCCCCATAGTCCCCAAAGAACATTCACTCTCAAATCATGCTGCTTCATACATTGTAGTGTTAATCATCGTGTTTCATTATACAATGGCAAGAAAGAATCTTGGACTGTGATTGGTCAGTTTGGGGCTGGACCCATGGCGTTATCCCAGCACATTGCCACAGGTCTAGTCTCAGCCTCACTGTGAACTCATGTAGATGAACATTTGATTGTTTTATGGAGCCTTTGGATTGATTGTTTCCCTCTTCTCTTAAAAACAATATTTTTCCACACAAAAACATCTTTAAAATTATTTTTTTTTATTCTGTATAACAACGAGCCATTGTATAATAGGAATAATGCACTCCAGGGTGTGTGCCATTTGGGATAACGCCACGCCTGGGGCATTGGACGCACTCGGCACCCAACCCCCCTAGACGTGGCATTATCTCAGCATGACACACACCCTGGAGTGCATTATTCCTTTATTATATGTACTATCGTATTTGTTACATGGTAAAACACCAACATCTAGTACACCGTTTCAATATTATCACATATCTCTTTAGAATTTCAGTCACAACCTGCAAAAATATAAACATTGAATCCATTATCAAAACTCTCCAAAGCAATCACTTCCTCCACCTATTTCATTGTCACTAAAAGTGCATCAAATTTATCTTAACAGGCTCTACAGTGCTGTCTCTCATATACCTTGATCTCTACTGGTATGAAAGTTCCTGTAGTTCATATCAGTCAGTCAGCTTCTCTATTTATGCCTAAACAGACAGAAAGCCAGGTTCTGCATAACTTCAGGATAGTGTATAACTATTTCAAATCTGCTATAAGCAAGCTATAATATATTGGGGGAGAGGGGTTGCTTAATCCAAGGATTCAAGCCTTTGAAACAGATATCGCTTTTTTTTAAAATCCAGAACTTGTAATTTCATATTGTTCTTTGTGTAGTCATTCATACATCTGAAAAAGGTGCAAACAGACCACGTTAAAGGCTTATCTATGTAAAGTGCTATATTTAAAGGTTTTATGCATGGTAGGGTAGAGGATGCACTTACCTAATAATGAAATGTTTCAAGTGGCAGCCAGAGCGAACTGCTCTGTCTGCTGCAAAAGGCTACATTTTTATACTCCTACCCAAGGGAGCTAGAAAGCTCCAGCCAATCATCCAACTCCAGGTGTACTGCATCCTGTTGCCAGCACTTCCTGGTTGGAGTCACTGGTGGAGTGATCTGTTGCCTAGCAACTGCTCAGCCGAAAACATAAGGGGCACCAGTATGATATGTTAACTAGGTAAACCCAAGGATGTGCTGCACAAACACAAGGAGATGCTGGTAGCAGGCAGCCAGCCGAGAAACATCAACAGAACTCCAAGTAACCAGCACTCCAACAGAAATAAATTCAAACACAGTAAATCCAAGAAATAGCAGTGTTTAATGGGTGAAACTACACCTTCACCTGTTACACCAGTGCTTTTACAGCTAGACTTTCCTCAGGGTGTGTGGCCAGAAGCAGTCATATTACACCATATATAGTTACATCACAGTGACATCATAAAGTGTAGTGTGTAAAGATACTCAACATATTTTACAAACACTTCATAAGTTAGCATTTAACCCACATTAAAAAATGTATGCAGTATCAAAATAGTATCAAAATCCATTTTAATTACAAAATTGTATTCTTAGCCAGATCAATAAAAGCTATGCAGTTCATGCTAATTATTAACGTTCGCTTACGCGCATGCGCAAGGAACGTTTTGGGAGAGTAGCACACTTTGGAGGTGTGCCTCTCCCTTGCAATCCACTGCTCCGTTGAGCAGACGTGGCGGTCCTGCACCAATGAGTGCGGGGCATGTATGACAGCGGTGGTCTTCACCACAAAGAAAACCACCGCTGTCATACAGAACATTTCACGCCACCCCGCCAGCGCCACGCCACCTCCAAAGCTTGGTGCCATGCTGGGAGCCCACCCCAGCATGGCAAGTCCCTGCATTGTTTGCTGACGGGGTGCCCAATCCCCGTCGGCTCCACGGCCCCACCAAGCCATCCTTCTGCCACGCTGAGCCCACCCCAGCATGGCGACTATTCATGTTGTTTGCCGGCAGGGTGCCCAACTGCTGGCTCCTCGCCCCCCAGTCATCCTTCTGCCATGCTGGGAGCTCACCCCAGTGGCAAATGTCCCAATGTAGTCTTTTTATTTTTTTTAAACCTGTAAATCAAAAACAGTCCCATGGCGCTTCTCCCAGTCCCCCCTCCCACAACCTGCACCCACCCACTGTGCACCAGCCTCCCCACACACCCCCACCCCACACTTACCTCCGGAGCTCAGCGTGACGATCTTCGGTGGACCAGGAACGCCTGCACTCGTCAAAGCCGACCGCAAACTGTGGAAATGCTGGTAAGCTGTATAATGGGCTAGATAGGGGGTTTTCAACTTTATTGCATATCTCAGGCATTTTTTGGAATTTTTGCACCAAATTTTCAACATGGGGTTTTTGGGACCCTTCTCATGAATGATGTCACTGTCATGGCGTTATTGGCCCGGTGATTTCGCAGTCACCGCGCGTGAAATCACCCTTGGGCCCGGTCAATGCCATGACAGTGACATCACGCATGAGAAGGGGTCCCAAAACCCCATGTTGAAAATTTGGTGCAAAAATTTAAAATGACTGTTTTACGGAGCGTGCTGCCATGCAGTTCCTACACAGGCTCGTAGTTCGTGAATTTTCAATATTTTCACTCCAGATTTTCAACATTGCCATTTTACCACACCTCCTTATGAGCAGTACAGCTGTCATTTTTCACATCCTGCCCAAAATGTGTTTCTGCCCATGTAGCACACAATGGCACAGTCGGTGTACAAAATCAATGTATGGGACAAATTAAGAAAATCACAGTGACACTGTTCATTAGCAGAGGTCTTAAAATGGCTATGTTGAAAATTTGGTGAAATAATTCCTAAAAATGACTGTTTTGCGAGCGTTGCGCAGTTCCTATGCATGCTCGTAGGTTTGCGAATTTTCAATATTTGCACTCCAGATTTTCGGCATTGCCATTTTACCACACCTCCTCATGAGCAGTACAGCTGTCATTTTTCACATTCTGCCCAAAACATGTTTCCGCCCATGTAGCGCACAATGGCACAGTCGGTGTGCGAACTCAATGTATGGAACACATTAAGAAAATCACAGTGACACTGATCATAAGCAGAGGTCTTAAAATGGCTGAGTTGAAAATTTGGTGAAAAATTTCTAAAATGACTGTTTCACGAGTCTGCGTTGCGCAGTTCTTACGCACGCTCGTAAGTTTGCAAATTTTCAATATTTTCACTCCAGATTTTCAACATTGCCATTTTACCACACCTCCTCATGAGCAGTACAG
Organism: Neoceratodus forsteri; assembly: GCA_016271365.2. Classification (NCBI taxonomy): domain Eukaryota; kingdom Metazoa; phylum Chordata; order Ceratodontiformes; family Ceratodontidae; genus Neoceratodus; species Neoceratodus forsteri. Next base: position 454,658,987 of record CM057449.1, on the reverse strand, counting down.
CTGTCATTTTTCACATCCTGCCCAAAACATGTTTCCGCCCATGTAGCGCACAATGGCGCAGTCGGTGTGTGAACTCAATGTATGGGACACATTAAGAAAATCACAGTGTCACTGTTCATGAGCAGAGATCTTAAAATGGCTGAGTTGAAAATTTGGTGAAAAAATTCCTGAAAATGACGGTTTTACGAGTGTGCATTGCGCAGTTCCTATGCACACTCGTAAGTTTGCGAATTTTCAATATTTTCACTCCAGATTTTCAAAATTGCCATTTTACCATGCCTCCTCATGAGCAGTACAGCTGTCATTTTTCACATCCTGCCCAAAACATGTTTCCGCCCAGGTAGTGCACAATGACGCAATTGGTGTGCAAACTCAATGTATGGGACACATTAAGAAAATCAGAGTGACACTGTTCATGAGCAGAGGTCTTAAAATGGCTGTGTTGAAAATTTGGTGAAAAAATTCCTAAAAATGACTGTTTTACGAGTGTTTATTTCGCAGTTCCTATGCACGCTCGTAAGTTTGCGAATTTTCAATATTTTCACTCCAGATTTTCAACATTGCCATTTTACCACACCTCCTTATGAGCAGTGCAGCTGTCATTTTTCACAACTTGCCCAAAATGTGTTTCCGCCCACGTAGCGCATTAATGGCACAGTCGTGCGAACTCAGTGTATGGGACACATTAAGAAAATCACAGTGTCACTATTCATGAGCAGAGATCTTAAAATGGCTATGTTGAAAATTTGTGAACAAATTCCTAAAATAACTGTTTTATGACCGTGCATTGTGCAGTTCCTACGCACGCTCGTAAGTTTGTGAATTTTCAATATTTTCACTCCAGATTTTCAACATTGCCATTTTACCACACCTCCTTATGAGCAGTACAGCTGTCATTCTTCACATCCTGCCCAAAACGTGTTTCCACCCATGTAGTGTACAATGGCGCAGTCGGTGTGCAAAATCAATGTATGGGACACAGTAAGACAATCACAGTGACACTGTTCATTAGCAGAGGTTTTAAAATGCCAATGTTGAAAATTTGGTGAAAATATTCCTAACAATGACTGTTTTACGAGCGGGCATTGCACAGTTCCCACGCACGCTCATAGGTTTGCGAATTTTCAATATTTCCACTCCAGATTTTCAACATTGCCATTTTACCACACTTCCTTATGAGAAGTACAGCTGTCATTTCACATCCTGCCCAAAACGTGTTTCCACTTCTGTAGTGCACAATGGGGGTAACAAAAAGCAATCGCACAGGTCATTAGGGTAAAGCACCATACGTGCCAAACAGCACTGCAAATACCTGCAAGCGAACGTTTGGCATTGACAAATGCTTGTTATTAGTATTGCTAATCAAATTTACTTCTATTAATGGAGCATAACAAAATCTATCTGAGTTTATACAATATCCAAAGAGCAAAAGTGAGAAAAAAGATAAAGGAGATGTAATAAAGCAGACAGTTGGAAGGGTGGGGAGGGGAAGGGAGGGGGTAGGGTATGTAGGAGAGTTAAATATAGAATCAGTAGTATACAAAAGGGGGATGAAGATTTATTATCTCTCACCCAGGATAAACTGGCAGGCTGATGGTAGTTGCCAGAGTTATCACGATTATTGGCATTACGTCTATCAGGTACAAAGGAAGAAGACAGTTTAGAATAAAGTTGTCTATTTTATCCAAAGGACCAGGGACCTGAGGTACTGGAAGAATAGGAATGCTGCTACAATGTGATCACCCCATTCTAATAACTCTAAATTCCGGGTATCTACAAAGGTGCATCTTCTTCAGTATCAAACCAGACCTAAAAGAAGAAGAAAAGAAAGAGATATCATAAATAAACATGTTAAATGTATTTGTTATCTTCACATATCTCTTATATTCCAATTATTTGTTCTTCAGAAAATGGCTTTAGGTAACATTGGTCATTAAGACCATCAGGCTTTACACTTTGCAGCCTTTAAATCCATTCACTTTCTCTTTTAAGAAGTTTGTTCACCCTGTCTTCCCCCCATATTTCAAAGGAGTTTGCCAGTCGAGCCCCATAAACCTAAAGGCTGCAGGATCTGAGTTGTGATGTTGTATGAAATGCAGGTCCATCGGTGTATCTCCAGTGTTGTTAGTAACATTTCTAACATGTTCCTGCATCCTTGATTTAAGTCCCCTTGTTGTTCTGCCTGTATGTAATGAATTACATTGGCACCACAAAACATATACCACAAAAGTGGTATCGCAATTAATGAATTCCCTTATACTGTACTTCTGATTGTTTCCTGGATGGACAAATTCCTTTCCTTTGTTGCACTAGTGACAGAAAATACATCTATGGCATTTATACATGCCATTAGACTTGATCCCTAGCTAGCTACCAGTGTGCTTAGATGGCGCCTGACGACTATGTACCAGTTTGTCCCTCAAATTTGGACCCCTCGAGAAAGTAATTCTCAGATTCTCCCCTACTGCATCATTTAATGCATAGTCTGTATGCAAGAGGTGCCAGTTATGGTGGATAACATTTTCAATTTGGCCTGCCCAATTATTGAATTCCATCACAAATGTGATGGGGCAATTTTGTGGAATGTCATTCTCATTATCTACCCTGAGTAGCACCTCCCTATTTTTTTGCAAATGCTCTCCTCACAGCATTTAGTATTATATAATCAGCATAACCCCTATGTAATGATCTTTTCCTTAAGTCCTCAGACGGGTCCCAGAAACCTGATTCCTCTGAGCAGTTTCTCTGTAATCTGAGAAATTGCCCATATGAAATAGATTATTTTAATCTCACCGGATGGACACTGTCAGCCCTCAACACTGAGCTAGTTGCCATGGTCTTACGGAAACACTTACTGCATATTTTCCCAAAGGCTTCTTAAGACTCTGATCCAGAAAATCAGTACGGTCTGAGTCCATCTTATACATAAATGGGAGGTTAAGCTCATTAATATTAGGCCAGTCCACTAATTCTGATTTCTTGGGGGTCTCCCTGCCATACACATCAAATGTCATCAATAAAATGACTCCAAAATTTGATCCTGGGCAGGTAGGGATTAATATCTGGAACCAAAATAATCTCTTCTTCCCACCTGCCCAGGAACAGATTGGCATAAAATGGGGCCATGAAGGTGCCCATAGCAGTGCCACAATTTTGGAGGAAGACCTTTCCAGAGAATTCAAAACTGTTGCATGTAAGCACAAACTCGAGTGCTTCTAGAATAAAATCTACAGGTATACCCATAAGGGCAGAATTATTTTCCAGAAAGTGTTTGCAGGCTGTGATGCCATCCTTACGTCTTATCCTGGTATAGAGGGAATTGGCATCAATTGTCAGCCAGTCCATGTTATTTTCCCATCTTAAATTTTCAGTTTTGTTCAGAACATTTTTAGTGACCCTTGTGTATGAATACAATTTGACTACACTTTTTGAAGGAAAAAATCAACAATATTTTCCCAGTTTTCCAGTAAGGGATCCAACACAGGAGGCATCAGGCACCACCTAAGCACACTGGTAGCTAGCTAGGGTCAAGTCTAAGGGCATGTATTTAAATGCCATAGATGTATTTCCTGTCACTACTTCAACAAAGGAAAGGAATTTGTCCATCCAGGAAACAATCAGAAGTATAGTATAAGGGAATTCATTAATTGCGATACACTTTTGTGGTATATGCTTTGTGGTGCCAGTGTAATTCATTATATAGGCAGAACAACAAGAGGACTTAAATCAAGGATGCAGGAACATGTTAGGAATGTTATTAACAACACTGGTGATACACTGGAGGGCTTGCATTTCATACAACATCACAACTCAGATCCTGCAGCCTTTAGATTTATGGGGATCAACTGGCAACCTCCTTTGAAATATGGGGTAGGGGGGACAGGGTGAACACATTTCTTAAAAGAGAAAATTAATGGATTTACAGACTACAAAGTATAAAGCTGGATGGTCTTAATGACCAATGGGACATAAAGTCATTTTTTGGAGAAAAAATAATTGAAATATAAGAGATGTGTGAAGATGGGCGGTGAAGCCCTCAGGTTTATGTCTGGGGGGACCTCGCTTATGGCCTCTATCCAGGTGCATAACCTAGGTGGTATATTTGATGAGGGCTTGACCCTGAGGGTGCAGGTGTCTGCTGTAGTCAAGTCTTCCTTTTTTCATCTAAGGAATATAGCCCTGGTGTAACATCTGGTTCCGCCCTAAGATCTTCCTACCTTGGTCCACACCTTAGTTACCAGTCATTTTGACTACTGCAATGCCCTCTATCTAGGGCTGCCGGGGGTAGATATCTGCTGCTTGCAGTTAGTGCAGAATGCAGTGGCCAGGTTATTGACTGGGGTCCCTAGATCCAGTCATATAACACTTGTGCTGCGGGATCTGCACTGGCTGCCTATACAGTGGCGGATTACCTTCAAGATCATGTTGCTGACCTATAAGGCCCTACACGAGTTGGGACCTCACTACCTGAAAGAACTCCTGTCTTCTTACTGTCCCTCTCACTCACTCTGATCCTCTGATGAGGGATTGCTAGAGATTAACAGGGTGATTATGAAAACATCAGGTGGAAGATCTTTTGCCTTTATGGCACCTGCCCTGTGGTATTCTCTACCTCATCAGATACGAGATAGCCTGACTGTAGAAAGCTTTAAAAAATCCCTAAAAAACTTTTTGTTTTATCAAGCATTCCTAGATACTTGATGTGTGATATATACTAACATACTAAAATGCCAGCAGAATAGGCCTAACGGTCTTTCGTGTCTGCTCGTTTGGTCAGCGTCCACCCGGGGTGCTGACCTTGCTGTCCGCCTAGCCTTCTCTGGCTTCTCCCTTCCCAGTTCCGGATATTCCTGCTGCATTGGATTTTGCTTCCAGAACCCTTCCCCTGTACCTGTCCCACCCCCTCTTGAACCCCTCCACTGTCTCTGCCTCCACCAGCCCCCTAGGCAGTGCATTCCATGGCTCCACCACCCTCTCAGTGAAGTAGCACCTCCTCCTTTCTCCCCTGAATCTTCCCCCCTCCAGCTTCCACCCATGCCCTCTAGTGGGCCCCCTCCTTCCTTCGAAGCACCCTGACTGTTCCTCCCCTATTTACCCTCTTCATGTACCTGAAGACCTCTATCATGTCCCCCCGGTCCCTTCTCTCTTCCAATGTGTACATATTCTCCTCTTCGAGCCTCTCCTCATAGGTCCTGTCCCCCAAGCCCCAAATCATTTTGAGGTTCTCCTGGACCTCTCCAGGAGGTTAATATCCTCTTTAAGTGTGGCCTCCAAAGCTGCATGCAGTACTCAAGGTGCGGCCTCACCAAGCAGTTATACAGAGGGAGTATCACTTCCTTCCTTCTGGAGGTGATCCCCTAGTGATGCATCCCAGCATCCTGTTGACCTTGGCTGCTGCCCTCCTACAAGTCTCAGAGTTGTTCATCTTGACATCCACCACCACCCCCAGGTCCATCTCAGCCATCGAGACTTGTAGCATTCCCCAGGTGTACACTTCGGCCTGGGTTTCTGGCCCCAGGTGGAGTAATCCTTGCATTTCCTTGTATTGAACCTCAGCTTCCACTTTCAGACCATCTTTCCAGAGCCTCCAAGGTCCCCTGTAGGGGCCACCCTCCCTCCTCCCCATCCACCACCACCCCAGTTTCGAGTCATCCACAAAGAGACTCATCTCACTCCTGATTCCTGTCCTATGTCAGAGACGAGGCGTTGAACAGAAGGGCCCAGGACCGATCTCCTGTGGGACCCCACCAATGACCCTCCTTGGGGATGAGACTATCCCGCCAACTATGACCCTCTGGGTCCAGTCCTGGAGCCAATTGCCTATCCATCTGATCATCTGTTCCCACCCCATTTCTCCCAGCTTATCCAACAGGCCCACATGAGGAACAGAGTCAAATGCCTTGCTGAAGTCTAGAAAGAGGACGTCCACTGGTCTACCCAGGTCCAAGGCACTAGTCACCCAGTCATAGAACTCCACCAGGTTTGTCTGACACGATTTCCCTGGGGTGAATCCATGCTGTCTATCATCCAGGCACCCTGACTTATCCAGGTCCCCCGTAGCCTCTCCTTGACAATGCCCTCCATCACCTTGCCCACCACCGATGTCAGGCTGACAGGCCTGTAGTTCCCTGCCACCTCCCTTGATCCACCCTTGTGGATAGGCACTATATGCGCCACCTTCCAGTCTTGGGGCACCCACCCTGTCCTCAGAGAGATGGTGAAAAGCTCCGCCAGGGTGCTGTCAGGACATCCATAAGTTCCTTCAGCACTCTGGGATGTAATTTATCTGGCCCTGGTGCTTTCTCCGCCTTAAGGGAGCTGAGGGCTTCCCTAACTCTGTCTGCTGTGATTTCACTTCGTACCTCTTCTCCTGCTTAGCCCTCCCCCACCTGCCAGTGATGCCTCCTCTCTCCAGACCCGCCGACTGTAAGGGCTCTCCTCCTCAGTATCTCTGTCTCCTCCCATGTATGATGCAGCACCCCATTTTTCCTTGGTGAAAACTGAGGAAGTACTCATTTAGTACCTCAGCCTGCTCCCCGGGTCTTGTGCCCATCTCTCCCCTGATTTAATCCTGCTAATCTGCCCTTCACCCTTCATTTTTCCCAATGTATCTAAAGAACCCTTGTTCCTCTCCTAATTTCCTGGCCAGGTTCTGCTCCTTCCTTGCCTTAGCCACCCTCACCACTCTAGTGGCCCTTCTAGCCATCAGCCTCGTACTCCCTCGATACCTTTCACTCCTTGAGCACTTGAATTGCTTATAGGCTGCCTTTCCCGCACCACCTCCTGGACCTCCCTGGTCCACCAGCAGGGTTTTGGGCCCACCGCATTTTCTGTCTTACTCTTGCACAGGTGCTGGTAGCATCCTGCACCCCTTTCCTGATGATTTCCCACCTACTATCAGCGTCCATATCTGACCCAATCCCATCCAAATGCTCCTTAAGGATCCTTCCATTTCCTTAAATCCGCCCCTGAAGTGTGTGGTTACTTCTGTCTTTGTGCAGCCTTCTCACCCTCCTAGGTCCAGGCAGAACCAGACCGTGGCATGGTCACTCCCCGCCAATGGGTCCCTTTACCTCCAGGCTTCCCCATCTGGCACTGTCTGCCAGGACCACATCCAGTACCACAGCTCCTGGTCAGTTCCCCACCTGCTGAGTTAGAACGCTGCCTTGAAAGACATCCAACAAATTCTGTTCCTGGTCACAGAGGATGTCATAGTCTCCCAGTCTGTTCCTGGCATGTTTAAGTCCCCAACACCACCACTGCCTCTGCCCAGTCTGCAGTGTCTCCCAACATCTGCCACCAGACTGTCCTCCAGCTCCTCCGCCAGGCAGGGGCCTATACACCACTCCTATTTTTACTCTCTTGCCCCCTTGTTATCAAGGTGACCCAAATCGCCTCCACGGTTCCCTCCCGCCCTCTACTACCCCTATGCCAATGCAGTTTTTGACTATCATTGCTACCCTCCTCCCCTTCCTCCCCTGTCCTTCCTGGACATATTGTAACCTCCAGGTTCAGGTCCCAGTCATGTCCTGTAGTGGCCCAAGTCTCAGTGACCGCTGCCACATCCACTGCTCCCTCAGTTAGCATCACCTGGAGCTCAGGTATTTTATTGCCCAAGCTCCTGGCATTTAGCAGTACTACCTTCCACCCTTTCCCATAGTTCCATTTCCTGCTCGTGTTCCCATGGGGATTCTGTTTTCCCCTGGTCTGCACTTTTGCCAGTTGGCCTTTCCTGCAATCCTCCTGGTCCCCAGAGGGTGGAGACAGAGTCCCTCCTTTATCGGCACCCTTGACAGCCTTTTCTCATCCCGCCCCCTTCACAAGTTTAAACCCCACTTTTCACCAATGAACCCTCTATTTTCAACTTAAGGACTCCTCCTCCAAATTGAGATGGAGTCTATCTCAGCATACAGCCCTTATCCTCCCAGGTCTCCCCAATCCCCCATCAACCCATACCCTCTGGCCTCACACCACCCCTGAGCCACTGGTTTATCTCCTAATTTTCCTTTGTGTTCCCCACTAGCCCTTGGCACTGGCAGGATTTCTGAGAAGGAAACTGTGCATCCTATGTCATGACAGACCCTAGCGAGCTCCCTGAATCTTGCCTGTATCTCTAGCTCGCTATTTCCTCAATGTCATTTGTACCCAGGTGGACCAGTATGTCTGGGGAACCCCACAATCCTTTGCCAGCTGATATACCTCGTGGCTTAGCTGTGCAACCGTTAGTCCAGGGAAGCATCTGGTTCTAACTGGCCAGACTTCTCCCTCCCTATCTCATTTGATACCCTGATCATAGAATCCCCAAGAGGAGCACTCTGACCCTCCTTTCTTCCATTCCCCTCCATGTCCCTCATCGTTTCTACCGGCCCTCCACCCAGCCGCTCCTTGTTTCTCCTCTATCTGGGTGTCACATGCCACCCTCCTTATTTACCATGGCCACCCCTCCTCCAATCCTATGCCTCTCCTCCTCCTGAGTATCCTCTGTACCTTGCTAATTCCCTCTCCTCGCTCTCAACTGGTTCTCCCCATCTGCTAAACTAGCCTGGCTCTGTCCTCCCTTCCTTCCTGTCTCCATTTAGTTCCTCCTTGCTCGTCATGCTCCCCTGGCCTAAACCCTCAGCTCCCTTTACTGAATCCTCCTTGTACTTCTGGTCCTTCTCCTTTCCTTTCTCCCAACTGGTCCTTCTCCTTGCGCTCCTCCCTCTTCCCCCTGCCCCTCCTGCTCTGATTCACTGCTCTCCCATTTTCCTGCATTCCAGGTCCCCCTGTTCTTCCTGCTATCTGGCCTGCCTCCTGCCTCCCACTCCTTTCCAGCTCTCTAACCACCCCTGTCGTGGCAGCTACCCCTCATCCTCGAGCAGAAGAAGAGAATTGAAGTGGTTATTGAGTGTAAGGTCTGATCCACCTCCCGCCTCGCTTCCTTCTGTCCAGCCCTGGCCATCTGCCTACTTCCTGAGAATGTTGTCCCTCCGTTCCTCCTTTGTGAGGGTCCCCAGTTACCTGCCTGCTTCCTGGTAGTGTCCTTTTGACCCTCTGCCAGGGTCCCTATGTGACCCCTGAGTACTCTCCTGCACTCTTTCCCATGCCCCCACCTCCAGTGCTGGTGCAACCCCTGTGGAGATTCCCATCCCCTTCCCCATCCATACCACCCCCTCCCAGCTATCTCCTAATCCCCAACCTCCTCCCTAAGCTGTGCCAGCTGGTAGCACACTGGGCAACCACCAACTTCCAAGCCCAGTCCAGTATCATGGCTGCTCCACACCCTGTGCACCCCACCACCCTCCCAAAGATGCCGGCCCTAATGACGGTAGTTCCATCCTTCCAAATAGGTCTCCTGGTGAGCCACCAGGCTCCCCCCTAGTCCAAGATACACCCTACTGCCTAATCAGGTCACCCACTAATCTTAGAGACAGTCCCACTGTACACCAGTAACCCTGTTACTAGGTGCAGTACAACACATTGAACTTATAAGGGAAATGAACAACTCTCTAAGCTCCTCTCTCCCAGCCTTTAAATCCAACCCCCAGTGGCTAGAACTACATGAGCTGCACCTGCAGCCTTTTCCTCCAATTGCAGGGCAGGTGTTCCCCTATAAATTAGCAGACTTCTGGGGAGGGCGGGTCTTGGGCAGACACCTGACTCGAGAGAGAGTGTATCAGCCCTGTGTCTCCCCTCCAATATGTTTTAGTAATGCTATGTATTTTAAATATTGTTGTAATTATTGTAAGGGCACCCTGAGCATAGGAAGGGCACCTTATATAAATATGTTTACATTATATTTACATTACATTACAGATAACAAATATATTTAACATGTTTATTTATGATATCTCTTCTTTCTTTGTCTTCTTCTTTTAGGTCTGGTTTGATATTGGAGAAGATGCACCTTTGTTGATCCCCAGAATTTAGTTATTAGAATGGGGGATCACACTATAGCAGGATTCCTAATCTTTCTGTACCTCGAGTCCCTGGTCCTTTTGATAAAACAGACAACTTTATCCTAAACTTTATTCTTCCTTTGTACCAAATAGCTGTAATGCCAATAATCTTGATAACTCTGGTAACTACTATCAGCCTGCCAGTTTTGTCACAGGTGAGAGATAAATCTTCAACCCCCCTTTTTGCACACTACTGATTCTATATTTAACTCTCCAACACACCCAACACCCCTTTCCTCCCCCAACTGTCTGCTTTATTATGTCTTTTTAACCTGTTTTTTCTCTCTCTTTTGCTCTTTGGATTTTGTATAAACGCAAGCAGATTTTCCTATGTCTTAATGCTCTATTAATAGAAGTAAAATTGATTAGCAATACTAATAATAAAAACTGCATAGCTTTTATAGATCTGGCTAAGAATACAATTTTGTAACTAAGACTGAGATTTTGATACTATTTTGATACTATATACATTTTTTATTGTGGTTTAAAATGTGGGCTAAATGTTTACTTATGAAGTTTTTGTAAAATTTGTTGAGTATTTTTGCACACTGCACTTTATGATGTCAATGTGATGTAACTATATAACATGACTGCTTCTGGCAACACCCCCTGAGGAAGGCCTAGCAGCCGAAGTGCTGGGGTAACAGGTGAAGGTGTAGTTTCACCCATTAAACACTGATATTACTTTTGATTTACCATGTCTGAATTTATTTCTGCTGGAGTACTGGATACTAGGAGTTCTGCTGATACGTTAACTATATTTTCTGTGTTTCTGTGTTAGAGGTGTGTTTTCAGAGCAATGAAAGTTCACTTAAATCTGTTCTTATTCTATACATTCTAAAAATTGTAAACAAAGGGGATATTCAAAGGGGTTGCGCATGGTGCAACAGTGTTGCGCCATTCGCAACCTACTTATGCGCCCGGCACGATATTCAAGGGAGGGATGGTGCGCTGTAATTCCCGGCGAGCCGGGTGCACCAGTACGTGGCGCGGCGCAGTGCGGGAGCGTGTCTGCGCATACGTGGCACATCCCGATATTCAGCCTGAGATGTGCAGCGCATATGCAGGCACAAACCCACCATGCACCGCACAGGGGTGCACAAAGATCTGCCCCTAAAAATCAGGAGCAAGCTGGGGAACACCCACAGGTGGGCTGCCATATTGCTGCGGTCAACACAGCAGCCGTCTGCTGTGAGTGGCCACCCGACCTCCTGTGACACAGTCTGGGCATCATGCTCCTCCCCACTTGCCCGATCGTGGGCATAAGTGTCCATACATATCTCAAGTGGTTCAGTGGACCCTACCCCATTGCCTGATCATGGATGTATAATATAGAAAACCCTGGTGGTCCAGTGGACCTCCCATGCCTGATCTTGGGCTTTAGTGAAAACTACATACCCTGGTGGTCCAGTGGACCTACCCCCTGCCCGCCTCATCTTGCTCATGTTGCAAAATCACATTCCTGGTGGTCCAGTGAACCCGATTCCAGCCTGATCATGGCTTTAGTTGTAAATATAATCCTGGTGGGGCAGAGCCTCTTCTTCACCCACCCACTCATGTTACCTGCCCTTCAGTCAGCAGCGGCAGTAGCTCCTCATCTCCATTCCCTGGATTGCCTCGCCAATTGACAGTGTACAGTATGGCTGTACACTCATTGATTCCCGCGTGAGGCCAATGGGTGCAGCCGACTGTATTACATAGTCCTGAAATGGAATGATTCATTCACATTTTGGGATCTGTGTAGTACAGTATGGTTCGTATGCCCATTGGCCCATGCAGGGATCAATGGGCACAGCCGCACTGTATGCTGTCAGTCGGTGGGGCTGCTGGGTGGCTTGTGGTGTAGAGCAGCCACCCGCTGCTGACCGGGGGGGAGCAGGGTGGCGGGTCTGAGTGGGTGGATGGGAAGGGGGATACTGCTGGCCCACCAGGGATTATATATACAACTAAAGCCAGCTATCGGGCTGGGGATTGAGTCCACTGGACCACCAGGGAAATTTATTTTCATTTGCTTGCAATCGGGTTGGGGATCGGGTCCACTGGACCACCAGGGAATGTGATTTGAACTACAACCTGCGATCGGGCAGGAGGGCAGGTCCACTGGACCACCAGGGAATTTAAACTTTACTAAAGCCCATGATTGGGTGTTGGGGAACATTGCCCACCGAGGGGCAGGGGCATCAGTCCCCGATGGCTGCAGCCTGGCAGGGCGCTAGGTGCAAGTCGCCGGGGATCGGTGCACCTGTATGCAAATGGTGCCATAATGACATGCAAATGGCCCTATTTGTGCCTTGCATGCACAATGGCCTCATTTGCATGCCCAGCGCTGAATATCGTGGTTGATGCACCTAGTGCACCCACACTTGTGCTGGCGCATCCCCCTGCTCCTTGCTTGCCACTTGCACTGGTGCACTGCGGGAGGCCCCGGTGTCATATTCAATGGTGCTGGCCCATGGCGCAGCACCGTTGAATATCGCCCGGGCCATGCTCTGGCGCATTCCAGTTGTGCTGCACCCAGGCTTGTACCCTTGCCTGGTGCAGTCTGAAAATCCCACCCTATGAGTACAATGTTTCTGCCAACTCTTAAAGAGACACTGACAGGATCACCAGAGAGGCAAAGCTAAACTGTTAACTATAAAAGCACACATTAAACATTTATGACAATTTAGCCCAATGTGTGGTTCTGTATATTCATAAACTATAAAGTGTATGAAGGAAAAACTAGTCTTATCTTGTGCATCCTTAACATTCATACAAGTAATGTTGTTTGTTAGTCTTAAAGGGACAGTGTCAGAGTAGCCTATTGGACGTAATATTTATGTATGATTGTTTAAGTACTCTTATTATCTTAGCAATGCATGAATAAATCTTAGCTATCCCCATTTTTTGGTGTTCCTTCTCTGTTTCTGTAACCAACTATTACAAGAACTACAGTTACACAATTAGTCAAAGTGAGTCACGGTAAGGATTTTTTATTGTAAAAAAAATGTTTTGTGATTTTCTACATAATTTCAATGCTATTTTACCAAACAACCTCCCATTGTGTAACTAACACTGGAGGCACCTCACGATCTCTAACATACTAGCATATTAACTGCCAGCAGATTAGGCCTTATGGTCTATCGAGTCTGCTCAAACCTCAGATCCCTAGTTGGGTCCCGAAGCCCTCCCCCCCCTTGTGTTCCAGAAACCCCTATCATCCATCCCCACCCCCCTGGGCCAGGTCATCATCTGATACATCCGCTTTCTGTGTCTGTCCCACCCTCTCTTGAAGCCCTTCAGTATGGATTTCTGAACCAGCTCGTCAGGCAGTGCATTCCAAGGGTCCACCACCCTATTCAGTGAAAAACCTCCTCCTCTTTTCCCCCTTCACCCTTCCACCTTCCAACTTCAAACCATGCCCTGTGGTGATACCTCCCTGCTTTAGTCTAAAGATCCCCTCCATGTTTACCCTATTTATTCCCTTGAGGCACCTGAAGACCTCAGTCATGTCTCCCCGTCTCTTCTCCCCTCCAATGAAAACAGGCAGAGCTCCTCAAGTCTGTCCTCATACGTTAAATCCCCTAGTCCTCGTATCATCTTAGTTGCCCTCCTCTGTACCTTCTCTTGGAGCTGTATGTCCCTCTTCAAGTGTGGTCTCCAGAACTGTACACAGTACTCAAGGTGTGGTCTAACCAGTCCATTGTACAGTGGCAGAATCACTTCCCTGCTCCTAGAGGTGATCCCCCTTACGATGCATCCCAACATCCTGTTTGCCTTGCTAGCCGCTCTCCTGCATTGCTCAGAGTTACTCATACATGCATCCACCATGACCCCTAGGTCTTTTTCCCCTGTTGAGGACTCCAGCACCTCCCCTCCCAGGGTGTACCTGTGTTTAGGGTTTCCCCACCCAAGATGTAACACCTTGCACTTGATGATATTGAAATTTAATTTCCATGTGTGAGACCAGCTTTCCAGGGTGTCCAGGTCCTCTTGCAGTGCCAACCTCCCCTCTTCCCCCTCAACTACTGCTCCCATCTTGGAGTCATCAGCGAAGATACTCATTTCACTCCTATACCCTCCCTGATGTCCGATATGTATGCATTAAACAGGAATGACCAGGACTGAGCCCTGCGGTACTCCACTACCGACCTCTCTAGGGTTCAAGAGCTCCCCTCCGACCACTACTCTCTGGGTGCATCCAGCTAGCCAGTTTTCAATCCATCTGACCATCAAAGGGCCTACTCCCAACCCCGTCAGTTTCTCCACCAGACCATTGTGGGGGACAGAGTCAAACGTCTTTGTGAAGTCCAAGAATAATACATCCACAGGCTTTCCCCGTCCTGTTCTGATGTTACCCATTCATAGAACTCCACAAGATTGGTTTGACATGATCTACCTGGCACAAACCCATGCTGCCGACTATCCAGACCTCCCACCTCCTCCAAGTACACCCCCAATCATTCCTTTAGTATACTAACCATTAATTTTACCACCACTGAGGTCAAACTGATGTGTCTATAGTTACCTGGTACTTCCCTCAACCCCCCTTTATGGATTGGCACCACATGTGCCTCTCACCAATCCCTAGGTACCCTCCCTGTCTCAAGCAACCTGTTGAAGAGCTCCGCCAGGGGTGCAGCCAGTATGTCCGCCAATTCCCATAGTACTCATGGATGAATGCCATCCGGCCCAGGAGATTTATCTTTCTTTAGGGCCTTGAGGGCTAACCACACCCTTTCAGTGGAGTTAACATCATCCATCCCCTCCACCTTACTGGCCTTTTTATCCTTATTCTGATGTGACACCACTGGGGTACCTCTCTCTCCCTCCCTCCCTCTTGCTCCATTTCTGTTGCTCCCCTGATCCCACTCACTACTGCTTCTATCCCCATTGTGCCTTGCTTTGTAGATATCCCATCCCCCTCCCTAGTGAACACAGAGGCGAAGTACTCGTTTAATACTTCTGCCTGGTCCCTCACCTCTTCCACCCACCCTTCTGCTGATCTCAATCTGCCGAGATGGCCCTTAGTTTTTCTCCACTCCCCAATGTACTGGAAGAACCCCTTTTCCCCTCCATGTATCCCCTGTGCCAGCCACTGCTCTTTACTGGACTTTGCCCCCTCACCATCCGGGTGACATTTCTAGATGCAAGATGGTACATTTCCTTTTCCCTAACCCCTCTTGTTGTTTTATATTTTTTGTAGGCTGCCTTCTTTTCTCTGACCGCTACCTGAACCTCACTGGACCACCAGCATGGTTTATGTGACCTTGCTCCCTTACGTTTCAGCTTAGCACAGGTCCTGACTGCCTCATGAAATCCCCATTTTATGACCTCCTATCTCTTTTCCACATTTGTCATTGATGTAATCCCCTTCAAGTGATCCTTGAGAATATTTCCCATGCCCACAAAGTCTGTTCCCCTGAAGTCCACTGCCAGTGTTCTAGATCTCTCCCCATGCTTATTTGAAACCAGACAGTATTGTAATCACTCCCAGTCGAGGGATCCTCTACAACCAGGTCCCTTACCAGATCCCTATCTGCCAGAACCACATCCAGGACATGACCCTCCCTTGTGGGCTTTTTTCCCCCCATGGTAGTTCCAGAAAGTAAAATAGGGTAAATGTGGTGATATGTCAAGCCATAGTAACTTTATGAAATTGAGGTAGGAAGGTCAATCTCATTTAAAAAAACTGGTGGTGTGACAGTGGGAAAGGAGCAGGGTGTGAAGGTTAGTGGGGGAGACAGATGCACAGACTAAGGTAAAAGGTGTAGAACACACTTTGCTGATTTATTTTAAAAAAAAAAGTAAAGCAAATAGTGGATGTACAGAAAGGAAATAGGTGATTAGTCCTTCAGTTCTGCAAAAACAGTGCATAATTCCCTCAGTGCACAACTTCCAGGCTTCATTCCAGCCAAATAGATTCCTAGCACATGAAAGTGTGCATGTACTATGAGAAACGGTGCACAATTCCCTCAGTGCACAACTTCCAGGCTTAGTTCCAACCAAAAAGATTCCTAGCATGTGAAACTGTGCATGTACTATGAGCTGCTTCCTCCACAATAGTCAGGTTCTACTGACTGACTCATCTGACTCATCTGTTTTGCATCTCAGGAGGTATGCTTTTATCCCTGCCTACTGATGATGTCAGCCCCCATGTGAGCTGTCTGACTCACCATTCTTTAAGTAAACACAGGCAGGCTGATTCATCCTAAATAAACACAGACAGGCTGACTCATCTGACCTTTACATACCACTGCTTCACCTAGGAAAGAATGTTTTGTTTTTGGCTTCCTATAAACCCAAAGCAGTGTATAGAGAATAAACTACAGAGTGCAAGGCTCTGTGTTTCAATTCTTTCTTATTACTTACACTGTCTCTGTGTCTGCCTGCAGTACAGCACAGGAGAAGGCAAGCAACTTACTGTCTCTTGTCTTACTTACATGTTCCTTATACAGTACTTGGGGGAAGGGGGGGAGACTGCAAGACTAAAAAGTTGCCAGATTTCAGCCTGTAGCTAGAACAGTAAACTTACAAGAACAGGACAATGTAAAAGAAACTGCAGCACAAAGTCAGACAGGGGCTCAGGCCCTGTCACATACCCCCCTCTTTATAAGGGAATGAGTTTTATCTATTTTTTTTCTTGTGTAGTGAGATTGGTTTCCAACCATTTTACTTATTTCTATAAAAAAAAATGTGACTCCCGCTTATGTTTAAATTTCAGCTGACATACATGTTCAGATTTACTTTTAACTCACATCCCCCAAATCCTTCAGGCATATTCACATATTTCAATAAGCATAGAAACTTAACATTAGCAACATTTCTCCATTTTACTGTCATTAAAGAAAGGAACATTATCAACTGTTTAGACATAGGCAGTTTCCTGATTTTTCATCTCATTAGTTTACATCTTACCCAAGTCCACCTCATCACAGGGAATCACCCCAGTAAACAATGATTTAGTCTTTTCTGGTCTTAAGTAGACCTCTTCAGTGCTGCCTTCTGTAGATCTTCCTTGACCCTTCTGGACACCTGGACTCAAGTCCTGAAAACGTACACATGGCAGGCTCTGTTCCTCTTGTCCTCTCCATTTCCATCTGTTCCAACTCCTTTAGCTCAGGCAGTATTTCCTCAGTTTTCTCATGCTCTTTCAGCTCATGTAACAGTACCTCTTCTGGTGGTGCAGATGCAAAGTCCTCTTCGGCCTCTGGTATGCCATCCTCAACTTCAGGTTTGGTTTTGCTCCTGGCTCCTAGGTCCAGTCCTGGAAGATGCTTTTCACCCATCTTCTCTGCTGTTGCCCTGGTCAGGAAAGGTGGATTGTATTCCACACATTTACCTTTCTGCACCTGCTGTTCCTGTGACATCTGCCTGGGTATCGGGGTGATACCCCCTGGTAACGTCTCTCCCCCAGCCTAGACGCACCAGTATCCCACTTCTCACACCAGATGAAATGGCTAGTGGGTGAGACAGATGCAGAGACTTGGGTAAAAGGTGTAGAACTCACTTTGTGGTATTTATTTTCCAAACAAGAAAATGAAAATAAAATAGTAGACATACAGAAAGGAAATAGGTGATTAGTCCTTAAGTTCTGCAAAAACAGTGCACAATTCCCTCAGTGCACAACTTCCAGGCTTCATTCCAGCTAAATAGATTCCTACCACATGAAAACTTGCATGTACTATGAGCTGCTTGCTCAATAACAGTCAGGTCTCTGTTGACTGACTCATCTGACATCTGTTTTGCATCTCAGGAGGTAAGCTTTTAGTCCTGTCTACTGATGATGTCAGCACCATGTGAGTTGTCTGACTCACAATTCTTTAAGTAAACACTTGCAGGCTGACTCATCCTAAATAAACACAGACAGGCTGACTCATCTGACCTTTACACACATCTGCTTCACCTAAGAAAGGATATTTTGTTTTTGGCTTCTTGCAAACCCAAAGCAGTTTACACAGAATAAAACACAGAGTGCAAGGCTCTGTGTTTCTATTATTTCTCATCTCTTACATTCCCTCTGTGTCTGCCTGCAGTACAGCACAGGAGAAGGCAAACAACTTACAGCTTCTTGTCTTACTTATATGTTTCTTATACAGTACATGGGAGAAGGTTGGGGGAGAGACTACATGACTGAAAGTGGCCAGATTTCAGCCTGTAGCTAGAACAATAAACTTACAAGGACAGGACAGTGTAAAAGAAAATATAACACAAATTCAGACAGGGGCTCTGGCCCTGTCACATAGGTGGAAAACACGCCAGTGTGTTTCCAGGTGCCTTGGGTGGGGGGGACAGTGGACATCATAGATATTAGTAATCAAGGTCACTATTTACTGTGAATCTTATAATCATAGTAGATAATAAGGCAAAGGCTAGATATGCCAGTCTGTATCCAGTGGGTCAGCAAATGGGGTTCTGACACCTGCATTGAATTATGTTTTCCAACATGCTGCCCTGTTCTGTTCCTCATTCATTCCCCACCTATCCCCCGCTGTACCTAAAGTATAGATCCAATATATCTCCCACCTATCGAAAGCTCTGGTCCAATCCCCCCCATGCACTGAAAGGCCTACTTTTTCTATTGCCCAAAAGCGTAATGTGGATACTGAATGTTGTGCCTCTAAAAAGTACCTAGCTAGAGGTGACGTGTCTAACTTAGTACGAATATTACTTCTGTGTTCACTTATCCTCAACTTGAGGGGTCTGGTGGTTTGTGCAATGTAAACCTAGAGCATGGGCATGTTAATATATAAATAACATGGTCTGAATCACATGTAAGGTACATATGGATCTTAAAGCATCTATTCCCATTTGGGTGTCGAATCTTTTTTTTCTTAGTGGTATTTCCACAGTTGACACAAAGTCCACAGGGAAACATCCCAGTTTCCAGTGGGCTCAACAACAGTTGGCTACCATGTGGTTCTTTTCCTCCCAGTTCCGAATGAACCAGTCTGTCCTTCAGGGTGTTCATCCTTCTACAGGCTACAATAGGTTTGCTTTCGAAAGCTGGAATGTTCACTGAGCTTAAAACATGCCAATTAGAGTAAATTATTTTTTTGATTGGTTCTGTGTATTCAGAAAATACCATAGACAGAACAAGTTTGTCTTCTTGGTGTCTAAGTGCTGTGTCAGTCTCCCCTATTCTGCTCTCCATCCTATCCACAGTCTGACCAGCTAATCTACTGCAATGTCCTCTAAACCTGTTGCCCATTTTTTTTCAGTCTCAGCTTGTCTGTTCTCCCTGCTACAGTTTCTGTAAACCCTATGCATCTAGGAAATCGGGTATGCTGTCCTTTAAGTGTCTAAGATGGTAGTTCTTGTAGTGCAGTAATGTATTTCTATTTCCTTGTGATACAGTGTGTGTTCTAATTTTCCTTTGTCCTTGAAAATAAGTAAGTCCAAATATGGAAATGATTGCTGGCTGTAAGTCACTGTAAATTTAGGATGCTGCAAGACGGAGTTCAGGAAGTCGTGGAAAGCCACAAGTTCCTCTACTTTTCCTAACCGTAGAAATAACAAATCATTAATATTTTTTCCTGTATAATCTGATGTGTTGGAAAAATGGATTATACATAGGATTATTGATGAACAGATTCTCAAAGTATTCCATAGATAAGTTAGTATAAGTGGGTGCAAGGGTGCTACCCATCATGGTTCTTTTTAACTGCCTGAGAACAAGCAGAGAACAGCAAGAGGAAGGCGTGTTGGATTTAAAAATTTACCTAGATAGCTTCTAGCATAGAACAGGCAGAGAACAGCAAAAGGGAGGAGCTGCTGTTATAACTATACTTCTCTACTGAGACGATATTGCCCTCCTTCCCTCCCCTCCGCCCCCCCACCCACTTAGCTAGTTCTACTTTTATAGGCACAGGATTTGACTGACAACAGGAACTTCCTGTTTGGGAGCAGGAAGGAAGTGATCACAGAGCCACAAGAGTCACCATCCTAGAAGGAAAAGAGCAGCTTTTTGTCCCCCTCCTTGCTGCTGGAGGTCTGACTCTGAGCAAGTAAGGAGACTACTGAGAAATATAGGAACTCTTGTCTCAGAAAAGGAAGATTAGGAGCTTAAAGGGCACGGCGGAAGTAAGTAAGTATGGAAAAAAAATTAAATAAACAGAGGAAAGAGTAAGTATTCAAAACAACAGTTAAGGGGCCACAAATAAGACATGAAGGGAGTGGTGCAGTGCAGTGGCTGGGGAGCAGCAGTCTTCTGGGAGATGTTCTGGAGGATGTGGTGTTGTTCCATCTGTAGGCACCTTTCTGGGCTGAGGGAGGAGGTTGCTCATCTCCAGGCTGAGTTGGCCAGGATTTGGGGGACCTCCTCTCCCATCCAGGAACCACCAGGTCCACCGCCGTTGCCTCAGAGGTTGCCAAGAAAGAGGAGCAGTTGAACCACAGTGGGCTCAGGGAGGGTGAGGGTGGTGGAACAGAGGTGCATCCCTCCAGTTGTACCTCTCCACAATTCATATGCCATTCTGGCAAAGTGTGGTTCCTCTATGGAGGCACCCACAGTGGAGTCCAAGGAGGATGCTGGGTACCTCCACAAGGGAGACCCACAGGAGGGTGGCATGGGACCCCACAGGGGAAGGAAACAACTCCTGGTCAGGGACTTCATTGTTAGGAGGGAAAAACTGGGGGAGGAAGGGGAGAGGGAGGTAAGGAGCCTGCCTGTCACCATGGCTTGGAGGGACAGGGAGAGAATCCTCAAGATCGTGGGAGTAGCTGCACGGGGGGAGGGAGCTGGATGTCATTGTTCACATAGGAACTAATGACCTGGCTGGGAAAGAGATCAGAGCAGTGCAGAAATAGTTTGCAGAGTTGGGGAAGAGCTTTAAACAAGCAGCATGCATGGTAACCTTCTCAGATGTGCTGCCTGTCTATGGCATGGGTGAGGCTAGGGTGCTCCACACCATGGGATTCAATCAGTGGTTGAAAAACTGGTGCAAAGCTCAGGGGTTTGGCTTCATTGTGGGCTGGGGGTCCACCTGAAGTGATGCAGACCTATACTGGAATGATGGTCTGCATCTGTCCAAGAGGGGAACCAGGATTCTAGGTGATAGGTTTAAATGCTTCATTGGCAAGCATTTAAACTAGCCAGGGGGGAGGCACTGGAAAGGAGCAGGGAATTCCTATCCCCCCCAACAAATCAAGGTAGTTAGTGAGGTAAGCACCAAGAGAGAGATGTTAATAGGGAGAAGGGCAGCAGTAAATGGAGAAAATGACAAAGGCAATAAGGACAGAGATGGGGAAAAAAGGGGTAAGGCTATTAAGAAATGGAAAGTAATGAGCACCAATGCCCATAGTCTGGGCAACAATCTCCCTGAACTGGTGGCCTTGATGGAAGAGGGATGCCTGAAAATCATGGCAGTCACTGAAACATGGTACACAGAGAACCATGACTAGGATGTTAACATACCAGGGTACACAACCTACAGGAGGGACAGGGAGGGTAGAAGAGGGGAAGGAGTAGCTCTCTATATAAGGTAAGGGATAAAAGCAATGGAACAAAAGAGTAAACAGGGAGGAGAAGAGGCACTGTGGGTCACCTTAGAGACTGAAAATGTCACCACAATCCACAAAGGGGTTGTATACAGACCCCCATCTCAGGGGGAGGGAATGGACAAGGATATGATAGAAGGCATCCTTAGGATGGCAGAGAAAGGGGAGATACTGTTGATGGGGGACCTGAATATGTCAGATGTTAACTGGAGCAAATTGGCTGCAGCCACATCAAAGAGCAGGGCCATTCTCAATGCCTTACAGGTGGCATGCCCCAGACAGCTAGTGCTAGAACCCACTCAGGAGGGAGCAATCTTAGACCTTGTACTCTCCAATGGGGACAGAGAGAGGATCTCAGATCTAGAAGTCGGTAGCCATCTTGGAACAAGTGACCACCAAACAGTGTGGTTCATGATAAACTAGGCTGCAGAGTCAAGCCATACAAAAATGAGGGTACTGGACTTCAGGAGGGCTGACTTTGGCAAAATGAGAGAGTACCTTAGAAAAGCACTAGCAAACAGGCAAGAAGGAGGGGTGGAGCAACAATGGGAAAACATCAAAACTGCCATCACAGAGGCAACAAGCCCTTGTGTGAAGCAAATAAACAAATCAAACTAAAAAAAAAGCTACTATGATTCTCAAAAGAGGTGGTGGGGAAGGTTAGGGAGAAGAAGACAGCATTTAAGAAGTATAAGGAAACACAGAAGGAGCAGGACAGAGAACTATACCAGTTAAAGCAGAAGGAAGCAGGAAAGGCAATTAGAATAGCAAAGGCCCAAACTGAGAAAAAGATAGCCAATTTGGTTAAGAAAGGGGATAAAACCTTTTATAGGTACATTAGGGAGCATAGAAAGACAAAGGAGGGATAGTGAGGCTGAATAGAATGGACGTTGGGTGGGCAGAGAGGGACAGTGAAAAAGCGGGGATACTGAATGAATACTTCTGCTCAGTATTCCCAAAAAAGGAGGAGAGGGAGGTACCTATTCCAATTAACAGAAGCACAATGGGGCCTGATGGGATTCATCCCAGAATTCTAAAAGAACTAAGGGTAGAATTAGTGACACCACTGACTACCCTGTTTAACAAATCATGGGAGGATGGGGTGGTACCCGAGGACTGGAGGAGGGCAGATGTGATTCCCCTTCACAAAAGTGGGAGCAAGGCAGAAGCAGGAAACTACAGACCTGTTAGTTTAACCTCAGTGGTAGGGAAAATGATGGAATCACTTCTGAAGGAAAGAATTGTCAAGTATCTAGAGGCCAGAGGGGCACAGGACCCAAGGCAGCATGGATTCACAGCAGGAAGGTCATACCAGACAAATCTGGTAGATTTCTTTGACTGGGTGACCAAAGTAGTAGATCAGGGAGGGGCTGTGGACATGGCCTACTTAGACTTTAGCAAGGCATTTGACACAGTCCCACACAAAAGATTAATATACAAGTTAGCTAGCCTGGGAGTGGGTCCCAAGATGACAGCCTGGGTAAAATATTGGCTGGAGAATAGGACACAGAGAGTAATAGTAAATGGAGTCCACTCTGAAGAAAGGGGATTACTAGTGGGATACCACAGGGTTCATTATTAGGACCTGTCCTCTTCAATGTCTTTATAAGCGACATTGCAGAGGAATTGGAAGGAAAAGTATGTCTCTTGCAGATGACACAAAGATCTGCAACAGAGTTGATGCACAAGGTGGGGTGGAAAGGATGAAAAGGGACTTGGCAAGGTTAGAGGAATGGTCAAATGTATGGCAGCTTAGATTCAATGCTCAAGAAGTGCAAGGTAATGCACCTGGGAAACAAAACCCAGGGAAGAGTACACAATGGGGGTGAGATACTAACGACAACAAAAATGGAAAGGGACCTGGGGGTAGTCATATCAGATGACCTAAAGGTGGCAAGCAATGTGAGAGGGCAGCAAGGAGGGTTGGGGGATACTGGGATGCAGGGAGAGGCATCACCAGTAGAAAACAGGAAGTTATTATCCCTCTGTACAGACAGCTGGTCAGACCCCATCTGGAGTATTGTGTGCAGTTCTGGAGACCCAGTCTCGCAAAGACATAGACAGGATGGAAGCTGTCCAGAGGAGGGCAACTAAAATGGTGCAGGGTCTGCACCAGAAGACATATGAAGAGAGACTTAAGGAGCTTAATATGTATAGCCTTGAGGAAAGGAGGGAGAGGGGACTTGATAGAAACTTTCAAGTACCTCAAGGGAATCAACAAAGTCCAAGAGGGTAGCATCTTTCAAAAAAAGAGGTGTGCAAGAACAAGGAGGCACAATTTGAAGATATAGAGGGGCAGCTCAAGAAGTAATTTAAGGAAGTATTTTTTTCACAGAGAGGTTTTGGATGCATGGAACGGCCTGGAGGAGGCCGTGGAGTCAAAACAGTGGTGGAATTCAAGCATGCATGGGACAGTCATAAGGCAATTCTAGGGGTTGGGGGTAGGAAGAAGTAGGCTGCTGGTTAACTAGGATCTGCAGCTTATCCAGTAGGCAGGGAAATGGGCAGACTGGGTGGGCCAAGCGGTCCTTATCTGCCATCAAAGTCTATGTTTCTATGTTTCTACTCTGGATAGAGGGCGGGGTTGATCTCAGTCCTTTCACAGAAGAAAGGGTTCTGAAAGAACTCCAAAAACTGAAGGTGGACCAAGCAATGGGGCCTGATGGGATTTACCCCAGAATTCTAAAAGAATTAAGGGAAGAACTAGTGACACCACTGACTACCCTTTTTAACAAATCATGGGAGGATGGTGTGGTACTTGAGGACTGGAGGATGGCAGATGTGGTTCCCCTTCACAAAAGTGGGAGCAAGACAGAGGCAGGAAACTACAGACCTGTCAGTTTGATCTCTGTGGTAGGCAAAATGATGGAATCACTTCTGAAGGAAAGAACTGTTGAGTACCTAGAGGCCAGTGGGGTACAGGACCCAAGGCAGCATGGGTTCACAGTGGGGAAGGTCATGTCAGATGAATCTAATCAATTTATTTGACTGGGTGACCAAAGTAGTAGACCAGGGAGGGGCTGTGGACATTGTCTACCTATATTTTAGCAAGGCATTTGACACAGTCCCACACAAAAGATTAATAAACAAATTAGCCAGCCTGGGAGTGGGTCCCAGGGTGGTAGCATGGGGAAAACATTGGCTGGACAACAGGATACAGAAGGTAATAGTAAACAGAGTCCACTGTGAAGAAAGGGGGGATACTAATGGGGTACCACAGCATTCAGTACTGGGTCCAGTCCTTTTTAATGTCTTTATAAGCAACATTGCAGATGAACTGGAAGGAAAAGTAGGCCTCTGTGCAGATGACACAAAGATCTGCAACAGGGTTTATACACAAAGGGGCATGAAAAGGATGAGAAGGGACTTGGCAAGGTTGGAGGAATGGTCAGAGGTATGGAAGCTTGGATTCAATGCAAAGAGGTGAAAAATAATGCACCTGGGAAACAAAACCCAGGGGAAGAGTACACAATGGGGGGGAGGTGAACAACAACAAAAATGGAAAGGGACCTGGAGGTAATCATATCACATGACCTTAAGTTGGCAAGCAATGTGAGAAGGCAGTAGGGAGGGCTGGGGGGATACTGGGATGATAGGGAGATACATTACCAGCAGAAAACAAGAAGTTGTTATCCCACTGTACAGACAGTTGATGAGACCCCATCAGGAGTACTGCATCCAGTTCTGGAGATCCCATCTCTGCAAGGACATAGACAGGATGGAGGCAGTCCGGAGGAGGGCAACTAAAATGGTGCAGGGTCTGCAAGAGAAGCCATATAAGGAGAAACTAAAGGAGCTTAATATGTATACCCTTGAGGAAAGGAGGGAGAGGAGGGACATGATAGAAACTTTTAAGTACCTAGTGGAATCAACAAAGTCCAAGAGGGTAGCATCTTTCAGAAAAGGAGATGTGCAAGAATAAGAGGACACAATTTGAAGATAGAGGGGGACAGCTCAGGGGCAAAGTGAGGAAGTATTTTTTTCACAGAGAGAGTGGTGGATGCATGGAACCACCTTCCTGAGAAGGTTGTGGTGTCTAAAACTGTGGGAGAATTCAATAATGCATGGGATAGACATAAGGCAATTCTTGTGGGGGTAAGAAGAAATAGGCTGTTGGTTAACTAGGCTCTGCAGCTTATCCAGTAGGTAGGGAACTGGGCAGACTAGGTGGGCCAAGCAGTCCTTATCTGCTGTCAAAGTCTATGTTTCTGTGTCTGTTTCTATGTGTCTATGTAATAATTCACTTTTAATCTAAAGTAATTTTCATATAAAACTAGATGGGCTAGTTCTATCAGAGTACTTGTGGGTGGTCTATCTTTGGGTTTGCTTCTCTTGAGGGCCATCTCAAGGCTCTCCAAACCCTCCTCATGTGGCATGGATGTGTAGAGATCCTTTACATTCACTAAATAAATATTATAACAAAGTCACACTAGAACAATATTTGGAGAAGGGCTAGTCTCCTTGGGGGCTAAGATTGGAAAAATAGCCTCCCTGTGGTTTTGAGGACCCATTTCTAAAGACGAATGGGAACAAGCAAGTACACAATGCACTAATGCCTATATAAAAGTGCTCATTAGGAAGGAAGAAAAAAGATTTGCTAGTTATGTTGTGACTGTGCAGGGATCATTGAACCCCTTGCCCACCTTAGTAAAAAATACATGCGAAATACGAAAAAAAGTGGAGAACGATTTAATCAAAATAAAGAAAACAAAGTTGCTAAGAGATTCTGGAGATTTTGAATGCAACCTGGTGTTTATGTGGGACTGCCTAGTCAGTAGCCCACAAAGAAGGGGAAGGTCTGGTAGCAGACAATGATTTAGAAATTGGAGCAACCACTCCAAATCAAATAGCAACTGGAAACATAATAAGAAAACTGTTACTATCAATAAAGAGGTTGTGCTAATACCAGATGAGACAGCAGGTCCCTCAAATCATGGTCCTTTTTTAGCAAAACAATGAAAAGGGGGGGGGGCAGCCATCTCCATCAGTCAGGTCAAAACAGCTTCCCAAAAACAAGGATTCAAATGCAAAACAAGGAGAGGCAGATGTGGAAGGGGGTAAAAGAATGACCCAAGAGGAATTTGAAGAATCTACAACAAAAAATTAAATCATAAGCTTGTCACAGATAGAACTTTCTGACACATTAATTAAAGTACTTGAAAAAGCCTATCATTCTCCCCAAGCCCACCTATGGATTTATTTGAAATAAGAACTGATAAATACAAAATGATCAGAAAATTGAAACTTAAACATTATTTCAAAGCCAAACCAACTGTGGGCTATACTGAAAATATAAGAGCACCAGTATTTTTGAATCAAGGAGAAAATGAAAACAGAACTGGAAATGGTGTCATACTGGCACCAGATGTGGAGACTCAGACAGATGTATTAGAATCTGGCATGTGTTTTCTGAATTGTCCTGACTTGGAGTTTATGCTTACTCACTATGCTGAGGTTGAACTTAATGATGCCACTGATGAAGTGACTTTGATTAAGAGAGATGGAAAGTTTAAAACTAAATCCACTTTTTCTCCACAGGTATCGAATGCAGCTATCTAAGCCTTTGAAAAATTTGTGGTTAATGATATTAATAAAATTGCCATGAATTTACTATAAAATAAGCACAATAACATTACTGTTAAAAAGAGACAGGGATTAACAGATGTAGAAAACACAAAAGGTATAGTCATAAAGGAAACGGATGCGGGAGGTAAGATCACATTAATGAATGAGAAATTTTATGTAAATTAAATTATGGAACATCTTAATGACAGGGAGACCTATGAGTTATTATGAGGAGGCCCTCCATCTAAATATTTACTCCTACTTTACCTCCTAATCAATGAAGCCTATGTCAATGGGATTTTATCTGGTGAAGAGATTACTTGTATCAAGCCTGAGTTCCTGATTATTCCCACATTTGGAAAAAGTTCATACGAATAGGGACTTGCTACATCTTCACACCATTGTCAGGTATTGATTCTATTACCTACAACTCAGGCAAATATATTTATTTTGTTTTTGAAACAATACGTGGTTGGTATCAGATCATACATAAGAGATACTATGCATCTCTTGCAGAAAATGGAAAACTTTACTTGGAAAGTTACATATGACTGGGCATCCATTGATGTGGTCCATTTATACACCTCCATCAAACACAGAATAGGTCTAGGTGCAGTTCAATACTATCTGTCCAAACCTACAATGGGGGACTCAGTGCCAAACAATTTGTTCTACAGGCATTGGAATTTGTGCTTGAACACAATTACTTTATTTTTGATAAATAATTCTATAGACAAATATGTGACACAGCTATGGGTGCTTCAATAGTGCCCTCTTATGCCCATTTGGCATTGGACAAGTGGGAGGAGGACTACATTTGGAATACTGATTGCAACAGATTTGGCAATAAAGTGGTAAAATGGTATCACTTTATTGACAAATGTATCTGTGTGAATGAGTTTGATGATTTCTAAACACATTTTAACAACACAACAGAATGTTTTTGTTTTACAAGCTATTTTGATGAAAGAACAATTCCATCTTTGGATATTGAACTTAAAATCAATGACAATGGGGGAATAGAAACTGCAGGTATGGAAAACCCATGGCAGCTAATGCCATCTTATATACCACGAGTGCACACCCCTAGAAATTAATCAGTTACATACCATATGGTCAATTGATTTGAATAAAGTGGAACTGTTCTGATGCAGAGGAATTTGAAACTCAGGCAAAATACATGCTTCAAAGATTTAGCGATACAGTAGAGCCTACAAACAAGAAACACTGACAGAATCACTTGAGAAGGTGAAAACATTTGAAAGAAAAAATCTTTTGAGACCAAGACTTAGAAATAACCAAGATAATAAAACAATCACATTTTCTACTAAACACAACAAAATATCATGCCAAATTGACAATATAATACACAAGCACTGGCATATACTTAAAACAGACTGTCACTTGAAGGAAGAAATAGGAGCTAAACCTAGAGTAACTTTCAAAAAAGTGAAAAATCTTAAAAATATGACAGTTAGAAGCTACTTCAAATCCAAGAAACAAGGAGCTACCACATGGTTACCACCCAAACCCACTGGCTTCTACAATGTGGCCATTGGAATATCTACAAATATGCCCATTAAGGTGATACCTATATTCACCATAATAATTAAAGGAACGTAAGAGTGAGCAATATCATCACATGTGTAATTAGTTTTGTTGCGTACATAATCTGGTGTCCATGCTTAAGACACTATGTTGGGAGAACTGCCAGACCTCTTAAGACAAGAGTTCAAGAGAATGTCAGAGCCATTGCGAACCAAAGTGACTGCAGCCCATGGGGTAGTTATTTTGCAGAATTCCTGAAATCAGATCCTTTCCCACTTTAATTTACGACACTAGATACAGTGGCTCCCTTTAAAAGAGGGGGTAATTGACTAAATGTAGAAACATAAAAAGTGACAGCAGAAGGGGACCTCCAGATCCATCAATTCTGCCCATAAGCCTACCTCCTCCCCTAACTGCTATTCAATTGTTATGATTCTTTTGTACCTATCCCAAGCCTTTTTGAATGTTCCAACTGTTTTTGCTCCAACCACCTCAGGTGGCAGGCAGTTCCACGCATCAACCAACCTGTCTGTAAAGAAGAACATTTGTACACAGCCCTTAAATTTGCCCCCCTTTCTAGCTTCATGCTGTGACCTCAGGTTCTTGTGTGACTCTTGAGCTGAAAATGGTCTTGAACCTGTACCTTGTTCATTCCCTCCACATATTTAAATGTTTTCTGTCATGTCTCTCCTATCTCTCTGTTGTTCAAGGGAATACATGTTGAGCTCTTGCAGTCACTTCTCATAGTTTATATCGTGGAGTCTCTATCATTTTTGTAGCTTTCCTCTGCACTGTCTCAAGTCTGTCTATATCCTCTTTGAGGTGTGGTCTCCAGAACTGTACACTGTACTCCAGATGCAGTCTCATCAAAAATCTGTAAAGTGGCATGATAACTTCTCTACTGGTTCTAGTAATTTTCCTCCCTATGCACCCCTGCATTCCATTTATCTTTAATGTTGATTTTTTTGCATTGTTCGGATACTTTCAGATCATGTCATGTGATTACTCCCAGATCTCTTTCCTGTTTATTGATTCTAATTTGTCTCCTCCTACAAGGTATTCTACGTCTCGACTACACTTCCTTATGTGCATGATTCTGCACTTTTTAAATCAGAAGGAGACCAGATGGATAGTCACACTTGACACAATCCAACCCCATGGCTTAAATGAAGAAGTTGACTTCACCCCCTACATAACGGAACCCTAATGAATATCATTGTTATTGCTGGGTAAATCTTGCATTTACATAACTGCTCAGTGAATAGCCTTTCACCTGTGTTATATGTCTTCATTTACCAATTTTGTGCTAATAAGATATGTTGAAAAAGGTTATGCTTTATAAATGGTTAATTTTACTTATGCTTTACTTTTCTCTCTCTACAGGTCATTAAGTTTACAGGAGAATGAAGCCTCTCCATTTACAAGGGGACCTGTTTCCAAATGTATAGAGGATTGGAATGGGATATAAAATTACTCACACCAAAATTGTCGAAAGTTAAATAAATAAGACCTGTGACCTTTGTTTCTATGTTACCCTTAATGGAATACTTTAGAGTTTAAGTAACATTTAAATAATTACCTAGGTATCTGGAACCCTTCCCCCTTTTCACAACCTTCCTTTACATGGTAAGGTATTTGTTGACCCCTTGATGTCCCTAATTAGCCACATTGTTTCTGTTCTGTCCCCACCAGTTACTCTATGTTTTTCTATTTCTGCTTTTTTAGAGTTGAATTCTGAAACAAATTAATATGAATTAATATTTGCAACAATGTATGCAACAATGTATTTAGCTTACTTAATTATTGTAAAATAGAAGTGTGTATCACTTTAAGGGTAGACTTAAAATTGGCAGCACTTGACATCTGTGACACACCCTCTGATGAAGGCCCAATTGTGGGGCTGAGTTGCTAAGGAAACACTGAGTTTGTGGTGAAAACAAACTGATGCACTGCTTTAATCCATCTACAGTATTCTTTTTTTGCCTGGGAGTGCTATGAAACCTAGATTCTGTTCATGAACATTTGAAGGATAAGCCTCCTTCTACTTGTCAGCACCCTGGTATCTACCCATGATGCACCTGCTCCTTTTTTGTAGACACACCAAAGATGTAAAAAACATTCATGCACGTGTAGGGATTTCAGATCTGCATGGACCAGAGGCCCCTGTTTTGTAGCAACAGACCCTGACACAGAGGTAGATGAACAGGATGCTCTACCACCAGATATTGTAGGAGCTGAAACTATATCTGGTGAGGCCATGAAGGAGCAGTAAGGATGACAATGGCACTCATCATTGTTAACTTGAGCAGGATCCTCTGTATTAGAGGAATGGGGAATGCATACCTACATTAATTTCCCTTTCCAGGAGAGGGACACGTGTCTTAATGAAAAAGTCCAGGTCCTGAGGCAAACAAGCAAAAACTCAGCAGTAATGCACTGCATGGGGATGCAAAATGGTCCACCATGGAGGTCCATTAATCCTATTCGTGAACCAAGAACTGAGACCTGCTTACCCTGTCTGCCAAGACATTTTGGAAAGCTAGAAGAAACATGGATGACAGTTGAAGGTCACGAGACATCACCCAGTACTACACTCGTATTGCTTCCCACATAGGGGATAGGAGTGAGTCCACCCTTCTTTGTTTATATGGTGCATCACACTGATGGGTTTTACCATGCCAAATTGACAACAGTGTTGTCGAAGTTTAGCATGGTGAGATCCTCAATGTTGACAGGTGAAATTTTACCTGTCAGATATTGGAGTCTTTCTGTCAGAGGGGGGGCTGTGCCCTCTGAACTCCCATGCAGGGGGCTGTACCCCCTTCTTTAGATCTCTAACTCTGAGTCAGAGTTGTATTGAAGGGGAGAGGGTCAAAAGATGGTGAAAGAGTAAAATTTTACTCTCTCGTCCCTCACAGCAACAATCTTGAAACCTGTTGAGATAGTCGCTGTGAGGGATTTCACCGTCCCATAGTCTTTGTCCGGTTGGCATACCACACTGACAGTGTCCATCTGTATTAATAGATAGATGGGAGAGAGATGATTCTGAAAATCCTGGAGACTGTATTGGACAGCCATCATTTCCAGGACATTGATGTGCAGTCTGGCCTCCACATTGTTCCAGGACCCTTGTGTCTGGAACAGGAAAGATGAGCACCTCAACTGGAGCCCAGGGCATCCATGATGAGTATCTGTAAAGGAACTGGTACAAGGAATGGAATGCTCTTGAGTAAATTGTCACTGCTCATCCACCATTGTTATGCTCTGCAAAGAGGGGATGTGACAAGAACCATTTTATCCAAATTTTTTGTCAACTGGTCCCACTGAACCTTGAGTGTCCATTGTGGGGTTTTCATATGAAGCTGAGCTAATGGCACTGCCACTGTGGCAGCAGCTATCAGACCCAGGAGATGTAACATCACTCTGGCAGAGACATAGTGGCTCCTGTGAATGGAGTGCACCTGAGCAATAATGGTGTCCACCTTCTCCTGAGGTAGGAGGGCACATCCCTTCTCTGTGTCCAGCACTGGTCCTATGTATTATAGGTGTTAGCATGGCATTAATACAGATTTTGGCACATTCACTGTGACCCATGTGTCCTGTTGAGGAGAGGGTGTGAAGGAGAGCTTCCCTGAAATTGGCCTTCAGTAGCCAATCATCCAGATAAGGAAATACATAAAGCCTTTATTTATTTAATTTATTTGTTTTATTTATTCATAGAAAACTTAGTATATTACCATTGAGCACAAGTGCTTTTTTTTACAAAGGTTCCACGTCAAATACATAGTCAGAAAATTAAAAAAATATTACAAGTACAATAAGCAGTTCCAGAGGAAATGCAGTTGAGTCAGGCACAAAGCACTTAAGACAGAACAACTGCATACAGTTTTGAAGAAAAAAAAACACCCAGACCATTTTATAAAAACTCACAGGTTACGTACAGAGAGAATCTGAATAAAACTGTTTAATGGTTACAGTTGCTTTGGACTGCAAAGGCAGACCACAAAGACCTCTTAAACTACTAAGTTAAAGAAACTGTTTATTCCCTTTACTAGACATTTTATTTTGATATTGCTTCTTACATCTGGGAATGAACATTCAAATCCAGGCCCATTAGAGTTACAGAATAATTTTTCATTACAAGATTTTGCATCACGTTCTAATCTGGGTGTAGTTCAAGTTTGGTTTCAAAACTTGATCATCTGAAGGCCTGGATAGCAGGAGCCAGTCCGAATATATTTGTGTTATCTGAAACATGGTTAAATTCCAAAATTACAGGTTCTGAAATAGCAATTTGTGGTTCTAATATTTTTAGACAAGATAGGGATAAAAAAGGGTGTGGTGTTGCAGTCTATCTTAAGACTACATTGGGGGGTCAAGTTAAGGTATCTAAATCCATACCTAAACATATGGATTTATTAGTTTTTCAGCTATTTGGTTCATAGAAGTTTAGTTTTTATTTAGCTGCAAGTTACAGACCCCCCTCGGCTCCTTTCAATACATTGCATACACTTAGTTCTCTAATTGCCCCATATTTAAATCAGAATTTCTATTGTTAGGGAACTTGAATTGGGATATGATGCATCCTAGCATTGAATGATGCAACCAATTTACAGCCTTACATTTACCTCAACTAATTACCAAACCTACTAGGCCTCGAAAGTTATGCAGTGATAAAGATACCTTGTTGGGCATAATTTTAACAGTGCCTCACAAATGTGTTTCTACAGTGTTTGACCCTGATGTGAGTGATCATTGTTATGTTATTTGTGTAAGACATCATATCAGCATTTATTCACCTGTTTGTATTACTGTTTCAAGAAATTTTAATTTATTTTGTGACCAGGCTTTTTTGCACAATTTTTATAACATTAACTGGTCTCTTATGTACAGTACCTCTGTCCTGATGTTGTAATTTCCTATGAGTTTTTCAAGTCTTCCCTTTTGGAAATTATTGGTAAACATGTCCCCTTGATTTGAAAGAGGATTAGAAATAAGGTTTTCCCATGGATTTCAAATTATTTGAAAAATCTAATAAAGGACAAAGAGCATATTTGGAATGAAGCTAAACTATCACAATTAAATAGTGACAAACTGACTTACAGAATTATGAGAAATAAATGTACAAAGGAAATTAGAAAAGCTAAATCGAGATATTATATGGAGCAATTTTCCACTTAATCTGATAACCCAAGGAAAGTTTGGAATGGTATAAAATCTTTACAAGGAAGGGGTACTAATCATATCCCCACGTTGCATCTGTAAATGGTCCTTTGACCAGTGTACTTACCCATCAACAAATACATAAATAAAAATAAATAAAATACCCTACCCAATACTTTGAATTATAACACAACTGAGATTCCAAAGGAACAGGTTGAAGCATTTAATAGGTTCTTTTCTGAAGCCACTTTGTTTTTGAAAAAGAGCACCCTAATATGTCTGCAGCTACCTTTGATTCTGATTTTCAGTTCCACTGTAACAGGCCTTTATTCTCATTTTATGAGACAAGAGTGGGAGAAATTTTATAGAGAACTTAGTAAAACTGAAACAAGAGAAGGTGCTGATTACAACAGTATTGACCCTATCTTTTACAATGTAGCTACAAAACGTTTGGCCCCACACATGACATATCTTTATAGTATAGTTCCCTGTCCTACTCACATCACATTGCTATCACCGTCAAAGCTGTTAACATGAGAATAGATCTCTTTTATAGTCATTGCCATAACATGACCCCTGATGCACTATTACTTGTAGTCAAAAGCTTCGTACTTTCCTTCTTAGACTATGCCCTTGTGGTGTATGGGGCAGCCTCTGACACTGCCCTAAAAAGAATCAGCAGGGCATTAAATAAAGCCTGTAGGTTCATGCTGGGGGTGCAGAGACTTACCTACACCTGTGAACTCTATGTGCAAACAAACTGGCTTACCCTCCAAGGTAGGATCCGCTACCAAGTAAGTTTACTTGGGAAAAAAACCAAGCCTTGACTTAACTCCACCCTCACTCCAGAACCTTCTAACCCCAATGGCCAGCCCCCACCAAACTAGAGGTATGTCTAAACAATCACTGAAAGTCCCTTATTTCCAAACTTTTAGGTACAGCGGTCCTTTGCCTACTGTGCCCCACAATGGCTTAACAATCTCCCTCCTGACATAGCCAATGAGCCTAAACTTGGGCCATTTAAGAGACTGCTCCTCCAACACCTAACCTCTCTGAGCAGCTGTGACTGCCAACCCTAACTGTGGACCAGTGGTCTGCCTCACCCCGTCCCCTATCTTCCGCCCTCCTCACATAACGTCCCACCCCTCTGTCCACCCTATCCCCCTCACCTACCTCCTACCTTTCCTCACCTCCTATCAACCTCTGTACCTTTCCTCACCTTTCCCTCATCTTATCTACTGCTCCTTCACCCTTCTCCCATTTGTCTTACTTCCCTCCTTCTCTCCCCCACCCTCTCTGACAAAGCCAGTCTCCTGCCTCCCTCCTTATTGCAGTCAATTATGTTACCTGAATGAGAAAAGCTGAACTTTGTATCAATGCTTCCTTATAGTTGACAACAATGTTAACTGAATGTGATAAGCCAAACTCTTTATCAATGCCTTATTATGGTTGTCAACTATGTTAACAGAATGTGTTTAGTTGAACTCTGTATTTAATGCCTCCTTTGCAGAAAACTATCTTACCTGTATGTGATAAGTTGAACTCTGTATCACTGCGTTTATGCTGCAACTTTTGTTCTTGCTGTCTGAAATCTGCACTTGTATTGTAGTGTTTCATTCACACACTACATGTACCCATTGTTGATTGTATTTGCTTCCAGCTCAAAGGTAATGCCAAGATGTTAATAAATAAAATACAAATAATTTGTCCCTGAATAACTCATATTTACTAAATGATTGGAAAATTACTTCTATAGTTTCTATTTTTAAGGGGGGAGAATTGTCTGATCCTAGCTGCTATCATCCTATATCAATTTTGACTTGCATTATAAAAACATTCTAAAAGTTAATCTATAAACACCTCACTTCTTACTTAGAAAGGTTTTACTTTTTAATTGATTACCAATCTGGATTTAGAAAAGGGTATAGCACAACCATGTAGTATCCAAAGTAACTGATGATATTTTTACTTCTTTTAGTTTAGGTCATTGCTATTTTTTGGGGAGGGGGGATTTATAGAAATCTTTCAATACCATTGATCATATTAGTTTGTTAAATCGGTTATAAAATATAGGCTTAGGATTTTCTGCACTGATATGGTTTCAGTCTTATTTGTCCTTTTGTCAACATTATGTTAAGGCTCGTGACTTTAAATCAGACATGTTAATGATTAGTCAAGTGGTTCCACAGGCCTCAGTCCATGGACTCCTTTTGTTTCTAACTTATGTCAATGACCTTCCAAAACACTGCTCTGCATCAATTAACATTTATACACAGACAATATTATTTTGTATATAAATCATAAAGATGTAAACATAGTGGTTACAAACATACAGCAAGACTTTAATAAAACACAGGCTATATTACTGGATTTGAGGTTATTATTAAATTTAAAAAAAACACAACTGATTTTCTGTTTTGTAGCTAATCTTTTTATTATTATAATATCATAAAATAAAACAGCAATTCCACATATAAGAAACAATGTAAATGACATGGTTACAGGATGTGACAACATTTGCAATTAAACAATATCTAAAATAAATTGACAGCAATGCAGACTATATTTGTCATAAAATTACAGCGTTATGAATAAGTATATCTTAGCTAAAACTCACAGGGATAAACATAGAAGATACGATAAAAGGAAAAAGGAGTAACATAGAGTGGTTATACAGCTATATTAATATAAATCTTGTCCTACAATGCTGTAAATTGTATATAAGTGGAAGAGCTGTAAGATAACCAGGCATATGAACAATGCCAATAAGAGAGAAAGCAGTGAGAAAGCATAGAATAAAAAGAGGAAGAGAAAAACAGCTTATAAGAGAGACAATAGCAATAGTAACTGTCATGTGGTGCAGAGTAAGAATAACTTTTGTAACATTCCATACATTAAGTATTAGTTGTTTGTGAGGATTCTGAATAATTAAAATAGTCCTGCCAACATCTATTATGTGTCTTAAGTTGGCCAGAAGAGATATGAGACATACGGTCTAGGGAGGCATACTGAATAGATTCTTAAGGATATCAGAAAAATTGGGGGTTATAACAGACTTCCAATGCATGAGTATAAGGCGCTTGACTTGGAGAAATAATATAGTCAGCCACCTATTTTGAGCCCGGGAGACTGTGTTGTTATAAAAGTTGAAGATGCCCAATATAATATGTTTAGGGTCTAATGTAAAGGACTGACCAGTTACTTTAATTGCAAAGTTGTGAGCGGCATGCCAGATATTTCTTACAAGAGGCTACTGCTATAAAATATGGAGTATGTCCCCATGAGGAGAATTACAGCGCCAGCAGTTATTATTCATTAAACACATTTGTTGTAATACTACTGGGATCCTAAATCATAAGTGAAGGATTTTTGTTTGTAAGTGAACTCTGCACATCTTTAAAGGTCCTGTGGCAGGAAAGCCAACACCTATGCCATTGTAAATCTGTTATGTTGTAATTTAAAAGTTGACTCCATTTGTTTTTAGCAGTAAGAAATTGATCCTGAAGTATATCTCTAATATTTTTATAAATAGTGCTGTTTAAGTTGGATGAGGTATTAATCCACTGTGAGATATAGTGATCATGTAAAAATTGTTTGGATAAATGTTGGAAGTAGAAATTACATGTGGTAGGGAGTTGTAGATACTTCCAAAAATCATGTTTTGGAAGTTTCCAGACGGTACAAAGATCAATAAAGGAATTGAGTTTTAGGCCATTGGGCTCAAGTATATAATTTAAGAAGAAAATGTCCCTGTTTTTCCAATTACGACAGAAGATTGGGTGGTTATCGAGGGAAATGTTTGGGATTACCACAAACCAGAGTGTAAGCCAAAGGTGTAGGGTTGGATTTAAGGTGTTTATGGATTAGTTTCCAATAAAATACTGATGCAGAGACTGTGGGGTGAGATTTAAGATTAGGAGGTAGTGTGTTATAAATATAGGAGGTGGGAAAAATCCCAGGGCATAGGGAAGAATCCATGGTGACCCACAATGGTGATTTGGCCAATGGTTTAAGAAACCATTTAATGGTTTGAGCTGCTCAGAAGGCCCACAAGTAGGCTTGGAACCAGGGAAGCCCAAAACCTTCTTTCAACCAATGTGAGCAGAGTTTTTTGTGGCTAAATCTGGGGGGTTTCCCTTCCTAAAGGAAGCTGCCAATTAGTTTATCAAGTTTTACTAAAAAACAGGAGGGTAAAATTAGAGGAATATTAGCAAAGAGGTGTAAGATTTTAGGAGATATGGTCATTTTAATAGCAGATAGTTTCCCATTAAATGAGAGATTCAGCAGTTTCAATCTATCAAATGTAGATTTAATATTAGCTAGTAAGGGGGTAACATTTGTATCAGATATTTTTTTTCTAGCTTTGGGGTAATATGAATGCTGAAGTAAGAGATGCCATGGGG
Organism: Neoceratodus forsteri; assembly: GCA_016271365.2. Taxonomy (NCBI): domain Eukaryota; kingdom Metazoa; phylum Chordata; order Ceratodontiformes; family Ceratodontidae; genus Neoceratodus; species Neoceratodus forsteri. Next base: position 454,620,892 of record CM057449.1, on the reverse strand, counting down.
ATGCCCATCAGAAGCCCAAGGGGTTGTTCATAGATGATTTACAATGCTCATTTAAAGGTAAAGTTTCAGATTTATTATAATTTAAAGCCAATCCAGAGACAGAGGTAAATTCTTTAAGTAATTGAACTAGTGATAGATCTGCCTCTTTGAGATTTTCTAAATGAATAAGGAGATCATCTGCGTAAGACAGTGAAGTGGAATTACTGATCTGAATACCCTTAATATTGTTGGTCTGTTGAAGATAAGTGGAAAGGGGCTCCATGGCAAGAACGAACAATGAAGATGACAAAGGACAGCCTTGTCTGGTACCTCTTGCCAGTAAAAAGGAAGGAGAGAGCACAGAGTTGGTGAGTTTGCGTGCAGCAGGGGAGGTATATAATAGCTTAACCCAGGAGCAGAATTTATTGGGAATTCTAAAGTGAGACAATAAGAGATATAAGTAGTTCCAATTTTAAGGAATCAAATGCCTTTTCAAAATTGTTAGCTATGGTGGATGCAGGGGATTTGAGTGATTTTGCTTTTTGCATTAAATTAAACAAGGAGTGAAGATGATCAGAGCCTGATCTATTTTTGATAAAACCAGCTTGGGAAATGTGAGCTAGCTTTGATACTAATGGTTCTAAATGAAGGGTTAAAAGTTTTGCAAAGATTTTACCATCTGTGTTAATTAGTGAAAGAGGTCTATAGCTGGATGGGAGAACTGGATCCTTCTGCTTTTTCGGTAGAACTGTGATAATGGCTTCTGTCATTGTAGGGGAGAGAGTACCATTAGTTGATGATTCCAGAAAGACTTTATAAAGTAGAGGACAAAGAGTGTCTGAAAGTGATTTATAGAAATCAATGGAGAACCCGTCTCCCACAGGGGATTTACCAGACTTTAGAGAAGATCATGCTTTTTTTAATCTCTTGAAGGGTAAATGGCTAGTTCAAATTTGCCATATCTAATTCAGAAAGGTGTGGGAGTTGTTGCTTATTCAGAAAGAGCTGAATTTGCTTATTTGACACACAATTTTGTTGAGAGCATAGCCATTGATAGGAAGATTTCATGATTTGATTAATAGAAGGGTTATCATTGTGTAGCTGGCCTAAATGGTCTTTCAGACCCACAGTATTCCATTTGCTGAGATTTGAGTTGGTAGGAGAGAAGTTTCCCGCATCTGTCACCTTGTTCCCAATATTTATGCTTAAGCATAAAAAAGGGCTGATTCAGTTTTGCGAGATATAAGTTCATTGATTATGATTCTTAATTGAAGGATTTCAAGGTGAAGTTGTAAATTGGGGTTAGGCTTATTGGTTTTAAAGTATTGGTCTTCATTATTTTTTAGTGATTTTTCCAGCTCTGCTAATTGACATTCTCTTAATTTCTTCCTGTGGGTGACGTAACTGATTATTTTACCTCTGATGGTGACTTTTAATGCTTCCCAAACAGCAGGTGTATCAGGTGTGTTGTTAAAGGAGAGGTATTCTTGAATTTGATTTCTAACCCAAGGTATAAAGTCAAGGTCTTTAAGTAGGAGTGGAGCAACTCAACAAGATGGAGTTTTAGAGGGTGGAAGGCCCTATAATAGATGTAGTTTGATGGAGAATGGTCTGATATTGTAATTGGAAATACAGAGGTTTCAATTGTTTTGTCTGTGATGGAAGGTGAGGTGAACCAATAATCAATTCTACTATATGATTGGTGAAGTGGGGAATAAAAAGTATAGTCATGGTCCCTAGGATGAAAAAGTGTTCATATGTCAGAAAGGCCAAATTATTTTAGAAGCATTGATAAAGCATTAATACTTTTTGGGTGTGAATAAAAGGTAGAATTGCTTCTGTCCATATGGGCCTTCAAAGCTAGATTGAAATCACCACCTACTAAAACAGTGAATTATAATTATTATGTGACAAACATTGTTGAGATAAATTATAGAAAAATTCAGGTGAATCAGAATTAGGGGCATAAACATTGAATAACATAATTGGGCCTGTAGGGGTATTAAATATAGCTATTACCCATCTACCTTCAGGATCTGATGAGGTTTTTATAAGAGACCAGTTAAGGTTTTTATGAATCGAGACAGCTGTTATCATTAATGAGGCATCAAGGCAGTTGTTAATTAAATAAGGGTATAGTGGCATATCCTAGCATAATTAGATTAATTGCCATTTAAGGGCATTCAGTTTTTAACACATATATTAAAACATGATATAAGCAGTACAGGCTTCGAGGCTCTTAGGGTTGCTAATATAAATCATATAGGTTGAATATAAATGAGACAAAGTTCAAATATGGTCTGATTATGGCTATAAATATTTACATATAGCTGGATGACTAGGCCTTGTATAGGCCCAATGAGCCCAACTATAGAATATACAATATATTAAATGCATTATTTCAGGCTTCGAGCTTTAATGTGCCCCAGGATATTGTATGCCATTTGCTAATTATGTTAAAAGAAAGTCCAGAGCCACAAAAATAATCTGCACTATATATGTGTGTGTTATATATATATATATATATATATATATGTATATAAAGAAAATCTGATAGAGAGTATAAAGCCTTGGTGAGTTCAATATCCAATAAATATGTATATATGGAAATAAGGGGGAAAGAGAGGGTATGCATTAAAGGTTGTGAGCAAATAGGAACTTTAGACCAAATGTTACCAAATTGAAAAAGAGGGGTTCAATATTGCCCAGTTGTATAAGGAGCAATATCATTGAGCTATTACCTATGGTGCCTCATGGATGGAGTATATAAATATAAGATGTAATAAAGAATTGAAGTATTTGCCCCTCATACATGAAACAATAAGTGCTGAGTGAACTACTATAACAGTAACCATAATACAAGCTCCATGAGGTTAACTTAAGACCACTATGTACAGTTTTGTGGTATTTCAATTTACTACAAGTGGCCCTAACCAATTCAAAATATAGTATGCATCACAATAAGTCAGGCTAGGGTATAGTAAACAGATTGCCTGCATAGAAAAGCACCTTGTCTATTGGAATTCCTTAAATATTCCACTCAGGATATTAGAATAAAATAAGGTTGGGAGCAACTTATAAGGTAAAAAAGCATTGGTTCTGGGTGGTATGATCAAATAGTGCATAAGGTCTGTGATAAGAATACTCAGCACATTAAAACTTTGTCCACGATGTACAGCCTTGCTCTATCGCAACCAGCTGGAAGCGACAGTCGTGAGAGCAAAAGAAAGCAACTAACTTTGCTGTTAGGGCAGGGGTGGTCTAGATAGCAGAAGGTTAACCAGAAGTGGGATGCTAATTAGGGATATTATCATAAGCTATGTAAAGCATAATTCTAGCTTCAGGTATAGTTGGACTTAAAAAGTATTTGAGAGCTAGAGTTAACTTTGCTTTTAAGTTTTCCCTTACGCCTCTTCTTCAGTGGTTTGAGTGGCTTAATTGGAGAGCTTACAACAAGTTATGTCCAGGATGTATCTGCTTAAGTGGTGCCAGATGACCTTTTAGCTGAGATTTTGTGTGTCACCGATTCGTTCGGGTGGATGTCTTCTTGGGAAGAGTGGATATCTTCTTCCTCTTCTAGCTGAGCAAACTTGTTTGAAAGCAGAATTGGGGAAGGGAGTTTACTGTGGCACTCTGAAGGACATGAAGAGAGGGTGGATTCTTCACCCTCACAACATGAGTTCCTAGTGACTCATGGACTGGAGGAGTTCTTAGCCTGGATATGCAGAGAGAGTCTTGTAGGGGGGTCATTTCTTCGGTGGAGGATTAGTTGCATCCCTTGTCACCATCATCATGCTGTACAGGCCACATTACAGGTCTGAGATCACTTAGGCTGACAGTCATCGGAGATGCATCTCTTTTTGGAGAAAAGGACGCTTCATTAAGACCAATATCCAGGTATGTGGAGAGGGCTTCAGGGGACCTGAAATCTTTAAAAGACCTGTCCACAAAAAGGCACATTACGGCCGGATATCTAAGTGCAAATTTAATGCCTATTTGATGCAGGATGGATTTTAAAGGGGTGAAGGCTTTTCTTTTGTTGTAAACTTCTTTTGAAAAGTCCTGGAAAATAGAGATTTTATGTTCTTGCCACTTAAGTTCTCTGGTTTCTCATGCTTTCTTAAGAATCAATTCTGTGTGAGAGAAGTTTAAGAATCTAGCAATTATAGGCCAAGGCTTTTGATCTGGCCTGGTTGCGGGCCTAGGGGTCTGTGAGAATGTTCGATAGTTAGCTCTTGTCTGGGTGGGAGTTTGAATAAGGCTGGAAGCACATGAGATAATAAAGCACTAGTGTCCCCAAGTTTAGAGCCTTCAGGGAAACTGAGGAAACAAAGATTATTCCTACGGTTTATGTTCTGTATGTAGTCAATTTTGAACTGTAATGTCTTGATCATTCTGTCTTGTTCTCTGATAGTTGCATGTAAATCATGGATTGCGCTCTCATTATGTAAAGATTTAGCTTCTGTAGATGTGAGCTGAACGTCCATAGCTTGCATATTAGAATATTTTGCTGTGTGGCAACTTTTACGTCGTTCATTTCATTTATTATTTGTTTGAACATAGATTCCACTCTGCTGAGAGAGCTGGTATTCAAGGTATGATCGGCCATGATTGCAGCCCTCAGAGATTTTCAGAGTGAAATTCAATTGTAAAATTGAATAAAGGTAGCAAATAATATACCCAGGATTTGCAGAAATATCAGTTGAAATGGATCCATCCCAAAAAGACGGCACAGAAAAGGAAGCTGGAATGTTGTAGATTAGTGAAGGTTGCTAGAGGTCACAGGCAGATTCAGAATTAGGCTGCCATTCTTAGCAGAGCCAGGCCACCCCACCCACTCAACTGATTTTCTAAAACAAAAAATTGAAGATACTTCTCATTTAAAATTTATGTTTTGCTAGGACCCCTAATTATAGATATTTGGGAATTATAGTGGATTCTCAGCGTACATTCAACCCTCATATTTTGAGTATTTCATCAAAGTTAAAATGGTTACTAGCTTTTTTTATTAAAAACAAATCCCATTTTAGTCTTCCTATAAGAAAACTTTTATTTAATTTCCTGTTTCTGTCTGTTATTGGTTATGGAGATTGTATATACAGAAACACAACTAAATCAGTATTATCTCCTTGACCCCCTTTATCACAATGCACTTAGATTTATTTCTGGTTTGCCCTGGAATACTCATCGTTGCCATCTTTATTCTGCTATTGGATGGGGTTCTTTAACAAGAAGAAGACAACAACATTGGTATTTATTTGTATATAAATTTGATTTAGGTAGACTTCCCTCTTTCCTTTTGAACTAATGTGTTAAGCAGACACACAGATACAATATTAGGTCATACATATTACCAAAGTTTGTTACTCCCAGAACTTGTTTAAAAATGTATGATTATGTCTTATCTGTTTCTATCCCTTAGACTTGGGAAGAACTCAAGAAAAGATTCAGATTGAGTGTCTTAATCCCTACCTCCCAATTTAACATTCTTCTTGCTGGGATGTTTCAGAAATAATGTGAATGTTTTGACTGAACACATGCATTTTATTCAACTGCTCATTTATAATAGGAACTATATTATGTAATGTGTTTTACTACATTACTTGTTTTGTATTGTTATGTAACTTAACTTCTTTGTAAATGGATGCAATTGTAAATGAGAGTTTCTCTCAATTTGCCTTCCAATAAATGAATGATGATGATGATCATGATTAAACTTGGAGAAATTTAGCAGTGAATCAGGCAGTTTGTTTAACCAGTCAGCAGCCCTGTCAGTAAATAAACACTTGTCCAGCTGAGTACACCAGAAAGGAGGTTTAAGGACATTCCTGGCCATGTTGCTAGTGTATTGGTAGGAGATGGTGCAGAAGCAATTTGTTTAAGCAGGGGATGTTAGACCCAGGAGAGTCTTTTGGCTAGCAAATAGGTCTGGAGCTTTATTCTGCTGGGTAAAGACGACCAGTTAATGAGTGCGTGAAGGGTACAACTATAAGTACTGTTATCTGCACCAAGTACATAGCACCATGTCTTATTACAGATCAGTTTTGCTCTGTTTAGCACTGTGTCACAGGCAGCTCTGTAGACAGGGGCCTATAGTCTGAGTGACAGAATGGAGCTAGCCACAGTAAGCATCCTCAGTGAGATTGTTCCAAGTACAATACTGGCAGACTAAAAAACTAGGTCAAAGGACATAAAGCTGCCCCTTCTGTCCCAGCCAAAATTTGTGCCAATGGAATCAAAATTGAGGACTGCAGCCTTATTCTGAAAAAACTGAACTCCCATTTTGCCAAAGCCGGGCTGGCATTTGATTCCTCTCCCTACGCAGGCTTATCCTACCTTCCCCTGGACACTAACACCCCCCCCTTTATGCTCGCCCATACCCCCTCCAGTTTCACCCCATGTCATAAAGGAAGTGGAAGGACATCTTAGCAAAATAGATACCAAAAAGGGTGGTGAAGCAGATGGGATTGAACCTTTTTTCCTCAAACTAGGCTGCTACTATCTTACCGCTCCCATCTTTCACATCTTCAACCTATTTCCACTGCCACAGTCCCTTCCTACAGGGAATCTGCTCACATTCTCCCCCTCTTCAAATCCCATGACCCCTGTGATCTGAATAATTACAGGCCCATCTCCATCTTTCCAGTACTGTCCAAAATCCTCAAAAAACTAGTCTACAGTCAACTAAAAGACCACCTAGAAAAACACTTTCTATTCAAATCACCTCAGTCTGGTTTTAGACAAAACCATAGCACCATCTCTGCTCTAGCAAAAGTTGCCAATGACTGGTTCACTGCTCACAATTCTAAATAAGTAACAGGCACCGTTTTCTTAGACCTGAGCAAAGCGTTCGATACCATTGACCACACCCTCACTCTTCTTGGCCTTACAAATCTAGGTGCTACTGTTACTACAGTTCAGTGGTTCTCCAGAAACCTCACAGGTAGATTCTAGAAAATTAAAACTGGTGGCCTCCCCATCACAAGAGGTGTCCCTCAAGGGTCCATACTAGGCCCTATACTTTTTTCAATCTATATTAATACCCTGGACTCCAACATCATTAAATCTAAGCTGCATTTTTTATGGATGACACTGTACTTTATACATCCAAACCAACTCTAGCTGAAGTCAGCAATGAGCTGCAATCTGATTTCTTGCAGCTTGAACATAATCTCATTAACTCCAAACTTTTACTAACTGCAAAAAAAATTAAAAAATGAAGGTAATGTTCTTCACTCATAACAGCAATCCCCTCCATCTACACTAAGGCTACAAACGCATCTATTGTGACATCCATAGGCGAAATGCTTGAAGTGGTAGATAAATTTAAATACCTAGGCATATGGCTTGATAGTACACTGTCTTTCAATGCCCATATCGATAGCCTCACCAGTAAACTTAAAGCTAGACTCAGATTCTTCTTTAGAAACATGGCACACTTTCCACCAGAGTTTGGACTTAAGACTAGTTCAGACCAGGTTCCTCCCACTTCTAGATTATGGTGACATAATATATAATTGCACCTCGGCAACCAATCTACACAGACTTGATGTGTTGTTCCACTGTACCCTGCACTTTATCACCAAGGCACCTTATAGGATGCACCACTGTGACCTGTATTCAGAAGTTGGCTGGACATCCCTCACCTCAAGGTGACTGTCCCATCTTGGCACGTGAATGCTCAAAATCCTTCTAATTAAATGTCCAGGCTACATATCCTCTCTCATTCACATTTCTCAAGGTACCTACTCCTTAAGGAAGTCCGCTTTCATCCTCCTGAATGTGCCTAGGACTTGCACCTCCCTTGGCAAGGGCGTTATTTCCTATGCCCTTCACATGGCATGGAATAGCATTCAGGCAGTGTTCAAGCTCACTAGTCTTGTCTCGGTTAATGTCTTCAAAACCCAGGCCACTAAACACTTCAAGGTAGCATGTAATTGTCAGAGGGGTTAGCTCTGATTGTTATCTCCTCCACCCCTCCTCTCCTCACCTGGCACCTCCCACCCCCTGTTTACCCCCTTCTCTTCCCGCTTCTCACCCCCAGAACTCCCTCCTTCCTTTCCTCCCCACCTGCCCTCCTCCGGTCCCCCCTTCCAAACTGTCTCCCCATTGTCTGTTGCCCTCCCTCCCCTTCTACTGTGCCCTCTCCATCCCTTTTATGGATGTCCCTCTGCTCCATTCCCACCTCACCCCTGTGCTCCACTCCCACCTCACCCCCAGACACTTGCGCACTTAACTCTTTTCTCTTCTATCTCTTTTCTACCTTCTCAACCTTTCCACCCATGACTCCATAGTATGCATGTGCCCCCTTTTTGTTCTCCCTACCTCCTGCTCATCCCGATACTTTACCCATCTCTTCCCATTTCTCACCTCTCTGATCTCTCACCTCTCTGAATCAGCCACTCCTTCAACCTTAATTCAGTATGCTACACAAACAGGTTCTAGTAACCACCCGGCTGACTGTTGCTTATGTCTTTATTGTTTGTGCTGTATTTTCCCGTTCCACCCTGTAGTTAGTCAACATGTTACCATGCACTGTATCATGTCATTTTATTACTAGGCACTTTATTACTGTACTGTATGATTAGTACATGATGTCCCTGTTATTTTTCTGTGCATAGCACTTTATTTTATCTTTTATTGCTGTCATGCAATTGTTCCATAGATTGTGTCACCTGTAAGTCACTGTAATTGCTTTTATGTGTTGCACCTACCATTGTTGTCTGTATGTATATGTCCTGTTTTTTATGCAATCAGGACCTCCTTGTGAATGAGCCTGCTCAATTTAGCTATTCCTGCAATAAACTTGAATGGAAATACAGGGCACAATGTCGTCTGTTAACTATGGCCACCAGACAGTCAACATGAGGGGCAAAATATAAGGTGTCAACCAGAGTTACTCCAAGGTATTTAAAGGTCTCCACCTGTTCAAGGTTTTGTCCTAGACCATTTTGGATGACCAAGGGTAGAATATTCCTCTTCTGTGGGAGGCTAGAGAAGAGCATTTTTGTTTAGTGGCTGATGACTAGTTTGTTATTAGAACCAGGTTTCTAGTGACCTCTAGTTATTTTGGAGAGTGGCGGTAAAGCTGTCATGGTCAGGGTTTTTTATTATAGATGACTGCATTATCGGCATAGAGGAGCACGTTGGCTGTCTAACAGGCATTGGCCAGTCGATTTATGAAGATGTCAAATAGGAGTGGAATTTGAAGGGTGGCTGAAGCCGCTGCTAAACATGCAGCATACACAGGAGGAATTGTAATAAAAAGTGTGCAAGGAACCTCCAAAAATTCCATAAGGATCCTTTTAGTAGAATCTTCCTCCCCAGTAGCAAAGCCCATTGCAGACTACATTTGCTGCAGCATGGCTTGAAAAGAGGGATCCTCAGTGGAAGATCTGGGTGTGTAAACCAGAGTCCTCACTGCAGGATGAGAAGGTGGAGCTGGAGGGCATATTCGCTTCTTCAAACTGCCACTCACCTTCATATTTCTCCTCTAAATCCCCCTCAATATCAAAGAGGTTAGGATAATATTCAACCTTATCATTGTCACCATGAATAATGACAGTAGCCACTGAGGGAACCGGCAATGCTGGTGGTGGCTGAGAGAAGGAATCTGTGGCATGCTATAATAAGTCATCGACAAAGGTCCTGTAGCAGGCTGCCCTGTCAATGGCACAGCCATCATCTGCAACAGCAATGGTAGCAGGCATTGTAGTACAGTATATCAGAAAGCAGTGCCAGCACTGTGTAGGAGTCAATCATGCCCTGAAAAGGGTCTGGGACTATGAGCATTAAAGGGCTGGAGCCCAATGACTGTGGTGATGTACCATCCATGGTAGGTACAGCAATGCCTGAGGGAAACCCTGACCTTGGTATCTCAATGACAGTCTGGGGGGGCTTTCATAGATGTCACTAGAGTGGGCATTGATGAGGACATACCTTATTTTAATGGCAATCTGGACCTCACTGGCAAAGCATGCTTATGGCTGGATGACGAGGAGGCCCATGATGATGACTATTCCTTGTCTTTGTCTTTAAACTTTGATGACCATTTCTTGGATGATGGTGAGGAAGAAGCAGGCCTGGAACCTGTAGTCCTTTCCATGTCTTTCAGCACTTTCTGAGAGAGGAAGATGTCCTTGGCCTTCTGATGGCATTACCTTGTAGCCTGGTTGAAGCTTTGGCAAATGAAGCAAGCCCTCACATTGTGAGACAGGCTGAAACAGCACACAGAGATATTTGTGAGTGTCATCCTTGTAGATTTTGTAGCTACAAACACAATAATAGAACAAAGGCTCTTTGTCCTTCAGCATCATACAGAGACAATTATAGTATTACTTAAATTACTTAAAGAAAGAAAATAAACAGTAATGGCTATTTCAATGCGTAGTCTCCAGGCTGAGTTGGCTCAGATTCATGGAACCTCTTCCCACACACAGGGACTATCACATCTGCTACCGCTTCCTCAGAAGTTACCAGGCAGGAGATGCAGATGGACTACGGTAGGCTCAGGGAGGGGGAGAGAGGTGGGGCAGAGGCACATTTCCTAGCCAGTGCAACTACGGAACTCCTACACAGCCTTGGAGGAGCAGGAATGTCCCAAAGTGGCGCCAGATGTAGTGACCAGGGAGGATGAGGGGGTCCTTCACAAGGGATCCCCAAGGATGGGTGGCAGGAGACCCCAGAGGAGGAGGAAGCAAATTCTGGTGGAGGATTCCATTGTCAGGAGCATAGATTTGGGGTCAGAAAGTGTGGGAGTGATGGGAAACAAGGGACTGAGGGAGATAAAGTGCCTACCTGGAGGCTCAGCTTGGAGGGATGGAGAGCGGATCCTGAGGATCACCAGGGCAGTAGCACAGAGGGGGGAGAGCTAGATATCATTGTCCATCTGGGGACAAATTACCTGGCAAGGGGCAAGGAAAGGTTAGAGGTTGTGCAGGAGGAGTTTAAGGAGTTGCAGTGGGGTCTTGGGCAGGTAGCATGCTCTGTGGCCTTCTCTGAAGTGCTGCCTGTCCTTGGGAAGGGGTAGGCTAGTGAATGCTGCATCAGGGGCTTCAACACATGGCTGAAGGAATGGTGTGGTGAGCAGGGGTTTGGTTTCATTGGGGACTGGGGTCCCTCCTGGAGGGATGAGGGCCTGTACAAAAGTGATGACCTATCTCCAGCCACTGGGGGAACTGTGGTCCTCAGTGAGTGGTTTAATGCTTCATTGGCAAACATTTAAACTGGCCAAGGGGGAGGTGGAAGGAGGCAGAAGAGCAAACACTACCCTCCCCCACAAGCTCAAGAGTCAAAGAATGCAAAGAGGGAGAGAATACCTGACAAGGGGCAAACAACAATGAAGGTCAGGGGATACATGGCAAGACTAAAACTAAAAAACATAGTGGACAGAAAAAGGGAGGGCAAAAGGGAAAAGGGACAGAAGGTGGCAGCATAGCCTGGAAAACCATGTGTGCAAATGAGAGAAGCCTGAACAACAAGGTTGCAGACCTGGAGGCCACTGTGGCAGAAGCGAACCTGGACCTGGTCGTCATCATGAAGACCTGTTACAATGCAAATCAGGACTGGGAAATAGCCATTCCATGATATACGCTATTCATAAGGGACAGAGTAGATAGAAAATGGGGGAGGAGTCACTCTATATGTAAAGGATAACATAAAGGCCATGGAAATTTACAGGCAGCAGGGAGGTGAGGAGATATTGTGAGTCACTCTGGAGAAAAGGAAAGAGTCCGCTATTACAACAGGAGTGATCTACAGACCTCCAACACAAGGGGAAGAGGTCAATAAGGAAATAGTGGAAGCAATCTGGAAGATAGGAAGATTTGGGGAGGCAGTATAGCGCAATGGTTTAAGGCTCTGAGCTCCAAATCTGGAGACCTGGGTTTGAATCCCACAGCCCCTACTTGCATACTGTGTGACCCTGAGCAAGTCACTTAACTTCCTTGTGCTCCCAGGTTGCACCTGTAAACAAGCTTTCAGCTTAGTGTGTCTCACCTGGTTAAACAATTGGGAAAAAAAAAAGATAGTTCGCAAGAGGGACGTACTGATAGTGGGAGACTTCAGTCTACTGGATGTGGAATGGAGTCTCCCCTCTGCAGCTACAACCAGGAGTAGGTATATCCTGGACTCCATGCAAGGGGAGTTCCTCATGCAATTAGTATTGGAACCCACTTGCGAGCGGGCAATTCTGGACTTAGTACTGTCAGATGGGGACTGTATGACTGATATCAGAGTGGTGGACCACCTGAGAAACAGCGACCACCATGGAGTGTGGTTTGAGGTAAAGACCGGGTCAGAATGAAATCACACAAGGGCGAGGGTCCTGGACTTCAGGATAACATATTTTAAGTTTCAGGAGAGCAGATTTTAAGTAAATGGGAGAATGCCTGAGGAAAGCCCTGGTTGAGATAGGAAAACTGGGGGCAGTCGAGGAAAAGTGGGCAAAAATAAAAGAGGGAATTTGGTGTAATCCCGTTACCCAGGGTTACTAGAATCCCAATAAGACCTAGAGGTAGGCAGGGAAGGCAGCTTGTGAAACTCCAATTAAATGGATTTCACACTGTCTCACTCTGTTCTCAGTCTCAGCTGAGACTGAGGGATGACATCACCATAGAACTGTCACAGATGCATGAGCCACATTGGAATCTGCAGTTGGGAGTTAGGTTAGAATGTTGGGAGTTTTTGAAGAGTGAGCAGCAGCAGTTGTGTGCGAGCAGTCTTGAAGAGAGGAGCACAGCAGTCTGTGCACAGGCTTTTGGAGCCTAAAGCTCTGATACAGAGCCAATTTTAAGTGAAAGGTGTGTGTTTACACCAAAAGAGGAACACAGTAAGCTGTTCGTGAAGTGATGGAGACCGCTGTTACTGGTTTCCTGTGCCCCATCCCTGAGGGGATGGGGGGTAAAAGTTTTGCCTGTTATTTCAGGGGCAACCCTCCTGGTTTCTGGCTAGGGAAGAAGCTGCCTTATTTTTCTAAGTTGTGCTGCGGCACCAGAAGTTGTCAAGAATCGCCTGTGGGGCACTTGCAACCAAAGGATGAGTTCTGCTCTGAGTTGGGGCCTATGTTTCACCTGAACTGTTGTAAAGTGGGGATTGGACTGCTTAATCAGTGGGAGGCCTAGAGGAATAGACTAAGCCAAAGTAAAAGTATTTTCAAGTCCAGCACAAGGGGGAAAGCCGAGACATGTAGAGGAAATGTGCTTTGCATTTACCCTTTAATCTACATTGCCAAGCTTTTCAGAAAGAAACATAGAAACATAGAAACATAGAATTTGACAGCAGATAAGGACCGCTTGGCCCACCCAGTCTGCCCATTTCCCTACCTGATGGATAAGCTGCAGATCCTAGTTAACCAGCAGCCTACTTCTTCCTACCCCCACCCCCTAGAATTGCCTTATGACTGTCCCATGCATGCTTGAATTCCACCACTGTTTTTGACTCCACAACCTCCTCTGGAAGGCTGTTCCATACATCCACCACCCTCTCTGTGAAAAATACTTCCTAAATTACCTCTGAGCTGCCCCCTTCTATCTTCAAATTGTGCCCCTTGTTCTTGCACACCCTTTTTGAAAGATGCTACCTCTTGACTTTGTTGATTCCCTTGAGGTACTTGAAAGTTTCTATCATGTCCCCCTCTCCCTCCTTTCCTCGAGGCTACATATTAAGCTCCTTAGTCTCTCTTCATTGTCTTCCAGTGCAGACTCTGCACCATTTTAGTTGCCCTCCTCTGGACAGCTTCCATCCTGTCTATGTCTTTAGGAGATTGGGTCTCCAGAACTGCACGCAGTACTCCAGATGTGGTCTCACCAGCTGTCTATACAGAGGATAATAACTTGTTTTTCTGCTGGTGATGCCTCTCCCATGCATCCCAGTATCCCCCAGCCCTCCTTGCTGCCCTCTCACATTGTTTGCCCACCTTTAGGTCATCTGATATGACTAACCCCAGGTCCCTTTCCATTTTTGTTGTTGTTAGTATCTCACCCCCATTGTGTACTCTTCCCTGGTTTTGTTTCCCAGGTGCATTACCTGCACTTCTTAGCATTGAATCTAAGCTGACATACATTTGACCATTCCTCTAACCTGCCAAGTCCCTTCTCATCCTTTTCCACCCCACCTTGTGCATCAACTCTGTTGCAGATCTTTGTGTCATCTGCAAAGAGACATACTTTTCCTTCCAGTCCCTCTGCAATGTCGCTTATAAAGACATTGAAGAGGACCGGTCCTAATACTGAACCCTGTGGTACCCCACTGCTAACCCCTTTTCAGAGTGGACTCCATTTACTATTACTCTGTGTCCTATTCTCCAGCCAATTCTTTACCCAGGCTGTCATCTTGGGACCCACTCCCAGGCTGGCTAACTTGTATATTAATCTTTTGTGTGGGACTGTGTCAAATGCCTTGCTAAAGTCTAAGCAGGCCATGTCCACAGCCCTCCCTGATCTACTACTTTGGTCACCCAGTCAAAGAAATCTATCAGATTTGTCTGGCATGACCTTCCCACTGTGAGTCCATGCTGCCTTGGGTCCTGTGCCCCTCTCGGCTCTAGATCACATAACAATTCTTTCCTTCAGAAGTGATTCCATCATTTTCCTACCACTGAGGTTAAACTAACAGGTCTGTAGTTTCCTGCTTCTGCCTTGCTCCACTTTTGTGAAGGGGAATCACATCTGCCCTCCTCCAGTCCTCTCAGGTACCACCCCATCCTCCCACGATTTGTTAAAGAGGGTAGTCAGTGGTGTCACTAGTTCTATCCTTAGTTCTTTTAGAATTCTGGGATGAATCCCATCAGGCCCCATTGCTTTGTCCACCTTCAGTTTTAAGAGCTCTTTCAGAACTCTTTCTTCTGTAAATGGGCTGGTATCAACTTCTGTATCCAGTGTGTTTCTACTGTTTGTTTTAGGTACCTCCCCTCTTCCTTTGTAAATACTGAGCAAAATATTTGTTTAGTATCTCTGCCTTTCACAGTCACCTCTGCCCACCCTCCCTCCCTTTATTAAGCCTCACTATCCCTCCTTGGTCTTCCTTCACTCCCTGATGTACCTATAAAAGGTTTTATCCCCCTTCTTAACTGAGTTGGCTATCTTTTCCTCGGTTTGGGCCTTTGCTGTTCTGACTGCCTTTTCAGCTTCCTTTTGCTTTAACTGATACAGTTCTCTGTCCTGTTCCTTCTGTGATTCATTGTACTTCCTGAATGCTTTCTTTTTCTCTTGAACCTTCACTGCCACTTCCTTTGAGAACCATAGTGGTTTCTTACCTCATTTCATTTTATTTGCTTTACACAAAGGCTTGTTACCTCTGTGACGGCAGTTTTTATTATTCCCCATTGTTCTTCCACCTCCTTCCTGCCCATTTGCTAGTGCATTCCTTGAGCTCACCATTTTAGCAAAGTCAGCCTCCTAAAATCCAGTACCTTTATCTTTGTATGGCTTGACTCTATTGCTGTGTTTATTGTGAACCATACTGTTCGATGGTCGCTAGTTCCCAGATGGCTACCCACTTCTACATCTGTGATCCCTTTTCATCTCCATTTGAGAGAACCAGGTCTAAGATTGCTCCCTCCGAGTGGGCTCCAATACTAGTTGTCTAAGGCATGCCCCTGTAGGGCATCTAGAATAACCCCACTCTTAGAAGTGGCTGCTGCAACTGCACTCCAGTTAACATCTGGCATATTCAGATCACCCATCAGCAATATCTCCCTTTATCTGCCATTCTAAGTATACTTTCCACCATTTCTTATCCATTTCCTCCCCTGAGAGGGGGTCTGTATACAACCCTGTGCGGATTGTGGTGCCATTGCCTGCCTCCAAATTGACCCACAGTACTTCTCCTCCCTGTTTACCCTTTTGTTCTGTTGCTTTGATTTCTTCTCTTATGTAGAGAGCTACCTCCTCCTATTTTACCCTCCCTGTCCCTCCTGTAGATAGTGTATCCTGGTATGTTTACGTCCCAGTCATGGTTCTGTGTGTACCATGTTTCTGTGACTGCCACAATATCCAGATCTTCCTCCTCCATCGAGGCCACTAATTCAGGAAGCTTGTTACTCAGACTACGGGCATTGGTACTCATTGCTCTCCATTTTTTGATGGCTTTACCTTCTGTAGCGGCAACCCCCACTGACCTTTCTACCTTGGTCTTTTTCTCATTTAGTACCCTGTTTTGTAGGGGGAGGCTGGGATTTTCCTTCTGCTTATCAGTGCCTCCCCCCCTGACTAGTTTAAAGGCTTGCCAATGAAGCATTTAAACTGATTGCCCAAAAGACTTGTTCCCTTCCCGGACAGATGCAGACTATCCTGCCAATATAGGCTGGTGTCCCTCCAGGTGGAACCCCAGTCCCCAATGAAGCTAAACCCTGTGCTCCACACCATTTTTTCAACCATTTGTTAAACTGCATGTGCAAAGTACCTGCCTCACTCATGCCAATGACAGGCAGCACCTCTGAGAAGGATACTGTGTGTGCTACTTGTCTTAAGCCCCTCCCCAACTCTACAAAGTCCTTTTGCACTGCTCTAATCTCATGATGAGCCAAGTCATTTGTCCCTAGGTGGACAATGATGTCCAGCTCAGACTCCCGTGCAACTGTTCTCGTGATCCTAAGGATGCGCTTCCCATCCCTCCAAGCCATGGCACCAGGCAGGCACCTTATTTCAGTTTTCCCTGCTCCCCCCAGTTCTATCCCCCTAATAATTGACTCCCCCACCAGGAGCTGCTTTCTTTCCCTGTGGTGCCCTCTGCCTCCTTCCTGAGGGCCTCCCTTGTGACAGTTGTCTGCACCCTCCTTAGTCCCCTCTGTGGGTGAATCCATAGGGAAACTATGCTCCCTCAGAATGGTGTATGGATTGTGGAGTGTAACAACTGACTAGGTGTGCCTCTGTTCCACCACCCTTACCCTCCCTGAGCCCACTGTGGTCCAACTGCTGTGCTTTCTTAGCAACCTCTGAAAGAGATGTTTAAGTATGTTCAAGTCTAGTACAAGGGGAAAGTCAAGACATGTAGAGGAAATGTGCTATGCATTTACCCTTTAATCTACATTGCCAAGCTTTTCAGATAGAGTTGTTTAATGTCCAGAGAAATGGCCAGGTATGGACTGTGGAAGCTAGAGGTGGGAAACCCCCCATCTTTAGTAACCAGGTTCACCTCTACGGATTTGCTCTGTGGCCCTTTTACTTTGCCTCAGGCACTTGGCCACTGCTGAGGGAAGTGCCCAGATGTGAGATTGAAAGGAAATTTCCCCTTATGGAGTCAAAGGCTCTAAGGTGGTTTAGGGAGTCACCAGGACAATGTGTCCATGTCACATGGAAGGTGTTCGAGTGGCCGGCAGAGGAGCCAAGCCAGGGAAAACCCCAATTGTGTACAAGTTGGGCTGTGTACCCAAAGCAGCATGCAAGTCCAGGCTGTGTGCCTGGTGGGTCCAGAGCCTGAGAGCTGAAGTGTTGAGGAAATGTTCTGTTTCTCTTATTCTGCATTAACATGAATGTAGCCCTGTGGGGGTCTGTCTACGCTTTGTTTGCTGAGTTTGGATGTGAATAAAAGCCACACTTTAAAATCCCATTCCTGGTATTGGACATTACAGTTATTGCTTTCTGTGTTCAGATTTACTTGGGTGCCCCTGTGTAGAGTAACCAAACCTATGCTCTTGTGCTGAGTAACCTAATCCTCCCCGAACCTAGTCCCTCACCTGGTACTGCTGTCACCTTCAACAGCATACCACCTGTTGTTTGCAAAAAGGCAGGGGTGTAGGGGTTACATAGGCAAGTTATGGAGGCAGTATAGCGCAGTGATCTAAGCTCTGAGCTGCAAATTTGCTGACATCCAACAGACCAGACCTGGGTTTGAATCCCACAGCTTCCACTTGCATACTGTGTGACCATGAGCAAGTCACTTAACCTCCTTGTGCTCCCAGGTCGCTCCTGTAAAAAAGCTTTCAGCTTAGTGTGCTATACCTGTTTAAACAACTAAATAAAAAAATAAATAAATAAAAAAAGTTACAAATATCTGTATACTGTAAGGCAGGTGAGGAAGGTCAAGAGAAAAAGGAGACCACTATGATTCTCTAAGGAAGTAGCAGAAAATGTAAGAGCAACAAAAGGGCATTTTGAATGCATAAAAAAAAAAACACAGAAAGAGGGGGATGGGAGGCTTGCCAAGAGAAACAAAGGGAGGCAGGGAAGGCAGTTAGAAGCGCAAAGGCACAAACAGAGGAAAGGATTGCCAAGTCAGTGACAAAGGGAAATAAAAGATTTTTTAGATGCATAAGTGAAAAAAGAAGGACGGGGGGTAGTAAGAGTGAAAGGGAAAGCAGAGTGCAGTGTGGAAGAGCACCACCAAAAAGTGGATTTATTAAACAACTATTTCTGTTCAGTATTTACGGAGGAGGGTAAGCAAACGAGCCAAGGGTAAAGGGCAAGGGTATAAAGGGATAGGAAGTGGACACAAAACCATTTACAGACGATAAAGTGCTTAGCAAAGATAAAAGTAGACAAAGTAATGGGGCCAGATGAGATGCACCCAGGACACTGAGGAAACTGAAAGATGAGCTAGTTGCACCTCTGACAGCCCTTTTCAACATGTCATTAAAAACAGGTGAGGTACCAGGGACAAAAGTGGAAATAGGGAGGAGGCAGGAAATTACAGGCCAGTCAGCCTGACATTGGTGGTAGGCAAGGTAATGGAAACACTATTAAAGGAAAGAATTGGGGAATACCTAGTTACCAATAACTTGCAGGATCAGAGGTAGCATGGGTTCACAAGGGGGAGATCCTGCCAGACAAACCTGATTGAGTTCTATGATTGGGTAACCAGGGAAGTGGATCAAGGGGGGTGATGGATGTGGTCTACCTGGATTTTAGCAAGGCTCTCAACACCGTTCCACATAGAAGGCTGTTAAACAAGCTGGGAAGCATAGGAGTAGGTCCTAAGGTAGTAAAATGGGTGGAAATTTGGCTGGCCAATAGGATCAGAGGGTGGTGGCAAATGGCAGTCACTCCAGAGTTGGCAAAGTGACCAGTGGAGTACCACAGGGATCAATACTAGGGCTAGTCCTCATCAATGTCTTTATCAGTGACATTGCAGAAGGGCTGGAAGGGAAAGTATGCCTGTTTGCAGATGACACAAAACTCTGCAACAGAGTAGACATGCTGGGAGGAGTGGAAAAAATGAGAAGTGATCTAGAAAACTTGGAAGAATGGTCAAGGGCTTGGCAGCTGGGTTTTAATTCAAATAACTGCAAAATAATGCACTTGTGGCATAAGAATCTGGGGGCAACATACCAACTGGAAGGAGAGATGTTAACAGTTACAAAGCACCTTAAACAATAAATAAATATGTGACTAAAAAGCAATTACCAAGGGTAGTTAGTTTCACCTCCCAGAGAATTAAAGCAAAAGTGCACGTTGTTGCAGATATCAATTGCTAGGGGGATAGAACTGGGGGGAGCAGGGAAAACTGAAGTAAGGTGCCTGCCTGGTGCCATGGCTTGGAGAGACAGGAAGCGCATCCTCAGAATCATGAGAACAGCTGCACGGGAGTCTGAGCTGGACGTCATTGTCTACCTAGGGACAAATGACTTGGCTCATCATGAGATTAGAGCAGTGCAGAAGGACTTTGTAGAATTGGGGATGGGTCTAAGACAAGTAGCACACACAATATCCTTCTCTGAGGTGCTGCCTATCAATGGCATGAGTGAGGCGAGGGTACTACTTTGCACCATGCAGTTTAATGAATGGTTGAAAAAATGTTGTGGAGCACAGGGGTTTGGCTTCATTGGGAACTGGGGTTCCACCTGGAGGGACACCAGCCTATACTGGCAGGATGGTCTGCATCTGTCCGGGAAGGGAACAAGTCTTTTGAGCAATCGGTTTAAATGCTTCATTGGCAAGCTTTTAAACTAGTCAAGGGGAGAGGCACTGATAAGCAGCAGGGAAATCCCAGCCTCTCCCTACAAAACAGGGTACTAAATGAGAAAAAGACCGAGGTAGAAAGGTCAGTGGGGATGCTGTAAAAAGGTAAAGCCATCAAAAAATGGAGAGCAATGAGTACCAATGCCCGTAGTCTGAGTAACAAGCTTCCTGAATTAGTGGCCTTGATGGAGGAGGAACATCTGGATATCATGGCAGTCACAGAAACATGGTACACACAAAACCATGTCTGGGATGTAAACATACCAGGATACACTATCTACAGGAGGGACAGGGAGGGTAAAAGAGGAGGAGGAGTAGCTCTTTACATAAGGGAAGGAACCAAAGCAACAGAACAAAAGGGAAAATAGGGAGGAGAAGAAGCACTGTGGGTAAATTTGGAGACAGGCAATGGCACCACAATCCGCACAGGGGTTGTATACAGACCCCCTTCTCAGGGGGAGGAAATGGACAAGGAAATGATAGAAAGAATACTTAGATTGGCAGAAAAAGGGGAGATATTGCTGATGGGTGATCTGAATATGGCAGATGTTAACTGGAGAGCAGTTGCAGCAGCCACTTTGAAGAGTGGGGTTATTCTAGATGCCCTACGGGGGGCATGCCTTAGACAACTAGTATTGGAGCCCACTCGAGAGGGAGCAATCTTAGACCTGGTTCTCTCAAATGGAGATGAAGAGAGGATCACAGATGTAGAAGTGGGTAGCCATCTGGGAACTAGTGACCATCGAACATTATGGTTCACAATAAACACAGCAATAGAGTCAAGCCATACAAAGGCAAAAGTACTGGACTTTAGGAGGGCTGACTTTGCCAAAATGGGTGAATGCCTAAGGAATGCACTAGCAAATGGGCAGGAAGAAGGGGTGGAAGAACAATAGGGAATAATAAAAACTGCCATCACAGAGGTAACAAGGCTTTGTGTGAAACAAATTAACAAAACAAAACAATGTAAGAAACCACTATGGTTCTCAAAGGAAGTGGCAGTGAAGGTTCAAGAGAAAAAGAAAGCATTCAGGAAGTACAAGGAATCACAGAAGGAGCAGGACAGAGAACTGTGTCAGTTAAAGCAAAAGGAAGCTGGGAAGGCAGTCAGAACAGCAAAGGCTCAAACCAAGGAGAAGATAGCCAACTCAGTTAAGAAGGAGGATAAAACCTTTTATAGGTACATCAGGGAGTGAAGGAAGACCAAGGGAGGTTAGTGAGGCATAATAAAGGGGGGAGGGAGGGTGGGCAGAGGGTGACTGTGAAAAGGCAGAGATACTAAACAAATATTTTTGCTCAGTATTTACAAAGGAAGTGGGGGAGGTACCTAAAACAAACAGTAGAAACACTCTGGATACAGAAGTTGATACCAGCCCATTTACAGAAGAAAGGGTTCTGAAAGAACTTTAAAACTGAAGGTGGACAAAGCAATGGGGCCTGATGGGATTCATCCCAGAATTCTAAAAGAACTAAGGGTAGAACTAGTGACACCACTGACTACCCTCTTTAACAAATCATGGGAGGATGGGGTGGTACCCGAGGACTGGAGGAGGGCAGATGTGATTCCTCTTCACACATGTGGGAGCAAGGCAGAAGCAGGAAACTACAGACCTGTTAGTTTAACCTGAGTGGTAGGGAAAATGATGGAATCACTTCTGAAGGAAAGAATTGTTGAGTATCTAGAGGCCAGAGGGGTATAAGTCTCAAGGCAGCATGGATTCACAGCGGGAAGGTCATGCCAGACAAATCTGATAGATTTCTTTTACTGGGTGACCAAAGTAGTAGATCAGGGAGGGGCTGTGGACATGGCCTACCTAGACTTTAGCAAGGCATTTGACACAGTCCCACACAAAAGATTAATATACAAGTTAGCCAGCCTGGAAGTAGGTCCCAAGATGACAGCCTGGGTAAAGAATTGGCTGGAGAATAGGACATAGACAGTAATAGTAAATGGAGTCCACTCTGAAGAAAAGGGGGTTACTAGTGGGGTACCGCAGGGTTCAGTATTAGGACCGGTCCTCTTCAATGTCTTTATAAGCAACATTGCAGAGGGACTGAAGGAAAGTATGTCTCTTTGCAGATGACACAAAGATCTGCAACAGAGTTGATGCACAAGGTGGGTGGAAAGATAAGAAGGGACTTGGCAAGGTTAGAGGAATGGTCAAATATATGGCAGCTTAGATTCAATGCTAAGAAGTGCAAGGTAATGCACCTGGGAAACAAAAACCCAGGGGAAGAGTACACAATGGGGGGTGAGATACTAACAACAACAAAAATGGAAAGGGACCTGGGGGTAGTCATATCAGATGACCTAAAGGTGGGCAAGCAATGTGAGAGGGCAGCAAGGAGGGCTGGGCAGATACTGGGGTGCATAGGGAGAGGCATCACCAGTAGAAAACAGGAAGTTATTATCCCTCTGTACAGACAGTTGGTGAGACCCCATCTGGAGTACTGTGTGCAGTTCTGGAGACCCAATCTCCGCAAAGGCATAGACAAGATGGAAGCTGTCCAGAGGAGGGCAACTAAAATGGTGCAGGGTCTGCACCAGAAGACATATGAAGAGAGACTTAAGGAGCTTAATATGTATAGCCTCGAGGAAAGGAGGGAGAGGGGGGACATGATAGAAACTTTCAAGTACCTCAAGGGAATCAACATAGTCCAACAGGGTAGCATCTTTCAAAAAAAGAGGTGTGCAAGAACAAGGGGGCACAATTTGAAGATAGAAGGGGTCAGCTCAGAGGTAATTTAAGGAAGTATTTTTTTCACAGAGAGGGTTGCGGATGCATGGAACGGCCTTCCGGAGGAGATTGTGGAGTCGAAAACAGTAGTGGAATTCAAGCATGCATGGGACAGTCATAAGGCAATTCTGGGTGTGGGGGTAGGAAGAAGTAGGCTGCTGGTTAACTAGGATCTGCAGCTTATCGATTAGGTAGGGAAATGGGTAGACTGGGTGGGCCAAGCAGTCCTTATCTGCCATCAAAATCTATGTTTCTATGTTTCTAAGAAAGGGACCTAGGGGTGATCATTTCTGATGACCAGAAGGCAGCAAAGTTGTGGGAGGCTGGAAGGATGCTGGGTTGCATAGGAAGAGGAATCACCGCAGAAGGAGGGAGGTAATAATCCCCATACAGATCACTGATTAGGCCATACCTTGAGTACTGTGTACAGTTCTGGAGGCCCCACCTCCATAAAGACATATGGACGTTGGAGGCAGTACAAAGGAGGGCAACCAAAATGGTGTATGGCCTGCATCAAAAGTCCTATGAGATAAGGCTCAAGGAACTTAACATGTACTCCCTGGAACAAAGGAGGTAAGGGGGGGATATGACAGAGACATTTAAATACCTCACAGGCAAAATCAAGGTACAGGAGGGAAGCATTTTCCACAGAAAAAGATGCTCAAGGACAAGGGGTCATGCTATGAAGTTAGAAGGGGGGAGGCACAGAGGCAATGCAAGGAAGTACTGTACTTCTTCACCGAGAGGTTGGTGGATGCAGGGAGCAGCTCACCAGCGGAGGTGGTGGGAGTGGAAATGGTGACAGGGTTGAAGAATGAATGGGCTGGCACAGAAGGATCTTAGCAGTGTGGGAGAGGGACCAGAGACCAAGTAGGGTCTGCATCGACACTATAGGTAGGGAAAATAGGGCAGACGAGCTGGCCATCTGGACCTTATCTACTGAAAGATTCTATGTTTCTTTGTTTTTTATGTTTCTCTTCCACAGGCCCAACAAGGATGATTGCTGTGAGAAAGAATTGAGAAGTGCTGGGGCCACCCA
Source organism: Neoceratodus forsteri (assembly GCA_016271365.2). Classification (NCBI taxonomy): domain Eukaryota; kingdom Metazoa; phylum Chordata; order Ceratodontiformes; family Ceratodontidae; genus Neoceratodus; species Neoceratodus forsteri. The sequence continues at coordinate 454,597,241 of CM057449.1, read as the reverse complement.
TGTTATATACGTGTCAATGCTGTATGTCCTTGTGGGCAATCCCTGACTAGCAAAAAGTTTCCACGTGGTCCTGCCGCTGATGGCTTACAGTTCCAAAGGTGTGGCCTAATGGAAGAGATATTTCGATGATAATAAACGGATGCCTGGGTCCTGGAAGTAGTTCTGAAAGGACACACCCTAGAGCTCCTTACTGTTTCTTCAGTGACCCCATTGCCCTCCTGCTGCAGGAGGTTCAAACTCTCCTCCACAAAATGGATGTGGAACTCATCCTGGCTTTCTAACAGAACTAGTGCTATTATGCATTGTACTTTCTGGTCCCAAAATGGAGCAAGGATCTAAGGCCTGTATAAGACCTTTGGAAGACTGAACCTATTTTATTTGTTTATTTATTGAGATCTTGGAATTACAACCTTTAAGCAAAAGCTGATTTACAGAGGTTCCTCTCAAGAAAAAACTAACATACAAAATTATCTAAGACACAAAGTACAATGAACAAGGATGGAATGAACATGACAGTTACTGTAACCAGGAGGATTGAGGCACAGTAGTTATACAAGAGTCAGGCATTGACTTATAATCATGACAACAGTGAAATTGATATTGAAACAAGAGTAGGAGGGGAGTGGGAATATAAAGGTGAGACATTACCTGATTGTAAGAAGTAGAAGCAAGCAACAGTACTGTAGTGCAGGAGGCAAGTGTAACTGGGTTCCATTGTTGAGGTATAGATAAGCGGGGTAGTGTGATGGCGGAAGAGAGGGCAGTGGAAATATGGTTATGCGGGAGGAGGAAGGAGCAGTGACTACACTAGGCAGTAGTCAGGAGTGTGGCTGGGATAAGGGACAAGCAACAAGTGGACAGGGGTCAGCAGAAAAGCCAGGGGTTAGAAGTGCTACGAACAAGGGGAAGGAGAGCCAATGTGAGGAGGATTGGTAATTTGAGGCAAGTACACATCATTTGCACTGCAAGGTGCTTACAAAGTTTGGTTTTAAAAGGACCAATTTTTGGTTCGGCAAGTAGAGCAGATGGAGGGAGTTAAACCAGAATGGAGCACAGTAAATGAAGGATCTCTGGCCCTGAGTGGTACAATGGAAAGGGACCTTGAATGGATTGTTGTTAGAAGTTCTGGTCAACCTGACTGTTTAAGCTGGGCAGAGCAGGGATCATACACCAGGTAACAAGAGGCCCAAGACAGCTTTTTTGGCAAGGAGGCAGACTTAGTAGTGAATTCTGCTGTCCAGATCTAGCCAGCCCAAGTGAGTGTATAGGTGACAGGTGTGAGTGAGGCTCTGGGTGCACAGGACTAGCCTGCAGGCTTTATTTAAGGTGGTGTAGATATGTTTAAAGGTGGAGTCAGAGGTTGTATTATATTAGTATATAACCAGTCCATAATCTATGACAGAGAGGACCAAGTTAGTAATGGCTAGTCAAAGGGCTGCATCAGTTAAACAGTGTCAGTGTCCATATACTGTAGCTGCCCAAGCTTAGGATTAGCTGACCTGGTGATTAGGTCAACATGGGTGGAGTAGGAGAGGGTGCAATCCAGGGTAACACCTACTGTAGATATTTCAATTTATTGACCATCTCAATTGGTATGCTATGTTAGTTATTGATAATGTGGCCAACTTGGCTCTACTGTGGGTTGAGGCAAAGAGCATTGGCTTTGTTTTTTTGTAATTTAATATCAATCTTGCATTACATACTAGTCTTCAAGAGTATTAAAGTCTTCCTGCAGCTGCGTTTCCAGGGTGATAGGGTCGGGATGGCTAATGTAAATGACCACGTCATCCGCATAAAGGAGGATTTTATGCTGACAAGCATGGGGGAGTTTATATAAGTAGACACTGAACAACAATGGACCCAAGATCGAGCCTTGAGGCACTCTAATGCTCACACTTTGGGTATGAGCATTAGTGTGTGTTAGAAATTTTTACCTGCTACACTCTCCTAGAGAGATAGTTCCTGAACCAGCATAGCGAGTCAGGGGATAGACCTATGGCACCTAGCTGGGTCAGGAGGAGATCATGGTTAACAGTATCAAAGGCCTTGGTGAAGTCTATGAAGATAGCACCCACCAAGTGCCCCCAATCAAAGACATCATGGATATATCCAGTGAATTCTGTTAGGGAAGCTGAAGTACTATGGAGTTGCCTAAAACCATGTTGCTTTTGGCACTACAGCTGATATTTTTTGAGATGACCTACCAACTGATCATAGACTATCCTTTTGAGAGCTTTGGAAATAGGGGGAGGATAGAAATGAGCCTGTAGCTAATGTGTACTGTCCTGTCACCGCTTTTGTAAACAGAGGTGGCAACTGCAGCTTTCCATAGTTTGGGGAATTTACCGGTGATGAATACAAAAAATTGAGTTGTCTCTCTGAAGTCACTGCTCTCAGTTTTACTAAAAGGGAACTGGATGGTTGCTTTGGATATGAAGGACTTTCATGAAGGACCTTTATGTTAACATCCACAAGTCACCCAGAAAGTGACTGCATTTCATGCTCCAGGGCTTGCACTAACAGTTTTGTGTCTTGCCCTTTGGTTTGTGCTGTTTGGCCACAATGGCAGTTGACCTCTGCAGAGAGGGCTGTATTGTCTTTCCGTAAATGGATGAATCGATCCAGAAGCAAATGATTTGATACCTTTTAATGGACCAACACAGATGTAACAACAAGAACAAAGAACTTGTGTCTACTGTGAGTTGAGGCAAAGAGCATTGTCTGTTTTTTTTGTAATTTAATAGCAATCTAGCATTACACACCAGTCTTCAAGAATATTAATCTTCCTGCAGCTGTGTTTCCAGGGTGGTAGGGTCAGAATGGCTAATGTAAATGATCACGTCATCCACATAAAGGAGGATTTTATGCTGACAAGCATGGGGGAGTTTATTTAAGTAGACGCTGAAGAACAGTGGACCCAAGATAGAGCAAGTTACATTTATGTTGGTCTATTGTGATTCCCCTTCACAAAAGTGGGAGCAGGGCAGAAGCAGGAATCTACAGACCTGTTAGTTTAACCTCAGTGATAGGGAAAATAATGGAATCACTTCTGAAGGAAAGAATTGTCGAGTACCTAGAGGCCAGAGGGGCACAGGACCCAAGGCAGCATGGATTCATAGTGGGAAGGTCATGCCAGATGAATCTAATAGATTTCTTTGACTGGGTGACCAAAGTAGTAGATCAGGGAGGGGCTATGGACATGGCCTACCTAGACTTTAGCAAGGCATTTCACTCAGTCTCACACAGAAGATTAATATACAAGTTAGCCAGCCTGGGAGCGGGTCCCAAGATGATAGCCTGGGTAAAGAATTGGCTGGAGAAGAGGGTAAAGAATTGGATGGAGAATAGGACACAGACAGTAATAGTAAATGGAGTTCACTCTGAAGAAAGGGGGGTTACTAGTGGGGTGCCGCAGGGTTCAGTATTAGGACCGGTCCTCTTCAAAGTCTTTGTAAGCGACATTACAGAGGGACCGGAAGGAAAAGTATGTCTCTTTGCAGATGACACAAAGATCTGCAACAGAGTTGACACACAAGGTGGGGTGGAAAGGATGAGAAGGGACTTGGCAAGGTTAGAGGAATGGTCAAATGTATAGCAACTTAGATTTAATGCTAAGAAGTGCAAGGTAATGCACCTGGGAAACAAAACCCCAGGGGAAGAGTACACAATGGGGGGTGAGATACTAACAACAACAAAAATGGAAAGGGACCTGGGAGTAGTCAAATCAGATGACTTAAAGGTGGGAAAGCAATGTGAGAGGGCAGTAAGGCGGGGCGGGGGGATACTGGGATGCATAGGGAGAGGCATCACCAGTAGAAAACAGGAAGTTGTTACCCCTCTGTGCAGACAGCTGGTGAGACCCTATCTAGAGTACTGAGTGCAGTTCTGGAGACCCAATCTCCGCAGGGACATAGACAAGATGGAAGCTTGGGGCCAGTCCTCTTCAATATCTTCATTAGTGACATTGCAGATGGACTAGAGGGTAAGGCTTGTCTGTTTGCAGATGACACCAAGATCTGCAGTACAGTAGATGATCCAGATGGGGAGGTCAGAATAAGAGGAGATCTGTATAAACTAGCAAAATGGTTAGAATAGTGGCAACTAGGATTTAATGCAAAGAAGTGCAAGATCATGCACATAGGGAAGAGAAACCCTGAAGCCACCTGTAGGCTGGGAGTGGAGTTGCTCACAGTCACAAAGGAAGAAAGAGACTTGGGCGTCATCATCACCGATGACCTGAAATCATCCAAGCAGACCTCTAAAGCAGTAGGTAAGGCTATGGGGATGTTAGGGTGTATTAGTAGGGGTATCACAAGTCAGAAGAGGGAGGTAATAATCCCTCTTTACAAGACACTGGTTAGGCCCCATCTGGAGTACTGCGTGCAGTACTGGAGGCCACACCTTCACAAGGACATTGACCAAATTGAGGCAGTCCAGAGAAGGGCAACCAAAATGGTGCAGGGACTGCATCAGAAGACATATGAGGACAGATTAGTGGAGCTCAATATGTATACCCTTGAGCAAAGGAGGGAGAGAGGTGATATGATTGAGACATTCAAACACCTTAAGGGCATTAACAAGGTGAAAGAGTCTAACATGTTTAAATATAAGAAACATAGCAGGACAAGAGGACACAGCATGAGATTAGAGGGAGGCCGATTAAAGGGGAATGTGAGGAAATTATTTTTCACAGAAAGGGTGGTGGATGCATGAAACGGCCTACCTCAGGAAGTGGTGGCTATGAATACAGTGCAGGGTTTCAAACAGGCATGGGATAGGCTTAAGGGAGCAATACAGATGAGTATGAATAGCTAGGCCACTGGCAGAGCAAAGGCCGATGGCACATTTATAAGGTAGAAAAAGAAATGGGCAGACTGGATGGACCTTACGGTCCTTATCTGCCGTCAACTTCTATGTTTCAAAGCAGAGGCAGTCTAGAGGAGGGCAAGTAGAATTGTGCATGGCCTGCATCAAAAGCCCTATGAAGAGAGACTAAAGGACCTCAGTATGTACACCCTGGAGGAAAGAAGGGAGAGGGGTGATATGATAGAGACTTTTAAATACCTCACAGGTATACATAAGGTTCAAGAAGGAACCATTTTTCAGAAAAAGAAGTGTTCAAGAACAAGGGGCCATGCAATGAAGCTGGAGGTGGTAGACTTAGGGGAGATGTGAGGAAGTACTTCTTCACAGAAATAGGGGATGCCTGCAACAGCCTCCCATTAGAGGTGGTGGGGGCTAAAACAGTAACGGGATTCAAGAAGACATGGGACAGGCACAAGGGAACCTTAGCGGTAGTGAAAGGGGGGGTGCAGAGATAAACTAAGGTCTGTAGTATTACAGTTGGTAGGGTAAATGGGCAGACTAGGTGGGCCAAGCGGTCCATCTCTGCCATCAAATTCTATGTTTTTATGTTCAGTCCAAATGAGTCCATTGGCCTTGAGTTCTGAAGGGGCTCAGATGGGCACTCCAGCCATAATCCAAAGCATCAATGATAATCACCGGGGGGGGAGGATGACCTGAGGAAGGGGGGCCTTGTCTCTAGGTTGGAGCAGACCAACCACCAGCGTAGGGAGTAATGGAGAGGAGGAGTCACTTGTGTGAGACACTGCAACTCGGAATGCTGTGTCCACTGCGCTTTGAGGAACCATTGTGGGATTCTCATGTGGAGATCTGCAAATGGGATGGACAGTATGGCAGCTGTGATAAGGTTTATTAACCATAAAAGGCAACTGGCCAAGACACAGTCAACTGAAGAGACCAGCTGTGCCTGGGCCACCAGTGCCATAGCACAATATGAGGACAGCAGTGCCCTGCCATTGTCATAGGGTAAGCACCGATTTTGGTTCATTGACCAGGATTCCCAACTGGCTGAACAACTGTATCATCTAAAACAATGTGTTTACTATGGCACCACAAGATGGAGCTTTCAGCAATTAGTCATCCATTTATGAAATCTAGATTTAGTATTTGCTGTATTGGTCCTTGTAAGAACAGATCCAGAAACAAATGATTTGATACCTTTTAATAGAAACATAGAAACATAGAATTTGACAGCAGATAAGGACCGCTTGGCCCACCCAGTCTGCCCATTTCCTACCTAATGGATTAGCTGCAGATCCTAGTTAACCAGCAGCCTACTTCTTTCTACCCCCACCCCCTAGAATTGCCTTAGGCTGTCCCATGCATGCTTGAATTCAACCACTGTTTTTGACTCCACAACCTCCTCCAGAAGGCTGTTCCATGCATCCACTACCCTCTCTGTGAAATAATACTTCCTCACATTGCCCCTGAACCGCCCTCCTTCTATCTTTAAATTGTGTCCTCTTGTTCTTGCAAGTCTCTTTTTCTGAAAGATGCTACCCTCTTGGACTTTGTTGATTCCCTTGAGGTACTTGAAAGTTTCTATCATGTCCCCTCTCCTTCTTTCCTCAAGGGTATATATATAAGCTCCTTTAGTCTCTCCTCATATGGCTTCTCTTGCAGACCCTGCACCATTTTAGTTGCCCTCCTCTTTACTGCCTCTATCCTGTCTATGTCCTTGCAGAGATGGGGTCTCCAGAACTGGACACAGTATTCCAGATGGGGTCTCACCAACTGTCTGTACAGAGGGATAACAACTTCCTGTTTTCTGCTGCTGATGCCTCTCCCTATACATCCCAGTATACCCCGGCCCTCCCTACTGCCTTCTCACATTGCTTGCTAACCTTAAGGTCATCTGATATGATTACCCCCAGGTCCCTTTCCTGTTTTGTTGTTGTTACTACCTCCCACCCATTGTGTATTCTTCCCTGGGTTCTTGTTTCCAGGTGCATTATTTTGCACTTTTTGCATTGAATCCTAGCTGCCATACGTCTGACCATTCCTCCAACTCAGCAAGTCCCTTTTCATCCTTTCCACGCCTCCTTGTGGATCAACCCTGTTGCAGATCTGTGTCATCTGCAAAAGGCATACTTTTCCTTCCAGTCCCTCTGCAATGTCACTGATGAAGACATTAAAAAGGACTGGACCCAATATTGAACCTCGGTACCCCACTGGTAACCGCCCTTTCTTCAGAGTGGACTCCATTTACAATTACCTTCTGTGTCCTGTTGTCCAGCCAGTGTTTATCTAGGCTACCACCCTGGGACCCACTCCCAGGCTGGTTAATTTGACTATCAATCTTGTGTGAGACTGTGTCAAATGCCTTGCTAAAGTCTAGGTAGGCCATGTCCACAGCCCTCCCTGGTCTACTACTTTGGTCACCCAGTCAAAGAAATCTATTAGATCTGCCTGACATGACCTTCCTGGCCAGAACCCATGCTGCCTTGGATCCTGTGCCCACTGACCTCTAGGTACTCAACTATTCTTTCCTTCAGAAGTGACTCCATCACTTTCCCTACCACAGAGGTCAGACTGACAGGTCTGTAGTTTCCTGCCTCTGTCTTGGTCCCACTTTTGTGAAGGGAATCACATCCGCCTTCCTCCAGTCCTCGGGTACCACACCATCCTCCCATGATTTATTAAAAAAGTAGCCAGTGGTTTCACTAGTTCCTTCCTTAATTCTTTAGAATTCTGGGGTGAATTCCATCAGACCCATTGCTTTGTCCACCTTCAGTTTTAGGAGTTCTTGCAGAACCTTTCTTCTGTGAAAGGACTGGGATCGACCCCTATCAAGAGTGCTTCTGTTAATTGGATTAGGCACTTCCCCCTCCTCTTTTGTGAATACTGAGCAGAAATATTCGTTCAGTATTCCTGCTTTTTCACTGTCCCCCTCTGCCCACCCACAGTTCATTCTATTCAGCCTCACTATCCCTCCCTTTGTCTTTCTACGCTCGCTGATGTACCTATAAAAGGTTTTATCCCCCTTCTTAACTGAGTTGGCTATCTTTTCCTCAGTTTGGGCCTTTGCTATTCTGACTTCCCTCCCTGCTTCTTTCTGCCTTAACTGGTACAGCTCTCTGTCCTGCTCCTTCTGTGTTTCCTTATACTTCCGGAATGCTATCTTTTTCTTCCTGACTTTCACAGCCACCTCTCTTGAGAACCATAGTGGCTTTTTCTTTCATTTTGATTTGTTTATTTGCTTCACACAAAGGCTTGTTGCCTCTGTGATGGCAGTTTTGATAATTCCCCATTGTTGCTCCACACCTCCTTCTAGCCTGTTTGCTAGTGCTTTTCTGAGGCACTCTCCCATCTTGCCAAAGTCAGCCCTCCTAAAGTCCAGTACCCTCACTTTTGTATGGCTTGACTCTGTAGCTGAGTTTAACGTGAACCACACTGTTTGATGGTCACTTGTCCCCAGATGGCAACCTACTTCTAGATCTGAGAGCCTCTCACTGCCCCCGTTTGAGAGTTCGAGGTCTAAGATTGCTCCCTCACGAGTGGGTTCCGAAACTAGCTGTCTAATGCCTGCCACCTGTAGGGCATCAAGAATGGCCCTGCTCTTGGATGTGGCTGCAGCAAATGTGCTCCAGTTAACATGAAGATAAATATGATATCTTCAGTCAGGTCATGTCATATCCCATATATAAATATTATATAGTTAGGGTTGGTACAGCACTTCAATGTTAAATGGCATTTTTAAATGAAATAGCCCCAAAATTGGGATGTGCTGTCATGTTATCAGTGCTGCAAGATCTGAAACATTTTGTGATGAGAGCTTTTATGGTTTTTGAGATATAAAGTGGTCAAACGGTTAAAATGACATTATTTCTCATAGGATAACATGGAATTTTTGGTCGACATCTACAGACCACACCGAATGGAAGATTCCTCTGTATTTCTTATTGTAGATGGGGTGTGTGCCAAGGGAGTGCCTTTGGATGGTCTGGTGACAAATTATATACCTGCACTAATTCTTAAATTACAATGACTTTTGCAATAGCCACAAGACATGCAGGTCAATGAAACACTGTTTGAATGGTAAATAGCCATGCAATAGTTTTTTGAATGTTCGATTCCTCAGGGAATTTCAGTTCGAGATAACTACCATCTTAAATTTTTCCAGTCAGTTTAAAACAGTTTCTTGTGGTAAATAATGCTTGGAATTAGTTACATGGACATGTGGCAACTGGGGGAGTCTGTGTGTATAGTTAATGTACTGCTAAGTTCTAATTTAGGGGATAAACATATGTATTTGTGACTGTAATCATTCCGTATGTCTCTCACTTAGAAAAACACATTCAAACAGTATTTAGTGAATACAGCTAGAAGCGCATTAGGCAGAATAGGTTTCACTGTTTTTTTTGTGAAAAAAAAACATCAAAACTTACTGCGTGTTTTGAGAGGTTAGGGAAGTAGCTGCAAATCCATAGTTATTAAATCTTGGAGATAAATGGAATGGAATTTGAAGTGGTTAATGATGAGTATAAATACCTTAGTGTATTACTTGACAAGAATGTGTCATGGAAATTCCATATGACTGAGTTAAAAAACAAATCATATAACACTGTGGGTCCTATTAGAACTTCTGCAAATAAGTTTGCAAATAATTCATTAGCTACTTCAAAAACAGTGTTTAATGTTAAAATAAGCTATACATTGTACAGGAGTGAAATATGGGGATTATACTCAAACAACTTTAACATAGAGACCATTCAAAATTAATTTGTCAGAAACACACTGAACTTGCCTAGAGACTGCCCTGTCACCTTGTATTTGTTAATTCACCAAGGCTAGCTCATGGTTTGCCCTTTAATCTATATTATCCTGATTGTATGTATCACTGTATTAACCCTTGCTGTAAGTTAAATGTTTTAGCCTATGTCATGTCTCATGATTGTTGTCTGTAATTGGACACTTATGTAAACAGGAAGCGATGCTCACATACCTTTCCAGCATAACCAATAAAAATTAAAAATGAATTGAAATGGAAACTGATCTACTGTCACTTACAGCAAGGATTCAAATAAGAGCAGCTAATGAAAATGGCTAGTGATAGGCTGCCAAAAATGTGTTGGCAGGATCCTATACTGTATATAAGTTACAATGTGGTAGAAACATGAAAAATTGGTTTATGAAATTAAATGATACAGTGAAGAAATCAGATTTTGAAGATCTTTTGTCTCTAAATGCTACCACAAATATGGACCAGTTTCTAGATGAGGCAAAACTATGGGACTACAAGATATAGATATCTGGAAAGACTTTGAAAAAATTAATGACATAGATATATATGATATATGCTCTAGTATTAAACAGAAATGAGGAATGGAGGAATATTTAACATACTGTGAAAACAGTTGGCATAGATACTGTATGTTCTATGTAAACTATGATTAGATAGCCTGGAAATCATTTACTTTAGGAAAACCAAGGGGACTGGTAAAAAGAAAAATATTGAATGTATGTGCAATAATGTAAAAATGCCAGACATTCTGCATGCCATTACAGAATGTGAACTTTGGGTTGAGGAAAGAAAAAGATGGATCATACCATTACTTCCAAAGAATTATCGGAATATGGGGCTAGACATTAAGATATTCTATTAAGATTAGATCAAATAAAAGTAATATATGGTGTAGCAACATTTTTAAATGCCATTTGAATCCAGCTATTCACTCTTTTATGCATACAATGTGATAATTATTTATAAATGATTGCATTTAAATACTGCATGTACTTCTTTATAGGGCAATATATTTTATAACTTTGTTAAAGATGTACTCTTTTAGCATGAAATGTAATAAATTCGGTGTAATTTCATATGTTTACAAAAATAAAATCTTGAAATCTTGAATCTTGACCCACATTTTCAACATAGCCATTTCTTCATGGCATCTCAAGAATGCAACAACTGTCATTTTTCAAATCCTGGCCAAAATGTTTTTTCATACTTATGGTGCAAAATCACCTTTTGGGCAGGATTTGAAAATGTTCCCCACCCTCGTTCATGTGGTAGGCTCATAAGAAGGTTATGTGGGGTCATAAAAAGCCTATGTTGAACATTTGGGGTAAAAAATGTGAGAAAATGTTACGAGTCTGCATTGCAATTTCTCAATGCACCCTCGTAACTGTGGTAATTTTCAATATTTTGACCCCAAATTTTCAACATAGCTATTTTTGGACACCCCCTCATGAATGTGACAGATGTAATTTCTCAGATCCTACCCAACATGTGTTTTAACACTTGTGGTGCAAAATGACATTTCATTCGTTGTTTTATAAATGACACCTGTCATGTTCAGAAGGAGTGGTCATAAAAAGATTATGTTGAAAATTTGGGATAAAAATGTGAAAAAAACGACTATGTTATAAGGAAGCAAATTGTTCCAACATTTACTCATGACTTTATTTTATTTATTTTTTTTGCAGATTTGGGCCCTTTATGTTCAACATACCCTTTATGTTACTCCACCTTCTGAACGTGGCATTTGTAATTTTTTCAAACCTCCTCCAAATCTTGTTGCCACAGTTGCACAGCGAAATCGCCTTTTAGATGGGATTTTAAAAACTGCACCTGTCTTGATCCTAATGACAGGTCATAAAAAGATTATACAGTAGTATATAGATGGTCTTTGTTCTGTATAAGAATCAACCTCCTCAAAAACCTTGTGCACATTCTAAGCTGCTATGCGCATTCTAAGATGCTGCTGTGCACATTCCTAGCAGTTGTTCAGCACAGTTCAAAGGTCATAAAATGTTTAATTTCTCATTCACTTAGCCCCTAGCTGATTACTAACCACCCAGTGCCCAAATTTGTACCTTTTAGCTTGTAAAGATCTATACATTTAATTTTTTTCATAAATCAGCATAAAAAATGGCAATTTTTTTGTTTTCTTTTGTTTTTATTTAGGAAGGTAACACTTGTTTATTTATTTTTATTTTATATTGCAATCAGTTTACAACCTTTGAGCCAGAGGCTCATTTCCAAAGGCACCGAGTCAGGTGTGGTCGAAAGAGAAGAGAACATAATACATAAAGATGCAGGCATACATGGATTCTTCTGTATTTCCTGTGTACAAAACCATATACCATAGAAAATAAAACATGGGCAACCACACATAACTCGGCATGTGTTTTCATCTCAGGGTTGAGATGACAGCATGGACCTCTCGAGCTTTGCTCTTGAGGTCCATGTGCTGTCATCTCAATCCCTTAATGGAAACTCAGCCTTGTTGTGTATGATTGCCCATAGATTATTCTCTATGTTGGACATTTGTGGTCAAAATATGGGAGCCCATGTAAAAACAGATATTGTCTCTCAGCTGCCCTATCCTGGGTAATTATAATGTAACAATGTGTCAAAGCAGGACACCACAGAAAATTAGATAGTGCATCTGATTTGCTATATCCTGGATATATATATATAGTAAAAAATATGTATATGCAAGACCTGGTAGAACAGCAGTACTATTGGTAAACATTCAGCATTGACAAATGCTTGTTTCTCTTGCTGTTTCTTACATGCCTGATGGAGACGTTTGTTGCCTTCACTATCTGCTCTTTTAGTTTCACCCACTGCCTCTCAACCCCACTCAAATCCCACCCCCCCCACCAGGGCTTCCCTGAGGCATTCACCCATCTTTTTAAAATCGGCTTCCTGAGTTCAGGACCCTTGCCTTTATATGGTTTGATTCTGCTACAGTGCATATATCGAACTGCACTGTATGGTGATCACTGGTCCCCAGGTGGCCACTCACTGTGATGTCTATGGCACAGTTCCTGTTGGTGATTACAAGGTCCAGTACTGCCGCTTCTTGAGTGGGGTCTTTTACTAGTGTTGGGAGGTCTAAACCTCGCTTTCAGATTCTTGACAATATTGGGAATGCAAGTAATCACAGACACGTTGCATTAGAGTAATAAGTGTATTACTATCAAGGGATAAATCACAGTTGCCCTAAGCAGTTCTTACCAATATGAGCCAGGAGCCAGTGCTAAGTATTCCCTACACCTCAAGGTTTCTCTGTGTCTCTTGGGGTCTCTCTGGTCTCCGAGGTGTAAGGCTTGTGCATTACATTATATACCTATGATAATTACTATGGTTACCAAAAGATAGAAACATTTCTAGTTACAGAGATGAGCCCTATTGGCTAAATTAGAGGTGGCTCCATGGTCCAAGATAACATTATACAATTCTGTAAAGTCATTAGTTTGAGAACAAAAGAGTTCTTATACAGAGTCTTACATAACTCAGTGTAGTGGTACAAATCACCAAAAGATGGCAATGCCGTCTCACATATTATAATTACTCCAAGGACACAGGTGTCTTGGCATCTTACAAGTAAGAAATACACAGAAAATACATGGCAGAATATATGTATTAGCAAGCAAAGTGTATTACAACAATATGCATTTATATCCTGACATCTACTCTTGTACGGTAGATGCCCTTAGCCCTAAACGTTAGTATAACATATACCTAAATGCTAGCTGTCTACAGTGTACCTCTAAGGGTACCAATTAAGGTGCTGGGACCTCGTGTAACATCCCCCCCCTTGTTGCCTCCAAGGGCAACACAGGCAGATGTCTAGGGAAAGGACAGGAGCAGTGGTCATTTACAAACCCGACGCGCAAGCCTTGTAAAAGAACTTGAGCTGCTCATGGTGTTGGCGTAGTGTGTGCCATAGGCAGCATAGCATAATAATCAAAATGAAAATTAAAAATGCTTGTATAATAACAAAACCTTTAAAAGTAATCTCTAACCAGGTGTTAGTTAATGTGTTATTCATATCTCCATCATTGATCAAGGCGAGGACAGCTTCATTGGCTTTGGTCATGTTATTGCTGATGTAGATGAGGTGTGTGTCTTTACTGTCTAAAAGTGATTTCAATGTAAGTGTGAGTGGGTCTATGTGTACATTAAAGTGTGGCAAGTATTCTGACAGTGTGAGTAGATAATCAGGGTTACCATCAATAACATCTGGATCCAGAAGAGGGATGGGGGTTATAACAGTATGTCCAATAACAGTCTTCTGGTGGGGAATAAAACAAAAATTGGGGTAATCAATAGCACAGGTAACAGATACATATGTGTAAGATCTATAATTCATGACCATGCAGTACTCGCCATTGGAATTATATTGTGAGCACACAGTAGGCAGTCTCCACTTTTGCAACTGGACAGGGCAGGTGTGGGTCGTATTCGAAATCTGTGTTGATAGGTGATGAACCTCCTCACAATAGGATTGGTAGAGCTTATCCAGAGCCAGTGTTGAGTCAAAGAAGTCAGTGCCATTTGCGGTGATGTCATCATCCATAGTGAAAGTCCAATCAATGCTGTCTGGAGAGTAACCACAAACAGGTTGGATAACATCAAATACATCACATCAGCACAAGTAAATATATAGCTTTTTCACACAGTAGTCCTTGTGTGGAGCCACCCAGGCATCCAGGAAAGAATGACAAACCAAGAGAGGTGGTAGATCCAGGCATTCTCTGTAGATGTCTTCATCCAAATGCCCAATCGAGTGAACCAGTGCAAGTTTGTCGAACAAAGCTGTAGTGGGATCAAAGCATGGTAAGGAGACAGTAAAGGAAACAAGCATGGTATCTGTTATGGAACACTTCTTAGCAGCAAAACAAGGACCAGTATTAGGGTGTCTGGTCACAAACCCCAAATTCCTCACTGTGGAGAGAGGAATGGTTAAAGTCTGTTGCATACACATGCAAACACAGCTAGTGGTTTTACATCTTGGACAATACCATTTGAAGATGCGTCTATCATGTATAATGTCAAGTATTCTTCCAGATTCTAGATCACGGAAGAGGTTATTGATGGTAGTGATAATGTATGAGCCATAAGCAGAACAGAGTATCTCTCTAGCAATGTATTATCTGCTTCTTTGTTGTTCTGTTGTATGAGTGCGTTGATCTTATCTTTAGAATCAGTGAATGCCTTAGCAATGTCATGCATGTTGTGTACAGTGTATCTTTCTTCCTGACTAAGGCCATCCACACCATGCAATAATGGGGGTAGCATGTTGTTGACCAAACCAGTGGAGAATTTGGCAGAATGACTTTTGATAGCAGCAATGTCTGCTTTGCTCCAGATTGTTATAGCCGTACCAAAAAGGCCTCTGACAGTACCTGTTGCACCTGTAACAACAGAACTGTCAACTTCACTTCTGTTATGTTTATGAGCTAGATTATCAGGAGAGGGCTTCCTCCTGAAGTTGCCTCTATGTTCAGTAGAATGGACCCCGGCAATAGGGTCGGTCTTGCATATGAATCTGAAATGCAGCTAAACTATCAAGCAGTAATGTACTATAAAATGCTGATGTATTAGTATTGTGACACATACCAAACTCTTTCATATTCCAGTAAGTAAGATTAAACAAAACAGGTATATGCATAAACTGTAAGTTATTAATCAAAGAACCTGGGAGGGCAGTGGCTGTTAGACCACTATGGGGACCAGGAGTATGCTTTGGAAATTCCAAAAGCTGCTTGTCAGTGGGTGGTAATACAGAGAGGTACCTGGCTGCAGAAGCCGTGTGGTGTATAGCACAAAATTTCCGAGCTGAATCTCTGGACAAAGAATTACAGTAAGAAGGATCTATTAAGGCAGTTATGTTGTACAAACCAGAATGTCTTAATGCAGTTTGTAACAAGGACAGTGAACCATTTGGGTATAATTTAGCATTGGGCCAACCTTGGAAAGTTCCTTTGGAGAGTTTGGCCACAGGGAGAATTTGTCCTTGTGATGTGGTTTGCCACTCAATTTGAAGGGTAGATTTATCAGGAGCAACAACCGAGGCAGTGAGGTAAGCATCGGAACCTTCCTGGACAGTGATCATACTATCTGGTATATTGATGGATACTCCCTCTGGAGGAGGTGCTAGAGGATCGAGGTGTCATAGGAGGTCCGGTACCATGCCTTGGATGCAGAGCATAACTCCTGAGAGGAGGAAATAATGGAACAGGATAGCCATCTTGTCAGTGTATCTGAAAAGGAAGATCAAAGATTAATATGTTAGTACTATTCCGCCCAATGGAGTGAGGAAAAGTAATTTAAGCTCCTTTTTACAGTTTCAGCTGGTTTGCATGTAACCATTTGTCAGTCAAGTTGTTGTTGTGGAGGAGTCTAACTTGACAGACTGCCGGACTGAGCTTGTTGACAATAGGGTATGGGTCTTCCCACTTGTTGGAGAAGGAGTGGGTGGGATGTGCAAATCGAAGTACCATTACTGATCTCCAACTTGCCAATCCACTTCTTGTGCATGTCTGCCAAATTGTATTTTGGATTGTTGCTGGGCCTTGCCCATGCAGTTGGCAGCATACAAGTGTGTGTATATGAGGTCTTTCCTGAGTTTTTCCACATATTGGTACTCAGACACATGGTCTGCAGTGGGGGTGTGCTGGTCAAACAACAGGTGTTCAGGTAATCTCATCTGTCTGCCAGTCATCACCTCAAAGGGTGTGAGCTGGGTGGTGGCTGAGGGTGTCCCCCTAATTGCCATAAGGAGTAATGGTAATAGGGAATCCCAGGTTTTGGGATTGTCCTCAATGAATTTGGAAAGCATTTGCTTAATCCGTCTGTTGGATCTCTCTACTTGACCTGAGGATTGAGGGTGGTAAGGTATGTGGAACTTCTGTTGAACTCCAAGGAGTTCAAGAGATTCTTTCATCAACTCACCTGTAAAACTGGTTCCTTTGTCAGAGTCTACCTTGAGAGGTAGACCCCACCTGGAGAAAATCTGTTCCACCAGGATTTTGGCAGTAGTTTTCGCTGTACATGTCTTAGTGGGGAAAGCTTCTACCCAGTTAGAGAAAAGGTCAGTTACCACAAGAACATATTTATTACTTCTGCTAGTGTTGGTCAGAGAGCCAATGAAATCAATGTGAATGGCATGCCAAGGGCAGGGAATGTCTTTGTGGTAAGAGTTTGGCAGTTCGTTTGGTAGGGATGGGGTTGTTTTGCACACAAATGAGACAATTGTCTATGTATTGTTTAACATCTTTGGTGATACCAGGCCATCAAGTGGTGGTCTTGAGTCGTTGGAGGGTATTTTCTGCTCCCTGGTGTCCACCAGTAGGGGTATCATGCACTTGGTGCACAAATTTAGGTCTTAAATGTCTAGGGACTACCCACAACTTAGTGGTGGAGTCATCTGGTTGGAACTAAATGAGCTTGTCATCTGGTGACAAGCGCAACTTACCTTCATGCCTCCAATAGGGGTTGTGTGTGGGAAGTTTCTTTTCAGTACCTTTGTCAAGGAATCTGAACACCTCTTTGAGTTCAGTGTCAAGCTGCTGGGTTGCGGAGAGGTCCAAGGGGGAAAAAGTTCAGGTTTCTTCCTGAGTGCTGCAATATGTACAGCTGCATTAGCCTCTGGATGGTCCATCATCCAGACTTCCTCCCTCAGGCCCCTTCCTTAGCAAGGGTGTCTGCTGTGTCATTGAAGGCATGATAGGGGTCATGGAGAGAGTGGGCTTTAACTTTGTGTACATAGAGTTTGTGTGCAAATTTTTGTGCCAATGAATGTATGTATATTACCAAGTCCTTGTACTTCACTGGGCTGCCATCAGAGGAGAGGAAGGAGTTATTCTGCTAGAAGGGAAGAAATTCTGTAAGGGAACAACAAACCCAGTTAGAGTCTGTAAAGATGATGGTATCCTCGGTTCCATGCTGGATGAACTAGAGGGCACAGGCCACTGCTGCCATCTCTGCATATTGTGATGATGCTACACTACAGCGCTTAGATATTTTGACAGTGTCCCCATAAGGGTAAATCACTAAAATGCCCATCCTTGCAATTTGTTCTCCCTGACAGTAGGATGCTGAACCATCAGTAAAGACAAAGAAGTGTTATCAATTATTTAGGAATGGCAGGGAGGAAAGGACCTGGATTGGGAAGATCAGGTGATTGTAGTGTACAGTCATGGGGTTCTCCCTGGAAAGGAGGTCATGAGCTAACATAGATGGAACTTTAGTTGGTTGTACCTGTATGTCTCTGTTCTGGAGAAGAAGTGACCAGTGCATCAGTCTGGTGTTAGAGACTGACCCATCCTTCACCCTATCCGAGAGCAGAAAGGTGGTTGGGGTGTGGTTAGTGTTAATGATCAGCGGTGAGTACCCAATGATATACAGAAAGTGCTTGACAGCCCAGTAGGTGGCCAGAAGGTTCCTTTCACAAAGGCCATACTTCTGTTACACTGAGGTCAAGAGCTGTGAGGCATATGCAATGGGTCTTAAGGTGCCATGCACCTTCTGGGCCAGCACTGCTGACATGGCAATGTCAGAGGTGGCACACTCCAGATTAAATGGTAGTGCTGGATTGGGGTTGACCAGTGCTGGGGCAGAGGCCAAGGCCTGCTTCAGTGAGGTCACAGCCTGGTGTGTGTATAGGGCCCCAAGTCCATGGTACATCCTTTTTGAGTAATTCATTCAGAGGAGCAGCTTTCTGAGCAAAATCACAAATAAAATCTCTTGAATAGTTTACCATTCCTAGAAACCTTCGAAGAGTTGCCACACTGGTAGGTAATGGCAAGTCTTGCAATCCCTGTACCTTCTTCCAGGTAGGGCTTCGACCTTGGTCAGTTATCTTCAGACCCAGAAAGAGTACTTCTTTCTGACACAGCTGTGCTTTTGCTGGATTACATTTTAGGCCTGCTTTCTGAATGAGAGTCAATAGTTCGTCCAAGAGATCCAAATGTTGTTCCTATGTGGCTGTTGCCAGCAGCAGGTCATCCACATATTGTAAGAGACATTGGGGAGTAGAGAAAGTCTCAAGGGCGTCCATCATATGGAGATGGAACAAGGATGGACTGTTATGGAATCCTCGTGGCAAGCAAGTCCACGTGTACTGTCTTCCTTCAAAGGTGAAGGCAAACTTATATTGACTCTTAAGAGCCAATGGCAATGACCAAAAACCATTGGAGATGTCCAGGGCACTGAACCATTTCAAGTCAGGGGTCAGAAGTCATAGCACATCTGGTGCTGATGCCACAGTTGGGGAACAACTGGGGGTGACCTGATTCAGTTTCCTGAAGTCAATAGTAAGTCTCCAGGCACCTGTGGGTTTCTTCATGGGCCATACTGGGGAGTTGGCAGTGGAAACACAAGTTCTGATTACTCCTTGCTTGAGGAGTGACTTGATCATTTCTCTGAGGGAAGACAAGGCCTCAGTTGGGAAAGGATATTGCCTTTGCCTCTCATGTGCTGGGTCTGGCACTTCAATGACAGTGTGCATTCTACCACAGTCATGCTTGTTGACTGCAAATGCTTCCAAATGTCATTGCAAAATAGGTAGAAGCTTCGGGAAAAGTTCATGATTCTTGAACAAATCTATGACATCATACTCTTTGTCATTGGCAGATATTGTTGCCACAATGTGTGAATCAGGAATCAGAATGGTATGATATTGACCCTGAATCTGTATCAGTAGCATGTTAGCTAGGTCCACCACACAGCTGTGCGGTGCAAGGAAGTCAATCCCTATAATACTAGGGTGATCATGCAGTACCATTAGTTGGAAAGTGTGTGAGGCCTTTAAATGGCCTAGCTCCACTGGTAAGGGTAGAGAACAGTATGCAAGGAGCCTAGTACCGTCAACTCCTGACATGTTGGTCCTCCGTCCGGTGGACCAAGGGGATGTGTCCGGGTGTTCTTCAGGTAGCATAGATACAGCTGAACCTGTATCTAACAAAACTACTAGTAGGTGGCACTCGACCTTGGCCTCAGTGCAGGGCCTTCCGTTTGTATCCAAGACTAGCTTGTTTACAATCTGGACTGGGGCCTGTAATTGTCAATCTGTACTGCCGGAAGCATGCAGAGGTTGGGCCTGGCTCACGTGAATCACTTCACCATGTTGCACTGATGCTATATAGGGAGGAGCTTCTGGGTTCAGACTTGTATGGGCCTGAGGGCCTGCATCGCCAGTGTCCCCATGGGTGGTTGGGGCCTGGGCCGCCGGTTGTACTGCCGCAAGGGCCTGTGCGGGAACAGCATCCGCCACAGAGTGCACTTGTCCCAGGAGCTCTTGAAATTTCTGATTCTCTTCAGCTATCTCCCTATATGAAGGACCTGTTCTCTGTTGTTGTGGTTTACCTCTACCCTTATGCTTCCTGTTCTTATGCCAATTCTGGTTCCCACCCCACTGCTGTTGTTGTTGATGGGCCTGTTGGGGGTGTTGATTATCAGCTGGAGGGGCTGGCTGATGTCGGGCCTGTTGGCATTGAGCCTGCCCTTCCACTGTGTAGTGTGTCGTGGCCTCCGGGATGGATTCCACGGCAGCTACCTTTTTGGAATTGGAGCCCAGATCATGGATATAGAGTTGATACACTCTCTCAGTTTTCTGAAGGATGTCGGCAAACCTATCCATATTAGGGTAAGTGGTTGGCTCTACCTTTTCTCTTACTGCTGGAATCATGTTCCTAAGGAACAGGGTCTTATATTTAATAAGATCTTCATCCACAGCTTCTTGTGCAAGGTGCTTTCCTGCTTGGAAGGCCATCCAAAGTCTGTGGTGGTAAGTCGCTGGACTTTCTTTTGCATTCTGCTTCACAGGGTATGCAAGCATCACTCCTACTACACCTTGGCTGTGAGCAGAAATGATCTCAGCTGCAACCTCGTCAAAGGTAGCATTCCCATCCTGGTGAACAGCATCAGGGAGTTTGGCCCACAAACCAGGACTGATGGTCTGGCATAGTATTTGGACCTGATATTCTGCAGCGAGGCTAAGCATCTCGCATTTAGAACGCACCTTCTCCAAGTGACAGCTGAGGTTATTGGACGGATTCATCTGACCAATGCTGTCAGCAATTTGCTGAACAGAGTAGGCCATTTGTAGGGGATAAGTGGGTTGATCAGGCAAAGGTAGATTGTCTCGAGCACCGTCCAGGGCAGCACGAGCTGCAGCTTCAGCTGCAGTGTGGACAGTCCCTTCCTGAGTGCCAGCCTCCTGCAGAAGCTTCCTAATCTGGGTTTTAATAGCCCGTTTACTTCTCTCAGGAAGAGGTATATTGCCTATTGCAGTTTCAATCATAGTTTCTATCTCCTGCCTGTCTTCCACAATATTAACGACTACCGGAGGTGCCATCGGGACCAGGCTTGGGCCTGCTCCCCCCCCCATCATGGGGGCTGCCATGTTGGCATCTCCCATGATGAGCGTCACGACATTGCCGACGTGTGACATGGGGAGTTGGGGGCAGGGACCCGCCATGCTGTGGATGGCTGGGTGTGGTCTCTGGGCCATAGTAGGGGCATGACTGGGCATTGTATTGTGAAATGTCATCATCAGATAACTCCCCTTCTGATGACGAATGAAAGGCAGGGGCTTCGCCTCCCATTGCCTTAACATGTCCAGTCAGAACCTCTCGCTGATGGTGCAGTGTCACCATTTAAGTTCTACATTCATCGTGACTCACACTTGCAGCATCCATATCAACCTCATCTTGCTTTTGCTTTTGCAACACTTTATACGCGGTGCTCAATTCGCGATTGTACCTGTAAACCACTTCTAAATCATTACGTACCTGGTTTATCTTGTCCTGCAGCTCACCCATTTCGTCACTCAACTGAGCATTCACAGCACTCAGCAAATCATTCATTTGCACTGCCTGACTCTTATCCTGTCTCAACCTTTCACACTCCTGCTTCAACATACATATTCCTGCTCTCCAGCTTGAGCTGAATGATGCAATAGTGAATCCTTTTCATTTCGCATAGTTTGGAGTTCAGAGTCCAAGTTCTGCTGCAATCTAATACATTCTGTTCCCTGCAAATCCATCTGTTCCTTAAGAGATGAAATCTGCAGATCAAGGGTTCGAAACCTCGCTTCGGAGGCTTCCAAAGCAGCGTACAGAGCCACGACCATCAACCCTTTAGCATGACACTTATTGGTTGATTGACTCATCTCTGTATACTGGATTGAAATCTCCAATATAGGGTTGTCGGATTGACTTGCGTCCCGTGTGAAGTCAGCCTATCCTCCATGGGAGGCAAGGAAGTTCGAGACATCGAGTCTCAGTTCTGTGCAGATATCTGATACTGTGGCCATTATGTGGGAGGAAACGAAAATTTAAACTGTGAAAAAGGCACCGTGCTGCGTATCGATCCACAGCATGAGTACTTTATACACAGCCGGGTTACTGTATTAGTTGCAGACTTGCAATTCAAAACTGCTATGGAGTGGGTCGAGACGGCATCGACCACACCTGAAAAGTCAGCCAGACTTTGCAAGTTACTACAAACTGGTTTTAAAACGGGAGAGGTGATACGGGAATGTACACCTACTGTCCCCATGGGAAAGGGAAAAGTTTCAGCAACAAGTGAAAACTTACAAACACCAAATATCGCCACACGGTTGCTAATTTGTTGGGAGGTCTAAACCTCGCTTTCAGATTCTTGACGATATTGAGAATGCAAGTAATCACAGACACGTTGCATTAGAGTAATAAACAAGTTTATTACTACCAAGGGATAAATCATAGTTGCCCTAAGCAGTTCTTACCAATACGAACCAGGAGCCAGTGCTAAGTGTTCCCTACACCTCGAGGATTCTCTGTGTCTCTTGGGGTCTCTCGGGTCTCCAAGGTGTAAGGCTTGTGCATTACATTATATACCTATGATAATTACTATGGTTACCAAAAGATAGAAACATTTCTACTTACAGAGATGAGCCCTATTGGCTAAATTAGAGGTGGCTCCACGGTCCAAGATAACATTATACAATTCTGTAAAGTCATCAGTTTGAGAACAAAAGAGTTCTTATACAGAGTCTTACATAACTCAGTTTAGTAGTACAAATCACCAAAAGATGGCAATGCCGTCTCACATATTATAATTACTCCAAGGACACAGGTGTCTTGGCATCTTACAAGTAAGAAACATACAGAAAATACATGGCAGAATATATGTATTAGCAAGCAAAGTGTATTACAACAATATGCATTTATATCCTGACATCTACTCTTGTACGGTAGATGCCCTTAGCCCTAAATGTTAGTATAATATATCCTAAATGCTAGCTGTCTATGGTGTACCTCTGAGGGTACCAGTTAGGATGCTGGGACCTAGTATAATACTAGTTGCCTGAGGAAAGCCCCCCTGCAGGGAGTCCAGGATGTCCCTGCTCCTTGCTGAAGCTGCAGCTGGGATGCTCCAATCTACATCGGCAGATTGAAATCCTCTACCAGCAGCACATCTCCCTTATTTGCCATCTTTTGGATGGCTTCCACCCAAACCTTGTCCAACACCCCCCCTCGTGCTGGAGGTCCTTAGAGAACTCCATTGCAAATTGCGGCTCCCTTCCCCATTTCTAGGGTGACCCACAGTACCTCCACCCCTCCCTGTGTTCCCTGTGTATCTGTTGTCTTTATTCTATCCCTCACATAAAGAGCCACTCCTCCCCTTTCTTCTTCATCCTATCTTTCCTGAACACAGTATAGCCTGGAATGACTATATCCCAGTCATGGTTTTTCATTGCACCATGACTCGTTAATAGCAACAATGTCCAAGTCAGCCTCTGCCATAATGGCCTCTAGGTCCAGGATTTTTATTTCCCAGACTTCAAGCATTTGCACCCATGGCCCTCCTGACTCTGCCATCACTCTGCTTATCAGCCTTCCCTTCTCTCCCTTGCCTACTCTCCTTTTCCCCACAATGTTCATTCCCATCCCTCTTCATCTCTACCCCTTTGTTCCTCTTGTTATGTACTCTTTGGGGGATTTCCAACCCTAAGGGTGCTCTCTGCTGACTACTTCATCTTGGGGGGGGAAGTTTATGACTCCCTGCTTCCCTCTGCCAACCCCCTTGAATAGTTTAAATGTTCACCAATGTAGCATTTAAACCACTCACTGGGGACTTGGATTCTCCTCCCAGATGGATACAGGTCATCTGTTCTGTACAGGCCTTTATCCCTCTGGGTGGGACCCCAATCTCCAATGAAGCAAAACCCCTCCCCTCTGCACCACTTCTTTAACCATTGGTTGAAGCTCCTGGTATGGAGTACCCCATCCTCCCCCTGTCGTAGACAGGCTGCACCTCAGAAAAGGCCACTGGAAGTGCTACCTGCCTAGGACCCATCTCCAACTCCCTGAACTCCTCCTGCATTATCCTAGCCTCATCCATAGAAACATAGAAGTTGATGGCAGATAAGGACCACGAGGCCCATCCAGTCTGCTCATTTCTTTTTCTACCTTATGAATGTGCCATAGGCCTTTGCTCGGTCAATGGCCTATCTATTCATACTGATCTGTATTGCTCTCTTATGCCTATCCCATGACTGTTTGAAGCCCTGCACTGTATTCATATCTACCACTTCCTGAGATAGGCCATTCCATGCATCCACCACCCTTTCTGTGAAAAAGAGCTTCCTCACATTACCCCTTAATCGGCCTCCCTCTAATCTCATGCTATGTCCTCCTGTCTTGCTATTTTTCTTATACTGAAATATGTTAGACTCTTTCACCTTATTAATGCCCTTAAGGTGTTTGAATGTTTCAATCATATCACCTCTCTCTCTCCTTTGCTCTAGGTTATATATATTGAGTCCAGTTAATCTGTCCTCATATGTTTTCTGATGCAGTCCCTGCACCACTTTGGTTGCCCTTCTCTGGACTGCCTCAATTTGGTTAATATCCTTGTGAAGATGTGGCCTACAGTACTGCATGAAGTACTCCAGATCGGGCCTAACCAGGATCTTGTAAAGAGGGATTATTACCTCCCTCTTCCTACTTGTGATACTCCTACTAACACACCCCAACATCCCTCTAGGCTTACATACTATTTTAGAGGTCTGCTTGTCTGATTTTAGGTCACCGGTGATGATGACGCCCAAGTCTCTTTCTTCCCTTGTGACTGCCAGCATCTCCCCTCCCAGCCTATAGGTGGCTCCAGGGTTTCTCTTCCCTATGTGCATGATCTTGCACTTCTTTGCATTAAACCCCAGTTGTCACTCTTTCAACCATTTTGCTAGTTTATCCAGATCTCTTCTCATTCTGCCCGCACCATCTGGATCATCTACTCTGTTGCAGATCTTGGTGTCATCTGCAAACAGACAAACCTACCCTCCAGTCCATCTGCAATGTCACTGATGAAGGTATTGAAGAGGACTGGCCCCAGGACTGATCCCTGAGATATCGCGCTTGTGACTTGCATCTCTTCTGACTGTATACCATTTACACCACTCTCTGTTTTCTGCCCGTCAACCAGTTTGCCACCCAGTTGACCAACGTCTGACCCACCACGAGTCTACCCAGCTTATTAATCAATCTTCTATATGGAACAGTATCGAAAGCTTTGCTGAAGTCAAGGTAGGCAACATTAGCTGCTCCCCCTTGGTCCACCACTCTGGTTACCCAGTCAAAGAAATTTATGACATTAGTTTGACAGGACCTTCCTATTGTAAACCCATGCTGTCTTTGATCCTGTGCTCCTATAGATTCCAGGTGTTGCACTTTCCTTTCCTTAAGGACTGTCTCCATAATCTTGCCCACTACTGAGGTAAGACTGACTGGTCTATAGTTCCCTGATTTCTTCCTGCTACCACTCTTGTGGAGTAGGATCACATGAGCCCTTCTCCAGTCTTCTGGGACCTCTCCCTTGTTCAGAAACTCACTAAACAGTTCTGATAATGGCTCTGCTAGTTTCACCCTTAACTCCTTTAGTACCCTGCAATGCATGCCATCAGGTCCCATTACCTTGTCCACCCTGAGCTTATTAGCTCTTGAAGAACCCTTTCTTTTGTGAAGGGACTAGTGCACACCTCCCTCCCCCCTGTGTCCATGGTGCAGAGCTGTGGGCCCTGCCCTACCTTCTCTTCAGTAAATACTGAGCAGAAGTATCTATGTAGGATAGATGCTTTTACATTGTCCTCCTCCTCACACGCCCCCTTATTCCCTTTGATCCTAACAATACCCTCTCTGGACTTTCTCCTTTCACTAATGTATCTGTAGAAAGTCTGGTCACCTTCTTTTACTGTTCATGCTAGTGTTTCCTCGGTTTGGGCCTTTGCCTGCCTTACTGCCTTCCCTGCTTCCCTTAGGGAAGTTTGGTGTGCCTCACTATCTTCATCCTGCTGCGTTCCCTTATATTTACTGAAGGACAGCCTTTTGGCTCTGACCTTTTCTGCTACTGTGTTTGAGAACCAAAGTGGTTTCCTTCTTCTTTTGCACTTCCTTTTCTCACTAACACAATGGGATGTTGCTTCAAGTATTGCATCTTTAATCCTTGCCCACTTTGCCTGTACCCCCTCACCTGTATTTCTTTTTGCCAGGACTAGCTTAACTCTGTTGGCCATCTTATCAAAGTCAGCTACTCTGAAGTCCCATATTTTGCCTTGGAATGGGAGGATTTTGTTCTAGTGACCAAATTGAACCATACCATGTGATGGTCACTGGCCCCCAGGTGACCTTCTACCTGGAGATCTGTGATCCTTTCCCTGTTAGCCAGTACTAGATCTAGGATAGCTGTGTCTCTTGTGGGTTGTTGTACCAGTTGTTTGAGGCCCTCCCCACTGCAGAGAATCCACCACGTGTCTAGTTCTGGCAGATGTCCCTGCTGGTATTGACCAATCTGTATCTGGCATATTGAAGTCTCCCATTATCAGGACCTCCCCTTTAGCTGTCATGTTTTGTATATCTTCTAACAGTAATGGATCTATGTCCTCCCCCTGGTCTGGAGGCCTGTAGACAACGCCAGTTCGTATGGCTGTCCTATTTTCTGTTTCCAGGGTGACCCACATTTCTTCTGGCTCCTTATGTGTATTCTGAATTTCTGTAGCTTTGATATTTTCATTGACATAAAGGGCCGCTCCACCCTCCCTTTTTGCACCTCTGTCTCTTCTGAACAATATATATAGTAGCCAGGTACTGAAGTCTCCCAAGTGTGGTTACTGATAAACCATGTCTCGCTAATAGCTGCTATATCCAGTTTAGTCTCTGTCAATATTGCCTGCAGGTCTGGGATCTTGTTTCCCAGACTGCAAGCATTTGTGTACATGATTTTCTATTGGTCAGATTTTGGTGTGTTAGTTGTTGGGTGAGGTCCAACGTTTCCCCTGTGCATCGTAAGGGGAGCCAGACCTTTTTCTTTACCTGGTGATGCAAATGAACTACAAACATGCTGAACTCCTGTTTGATCACTAGCTGAGGGGGGAGGGGTGTTCTTCCCATTCGATGTTTCAAGTGCTGCACCCCTCTCCCCATTTGCTAGTTCAAATATTCTGCTAAGACATCAAACCTCTGCCCCAATGCACTGACTCCCTCCTCAGTCAGATGCAGTCCATCAAATTTAAAGAACTTTCACTCCCAAAACTGTTGCCAGTCCCCTACAAATGTGTGTCTTTTTTCCTGGCACCAGCCCTTGAGTCACATGTTTAGCTCCCCTATCTCCCTTTCTCTGACCTTCCTTCCATCCATCTGTCCCCCTCTCCCAGACTGGCAGGATCTCAGAGAAGGAGATGCTGGATGAAATGGATGATAGTTTGTCACCCAGCCTGGTTTGGTGTACCTTGGTCTCCACAACTGACTGGGTGGCGAGATCATTAGTCCCTATGTGTACCAGGATATCAATGTTTTCTCCTGCTTCCTGAACAATTTTAGCAATGCAGTCAGTGTCTCTCCATGCTGATGTACCTGGGAGACATCTGACCATAACCCCTGGCTGGAGATACGTATCAACTCCCTGAATCATGGAGTCTCCTATGATCAGAAGTTTTTTGGATTTCCTTTTTGCTTTTTTTGTTTTGGTTCTTTTTTGGGTGCATTGTGTTGTGCTAGCTCATGTGCTGCAGTGTCCTGCTTTGCAGTGTCCTCTGCCTCTTTGTTTTATTTCGGAGATAGAGGCAGATACCTATTTGTAGTTTTTATATGGTTTGTGGAGGTGATATGTTGGAGAGCACCAAGTGATGGGACATTTGATTTGCCCCTTCTAACCACCTGCCAACCTCCCAGACCAGCTACCCTCTGTGGTCAGGGTGCTTCTGTTGGATGTTGGGGAAATGGCGGGTGGTTTTTATAATATATTTCTTCTTTCCTCCCGGGGTGGACAGTGACATCCAGGTCTTCCTCCCATCCTGCTGTCATAGTAATCCTCTGGCTGTTGTGCCAGGAAGACATCTAACCTCCCTCTCCACCTCCCTTCCTGTCCCGAAATCTATCCCACCCATGATGGAGTTCCTCACCAGGAGTTGCATCCTCCTTCTCCACTGGGGTCTTCTGCCCCCTTCCTTAGGGTCTCCACTACGGAGGGCTCCAAAATCCTCCCTGGCAACTGCTGCAGGTGCCTCCATGGGACAGTCGCACCCTGCCAGAACAGTGTAGGAATTGTGTAGTGGTACCATCTGGAAAATGTGCCTCTGACCTACCACCCTCACACTTCCTGAGCCCACCATAGTCCATCCGCCCCTCCTCCTTGGCAACCTTTGAGGCAGCAATGGCAGACTTGGTGGTTCCTGGGTGGGGGAGGAGCCCCCTGAATCCTGGCCAACTCAGCCCAGAGATGAGGAACCATCCCCCTCTGCTCAGAGAGGTGCACACAGATGGGGCACCACAATAGTCTCCAGAAGCTCTCCCTGAAAACTGCTGCCCCACAGCTACTGCACTGCACCACTCCCAGCATCTTACTAATTTGTTTACCCTGCTTTGTACTCTACAAATAATTGGGCCCTTATATCCTGCTAGAGCAGGGGTTCTCAAATGGTGAGGCCAGCCTCCTTGGGGAGGCCCCAGCCTGTTCCAGGGGAGGCTCAAGCAAGTCTTGGAAAAAGTATTATATGTTACTTTTGAACTTTATAGATTTTGTGTGAAGGATAAGGCAAACTGAAAGAGGATAATAGTAGGTGAATTTATGTATTTATTCACAAGTCTGTGACCAGGGAAGGTACTGTACACTGAGCCATGGCTTATATCAGGTGTACCCAGGGAAGGGTAGTGAGAGAATACAGTTCAGAATGTAACTGCAAAACACTCAAGCAACACAGAATGAATAAAAGTACAAACAAATTAGCAATAAACTAACAATGTAAGGAACAACTGATTAGACTGGCAGCAGAACTGTCCACATACAAGAGTTAACCTACAGGTACTAGGAATAAGAGCAGGAGGGAGCAAAATGATCCATGAGAAGTTGCTTAAGAGAAGGGGGAGAGGCAGAGGTAATCAGGAAGGTTATTCCAGTTAGAGGGCAAACAGAAAGCAATCTGATCCATTGAGGTATGGCAGTAAGGGGTAACAATGGTTCGAGAGTCAAAATATTGGAGTAAGTAGGTTGTCCTGTTGGGAGGGGGGTTACAATAAGCTTAACATGAGAGACAGCTATGCAAAGAGGTTTCAATTTATTCCTGATGTACCTGTGAAAAGTAGGCTATTTTTCTATGGGGAGACCCAAAAATATTTCAGTATTTTGGGGGAGGCTCAAGATCTTTTCCATGGCTTAGGGGAGGCTCACTATGACAAAGTTTGAGAACTGTTGTGCTAGAGTGTACTCAGCTAGTACTACCTTGTAGATTAATGGTCCTGCCTTTATTCCCTTTGACTTTACTTTCTGTGGCACCAGCACTGATACCTGCCCTAATCTAGCCCAGCTAGCAGTACCATGTCGATTAGTGTTCCTTCCTTTATTCCCTTCTCCTTTCTTTACTGTGGCATCTGCACTTATACCTCCCCTAGCCTAGTGTCCTGAATTGGATAGTTTTCTAGCTGGCTTCTCTCTTGCCCCCTAATAAATTTTGTTCTCTCTCTCGATAAAAAATGTTTTGTACCCCTACCCTAGTTAGGGTGTGTCACCCACTCCCATTTCTAGTTCTCCCCTTCCTTCCAACTCTACCTTGCAGACCCCCTTGTTTCCTCTTCCTTTCCTGGCTGCCTGCCAGTGCTGGACCCTATTCCCCTGATTTACCTACTTTTGCAGTGCGGCTTGGAGTAACCTGCTGCCCTGTTGAGCTGACTCCGATGGGCAGACTCCCCTGTGCTGTCCTTCTCTGGGGTCCTTAGCATGTGGGATCACTTGGTGGCCTAGTCCCCAAGAGTGTAACTGGATTGGCTACCCAGAAAGGAGGGGGGGCATAGCCTACTTCTGATTGGCTCTGCTTATGAGCCTACTCAAGTTCCCTAGCTCTGGTGCTCTTCAACTGCCCTGTTGATCCGAGACACCATTCAGTGCAGGAAAATGCAGTGCTGTGCTAGGGGAGGCTCCCATCCTCTTTCCTACCCACCTCCTCAATTCTTTCTCTGCTGACTGCCATTAGGGGTTCTTTATGCCCCTTCCCTGCTTGCTGGATTCAAGGCAGTGGTATGGATTGGCTGCCTAGCGAAGAGGGGGATGCAGTCATCTTCTGACTGGCTCCACTTCGGAGCCTCCTTGAGCTCTATAGCTCTTGTGCTGTTCAGCCGCCCCAGTGATCTGGAATGCTGTCTGGTGCAGAAAAATGCAGTGCTGGGCTAGGAGAGGCTCCAATCCTCCCTAACTGCCCACCCAGGACCTTTAGGCTGATCCATTCTGCCCTATTTTCCCTGCCTATTAAGACACCTCTGATCCTATTTGTCTGCTAGTGTCCATCCCTCCTCTCTTTCCTCTACTTATGCTTGTGTGCCTAGCCTATGCATGCTTGAAGCTCCCCACTGTCTTCACCCCAACACTTCTTCTGGTAGGCTGTTCCAGGCATCCACTTCCCTTTCTGTGAAGAAATATTTTCTGTACATACTGTACCTCTTAAACTCTCTCCTATCTTCACTGAATGCTCCCAATTTCTGTCATGCTTCCTCCTCTGAAAGAGGCTCTCCACCAGCACACTGTTTACCCCCATGAGGCACTCAAAAGTCTCAATCATTTCCCCTCCTGCTTTCCTCTCCTCCAGGGATTAAATATTAGGATCTCACAGTCTTTCCTCATATGACTTCAATGCAACACCCACACCATTTTGGTATCCCTTCTGTGGACCACTTACACCCTGTCAATGTCCTTGTAGAGGTAGGCCTCCAGAACTAGACACAGTACTCTTGGTGGGGTCTCACTAGTGAGCATTTCAGTCAGTGGCAACACCACTTACCTCCTTCTGCTAAAAATCCATCCCCCTATGTAACCCAGCATCTTACTAGCCTTTCCAGGTGCCTTATTACAGTGTCCTGGTACCTTGATATCTTCAGATATAATTACTCAGAGGTCCCTTTCTTGCTTGGTGACTGTATGTACCCCCTCCCCATCATACATAGCTCCTGGGTTTCCCTGCCCCAGGTGCATGACTTTACACTTTTTGGCACCAAAACTCAGCTGCCACACCCTAGCCTACTTCTCTAGTTACCCTAGATCCCTTTGCATTCTCTCCACCCCTTCCTGAGTGTCTACTCTGTTGCACATTTTAGCAACATCTGCAGAGAGACACACCTTCCCCCAGCTCCTCAGCAGTGTCACATATGAAGACATTGAAATGGTCCAGTCTCACTACTGATCCCTGCAGCACCATGCTGGTCACTTTCTGCTCCTGAGTGTCTGCTGTTTACCACCACCCTCTGCCTCCTATCCTCCAATTAGTCTGATACACAGCTTACCACCTTCTCCTCAATCACAGGCTGCTTAGTTTCTTTACTAGCCTCCTATGCAGTACAGTGTCAAGACCTTACTGCAGTCTAGATAGGTCACATCCACTGCCCTCCCCTGATCCCCCACCTTAGTCACCCAGTGAAAGTAATCTTTGAGATTTTTTGGCATGACCTCCACCTCTTGAAACCATGCTGCTGGGTTGGGTTGTCCTGCAGTCCATCTGCCCTGAAGTACTCCATTAGCCTCTCCTTCAGCAGGGTCTCTATTAATTTCTCCACCACTGGTGTGAGACTGACTGGCCTCTAATTGCTAGTGTCCTCCCTGATGCAACTTTTGTGCAGATGGACAACGCTGCCCCTTCTCCAGTCCTCTGGAGCTACCCCCATCTCCAATGAGGCACTGAATAGTGTTGCCAGAGGGGTGGCTCACTCTGTACTCTGTTCTTTTAGAATCCTTGGGTTAATCTTGCTCAAATAGTGCATTTGTGGATCCTACCACTATCTGTCAGATAGTGCTGGTATCCAACCTAGGATCCTACCAGAAATCCTACAAAAGACAGGTAGTATCCAGGGTCAGATAGCGATGGATCCTAGTTAGGATCCAAGAATTCTAGGTCAGATAGTTACGATCCAGGGTCAGATAGTGATGGATCCTAGGTCAGATCCATGGATCCTAGGTCAGATAGGATTGGAGCTGGATCTGCTGCTAGGATCCACAGACTCCACAACATTTGTTGCTAGGATCCACAACATTTGCAGGACCCATGCACTGGATCCTAGAGGGTCGGATCCATGGTCAGATAGCACTGCTATCCTACCACAGCAACTATCTGGCCAAATGGGAGGTATCTGTTGGTATCATAGTTTCTAGGATACTATCTGAACAATACTACTTTGGGTAAATCCTATCCAGTCCCATTGCCTTGTTTTCCTTTAGGGCTTCCAATCCCATTTGAACTCTCTTCTCTGAAAATGAACTTGTGTCCACTCCCCCCCCCCGGTGCCTGCTGATATATGTCAGTCTGTCACCCCCTACTGTAAAGATCAAGAAGAAGTACTCATTTGATTGATAAAATTTTATTTTTATACAGGATATACTGTTATGATTTTACTCCTGTTTTCAACAATGTCCTGTTTATGATATGCAATAAAAAAATATATTCACTGTAAACTACATACCAATACAAACATCAAATACATAACTATAAAAAAGTGCATTGTGACATTAAGTACAATACTTACATACATACATACATACATGGTCTGTTTCTAAAAACAAGTGCATTTTGGATACAAAAAGGTTTTTCAATTTTGTTTTTAAATGTTACTATTGATTGTATAGATCATTTAAAATGTTAGCTTTTTCCTGATCATCTTCCACACAGTCCTCAGACTCACCTGATTTTTACTATTCCACCCTTGCCCTTCTGTTTTCACTTACGTACCTGAATAAAGTCATATCTCTTTTTTGACCTCCTTGACAATCCTCTCCTTTGTTTGTGTTGTACCTGCTCTCATCCTCATTCATGCTTCCCTTTTTTTCCAGATATACCTCCCTGTCCACTTCTGTCTGGGTCTCCTTGTACTTTTTAAAAGCTGATCTTTTCTCTTTTACACCTTAGCCACCTCCTTTGAGAACTGTAGTGGTTTCTTCCTCTTACCCATACTTACTTCCTTCAGACAGCATTCCATTGCCTATGGTTCTGCACAGCAACTCTCAGGAGATAATGGCTGTTCTGCATGGCTTGAAAGCTTTTGCCACCTTCCTTCTGCAGCACCAGCTGCTGATCACAGTCAATATTTCGGTGATGTACTATATCAACTGACAAGGTAGAAGCCAGTCATATCATCTCTGCAGAGAGGCGATGAGATTTAGGCATTGGGTGGTGGAACGCCACATATTTCTGTCAGCAGTAGTCCCACTTAGGACTCTGAACACCCTAGCAGATTGCCTTAGTTGGTCCCATTAGCTCTGCCACAAGTGGGAACTCTCAAACTCCATTGTGGACAACTTATTTGAAAAATGAAGTTGACCAGAAATAGAGCTGTTTGTGTCTCCATGCTATGCAAAACTGCCACATTTCTGCTCGCTAGCTCCAGGGCTTGGAAATTTCTGGTGAGATGCATTGCATTGGGAGGGGACTGGAGTAGAACAGCAAAACCGACTGGAGTAGAACAGCAAAACAGACCATGGAGGTCACATCATGAAAAGCCATGTATGCCAATGCCAGGAGCCTTATCAACAAGATGGAGGATCTGGAGGCTGCCATGGTGCAGTCAGACCTGGACATTGTGGCCATCACAGAGACCTGGTGTAATGATAACCATAGCTGGGAGATGGCCATACCTGGCTACAACATATTCAGAAGTGACAGGGCAGACAGGAAGGGAGGAGGAGTGGCACGTTATGTGAAATATGGCATAAAGGCCACAGAGATCCAGGAGAAACAAAATGGGGGGAGGGAGGGAGAGATACTGCGGGTTAAGCTGGAAAGGAAAACAGGGTCAGCCATCTGCACTGGAGTGGTCTACAGACTGCCAGCCCAGGAGGAAGAGACAGATAGGAAATTATCATTAGCCATCTAAAGGATAGTGGATAAGGGGAAGGTGGTGCTAGTTGGAGATGTCAATATTCCAGACGTGGACTGGAGCCTCTCAGCAGCACTATCAACTAGGAGCAGATTTATCCAGGACTCCCTTCAGGGTGCCTTCCTTAAGCAACTGGTCATGGAACCAACTCAGCCGAAGGCAATACTGCACCTTGTGCTCACAAACAGGGACAGTGTGATAGGGGTAACAGTGAGGGAGCATCTGGGGAACAGTGACTACCGATCGCTGTGGTTTAAAATCACAGAAGGAGCAGAACTAAACCACACAAAAACATGTATCCTGGATTTTAGGAGGAAAGATTTTGGGAAAATGGGGACATGCTTGAAAGAGGCACTAATAAAAATGGGGAGGGAATTGGGAGTGGAGGAACAGTGGGCAATATTTAAAACAGGGATTACAAGAGCAACACAATTATGCGTTAGGCAAGTTAGCAAGGGGAAAAGGAAGAGGAGGCCATTATGGTTTTCCAAGGAGGTAGCGGAGAAAGTGAAAGCCAAAAAGACAGCATTCAGGCAATACAAAAAGACACAGGCAGAAGGCGATAGGGAGAGTACCAGGAGAAGTGGGGGGGCAGGAGGTCATTGAGGAAGCCAAAGCTCAGACAGAAAAGCGCATCACAAAATCAGTAGTTAGAGGACAAAATCTTTTACAGGTACATAAGTGAAAAAAAAGGGCCAAGGATGGGACAGTGAGACTGAAGAGGGAGGACGGGGGCAGCGTGGAGAATGACAACAGTAAAGCTGACATACTGAACATATATTTCTGCTCAGTCTTTATTGAGAAAGGGAGGGTAACAGGCCTGAAGGGAGTACAAGGGGTGGGAAGGGCATGGAAATGGACACAAGACCCTTTACATGAGAAAGGATCCTAAAGAAACTGGAAGAAATAAGAGTCAATAAAGCAATGGGGCTGGATGGGTACACCCCAGGGTCCTAAAGGAACTAAGAGAGGTGGTGGCTGAACCTCTGGAAATCCTGTTTAGCCAATCACTGAAAACAGGGGAGGTACCCAAAAAACTGGAGGACAGCAGATGTGGTCCCCTTATACAAAAGCGGAAACAAAGAGGAAGCGGGGAACTACAGACCAGTCAGCCTGACCTTAGTAGTGAGGAATATCATGGAAGCACTGCTGAAGGAGAGACTGGTGAAACATCTGGTTGCCAATGGACTACAGGACCCAAAGCAGTATGGTTGCACCAGGAGGAGGTCATGCCAGACCAAACTCATTGAATTTTTCGACTTGGTAACAAGGGAGGTGGATCAGGGAAGGGTAGTGGATGTGGTCTATGTGGACTTCTTGACATTATGCTGCATAGAAGGCTATTAAATGAACTGGAGAATATGGGAGTGGGCAGAAAAGTAGTGTGGTTGGTGAGTAATTGGCTGGATGGCAGGACACAGAGGGTGGTGGTAAATGGTTGCCACTCCACAGAGGGAAGAGTGACCAGTGGGGTGCCACAGGGATCAGAGCTGGGAATTGTCCCATTCAACATCTTCATCGGTGACATTGCACAGGACTTAGGAGACAGAATTTCCCTGTTCGTTGATACAGCGAAGCTCTGTAACACAGTGGACATGCCCGAGGGTGTAAACAGAATAAGGATGGACCTGCAGAAGCTTGAAGAATGGTCAAGGGTTTGGTAGTTGAAATTTGATGAAAAAAAGTGCAAAATAATGCATATGGGGCACAAAACCCCTGGACAATATATCAATAGGGGGGTGAGGATACAGCAGGCACTAAGGTAGGAAGGGACCTTGGGGTTAT
This sequence comes from Neoceratodus forsteri, assembly GCA_016271365.2. Classification (NCBI taxonomy): domain Eukaryota; kingdom Metazoa; phylum Chordata; order Ceratodontiformes; family Ceratodontidae; genus Neoceratodus; species Neoceratodus forsteri. Next base: position 454,561,466 of record CM057449.1, on the reverse strand, counting down.
CAACTCTTATGGCCTCAAGGTAGGGAAACAGTGCGACAAAGTGGCAGATAAAGCAAATAGGATGCTGGGATATATAGACAGGGCACCACCAGCAGGAGAAGGGAGGTCATAATTCCACTATGCAAGACACTAGTGAGGCCCCACCTGGAGTACAGTGTCCAGTTCTGGGGACCTTACCAATGTAACGACATAGACAGGGTGTAGAAGGCTCAGAGGAGGCCAACACAGATGGTGCAGAGATTGCATCACAAGTCCTGTGAGAACAGGCTGAAGGACTTGAATATGTACTGTCTGAAGGAGAGAAGGAAGAGAGAGTGGGGATATGATAGAGACATACTAGCACCTTATGGGGAGGAACACAGTGCAGGAAAACACTATTTTCCAGCTAAAAAGATGTTCCAGGACTAGAGGGCATGGGATGAAGTTGGAGGGAGAGTGATTCAGAGGAAATTTGAGGAAGAATTTCTTCACAGAAAAGGTGGTGGACAAGTGGAACACCATGCCTGAGGAATTAGTGGGGGCTGAAACAATCATGTGATTTAAGAATGTATGGGATAGACATAAGGGAATCCTGGAGGTCAGGGGTAAGGGGCAACAGACTTCTAGAAAAACTTAAAGTGATCTTACGAGCTCAAATGGGCAGACTGGCTGGGCCATAGGCCCTTATCTGCTGACAGTATCTATGTATTTATGTATTGTCCCTCTCCTAAAAAGGGAGAATCTTTATCAAGGATATCTTCTACATTAGGCCACACCTTTTGAACTATAAGTCATCGGTGCAGGACCACTTGGAAACTTTTTGCTAGCTGGGGGCGCCCACAATGACATGCAGCGTTATTGCCTATAAAATGTGGGCTGCACCAACACTCCTCAGTTCTTTTCCCACCTTTGGTTATCTTCATTGGATCAGCAAAGAAACAATGTTGAAATAACTGCTACTGTTTGTTATTTTCTATTCTTTAGGAATTTTTTTCACTGTCATCTCTGTGTGCTGCTGAAGGACAATGAGCCTTTGTTCTGATATTGTTCCTGCTGCTACAAAATCTACAAGGACGACACATTCAGGTCCAACCTGCAACAAAGCCAAAACTCTCCCCCATCTTTCTGGAAAGTGTTACACACTCTTCTTGATCCTTCAGCTTAACAGGCCTCCCCAGTACTTAAAATTGATGGCTCCCCTTGTCTCTGACCCAGCCACAGTAGCGGACATTCTCAATAAATTCTTTACCACTTGCACACTCCCTGAAAACCCCTCTTTTATCCCTCCTGAATCCCCTCCCACCCCTCCTGATGCATGCTCACCACCTACAGAGTTCTTCTTCCCTCCTTTCACTCCCCACAGTCTTTATGGCTCTCACCACCCTTCACTTAGCCAAATCCAGCCCCGATGGTCTCCACCCTAGGCATCCCCATATCTCTGCCTCTGCTATAGCTGCTCCCCTTGCTCATATACTCAACCTCTCCACCTCCACCATCCGTAAAGCTTGGAAATTTGCAAAGGTGTTACCACTACATAAGGGTGGTGACCCTTCTACACCCCGGAACTACCGGCTCATATCTCTCCACTGCTCCCTTGTTAAACTTCAGGAGTCACTCATTCACATCAGGCTGTCAAAGTACCTTAATCAAAATAATTGGTTACAAAGGCACACTCACCCATATATATCAAACAAGTGTTTTTTTATTTACAAAAACTATGTCCAGATACAGTCCTTATAACATATGTTTCGGAAAAAATCCTTTTTCAATGTACAACTGCATCTGTAGTCATAACAATAGTAATATAATTAATATAAATGATAAAATTCCTAAAAATAATTTTATTAGATACATACAGTCTATGCTCACCTATATACAGTACACAAGTCAATATAGTCACACTTGGATAACTGCGTCTATTCGTTTAGTATTTATCTGTAAATTAAATTCCAGAATAATCAGTTACTAACCGCAAAATTAAATAAAGTGCATATATAATAGCTTCTAGATATTCATTCGTCAAACAAATTTATTTTAATGCTTAACACTACATACCATAGAAACATAGAAACATAGAAGTTGACGGCAGATAAGGACCGCAAGGCCCATCCAGTCTGCCCATTTCTTTTTCTACCTTATAAATGTGCCATTGGCATTTGTCAGTGACCTATCTATTCATAGTCATTTGTATTGCTCCCTTATGCCTATCCCATGCATGTTTGAAGCCCTGCACTGTATTCATAGCCACCACTTCTTGTGGTAAGCCATTCCATGCATCTACCACCCTTTCTGTGAAAAAGAATTTCCTCACATTCCCTCTTAATCGGCCTCCCTCTAATCTCATGCTGTGTCCTCTTGTCCTGCTATTTTTCTTATATTTAAACATGTTAGACTCTTTCACCTTGTTTATGCCCTTAAGGTGTTTGAATGCCTCGATCATATCACCTCTCTCCCTCCTTTGCTCAAGGGTATACATATTGAGCTCCGTTAATCTGTCCTCATATGTCTTCTGATGCAGTGCCTGCACCATTTGGTTGCCCTTCTCTGGACTGCCTCAATTTGGTTAATGTCCTTTTTGAAGGTGTGGCCTCCAATACTGCATGCAGTACTCAGATGGGCCTAACCAATGTCTTGTACAGAGGATTATTACCTCCCTCTACGACTTGTGATACCCTACTAATACACCCTAACACCCCTAGCCTTACCTACTGCTTTAGAGGTCTGCTTGGATGATTTCAGGTCATCAGTGATGATGATGCCCAAGTCTCTTTCTTCCTTTGTGACTGCTAGCAACTCTCCCAGCCTATAAGTGGCTTCAGGGTTTCTCTTCCCTATGTGCATGATTTTGCACTTCTTTGCATTAAATCCCAGTTGCCACTCTTCTGACCATTCTGCTAGTTTATCCAGATCTCTTCCCATTCTGCCCACCCCATCTGGATCATCTACTCTGTTGCAGATCTTGGTGTCATCTGCAAACAGACAAGCCTTACCCTCTAGTCCATCTGCGAGGTCACTAATGAAGATGTTGAATAGGACTGGCCCCAGGACTGATCCCTGAGGTACCCACTTGTGACTTGCATCTCTTCTGACTGTATACCATTTACCACCACTCTGTTTTCTGCCAGTCAACCAGTTTGCCACCAGTTGACCAACTTCTGACCACCCGAGCCTACCTAGCTTATTTATCAATCTTCTATGTGGAACAGTGTCAAAAGCTTTGCTGAAGTCAAGGTAGGCGACATCAACTGCTCCCCTTGGTCCACCACTCTGGTTACCCAGTCAAAGAAATCTATGAGATTAGTTTGACAGGACCTTCCTTTTGTAAACCCATGCTGTCTTGGATCCTGTGCCCTATGGATTCCAGGTGTTGCACTATCCTTTCCTTAAGTGCCTCCATAATCTTGCCCACTACTGAGGTAAGACTGACCGGTCTGTAGTTCTCCGCCTCCTCCTGCTACCACTCTTGTGGGTGGGATCACATGAGCCCTTCTCCAGTCTTCTGGGACCTCTCCTGTGCTCAGAGACTCACTAAACAATTCTGCTAATGGCTCTGCTAGTTCCTCCTTTAGCTCCTTAAGTACCCTGGGATGTATGCCATCAGGTCCCATTGCCTTATCCACCTGAGCTTATGAAGCTCTTGTAGGACCCTTTCTTTTTGTGAAGGAGTAGTGCTCACCTCCCTCCCCCTGTGTCCATGATGCTAAGCTGTGGGCCCTGCCTACCTTCTCTTCAGTAAATACTGAGCAAAAGTATCTATTTAGGATAGATGCCTTTACAGGGGTCCTCCTCCTCACTTGCTCCCTTTTCTCCATTAAGCAGCAATACCCCTCTGGACTTTCTCCTTTCACTAATGTATCTATAGAAAGTCTTGTCACCTTCTTTACTGTTCGTGCTAGTGTTTCCTCAGTTTGGTACTTTGCCTGCCTTACTGCCTTGCCTGCTTCCTTAGGGCAGTTTGGTATGCCTCCCTATCTTCATCCTGCTGTGTTCCCTTATATTTCCTGAAGGCCAGCCTTTTGGCTCTGACCTTTTCTGCTACTGTATTTGAGAACAAAGTGGTTTCCTTCTTCTTTTACTTCCTTTTCTGTCTAACACAATGGGATGTTGCTTCAAGTATTGCATCATAATGCTTGCCCACTTTGCCTGTACCTCCTCACCTGTGTTTCTTTTGCCAGGGCTAGCTTAACTCTGTTGGCCATCTTATCAAAGTCAGCTCCTCTGAAGTCCCATATTTTGCCTTGGAATGGGATGATTTAGATGTAGTAGCAAATTGAACCATACCATGTGATGGTCACTCCCCTAGGTGACTTTCTACCTGGAGATCTGTGATCCCTTCTTTGTTAGTCAGTACTAGATCTAGGATAGCCCTGTCTCTTGTGGGTTGCTGTACCAGTTGTTTGAGGCCCTCCCCCTGCAGGGAATCCACTATGAGTCTAGTTCTGGCAGATGTTCCTGCTGGTATTGACCAATCTGTATCTGGCATGTTGAAGTCTCCCATTATCAGAACCTCCCCTTTAGCTGTCATGTTTTGTATATCTTCTAACAGTAATGTGTCTATGTCCTCCCCTGGTCTGGGGCCTGTAGACAACCCCAGTTCTTATGCTGTCCCATTTCCTGTTTCCAGGGTGACCCACAGTTCTTCTGGCTCCTTATGTATTCTGAATTTCTGTAGCTTTGATATTTTCATTAACATACAGGGCCCTCCTCCCCCCTTTTGCACCTCGGTCTCTTCTGAACAATACATAGCCAGGTACTGAAGTCTCCCAAGTGTGGTTACTGGTAAACCACGTCTCACTAATTGCTACTATGTCCAGTTTAGCCTCTGACATTATTGCCTGCAGGTCTGGGATCTTATTTCCAGGCTGTGAGCATTTGTGTACATGATTTTCCATTGGCCAGATTTTGGTGTGTTAGTTGTTGGGTGAAGTTTGGCATTACCCTGTGCATCGTATGGGGAGACAAACATTTTTCTTACCTGGTGATGCAAATGAGCGGCAAACACGCTGAATTCCTGTTTGACCACTAGCTGAGGGGAGGGTGTTCTTCCATTCGGCGTATGGGTGCTGCACCCCTCTCCCCATTGTAGTTTAAATATTCTGCAAGAGCGTCAAACTTCTGCCCCAATGCACTGACTCCTCTTTAGTCAGATGCAGTCCATCAAATTTAAATAACTTTAGCTCCCAGAACTGTTGCCAGTTCCCTACAAATCTGTGTCCTTTTTCCTGGCACCAGTCCTTGAGCCACGTGTTTAGCTCCCTATCTCCCCTTCTCTGACCTTCCGTCCATCTGCTCCCCTTCTCCCAGACTGGCAGGATCTCAGAGAAGGAGATGCGGACGAAATAGATGATAGTTTGTCACCCAGCCTAGTCAGGTGTTCCTTGGTCTCCACAACTGAGCAGCTGGCGAGATCGATAGTCCCTATGTGTACTAGGACATCAATGTTTTCTCCTGCTTTGTGAACAATTTTAGCAATGCGGTCAGTGTCTCTTCATGCTGATGTACCTGGGAGACATCTGACCATCACCCTGGCTGGAGATGGGTATCAACTCCCGAATCATGGAGTCTCCTATGATCAAGTTTTTGGATTTCCTTTGTGCTTGTTTAGTTTTGGTTCCTGATTTGGGTGAGTATTGTTGTGCTAGCTCCTGTGCCGCAGTGTCCTTCTCTGCAGTGTCTTCTGCCTCTTTATTTGATTTCAGAGATAGAGGCAGATACCTGTTTGTAGTGTTTATATGGTTTTTGGAGGTAATGTGTTGGAGAGCAGAAGTGATGGGGCACCTGATTTGCTCCTCTAACCACCTGCCAACCTCCTAGACCAACTACCCTCTGCGGTCGAGGTTTTTCTGTTGGATGCTGGGGAAATGGCAGGTGGTTCTTATAATGTATTTCCTCTTCAATATGAAATTTGAGGCGTGCAATCTCTGCCCATGCTGCCTGGAGCTGAGACCTAAGATCTCCAAAGGCCCAGCATGTAGGACAGTGTCCTAAATCCTGTAAGACTATCCTTCTGAAAATTGTTCCACTGTACCCACTTGCAGTGCTTGGTCTTTAAATATCTTTTTATCTGCTACTCAAAATTTGTATTGGGCAGCTAAAGAAACAACATAATGAGTATTGGTATGTAATGATTCTCCCATTTTATAATATTAAAAATAATTATTCTGAAAAGCATCTCATTACCTCACTTGGAGACTATCTTTTCTTCCTATTATTCCGTATTCAACTTTTTTCTTAGTCACAACCAGTACTCAGTTAAAAAAGATTATGTATATTCAAGTTCAATCCTGTATCTCTACACATAATTCAACATTCCATATCAAGCCTCTTTATACTGTTGTTTTTTTTATCATGCTGAACAAGGTTAATTTACCTTAGAAAATGGACTAGACAGTAGGACTTTTCTGATTGGCTGAGCAGCATAGCAGGGGGGTACATTAAGTTTCGATAGACGACGAGTGTAAAACAAGTCCTAATTTGGGGTGCCCCACTACTTAACATATTCTTGGGCACTCTCTCACTTAACGAGATTTCTGTCGGCAACACAAGGTCTTTATCCTCGCTCACAACTATCAACAAAAACCTCGCACATGAATATTTATTTGTAGGCAAATCATAAAAACAAAAAATAACCTTTCTTTTCTGTTGTCCCTGATAGCAGCTCACTGCACAATAACTATCCTACCGTTTCACCGTTCCCACAGTAACTGCGATACTAACAGTAGCTCCGTTCCAACTTCAGTCAAACCTGTCATCGCGGCCACAGTAAAATCACCCCAATGAATGTATTATTGTTAAAATGCATTACCTTACTTAAACTGCCTCACTATTCTGCCTGGATTTAAAAAAAAACACTCCGGGAGTTAACCACCGTCCACCTGTTACAGGATTGGCTTCTCCACTTCCTGGTTTAACATAACACAGTCGTGCAATGTTGCATGGCTAAACACCGCTTCTTTGGACCACAAAAAAAAAAAAAACATGCTGCATTTGAAAATACCAAAATTAACTGCTTGGAGGCAACTTCAAAAAATACTCCTTCTGTGCTTCCGTAAACAGTGGTGTGTGGGTGCAGGGGGAGGGGCTAATTACAACAGAATAGCTGGGGGGGTGCAACAGCAAATGGAACAGCACAAAAACAAAGGACTATTTTACCACAAAAAATAGTTTTCTGCTGTTTCTATCAATTTCAAAATAATATCCTTTTTTATTCAATAACCTAATTAAAATTTACACAGATGCCCATTTTCTAAGCCCAATAATACCCTCCAGGGTGGGCGGTACGGGCAATACCATCCACCCTGTCAGGTATTATAGCTTGCTTAATTGATGGTTTGTATTTGTCTATTTTGTATCTTGCTGCCTCAGTATATATACGCTGTAAATAAAAGGACAATTTGTGACTCAGCAGTTGCTTTAGTTACTTTAACTAAGACAGCCTCCGTTATCAATGTTCAAAGATCAGAGTTTTAAATTAAGTACTTACAAATTGTTGACTGTAGAATTTTGGCATTACCCCCTGCTCTCTCTACAGGGAGGTAACACACCCACTCTGCTCTCTGTTTAAATACCCTGCAGGACTGGAATCGGGTGCAGTGTAACACGCATCACCACGAGATGTCAGGGCAATTCCTCAATGTTTGCGATTGCTCCTGTGCCCGACCTGCCACATCAAAGATAATTATCTACCTGGGGAGCAGCATCTAGTAAACATATACTGGGTGACCTACCTGCCACATGTATTAAATTTAGGATGTACTTTGAAAATTCTGCCCATATTATTAAAGGAAGGGATCCAGTCTTCACCAGATATATATGAATAGTGAGGATTTGCAGAACTGTTCTAAGCAGTGAAAATATCGAATTTTAAATAAATAATCACTGTTATAAAGTCAAAACCCGATATTGGCATGTAACATAGCAATGGGGGGCAAACCTTAGTAGATAACTCTATATATTGCATTTGAATATTCAGATAAATCTAGCAGGAGGTAAAAAAGGTCACAACATGACTTATAAATATTTCACAAGGTCTTAATTCTATATTTCAAATCCTGTTTGTATTTCTATACAGCCACATATTCTTTATGTAGGGACAGAATATTGGATGGCCTAAAGAGGTTCTGAAATGAAGTTTAAACTCCTCCAATTGTGTGTCTCTATACTACTATTCTGGTATATATTGGGGTAAATAATGATGTCAATCTATTCTACTAGAAATAGAGTGAATCAGATAATCCCACTCATGAAGTATGCCTCTCTGGTGAGGATTTTCATTTTATAATCCCCTCCCCTACCCTCCGGTATAACCTTTTCGATTCCAAAAAATCTTAATTGTGGTAACTGGTGTCCTTGTTCTTGGTGATGTGTGTTGCACTGTGCCCGATTCCAGTCCTGCAGGGTATTTAAACAGAAAGCAGAGCAGGCGTGTTACCTCCCTATAGAGAGAGCAGGAGGTCACGCCATGCTCTGCAGTCAACAGTTTGTAAGTACTTAATTTAAAACTCTGATCTTTGAACATTGATAATGGAAGCTTTCTTAGAGAAAGTAACTAAAGCAACTGCTGAGTCACAAATTGTCGTTTTATTTACAGCGTATATATACTGAGGCAGCAAGATACAAAACAGACAAATACAAACCATCAATTAAGGTAAATTAACCTTGTTCAGCATAATAAAAAAAACAACAGTATAAAGAGGCTTGATATGGAATGTTGAATTATGTATAGAGAGACAGGACTGAATTGGAATATACATAATCTTTTTTAACACAGTACTGGTTGTGACTAAGAAAAAAGTTGAATACAGAATAATAAGATAAAACGATAGTCTCCAAGTGAGGTAATGAGATGCTTTTCAAAATAATTATTTTTAATATTATACAATGGGAGTATCATTATATACCAATATTCATTATGTTGTTGTTTATTTAGCTGCTCAATACAAATTTTCAGTAGCAGATAAAAAGATATTTAAAGACCAAGCACTGCAAGTGGGTATGTAGTTTTAAGCATTAAACATTTTTTTTGACGAATGAATATCTAGAAGCAATTATATGTGACTTTATTAAAATTTTCGGTTAATAACTGATTATTTTGGAATTTAATTTACAGATAAATACTAAATGAATAGATGTGGTTATCCAAGTATGGCTATATTGACTTGTATACATAGGTGAGCATAGACTATAATGACTCTAATAAAAATATTTTTAGGAATTTACCATTTATATTAATTATGTTACTATTGTTATGAATACAGATGCAGTTGTACATTGAAGAAATATTTTTCCGAAACGTATGTTATAAGGACTGTATCTGAACATAGTTTTTGTAAATAAAAAACACTTGTTAGATATAAATGGGTGAGTGAGCCTTTGTAACCAATTATTTCGATTAAGGTCATTAAGCACGGAATTGGTTTTGGCTCCTCCCTGATAAACATTACAATTTTTATCCGAGGTTGGCTGGGCTGGATCAAGGTTCATCATGTCAAAGTACCTTGCCACAAACAATCTCCTCTCATCAGTCCAGTCCAGATTTCTGAAACAGCATTCAACCATATCCTCCTTGCTACGAGTAACTGACTCCACGTTCACAGCAATGGACCAGAGTCATATCACAACTGTTATCTTCATAGACCTTGCAAAGGTGTTTGTTTCAGTCTTCTACCCCCTTCTACTTTATAAACTCAAATCTGCCAGCCTTGCTGATTCAACCGTCTACTGGTTCTGCTCCTATCTACATGAAAGCCAACAATCTATCGAGACTGTAAATGCTCTTTCTCCCTCACTTCCAATCCTTATTGGGTTCCCTCAGTGCTCTATGCTTGGCCCTATACTTTTCTCCCTTTTTATAAATGACCATCCCTCCATCTGTAACTCCTCCCACATGCATATGTATGCAGATTACACTATCATTTTTACCTCAGGTCCCTCATCTGCCTTCACGCAATCCCCTCTCCAGCAAGAGTTTAACCATGTGCAGTCTTGGTTTTATGTCTAACCAACTGAAACTAAGCACACAAAAAAACAGTAGCCATGACATTTGGCTGTAGGCAAAAACTGGCCACCTTCCAGTCAACCCCAGTTTTCAGCACTTTGGACAGTTCCCCACTAGAGTTGGTCATAGCTTTCAAATATCTTGGAGTCTGGTTGGATAACCACCTCAATTTCACAACCCACAATGATGCTATCTGTACCAAACTCAGACCAAAGCTAGTGATCCTCTATCACCATGAAGAAAGTCTTCCTCTTTCCACCCATCGGGAGCTGGTAGCTAAAAGGATTCTTCCAGTCTTTGATTATGCTGATGTGGTCTATGGCACAGTTCCAGTCACCTCTCTCTCTCTCCAGACTAGACACACTCCTAAATTCCTTCTGTGATTTTGCTGCTGCCTTCCCTCACCTCATTTACCACTGTCTTCTGTACTCTGCTCACTCTCTCTCTTGGTCGACTATGTCACAGAAGATTGGTTCACTGCACCTCCCTTGTTTCCAAGTTCTGGTTCAGGTCACTCCCCCACTATCTCTCCTCTTGTCTCACCCAGGAACCCATTTCTACATACTATCTATGACACAGAAACCCTTGCACCTTCACTTTCCCTTGTCCCCATTCTGCCACTAGCAAATCCACCTTCTCATACTAGCTCCTGCATCTCTGGAACACTCTTCCCTCTGATCTGCACCTATTCTCCTCCTTCTCCTCTGTCACAAGACTTCTCAGACTTCTTATCACCTCTCAGTGCACTAATTGCTCTCTAATCCCCTGCTACCTGGCAGACCTCCCCGCTTCTTGGGAGGTCTCCCCAACTTAGTATTGCTGAGTCTCATAGTTAACATTCTCCTTCCTCCCACCATGTTCCAGTGCAGAATGAGCCCTCTGTCAGGGTTTTTTTCCATATAAATTACTTGTTTGTTCCCTGAAGCTGCTCGTGTCTCCATTATCTGAATTTATGAAACATAGAAACATAGACTTTGACGGCAGATAAGGACCGCTTGGCCCACCTAGTCTGCCCATTTCTCTACCTAGAGGATAAGCTGCACATCCTATTTAACCAACAGCCTACTTCTTTCTAACCCCCACCAATTTGTTCCTTCCTAAAATTAATGTGCTTTACTGATATTTTTTTTGTTTCCTGTAATCTGTTACAAGACATGTATTTGTGTATTTGTTTTTGTCTAATTGTGTATTTTTCATTTCAGTTGCTATTGTTGTATATTCTAATGTTTCCTTTACCCTTGGGTCACACCTGGAGATGAGTCTTGGCTCAGTGTGCCTTTCCTGGTTACCAAATTTTAAATAAATAAACATACACAATTTGTGTGTGTTGTGTGGGCCTATTGTACAATGTGAGAACTTGCTAGATTTATTAGAGTTTCAGCTAGGCTGCAAGGCAACACCGATAGAAGGCCATCGGGACCTTCCCATCAAAAACATTGAAAGCCATGGAATAGGCTACAGGATCCACTCCTGCTACTCCCTCACCATCATCCAAAAAAGGTTATAGAATCCAAAAACAAAGAAAGAGAAAATTCATTGTCATGGGCCTCATCTTCTTCCAGCCATAAGCATAAGCACAAAGATGAGGCTGCTTTGCTGGTGGTCCAGGTAGCAATTGAAATCAAATACGTCTTTGTCTGCGCCATCTCTAGTGGTGTTGACTACAGCCCTCCTGACCATTACTGAGACATCCAGTTCAGGCTTGGCCAGGGCACTGCTGTACCTCTTATGGATGGTATGTTGCACTGTTGGGCTCTAGCCCTTTGACACAGGTAGTCCCAGACCCTTTTCTGGGCACTGTCAACTCCCAGGCTGTGCTGGCATTATTTTCAGAAACATTATATCATCTTCTGTCATCGATGCCAGCAGCAATAGTTCTGCCATTAACAAGGCAGCCTGTACTAGAGCCTTTGTTTATGGATTATAGAAGCACACCAACGATAACTCCTTCTCAACCACTGCTGGCATCACCAGTTCTTACTTTGGCTCCTGTCATTTTTCATGATGACAATGATGAGATGGAATATAATCCTGAACACATGGACATTTAGGGGGGGATATGAGGGTGAGGGACAGTTTGAAGAAGGTAACCTGTCTTCCAGCTCTATCACTTCATCCTGAAGCAAGGACTCTATGGCCTACACACCCATGTTTCCCCCGAGAGATTGGTGTTTTCAGGCTATGCTTCAGCAAAAGCAGTTTACCATGGGCTTTGCTGTGAAAGATGAAGGATCCACAAAAAAGGAATCTTATGGAATTTCTGGCGGTCCCTTTCATGCCTTCCATTAACTCATTAACTCCTGGTGTCCATTGGTATGCACCCTGAACAGCGACATTTCTACAGCAACATGTGTCGATATCGACAACAGCACCATGCCACTGTAGAAGTGCCAGTGGGAATGGGCAACCCCTTCCCCCGACCTGCATCCCCTTCCTGAACGAACTCCAACCTGGAGTTAGAATCCTAAAGTACAGGGGGTGCAGCGGGGATTCAGAGGGGCACAACCCTTTGAAGAAAAAACACACACCGATGTGTGTGGCTCCATGCCAACTGCAAACTGCTGTCAACATGGAACCTGGCGCTGTGATGCCGGTCAACATTTTTCTTGTTGAAATGGCATCATAGAGCCATGGTCATTTTTGTGTCAGGTTAGCAATGGATAGTATGGACTTCATATGAATCAATTGGAGGTTCTTCTGTGTATCCTGCATTAGAGGATTAGCTTTGCTGCTTGGCATAGGCCTAATACCTTGCCCGCAGTTCCAATGAAAGCGATAAGCAGTATCCTGCTCCATATGCTGAGCCTTATTATGCTGTACAGGTTAAAACTGACTCTGTAGTCATTATGGCTAATCATGATCACTCTACAGCCCCCTGGCCCCCTGGCACATGAGTACTTTGCTTCCACATAAAGGCTCTAGGAGGCTGAATGTAATGGGCATGTGTACTTATACCTCAGCTTCCTTCGACCTGAGGATTGCTATTTACCAGGCCCATGTGATAAAATGTCTGAATAGCCTCTGGAAAGCTGCATGTACTGCAGCTCAGGCTTTATCTGATGGTTCTTCCAAGACTAATTTGATTAAAATCATGTCAGTTGGTACTAAAGTTGGCAAATAACTGCTGCAGTCAGCATATGACTTATCAGATGCTTCTTTCAGGCTGCAGCCTCAGGTATTTGCATTAGACATTATGCCTGGCTCAGAACAGCAGATTTTGTTACAGATGTGAAACAGGCTGTTTTGAATGCTCCTTTAAGGGGCTCCAAACTGCTTGTAAATGATATTGAAGATGCATTTTGTAGCCTTCAGTCCTCTAAAATGACTTTAAGGTCTGTGAAATAGCTTCACCCTATACCAGTCAGAGGGCATGGTAAGGGATCCTTTTGTAGGCCTACTGCCAGAGGTAACTACATACTGTCAACAGGGTCATGGCAGAGGTTGTGGTCCCCTCCCCCTGGTGCCCATGCAAAATCACCAAAAGGAATCTGCTCTGTCAACCCTCCTCTCCTTGGTTCCACCTGACTCTCTTCTGTCCCTTCCACCTCCTAAGGGATTGCCTCCAGAGGTGAGTGTGGGAGGAAGGAATTCTCTGCATTTACAGCAGTGGTGGGAGATTACTGCAGATGAGTGGGTCCTGGAAATAACAGAGAAGGCACATGCTCTGGAACTAATAGAAACCCCTCCAGATCATCCTCTGTCTTATTCCTCTTACCCTCCGGGCCACTTGTATCTTCTAAAAGAGAAAATCCAGATCCTGTTTCAAAAAGATGCTATAGAACAGGATCCTCTACAAGACAGGAACACAGGGCTCTCTATTCCAGATACTTCTGAGTTCAGTAATGGTCATGAGATCAATGTCCTGTACTGGACATCAAAGACCTCAGTCTGTAGATCGAATACAAAAAGTTTTGGATGGTGTCTCTGCAAGCCCTGATTCCCCTCTTGCAAACAGGGGACTGGCTTTGTTCACTTGACGAGAAAGATGTGTACTGTCACATTAAGATCAGAAAGTGCTACAGACAGTATCTCCACTTCATGCTGGAGGGCAGATACTATCAGTTCAGGGTGTTGGCTTTTGGCTTATCCTACGTGCTGTGGTTCTTTACCAAATGCGTAGCTGTCATCACGGTAGCCCTTCATAGGGAAGGGCTTTATGTCTTCCCTTATTTGGATGAATGGTTCCTGAAGGCCAGTTCCACAACCTTTTCCAAATGAGACAACTGTTCAAGGCCTTAGGGATAATGGTGTATGTGCCAAAGTCAGGGCTGACACTATGCCAGTGTCTGAAATAATTTGGGACAGTAGTGGACATGGACAAAGGGGAGTGCTTTCCTGCCACAGGAGAGGGCAGACACACTTTTTGCTCAGACACTCATAGTTCACAGCAGCTACTAAGTCTCTACCAGGATGATGTTATGTCTAATGGGGCTGATGGCTGCTGCCATAGTAACAGGGCTGTTTGTCTGGCTTCATACGTGAATCCCACAATGGACATCAGGGCACAGTGGGATCAGCTGACAGTGAGTTAGAATGAATGCTTCTTGTCATGTCCCCTCTTCCTTAAGCACTACTATGGTGGATGGACTATAGCAACTTACTCAAGGGTGTTCCACTTCTTGTACAACTCCTGTACAGGGCTCTGATTAGGATGCTAATCTCTGCTCCTTCCAGACACAAGGGTCTTAGAAAAGAGTGGAGGGTGACCTACACATAAATGTCCTATACGACCTCCAGGTGTCTCAGAATCACTTCAGCCCTCTTTTAATCCAGATGGACAATCTGGAAGATGGTGAACAGCGAGGGAAACAGAGAACTCCCAGTACTAATATACCTAGGAACTAATGACCTGGCAAACCAGATGATGGAGTAAGCCAGGCAAAGTCTTGTGAAGATGAGTGAACAGTTGACTTCTTGTTCATTCTCGGCCTTTTTTATAGGTCCTCCCTATATTAGGCAAAGGCATAGACACAAGAATGGTCAGGAACAAAGAGTTTGAAGAATTCAACTCATGGGTACATGGTTGGTGTGTGGAAAAAGGCTATTATTTCATTGGAGCCTGGGGGAGGTTCTGGGAGAGGAAGTTCTTCAAGTTCAATGGACTTCACCTGACAAAGGAAGAGGTGAGTGCTCTTGGACAGAAAATTAACATATTTGAGGGACAGTTAAACTAAGAAAGGGGGAGTTTATGGCTAGGGAACCAATCAGTCACAGCACGGAAGGTGGGAACTTATCTGGCACTCCCCCAGAAATGCGGAACAATCTACCTCAAACTGTAAACAACTGCAGGGTACAAATGAGTGCACAGAGAGACCGTATAGGGGACCAGGCATCCAATAAGTCAGCCAAAATCAAAAGAAGGAAAAAAAGGTGTTCCGCTGGATGGAAGGGGTAGTACTTTATGTTCAAGAAGGGTGAGAGCCACGATACTCAACGTCAGTTAAACAGAAGGGGTAGAATCCCTGTGGGTGCAAAGCAGCTTGGCATCAGGAAAAAAAATCTTCTTTGTGGTTGTATACAGAGCACCAGGGCAAGCAGAGAGAAAAGATAAGATACTGCTGGAAGAGATTAGGGGCATGACACCTAAAAGGGAAACTGAGATGGTAGGTAACCTAAACATGCCAGACGTTGACTGGGGTACCCCCTTGGCTAGCTTCTCAAAAACTCAAAAGGCGGTCAAGGCCATACAAGACTGCCTACTGACCCAACTAGTAAACACTCTAACTAGACTTAACACCATCCTCGATGTGGTCCTTACCAACTCTGATATGGTTGGTGCTGTTAAGGATAGGGAACCACTAGCTAGTAGTGTCCACAACTCCATCTGGTTAGAGTTGTCCCTAGAGGAAGTTAAATCTACATCCATGACAGGGGTCTTGAACTTCAGAGAAGCCAACTTTGATAGGTTGAAACAGCTATTCAGGGGAAAACTGTCAGGGACCTAAAAGATAATGGAGGTAGCAGTCATCTGGGTCAGGTTAAACAAGCCATTCTAGGAGCTCCAAACTATGCATAAGGACTGTGACAAAGAGGAACAGGCACAAGAGACCCATCTGCTTCACAGGCCAGGTAAGGGAAGCAATTGGGGCAGAAGGGAAGCGTTTCACAAATATGAGACAAACAAAGGGGACAGCAACTGGGACAACTACCCTCAGAAAAGTAAAGAAGCTAAGAGGGTGGTGAGCCTGAAAAAGGTGGCAACTGAGCTTTAGATTGTGGCAGGGGTCAAATCGGGGGACAGATACTTTTTTCAATACATTCAGGAGAAGACAAAAACGAGAGGGGGTTAGTCCAGCTCTTAGATGGTGATGGGATCATTGAGGATGATGAACAGAAGGCATCTGCTCTGAATAACAACTTCTGTTTGGTATTCACCAAAGAGCATGATGGACCCATTCTGGATAGTGGCATAAAGGCTGAGGATAGAGGGGATCCCAAGAATGATGACACCAACATTCACAACAGACAGGGTCAGGAAAGAACTGGAGCATCTTAAAGTGGACAAAGCACCTGGACTGGATGGCTTGCACCCGAGGGTGCTGAGGGAACTTGCCGAGGAATTGGAAGACCCATGACACATTTGTTTAACTGCTCACTACAGACAGGAACCGTGCCTAGGGACTGGAGAAGACTAGATGTATACCTCTTCACAAGGGAGGGGATAGGGAGGAGACCAGCAATTACAGTCTGGTGAGCCTCATGTCTATAGAAGGGAAATTATGAAAAACATTAATTAAACAAGACCTAGTAGAATACCTGGAAAAGAATGGACTTCAAGATGGGAGGCAACATGGGTTCATAGCAGGGAGACCATGTCAAACAAAGCTCATTACGTTCTTTGGGTGACTAAGGAATCAGATAAAGGCCATCCAGTGGATTTTCTATACTTTGATTTTAGTAAGCCTTTGATTTGGTGCCACATAAGCACCTATTAAAGAAGTTAGAAGATCTAGGAACTGCTTGGAACATAGTCAGGTGGGTATGAAACTGGCTGAAGGACAGGCAGCAGAGAGTGGTGGTCAACAGGGTGAGGTAATGTGAGAGGGAGGTCACTAGTGGGGTGCCACAGGGATCATTCTTCAGACCAGTCCTTTTTAATATGTTCATTGGTGAAACTGGAGAAAGCATTCAGGGCAAAATAACCTTCTTTGCAGATGACTCTAAGTTAGGTGGTAGGGTTGACAGCACTGAGGCAGTGAAGGCAGAGTGCAGGGGGGTGGAAAGGGGTGGATTTGGAGGAGGGGAAGGCAAGAGGTGGAGGAGAAGGGTCTGCCAGGGCCTGACTCCTCCAGAATGCTGGGGACCCTGCCTGTACTAGGCAGAAGTCAAGTATGAACAGGAGGGAAGCAGGTTGTAGGCAGTAGGAGTTAGAGCATGTCAGAAAGGAGGAGGGGGGGAAAAGAAGGGTCTGCCAGGGCCTGGCCCCTCCAGTATGTTGTGGACTCTGCCTACATAAGGCAGAGGTAGAGCATGACAAGTGGGAAGCAGGTTGTAGGCAGCAAAAGTAGAGCACGACAGGAGGGAAGTAGGCAGTGATGGGGAGTAGACTTCAGAAGGACTAAGAGAGAGAGAGAGGGAGGTGGGAGAGAAGAGGGGCTGAGACCCAGCCCTTTCAGGAAAGAATGGGGTGATGGTAAGAGGTGAGGAAGGTGTTTGCCTAGGTTCTGGACCCCTCCAGGATGCAGAGAACCCTGCCAGGGGCCTAGGCCAAGCAACAGTGAGTGGGTAGTGAGGGTAAGCTGGTGTACAGAGGCGGCAATGAGGGGGTGGGAGTAAGGTGGAAATGAAGGGATGCTAGGGGAGGATGGAGGGAAAAGGTTTTGCAGGAAAGAGGTGGGCGTGAAGCTGAAGCAGGCTCATAGGGGAACAAGTTAAGGAGGCTTGCAGCAGGAGCAGCTAGCAGAGAGAAAGTTATGTAAGGCAGAGGCAAGGGAGTGGGAGGAGGAGGAGGAGTGTCGTATTTGAGGTGGAAGGGAGTTCCGGATTTTGGGGAAGCTATGGGAGAAGCCTGATTGGCTGATGAGGGTGGTATGTCAGGGGACTATCAGGGTGCAAATGTTGAAGGATCTGAGGAAGTGGGAGGAAGGCAGGAGGAAGGCAGTGGTGGGGGGTGGGAGGGAGCATGAGAGGTAGGAGGGAAGTACACCAAGCCAAAGTTTGGAAGTTAGCTTAGCACAGCGAGCCAGGCATCTGTTAGCCAGCGGGGGGAAGAACAAGGCATGGTAAAGGTCACAATGATGGGTTTGAGATGGGGCATCAAGAATGAATTGACAGAAGGAATTGAAAAGAGAGTCCAATCTGGTAAGAGAAGATATGGGAGCAGCACCACAGATTACATCACAGTAGTCAAAAATGGGGAGGATCATCTTCTGGACAAGTTCTTACTGGGCAGTAGGAGGGATGCAACTACAGTGGTGTGAAAAAGTATTTGCCCCCTTCCTGATTTTCTCTATTATTGCATATTTGTCACACTGGATGTTTTCAGGTCTTTAGACAAAATGTAATATTAGATAAAGGGAACCTGAGTGAACAAATAACACTTGTTTTTTTTTTTTATTTCACTTATTTAATGAAAAAAAGTTAACCAACACCAATTGGCACTGTGTGAAAAAGTAATTGCCCCCTTACACTTAATAACTGGTGATGCCACATTTAGCTGCAATGACTGCAACCAAACACTTCCTATAATTCAATATCAGTCTTTCACATCGCTGTGGAGGAATTTTAACCCACTCTTCCTCGTAGAACTGCTTTAATTCAGTAACATTTGGTAGGTTTTCGAGCATGAACTGCCTCGTTTGAGTCCTGCCACAGCATCTCTATTGGGTTTACTCTGGACTTTGACTAGGCCACTCCAAAACTTTAATTTTACTTCTTTTTCACCATTCTGATGTGGACTTGCTTTTGTGTTTTGGATCATTGTCTTGCTGCATGACCCAACTACGCTTCAGCTTCAGCTGACGGAAGGATGACTGGACATTCTCCTTAAGAATTTTCTGGTACAGAGCAGAATTCATGGTTCCTTTAATTATGGCAAGTCATCCAGGTCCTTAGGCAGCAAAGCATCCCCACACCATCACACACCACCACCATGTTTGACTGTTGGTATGGTGTTCTTACTGTGGAATGCTGTGTTTGCTTTACGCGAGACATTATGGGATCCATGTTGTCCAAAAGTTCCACTTTGGATTCATCTGTCCATAGAACATTTTCCAAAAGGCTTGTGGATCATCCAGGTGCTTCTTGGCAAATGAGATACGAGCATTTATGTTCTTCTTGGTTAGCAGTGGTTTCCTCGCTACTCTCACATGAAGCCCATTTTTGCCTGGCTCTTTCTGATTGTGGAGTCATGAACTCTGACCTTAGCTGAGGCAAGAGAAGCCTGCAGTTCTTTGGATGTTGTTTTAGGATCCTTTGAGACTTCTTGGATGATTTTACACTGCCCTTGGAGTAATTTTGGCAGGCCGCCCACTCCTGGGAAGGTTCACTACTGTTCCAAGTGTTCTCCATTTGGAGATTATGGCTCTCTGTGGTTCGATGGAGTTCCAGAGCCTTAGAAATAGCTTTGTAACCCTTTCCAGCCTGATAGAGGGCAACAAAATGTTTTTCTGATCTTTTCAGGAACTTCCTTTGATCATGGCATAATGTGCTTGTTGAATCTTTGTGCTGGCAATGTGACTCTGATGGTAAGGGCCAAAATAAGTGAGGTTTATATTGAGCAGGGCTGGCTGTAATCAAGCCTGGCTGTGTTCAATCAGCTGACTCTAATTATCCCTTTAATTGGGTTGATTTAACTAGGGGGCAATTACTTTTTCACACAGTGCCAGTTGGTGTTGGTTAACTTTTTTTCATTAAATAAATGAAATAAGTAAAAAAAAAAAAGTGTTATTTGTCCACTCAGGTTCCCTTTATCTAATATTATATTTTGTCTAAAGACCTGAAAACATCCAGTGTGACAAATATGCAATAATAGAGAAAATCAGGAAGGGGGCAAATACTTTTTCACGCCACTGTATGGTTCCTGTAAAGGGCTCCAATCTTGGGGTGCAGTTTTTTCAGAATGGTGTCAATGTGGCCAGAGAAGCTGCTAAGGTGTTGGTCCCACCAAACCCCAAGGTATCTGAAAGAGGGGGGTGTTCTCAAGGATGGTTCCATCAAGGGTGTGGAAAGAGGGTAAGGGGTGGAGCCTAGAGAGTCTCTGCCTAATGCCGAAGGTCATGGAGACTGTCTTTTTTGGTATTTAGGAATAGTTGATATGAAGCAAACCGGAGTTGAACCTGGTGGATGTCATGCTGTGGCATAGTTGCTACATCAGTGGTAATTTTGCCAGAGGTGAACAAGATGGTGTCACCGGCATAGATATGGATAGAAGAGTAGGGGGAGCAGACTGAGGGAAGGTCATTTAGGAAGATGGAGAAAAGTATGGGGCTGAGCGCAGAGCCCTGTGGGACTGCCGTGGAGATTGGTAGGGGTGGAGAGATTGCACTCTGAATCCTGACTAATTATGTTCTGCCTGTGAGGTAAGCCCTAAACCAGGTAGGAGCAGGAGTAGACAAACCAGCAGCCATAAGGGAGTTGAGAATGAGGGTATGGGAAACTATGTCAAAGTCCTTGGAGAGGTCAACAAAGATGGCAGAGGTGATAAGGCCATTGTCCATCCCAGTAAGGATGGAGTCAGTGAGCATAAGGAGGGAGATGGTAGTGGAGTGGTTCTTCCAAAAACCAGATTGGAACAGGGTGAAGAAGGAGGAGTCAGCAAAAAAAGAGGTCAGTTGAGAGAGGACCAGGTGTTCTTGGAGCTTAGCAAGGATGGGGAGGAGGGAGATTAGGCGATAGTTGGCAGGGGAGGAAAGATCACCACCCTTAGGGAGAGGGAGGACCACTGCATGTTTTCAGGGCATAGGGATGGAGGAGGACATAAAGGAGAGATTTAGAATTGGAAAGAGAGGGTCGGCAATAACTGGGGCTGAGAGGTAGAGAAGTTTAAGGTCAAGGTCATCCGGAGAGGAGCCTTTGGAGAGATTGAGAGAGGAGGGCTGTTAGTGTCTCCTCAGGGGAGATGGGACAGAATGAGAAAGGGGGGTGGGTACTGTGGGGGGTTCAGTGGTAGGAGAGGGAGAATGAGTGGAGGAGAGGCTTGAGGGGAGGATTTTAGAAGGGCTGAGGCACAGGAGGTGTAGTAGAGTTGAACTCTGAGCTATTATGCAAGGTTTAGACTCTAGTGTGCTGTTTATATTAAGCATGGGGAGGATGCAAGGGGGGGAATAGTGAGTGGACGACTTTCCAAAATTTGGAGGGGAAGCTTATGTTATTGAGGAAAGAGGATTTAAAATATTCAGACTTGGCAAGTCTGATTGCTTTAGTACAAGCATTTCTTAGCCTGCGATGGTTAGTAAGGGCTGATAGGAGCTGAGAGGCCTCGTGTTTCCTCCACGCTTTATCATGCTCCCTGAGGCAGGTCGTTAAGTCAGGGGTGATCCAGGGGAGATGGATACCTTGGACTGTAGTGTGTTTGAACGGGGCATGGAAGTCCCAGGTAGCTATAAATCTGTCTTTGAAGTAAGTGAGGACTTGGTCGATGGAAGTGATGGATGCAATTAGGGACCAATCAAAATTGGATATATATTTGAGGAGAGGGTTTAAGTCAAGGGAACTGAAAGAGCAGAGTTGGAGGATTTATGTGGCGGTTTAGGTCAGTGGACCTTCCTGACCATGAAGATAGGGTGGTGATCGCTGAGGGCATCCTGGAGGACACCGGACTTGATGACTTGGTGAGGGTGGGAGGTGAGAGCCCAGTCTAACAGTGAGTGGTTTGAGGTTCTGTGATTTAGTTGGGTAGGCTCTTGGATGAGTTGGGAGAGATTTAGAGCAGAGATATAACTTCATGTCTTGGAAGTGGTTGATGATAGCTAGTTTAGATTTACTTCACCTAATACGTTAAGCTCACCTTTGTGTGAGACGGAAGCTATAGAGGTGATGAGATCAATAGATTCAGAGGGCTTGATATCTGGGTGACAGTAGATACCATCAATAAAGATAGGGGAGGAGAAAGGCAGGGCAAAATTTATTACCAGGGCTTCATAAGTGGAGGGTAAGGCAGATGAGAGAACGGTAGCGTATTGCAGAGAGGACTGGATATACATGGCCACTCCACCTCCCCTATCAGCCCTATCCTGCCTGACTAAGGAATACCCTGGGATGGCAGCAGAGGGATCAGAAATTTTAGTATTCAGCCAAGTTTCAGTTAAGATTAGAATGTCTGGAGTGAGGGAGATTATCATCGGTTGTAACAGATCAATTTTTGGGACAAGGTTGCAGATATTTAGGTGAAGGATCTTTAGGCCTCTTGGGAGGGGTGGTGTTGGAGGGTTGTACGTTAATGGGAGGATAGCAGCTGGGGGGTGGGGGAAGGGGACCAGGATTAGGATGTACATTTCATGAGGCGAGTAATAGGAGTGTGAGTATAAGGAAGTGTAGTTTAGGATATTTGTGGAAGGCAGAGTATTTGTGATGTGTTTGGGGGGGAGGGGGCTGGGTGAGTGGATAATTAGGAAATGAAGGAAAGAGAGGTGGCTAGAATCTGTGAATAACATTGCAAGGGGTATGTGGGGGAAGTGAGTCCACAGTATTTGAGGGGAAGAGGGGATAATAGCAAGAATGAAGGAGGGGCTAGGAGATCGTGGGGGGCAGGGTTTTAAATTGAGAAGTTTGAGGAGTTGTGTTAGAGATGATGGAAAGGAGAATTAAAAGGAAGGGAAGTCAGGAAAGTGGGGTGGGCATGCTGTAGATAGACAGGGGGTGCTTACCGGTCAGGGTAGATTGGATAGTGGGGGGGGAGCATGGGACAGTGAATCTAGGAGGAGTATTAACGAAAAAGTGGTCACTGCCAGAGGGAACTGACAGCCACTAGCAAGTCGTGCAAACCTGGGGAAAAACAGGTAGCTAGAGATAGACCTTGACAGAAGTAGAAGAGGGAGGAGGCAAAGACTGATGAATAGGGGTAGGCTGACCACACAACAAGTGAAATGAGACAGGGATTGGATTGGGTGAGTGCACTTATAACTGGGCCCTCTAGTGGCTAGAAGATGTAATCTGCTAATGGAAAAGTCAACATTAAAAACAAAAAAAAAAGGTTTATTTGGCCGATGGTAATGATATAGTCTAGTTAGGTGGAATTGAAAAGGCCGGGCAGGATGAGGAGCCAAACAAGGAGCTCATGGACCACAGGCGACCAGTAAGAGCTGTCCCAAGAGAAAGGTAATTGTCCTTTGAAAATTTACAGAAACAGCCACGCAGCCTTGAATTCCCGGAATGTTGTCCGGGCCATGCCTGCAAGCAAGGGATCAGGGAGTGTGGCAGCAGGCTGTTCTAGCCACAGAGGTATGTAGATCCCCGTTGGAGGTGACTATGGAGCATTGTTAGCCCAAAGGGCTATGAGAGAATGCCTACAAGTAAGGGCTTGGGGAGTGTGGCAGCAGGCTGTTCTCGCCATGGAGGTGTGTAGATCACTGTCGGAGGTGACCATGGAGGCGTTGTTAGCCCAGATTCATGAGGGGCATTAACAAAATGCCCTACTCAGACATTTTTAACAGAATAGAAGGTTCAACCACCAGGAGACATGAGTGGAAGCTACGAGGTAGGAGCTTCAAAAGGGATCTGAGGAAGTATTACTTCCCAGAAAGAGTCATTGAACAGTGGACTACACTGGCCACCGAGGACTTTCAAGAGAGGGAGGGACAGAGTAAGAGCTTAACAAAGTACAGAGGGTAGGGGAGCTAGGACCTGGGACCCATAGAAGGCCTCGGTAACCCTTGAGCAGACTAGATGGACCTATGGTCTCCTTCTGCCATCATCTTCTATGTTTCCATGACAATGATAGTTTCATGCACTACCTAAACAAACAAGGGAGCATTCACTTCTATCATCTATGCAGGGAAACATTGAAAGTGTGGTACTGGGTGATGTCAGATGTGTTTCTCCCAGGTCTACAATACAGCGGCAGACAAGCTAAGCAGGTTTCAGTCCCTGGTTCACAATGGGGTTATCCAGAGTAGGACCTTTTTACATCCCCACACAATGCAAAACTGTTGCTTTTGCTTACTCGCTCCAGGGCCTGAAATGTTTTGGTAAGATGCATTGTCCCTCTCTTGGAAAAGGGAATTCCTGTATACATCCCCCCATTCCTGTCATACAGAGTATCCTGCTCAAGGTAAGAGTGGAGAGTGCCAGTCTCATCCTCATTGCTCTTCTGTGGCTTCCTGCAACATCTGGTGGCATTTGCTCTTCTGTGGCTTTCTACAATATCTGGTGGCAGAGCATCATGTTCCTCTGCTGTGTTGGAGCCTGCTGACACAGGACAGGAGGTCTCTGGGTCATCCGAAGCCACACTCTTTACACCTGCATGCATGGCTCCTGAAAACATAGCCATCACAGACTTTGGGGTGTTCCCTAAAGTTGCTTTCTACCAGACATACTGCATTTATTCCTTGAAATAGAAGTTTTTCACTTTGTTTGCTTCCAAGAAGATGGAACCTTTCATGTGTCATCTGAATTCTGTTCTGGAATACTTGCTTTTCTTATCTGATTCAGGCCTACAGCATTTAACTATTAAGGTGCATTTGGCTGCCACATCAACATTCCATGCCCCTGTTGATTGCCGTATGTTTGCGCAATATAGAGGATAATGTATGGTCCTCTATCGTTAACCGGTCAGTTAACAGTCGAGAGGTTGCCAGGGTGACCATGTAAACCTCGAGAGCGAAGCTCGAGAGGTTTACGTCGCCATGGCAACCTCGAGACGGTTAAAATGACCCGGTTGCCGATAGAGGACCATACATTATTTTATAGTGTGGTCCCACTATCAAAAAAAGGGCTTACGCTTTTTAAAGTCACCGCTGCCCTTCAGTCCTTCCCCGCCGGTTTCCTTCAGTCGGCTCGTGTCGAAAAAAGCGCGACATGCAAGAGATCGATCACTGTTGAATACCTAGCTGTGGACGTAGGATCGATAGGTTAACAACATATCTACGTCACATCGATAGGTTAACAACCTTAGGAAATGATGATTTCCTAAGGTTAACAGCGTTCTAACATACATTATAAGAAGTTTTCCCATACTTTTCTGAGAAGTATTCTTTTTATGAAGCATCCTATCCATAATGCAGTCACCCCATAGAAACTGAATTTTGTACTTGAAAAATTGACTCTGGTTCCTTTTAAGTCAGCCTTGACTTGTGGCCTCCATTTTCTTTCATGGAAAACATTATTTTTAATTGTTATGACTTCTGCTCAAAAAATGTTTGAATTTCAGGCTTTAATGAATAAGCCTCCTTATGTGATTTTTCACAGAGACGATCTCTTTGCATACCAGTCCTAAGTTTCAACCAAAGATGGTATCAAAATTTACACTGAACCAAACAATCTACCTTCCTGTTTATTACCCCGAACATGCCATTAAGGGTGAGGTTTTGCTTCAGTACTTTTGATGCACATAGAACACTGAGATACTATGTTAGTTGCACCCAGAACTGCAGAAAGACTTTTCAGCTTTTTATTTTCTTCGCCTCTGGGAAAGGCTGTGCACCTGTGTCTAAACAGTGCCTGTCCAAATGGCTGGCTAGCTGTATTATTTTTTGTTAACAGGAACTATGATAAAGAACGTCCTGGTGCTGTTTGTGGTTCACTATACGAGGGATGTGGCCAGTTCTGTTGCTTGCCTTCAGTATGTCCCTACTGCTGACATGTGTTGCTGCCAGATGGAGCACTGTCCACACTTTCACTAAGAACTACAGTCTGGACATCATCTCTCAGAGTCGTGCTGGTTTTGGACTTGCTGTACTCCAAGGCCTTCTGTCCTGATCTTATATCAAAGTGGTGCCTTTCTCCCTAACTGCTTTGCACTGCTTTTGAAGCATTCCAAAGGTGTGTCCTATTGGAGGAGATATCCTCAGTGGAGGCAGTATAGTGCAGTGAGTTAAAGCTCTGAGCTGCAGAGACGGAGACCTGGGTTTGAATCTCACAGCCACCTAAGTGCATACTGTGTGATCCTAAGTAAGTCACTTAACTCATTCCTTCCTGATAACGCCATATGGCGTCATAAAAAAACATACCTCTTTTTCCTGATGACGCCATATGGCGTCCTAAATCATGTGCTGTAGTGCCTGATGACAACGATTGGCGTCCATATCTTTCTCTTGGTGCAGCTCAAGCATTTGTTTACATTTGATGAATTGAGTTGTACCAGCTATTAGAGGACATCATACCCTTACTGATTGTACTTAATATAATATGCATTCCCATTGGCTATTTTTGAGAAAACAAGCCTTAATACATAAAAAAATAAATTTACTATTTTTTGCATGTGCTGTGTAAGATGTATTATGTTCATTCTGCCATTAGCTTGTATTGTAACAACAAATCATCTTATTTTAGTGTAACATGTTAAGCTGATCAGGTTGACACTATAATTTCATAACTTATATTTTTTTTTATTTGAGCAATCCGATTGGCCGTCACCACTTTGGTGTATTTTTTTGTCTTTTGGGGTATTTTTCTACAATAACATGTTGTAACTGATATCATGCTTGTTATAACTATTAGTCCATTTATACCACTAAGTGAGCTGAATATTTCTGTATTTAAAAATTGAGCTCTGTGATTGGTTAATTTTCTGACATCACCAATTCTGAATTTAATTGGTATAAAGGGATTGTCTTAGATGCAGGCACTATCCCCCTGATGAAGCTTTAGTTGTCAAAGCACCAGGGAACCTGCATGCAAATCTTTTGTTGTGCCTTCCACTATTCTATCAATGTGTGAGCCTGAAATGTTAGACTAAATCCTTATTTACTATTCAAGCAAGGACTCATATTTTTTTACAACCGTCACTGGAGGGAAAGTGGCGCTCTGGGCTCTGGAGTGTACAATGATTTTTTTTTTTGATGTTTCATTTAGGGGTCACAGCCCTCACCTGCACCTGCCCTAGCTCTGTAGTGCATCACCATCTGGTCATATTGATCCTCACTGTTGCCATGCTTCCTTTATGCTTATTGCACACATCACTATTTCCACTAACCAGTCAGAGCACACACTGGGGCAGGAAGAGCATGGTGACTGAAAACTTAGTTTCAAGATGGAGGTGTTGCTCTTACCCTAAAATACTCACTTCATTTTGGTACCAAAACCTCGATTTGTAATCTGTATTTACTTTATTTGTTTTTATTTTTATTTATACGTTTTCATAGTTGTTACTTCGTTCATTTTGGGATAATTTCTGGTCATCCTGTGTGATCACATCTTATGGATCCGGCTGGCATTCCTGATGGGAGAGAGTGTTTCTTATGCATGTACTAGATGAGGTCACATGAATTCAGCGCCTTTTGTTACTTTTTAATGAGTTTATGTTCGGATTATAGCTATGTTAAAATCTATGTGGCATGTTGCTCCCTGCGTTATGGATGATAAGTGGGTTAGGGTCAGTAGCATGTTTGTCTCATGCTCTGCACTTGAGTTTTCTCCCTAATACTCAGTTGCTAATTCTTTAAAATGAAAAAATAATGGTGTTGCCTTCAACTTATCTGGCATCAGTCCAGCCCCAATCTCTGATGCATAGTAAAGGCCAAATCAGTTTTGAATCCCTCCACAGGCACTGGTGTTGTCCATCGACTCGTATGACGTCAGTCCAGACTCAACCTCTGATGCACTGTAAAGTGTTCTTCAGGTTAAAATACCTCCACAACCACTTGTAAGTTCTAGCTCCTTATCATGCATCAGTCGAGCCCCAAACTGTAGTGAACAGTGAAGTGCATTTCAGGTTCAGATCCCTCCTCAACTGATGGTGTTGTCCATTGACTTACCATGTATCAGTCCAGACCAATCCCATAATGCACTTTGAAGTGCATTTCATGTTCAAAACCCTCCACATCTACTGGTGTAGTCCATCAAGTCATATGACACCAGTTCAGCCCCAATCTGTGATGTACCATAAAGTATTCTTCAGATTCAAATCCCTCCACAGCCACTTGTAAGATCTGTCTCCTTATCATGTGTCAGTCGAGCCCCAAACTGTAGTGAACAGTGAAGTGCATTTCAGGTTCAGATCCTTCCACAGCTGATGGTGTTGTCATTGACTTACCATGTATCAGTCCAGATCAATCCCATAATGCACTGTGAAATGCATTTGATGTTCAAAACCCTCCACATCCACTGGTGTAGCCCATCAATTCATATGACATAAGTTCAGCCCCAATCTCTGATGCACTGTAAAGTATTCTTCAGGCTCAAATCCCTCCACAGCCACTTGTAAAATCTATCTCCTTATCATGCATTCGTCGAGCCCCAAACTGTAGTGAACAGTGAAGTGTATTTCAGGTTCAGATCCCTCCAGAGCCACTGGTGTTGTCCACTGACTGATCTGGTGTCAGTCCAGCCCCAACCTCTACTGCACTGTAAAGTGCTGTCCAGGTTCAAATCCCACCAGAGTCACTGATTTAGTCCATCTGTTCATCAGTCTTCAGTCCAACCTTTATCTCTGACACTCTGTGATGTGCATTACTGATATGGATCCCTCCTCAGTCACCATGGTGTAGTCCATTGTGCATATCAAGATTCATTCCAACACCACCCTCAGATGAACTGTAATGTTCTATTCAAGTTTGAATCACTCCACAACCACTTTAGTCCCTTGTGCTCATAATGCTTCAGACCAGCCCTTACCTCTGATGCACTGTGATGTGATCAGTGCCAGTGTATGACTTATACAGTCCATTCAAATGAAACATAGCACACAGTACACATGTGCACCAATGAGAATTATTCCATGGTGCAGGCATACCCACACTCCTTCCCACCAACACAGTGCGCCATACTGAATGTTGCAACATATCACATGTGTATGCAGGCAAACCATGTGGCACAGCACCTTTACAGATGCCCATGTCATCACCCTGTATGTGTACCCACAATGTTTCTGCATGGCATATGAACACCTTTACCAGGTGCAGGCAGCCCCACCTGCTTCCCTACAACTAAGTATACCCCAATGGCAGGTGCCAATTCATGGCGCAAAATGACTGCAGTGCTTATGAGCATCATTCCTTGGTACAGGCACACCCACCCCCTTCCCCATGATACAGTATACCCCAAATTACCAGTGCCTTTTCAGCAATTTCATCATCCTATACGTATACCCATAATGTATCTACAGTGTATATTAGCACCATTAATACAGGCATACAGCCCCTCTCATTTCCCCAGAACATATGAAGTGCATCTGAGCCTGTATTATGAATGCAGGACCCCCCCCCACCACTAACACACAGTGCTACATCATACAATCATTCCCTCACCTTAAACCATCCCATAATACAACCCCCAAAAATAAACTATACCAGGAAATTAAATACACAGATTTATGTAGCATGATGTTTACTGAAAGATTGGAACCTTTCCATGAACAGCATCATGCTTCATTTACAGTATGATAAAGCAAACAGCACAAATAAAATACAGTTTCTTATTCTTATTATGGGATTTTATTACAAAAATAAAATAAAATAGTTTATTTCAATTAAATTATACATTTTAACTACAGCAAATATGCAATTAATCATAGAGAGACCTCCAGCACTAACAAATGTCTCCATTTCCTGTGTCCGCTCACTGACCTACACTGGAAGGGTTCTTCCTATTTACATCACTTGACCTCACAGAGCACTTCCTTCCTGCATCACTTCCTGATATGTCTTTCTAAGGTAATGTGTAAATATGTTCTTACTAAACTGGGGGAAAACAAAAAAATTGATAATCAGATTCATAAACTAAAATCAGTGGTAAAAAGAATTAAACACTGCAAAAATTCCAACCAGTGGATGGAACAAAAAACTCAAACTGCAATAACAAGTGATTCAGATATTGATTTCTGACTAAAAAAATTGTAAAGCTTGCAAAATTTATATTTAGACAGTTACAGATGTTTATTGTATATTTTAACAATTTTAATCAACAATTTTACAGAAATTTAATATTTTGCATGACTAACTAAACGGAGCATAATTATATTTAGATAAAATCATCAGAATTTATTAAAATATGAAAACAACCTTATGCAACAATAAATCCAGTTAAATAGACATTACCAAAGCTCGGTCATTTTCAAAAACTTTTTGTCCTGAAAAACTTTTCTTTTTACAGTTTTAAAATTGGATGTATGGTTTTTAAGATATGTAGGTTTAAGCACAGTGCGTTTGTATGAATGCTGCAGATCTAAAATCCCTTCAGGCACACAGGTGTTCTAGCAGCGGGCAGAGGGTATCTGAACATTCTAAGTGACAATAGGATAGAATGAGTTAACTTCCTTGTGCCCCAGGTCACATCTGAAAACAAGCTTCGGCTTAGTGTGCTACTGGTTAAACAATGTTCCTGTTCCTAACAGAACAGGTATGAAAAACTTACCATATCAGTAGGTCTTCAAGAGAATCTCCTCCATTAGGCCATAGCGTACCCTCCTTTCTTACCCCTTCTGTCTTCTGAGGGATAAATTAGTTGCTGTGTCTAAGGCCTTATTCCATGCATCCTGTTTCCAGTCCCATGCTTCTCCCTGTTTCCCTGTGTAACCCCTAGGTGACACTATCCCAAGGGCTACTACCCCTGCCTGCGCGGCTAGTAGCAGGTTAAGGGCCCTGAGTTCTGAAACAGGTGCTTCCACCCGGTGGTTAGGTTTGGTAGTGGTCAAACTAACCTGGGCACTGCCCTCCGGGACACTGTAACCCCCCTCTTTCCCGTCTAGTGGCCTGAGCAATATACGATAATCATTTTCACAGTACCCCTTGTACATCATACCAGTATCCACACTGTTTGCACTTACCACCAGGGCTGGTTCCTCTGCGTTGACCCTGGGAACCCCCTGCAAAACAAGGTTATGCACAGTAAATAGCAACAATACAGTACTCTTGGCACAAACTGGAACCACTGTCAGGTTAAATGCAGCAAAAATGTCAGATCTGATTTATTCAGGGGATTTGAACAAGGAAGGGGCGTAATCAGGTTGATTGGCTCAAAGGCTATATTAATCAAACAGTTATGCATGCGCTTTAAGTCCCCACACAGTCACATACTCTGGGTACCCAGGTACAGTAGGAAAATGGTGGGCTAGCCAGGAATGTTACAGCTGGTTGGGGCCCTGTGATTGAAGAAAAGCAACATGCTCAACACACACTACTTGTAATCTGGAGTCGAAGGGCTCAGTTCGTGAAAGAAAAAGCAATAAAACAATCAGATGACAATACTTTAGATTTAGCTGTTGTTGCAGGGAGCTACCCTGATGTTTACTCACGATACCCAATACTGGATGCAGGCAGGATGAAATCGAGACTGCAGGTTGTTGAGCTGGAGTGCCCAGAGAAGCGGGGCCCACATGAATCACTGAGGCATCATTTCTGTTCAAGTGTTGAGCAGGGGGCTGGTCCCCAGGCAGGTCTCTCATTGATGGCTTTCTCTGTGCAGCGGGTAGTCAGGCTGGGCCAGTGTGGCAAGGCCCCGGCCCAATGGAGATGATTTTGGATTCAGTCTGTGGGGCTGGATGCAGCTTCCAGCAAGCAGAATATAGTTCAAACCACAGTGGGGAACCAAATCACAATCCACCAGCAGCACACAGCACATTTACACATAAGGAAATTCTAATGCAGCTTCCAGCAACCAGAACACAATTCAAACCTACAGTGGGGTACCAAATCACGACCCACTATAAGCACACAACACATTCACATGTAAGGAAATTCCACTGTTCCAGGCAAAAGACTCTCCAGTCAAAATTACAGAGTCTCTGCACAATCCGGGAGTTCAGAGGTGGCTGGAAGTCCAGAAAGGCCGATCGCATTCAGCAAATCTTCGGTCTTCTTCAGGTAGGAGCCTGGTCACAATTCAGTGGATCACTTCGCTCTCCAAGTTAGAATTCAGTCCAAAAAAGGCACAAGTTCCCTCTCCTGGACAGCAGGCAGGCATGCAGGCCTTTCCACAGTTCTCCCACTTGAATCTTTTAAGCTGTTATCTTTTCACTTCCCAACTCAGAACTGAAACTAGCTGCAAGCAGCTTGGGAATTTCCCCAAGATCCAAAAGGTTCAGTTGGCTGATCTGTCTGTCAGTCACAACAAGGGCTCCCCCTCCAGGTTATTTTAGGTACCAAAATGCAAAAACTACAATTCCACAAGTTTTGACCCCACCAAGCCCCTGTAGGCAGGCTCCATTTTAGAGTCCCAACAGTACTGATTGGCCCATTCTGACAGTCCCGGGCCAAGTTGGTGGAGATAAACAGAACAGTCCTTGCTGCAAAGAAGGCGGGTTAGAACAAACTGCATTATTATTACTAGTCTAGCAAATGATCAGCAAACAAGCACATCTTCTAACAGAGCTCCCTTTTAGATTAATTAAGACTGCAATCCAGGCAGCTCTTAAAGAGACAATACACAGAGGCTATACAGGCACTCTCTGGTAATGCACTTAATCTGCTAAAATGCAGAACACCAGCCTGGTAGTGAGCATTTAGGCAAGCTCAAGGAAGACTTTTCGGGAACCCCCATTTGTAGGGGGGGTTACACCTGGTACTGGATTTGGTTTCCTGGATTCTCATATTAAGAGTCCCTCCAAGGCTTATTTCCTGCAGGAACTGAGGAGTGTTGGGGCCATCCACATTACATATGTGACAATGCTATACGTTGTTGTGGGTGGCCCACAGCTAGCAAAAAGGTTCCTAGTGATCCTGACGCTGACGACTTACAGTTCCAAAAATGTGACTTAATGGAGGAGATTCTCTTAAAGAGCTACTTTTATGGTTCACTTCCCCTCAGACTCCTACCCATGCACCTTTTATCTCCTCATAGATCACCCTTCACTCTTGTTCATTTACCCCTTGTCGGTGTAACTCCTTGTCTCTACCCCTCTTCTAATCTCCCATGCTCTCTCCCCTCCAACCCCACTTGCCTCTTCACTCTAGTTCCTATCCCTTCTTCTGCTCCACAATCTCACCTATCCCCCTCCCTCTAATTTATCCCTATCCTTGATAACTACTGTCTACTCCCACCCAAGTACTGCCACCATTTATTTCTCTATCTACCCATGACACGGCCCACTGGGCTACCCTACACTGATTGTTAGATAACCAATATTGTACTGACTGCTTAAAGTCCAGGCATCCACTCCTTTACTGCCTGTTCAATCCCCTGTCATGAAAGTTCTTATCTCTATTTGTCATTTTGAACCAATTATATAAAAGTCATCTTTATGTTCTTATTAAGTGCTCTGTCTTGTTGCTTGACTTGGAACCTATGTAAATGAGCTTCCAGCTCATAGGTGTTAATCTGAGAGTTAAATAAAAATAAAAATAAAAAAAAAATGTTTACGTTCTTATGTAACTGTTCTTTTCTGAACTTTTTCCTATTCCCTTTAATACAGAAGGTCCTGGTCAAGCTACGTGCCGAGATGGCCTCCCTGATTCTAGTGGCCCGTTACTGGCACAGACAAATTTGGTTCCCTCTGCTCCAGCAATAGGCACTGGACCCAATGTCATTCTTCCTGTCTGCAGGTGGGACTTCCAACACAGGAGAAGGGTGTAGCCTTTATAGGGTGTTCATCCTAATAGGTTAAAAAAGTGTTTCCATAAGAGTGCTGTCAGAATTGCACTTCCACAATAGTGTGTGCCTAAATAGTGACAGGGATAGCATAGCAAAATGCAGTTTATTTATTTTTATTTAGTTTTTGTTGACCGGGTAAGTGCGCTAGCCAACAAGTGACTATTTTCAGGCACGACCCGGGAGGTACAGTTACAGAACACAGTGATACATAAGAGATTACACAAAGCAGGATACATTTGCAGGATACATAAGAAATTACACAGAGCAGGATACATTTGCAAAGGACAA
Organism: Neoceratodus forsteri; assembly: GCA_016271365.2. Classification (NCBI taxonomy): domain Eukaryota; kingdom Metazoa; phylum Chordata; order Ceratodontiformes; family Ceratodontidae; genus Neoceratodus; species Neoceratodus forsteri. Next base: position 454,527,580 of record CM057449.1, on the reverse strand, counting down.
AGTCACTACAGTGTAGTCAAGCATAGCAATAAGGATAAAATTACATGTATTCAGTTGTTGAGAACTAGGGGAGAGGTGGTAGGGGACATGTAAGGGTAGGGCAGGAGAGACGGAGACAGGGGGGTGGTAGGGCGAAATAGCAAAAAGGGAGGACAGGAGGAGGTTAAGGCGCCAAGTGCGGCATTAAGCGGGGAGAGGTTACCACCTGTGGCGGGACGGTGGAACCGGAGTCGGCAAGAGAGGCGGAGAGGTCGGGGAACAGGACAGTGAAGCTATGGGTGCAAAAAAGAGAGGGAGAGAGGGTGATGTGTAGGGGAGGGCGGTGGGGGACTAGGTGCAAGGGTGAAGAGGGATTTGAACTAAAGGAATGGGGAGGGAAGGGTAGGGTGGGAAGGGCAGGGTATAGGGGGAAAGGGATGAAGGGCACGGAACAGATAGGGAAATGAGTGGGGGTAGGGAGATAGAGTGCACCTAGTAAGAGTGCAGCGGAGCAGAAGAAAGGAGGAGGAGGACAAGAGGCGCGCAGGTGAAAACGGCATTGGCGGGGGTAGAGTAGTAACCTGGGCCGAGCTGTGGAACCACTTAGACGGCAGGAGAGAGAGGGGAGTCACGCAAACTGGTGGGAGGCGGGATAAAATAGGAGAGGGAAGGGGGTGAGGACTGAGCATAGGGAGAAGAGGGAAGAATAAAAGAAGGAGGGGAAAGCTGGCAGGGAGAGGGGCAGAAAGGTGAAAGAAAGGTAGGAAGGGTGGTGGCAAGTTACGGCATTAGCGGTACAAGGTAGCAACCTGTACCGGGCCGGTGGAACCGAAAGATGGCAGAGAGGAGAGTGGAGGGCGGTTAGAGGGGGAGTGAGGCGGCAAAGAGCAGGAGAGGGAGGGGCAGGAAAAGGGAGGGGGTAATGACAGGGGTACTGAGAAATGGCTAAGTGGGGAAGAGAGAGCGGGGTTGGGAAAAGTAGTTACAGGAACAGAGGGTGCAGGATAAGGAATGAAGGTGGTGGAAAACAGCTCAGGAGCGAGGGCAAGCTAAGTGACTAGGCAGTAATTAGAGAGCTTTACAATTGGCATCAGAACAACAATGTTATACAGTATCAACAAACATGAAACATAAAAGCAAAAAACAACCAAGAATAAAAAAAGCGCAAGTGCCTATAATACATAATAGGGGAGGGGAGGAGAACAGGTTAGGAGCATGGGATTCAAGAGGGATCAAAACAACTACTACCCTTGTGGCTATCTAGGCACACTGCTGGAGGAGATAAGTATCTGGAGGTGCGGTGCCCTGCCAAGATGCTCCCATGATGGAGAGGGATAAAACCCTGAGCAGCTATGGCACGGAATGCTACTGGAGATCAGGATTCTGTTCCTGGTCTCCCCAGTGATGCCTTTTTTTTCAGTTCACACTTTATTCACAAAATATCCACAATACCAGAGGCAGTAAAACAAATATGAACAGCCAGTTAGTAGTACAATACAACACTGCCCTCCAACCCCCCTACCCCCCCCAGCACAGCAGTTCCTTCAAGTGTTGTAGTAACTAGCTATCCATAATAATTGAATAGTTGATAAGATAACAGGTAAACCAGTTGCACTTTAAATCCTAGCAGTGATAATTAAAGTGTGAAGGGGATCCCATATATACCTATACTTTTGTAGCCTATTTTGGAGGCTTGCTATGGCCTTTTCTGTGTGGCGATTTGCAAGGATTTCATGTGTCCATTCTTGATATGTTGGACAAATCCCATCTTTCCAATGCCTGAGAATAATTTTTTTAACCGAGAGTGCGATCATAGATATATGAAATCTCAGAATTTTAACCTTAATAGAAGACAAATCTCCCAAAAGGCAAATATCCAGTGTAAAGCAGTCCTGTAATCCCAGTAAGGGATTCAGTTGGGTTTTAATTAAATCCCATAACGAAGCTATCTTGGGGCACTACCAGAATATATGAAAAAGCGTCCCAGCTTCCTGGGAGCATCTAATGCACCTATCTGTATCGAGAAGGCTTCATTTTGCCAGTTTAACTGGCATGTAGTACATATTATGCAAAATGTGAAATTGCGTGATACGTAATCTATCTTGGGACACATATTTATGACAGAACATCCAGAGAGCTGACCAGTTGAAAGTGGACTGTGGGAAAAATGGGTTCCAAAGACCGTTACCACTCCCAAACCGCCATTGGTACAATACCTGATATATCTTAGAGATATCCCCTGGGGATTCGAGAAGAGAAGAAAGTTCAGGTACCAAAGCAAAATCTGTTGGGCGGGAAGGGACTTTATCAAAAACCATGATTAGCAAATGCTTCAATTGACAAACTCTGAATGACTGAGAGTCTGGAATATTGTGCTTTCTGAGAATCTCAGTAACTGGGAGCCAATCCCCCGAGTCTTCCAGGAATGAGGAAGCTATCCCCTCTCCTAACTGAGGCAGCCATGTACAAGAGATTGTCTGCTTATTTATGGTAAAAACCGGAGAATTCCAGATAGACTGAGACAGGTCTGTACTCGGATTGTGTCTTAGAAAAGAACACAGCTGCGAGTGAACTTTAATGAGGTCATGAGAGTGGGGCATTTACTAGCATTCTGTAAAAGGGACACTTTAACAAAGAGCATGGTCGAGGGATCCATGTTCATAGCCTGGATAAAGTCTAATTCAATGTTGAGCCAGACCGGTCTCAAATTTTCCGGACCCGGCCTTACCCATTTCAGGCACTTAGCAAGATGACTAGCCCAGTAATAAATTGCCAAATGAGGAATCCGCAGCTCCCCCTCATTTTTAGGGGTGGCTAGCTTGTGATACGCCAGCCTGGAATGTTTACTAGACCAGATAAAATTAGTGAAAAGTTTATGCATTTTCTGAAACCAGGAAAAGGGGACAGACGAGCTGACATGTGACAGGGGTTAAAAAAGGCGGGGAAATAAATTCATCTTAATTATGTTAATGCGGCCCCATAATGAAATCGGAAGCTTATCCCATCTCTCTAAATCCTGCACAATCATCTGAGAAAGAGGTTCTAAATTTTCTTTAAACCATAGGGAAGTATTACGTGTTAGCTTGATACCCAGGTATTTGATAACACGGGGAGACCAACACAATCCCAGAGGGATAATGTCTGTCTTAAAAACCTTGTGATTAAGGGGAAAAAAGGACGTCTTGTTTGCATTCAACTTATAATCCGAAAAAAGACTAAATTTGGCAATCTCACTTAACATATTCAGAATAGATGTTACCGGGTGGGCCAAATGGAGGAGAAGATCGTCAGCATATGCTGTTATCTTCACCACATTGTTCTGGATCAGAATACCTTGTATTCTCGTGTTGTTAAGAATATTTTGAATAAGGGGTTCTAAATAAAGATTGAATAATAAGGGGGAAAGGGACATCCCTGTCTCGTACCTGAATGTAACAGGAAAAATTTAGAAAAAGCCCCATTACCTGAAATCCTTGCAGAGGGAGACCGATATAGTGTCCTGATCCAGTCTATGAACATGGTGGGAAACCCAAATGCTCTGAAAACTTGTAATAAGAAATTCCAGTTTACCCGGTCAAATGCCTTCTCGGCATCCAGGGAGACCAGCCCCGTGGGGAAGGTGGCATACCTGGACTCCGAGAAGACATGCAAGACGGTACGTAAATTGTCTGAGGATGAACGTCCCCTGATAAACCCAACTTGAGACATGCCAATCAGGTCCGGGAGAACCAGCATTAGCCTATCCACCAATATCTTCGAAAGAATTTTGACATCCTGATTCAATAGAGATATTGGCCTGTAACTGAACCGATTCAGGGTCCTTGTCCGGTTTGGGTAAAAGGACTATTAGGGCTTCAAACAAGTGAGTGTCTACTGCAGCCCCGGAGAGAATATGAAGGTAGAGCCGGTGGAGCACAGGCAGTAACTGTTACCTGAAAACTTTATAAAATAAAGCGGAAAACCCATCCAGTCCCGGAACTTAATCCGAGGGCAAGGCCTTTATAACTGCTGAAATTTCCTCCTGCGATAGGGGAGAGGATAAGAATTTTTTGGGGCAATTTGCCAAGGAAGGCAGGCGAGAATCCCTAAAGTACACTTCCAACTCTTCTGTGGAAGGAGGGCTATCCATATCCCTATATAGCTGCTCGTAGTATGTAGCAAATTCCTGCATTATCTCTGAGGAGGATATCCTCAGGGATCCGTCTGCCTGTGTCCTAATAGGAGGTATAAATCTTGCAGACTCCTGCTGTTTTAAACGTAAAGCCAACAGGCGCCCCACTTTTTCTCCTTGATCCATGAAACTTGCTTTGGTACGAATGATAGCCAACTCTGCTTTCTCTCTTAACAATTCTAAATATCTGTCCTTAACTACTAATAATTTCTGCCTCTCCTCCTTAGTAGTATTATTTGGTTGTCTAGATTCTAATTCCTATATTTGAGACAGTAATGATAATAGCTGTGCTTCCTGAGCCCTTTTCCTCTTTGCAGCTAAATTAATGAGAATACCCCTAATATAAGCCTTAAAAGCTCCCCATAAAATGTCTGGTGTAGCACTTTCTATTGGGTTGGTAGAGAAAAAGAAATCAATCTGATCCTTCACCATTCGACAGTATTTCTCCTCCTTCAATAGCTGCTCATTTAATTTCCATCGGGTCTCTTTCTTGGGAACATTAGAGAAAGCCAGATTACATAACACCAGAGAATGATCAGATACAGGACCTGGTTAAATCGAGGTGGACAGCACACCCAGCAAGAGCTCATGAGAGACCAATAGGTAGTCAATGCGAGACTGTGAGCCGTGTACTGGAGAACTAAAAGTAAATTCCTTGGAGTTGGGATGCAAGACTCGCCATACATCACACAGTCCGCATTGGTCCAACAACTCGCTGAAGGCCCTTTGCCCCGGGGACAGTCCTCTCGACCCATTTCAAGACCTGTCTATATTAGGGTCTAAGACCAGATTAAAGTCTCCCCCCATAATAATGAGAATAGGGAGTAAGGGGAGAATTGTGGTAATCAGCTTCCCAAAAAAGGTGGTATCGTCCACAATTGGACTGTAGATGCTACCAAGCAATAGTGGCATGGCTCAAAGGGTACCCTGAACTAGGACGTACCTTCCCTCTGAATCCCTAAAGACCTGAGTGGGGATAAATGGGACGTCTCTATTAACCAGCATCATGACCCCACAGCTGCTGGTAGAACCTGAGGCATTAAAGACCTGCCCCACCTGTTGTCTCCTGAGTTGCAATGTCTCAGTTTCTAGCAGGTGAGATTCTTGCAAGAATGTTATCTGCGCACGCAGCAAACTCAGGTGTTTAAGCACCTGATATTGCTTAGGTTTTTTCCTAACTCCCTTCACATTCCACGTAGCTAGGTTAATATTGCTAGCCAACTATATTGGCAAAAGCGAGCCCGGAGTTAACCTTTGGCAATTACTACATCTGTGATCCGAGTACCCCTGTTCCACTAAGACTGCTGTGCCATCCTCCTGCCCCAAACCCTCCCAACCCAGCCCAAACTACCCCATCCATCCCCCCAAGTAACACCTAATCATGACATAATGTTAATACACTCAAAATTTTACCTTCTGCCCTGCCCTCCCTACCTCCAACTGTCACCAACAACGTTCAACAACATACTGTTTCCTTCTCCCCCCTGCCCCCCAACATTAGGCCCCTAAACCCAAGAAAAATCTATGAGCCCCCTATATGAAAACAGCAGGAGGTAAGTGACCTGAATTACAGTAACAATTTGTGAGGTCATCAGTTGATCCACTCCTGATAACCAGTGGGAGTAACACTGTGTTAGTAGGACATATGGACTAGGAGTATCGAGAGTTACCAAACCCTCACACCTTGCCTACTAAAGGGAACCACCTTGATAGGTGCTGTTAGGGCCAGACCAAAGGTGATGTTTCTGGTCACTTGACCCAAGAAAGCGGGTCCCGCCACTCCCCATCAATTGTAAAGCCCTTAATCCAAGAACCCCCCATCCCGGTCGTTAAAATCACTGGTCCATACTACATTGAGTCACAAACTCCCTCTGGTGGTACAGGAGCAAAAGCGCGTGAAAGGGCACTGTAGAGAAAATGCCCCGAGACCCTCTACAAACAACCTACCATTCAATGGGTATTGATATCCTGCAAGATGTAAGCCATAAGCCTTAACAGAACCATTCCCCATCGCATACCTGCAGGGGAGGTACTAAACCAAAACATTGCAAAATTACTCTCCCCAACACTTGTAAATGATAAAATTAAACAGTCATTTTAGAAGAAATCACAGTCCCCGAAAAAAACTATGGCATAGGCAACCATGCAAAGTCCAGATAATATTAAGGAAATTGTGTCCCTTAAGCCCTCTAAACAGGCTTGGATAGGAATCTAGCGATTATTTATATTCATCCCCGAAGAGTCCTTTAAGTGACAGCCACCTCTCTTCGATCCAGAGCTCTTCCATTTAAATGACGAAGGGCCTCTCATGTATTCCTGAAGAGATCAGGCTGGGACAGCTTTAGACCAGCAATCGCAGCCTCAGGATTCTCATAAGAAACCCAGGTACCGGCCACTTGCACCTGTAACCTGGCTGGGTACGCCATACGAAACTTAAGACCAGCAGCAATAATCTTGGAAACAACTGGGTGAAATGCTTTACATTTCAAACGGACAGAGCCCGGGCAAGTCCTGTGCTAGCCTGAGTTTGACTTGCTCCCATCTAACTTCCTGGATTTCTCTAACTTTGTACAAGTGCTGTCACTCCAAAAAATTAAGAAATCGGCATATTATAGGGTGAGGTGTTGCTCCGGGAAGGGGGGCTTTGGCCTCAGGGATCTGTGTGCTCTCTCAATTATATATTTAGCCTCAAAGGGCGAGAGGCCAGTGATCTTCTCCACCAACTTCTGGACGAATACTATGGTGTTCTGGCCCTCTTCTCCCTCTGGCAGCCCAAGGATCACAATATTATTTCTGTGACTACGACCTTCAAGGTCTTCAAGTTTAGCTTCAAAATGTGCAAGTTTCTGCTGCATAGCCGCCATCCCAGGCTCGAACCTTTCTGCTTGTTTCTCCAAGGAGGAAATCCTGGCTGTGTTATCTGTAGTTAAGACTGAAATCTCTTCGAGCTTTCTGGTTAGAGATTTAATCTCTGATGCCATTTCTTTTATTCTTCCCGAAAGGGCTTAAATTCCTCAAGGAATCTGCTTAGCGTAAGTGGTTCCTGCTCCTTGCCCTGATTTGCAACCTCTGGCTTATCAACTCCACTTGAGGCCTGTGATTTCTTTGGGGCCTTCTCCGAGGAAACTGGTGGGGTGTGTTTTCACGGTGCCTGTTTCATATATACCTCCATTATCTCAAATTCACCTAGCAAGAGCACTCAATGCAAGGAAGGCAGTAGATCATAAAATTGTAGGGTTTTAAGCTAGTTAAACGCTCCAAAAGACACTTTTACAGAGTCGGGAGGCTGGAGCTATGCAGAGGGGCTTCTACCCGGTACCCTGCATCACGTGGTCCCCCCCAGTGATGCCTTTTCTGTCCCCCCCGTAGAGTTTAGTTTTTTGTTTCTTTGGGCCCCTCACCCAATGTAACCCTCCCACTCTAAGTTTCTCCCTGGCCTGAGTGCCACTCCCTCAGAGCTGGTTATGAATATTTGGGGGTGCGGGTTGGGGGGGAGCCTTCCATAAAAACACTCAGTATCCTTGTTGTTTTCTTTACCATGGTAACGGTCAGTGTGTTTGTGGACCACTACCATTGGTGATATTTTTGCAGGCTATGTTTTGATTGGGTGCTGTTGTTTACAGCGTGGTTTTACAGTCGCACTTTTGGACTGCGCCATTGTTGTGTGCGTGATCCTGACCTAGCACCAGTGTTTGTTGCTATCCTTCTAGGTAAATTATCTTGCGCTGCCCCAATCCTTGTGGACCTTTTTTTTTTATTTAAAATTTATTGAAAGTTTAACAAATACACTGGACATGGCCAAGACATGCAGTACATTTAAACATATAACAGAGCAGGTTACTTGACCCCATCCCCCCCCCCGCCACCTCCCGACACAATCCCACCCAGCCACACAGTCCTGAGGCATAATAATCCATAATAGCTGGTAGTCTAAAAATTAAATAAAATATTAAATAGTATATAACGTATGTAGCACTTGTGGATCTCTTTTAATCAGCAGCTTAGTAGCACGTCCAGTACCTATTCACCAGTCTGTATATAAATATCTCAGCCCAGTTTTTATATTCCTTTCTTCTACTCTGTGGGTGCATTCATGCTTTGGCGCTTTTCTCAGGGGACACCTCATTGAACTAGGACCTGTAATGCAGGAGAGTCAAGAAAGCGCCAAAACATGAGTGCAGCGACAGAGTGGGAGAGGGAGACATAAAGACAGGGAAACATAGAAACTGACTTCAGATAAGGACGACTAGGCCCATCCACTCTGCCCTTTTACCTTACTCTTATTAGCAGCCGCAGACCCTACTTGATCATCAGCTTTAGCCGTTCCTTCCCACCTCTAGGGTTCCCTTATGCCTGCCCCATGCATGTTTAAATCCCCATACTGTGCTCGCTCCCACCTCCTCCTGTGGCAGGCTATCCAATGCATCCACCACCCTTTCCATGAAAAAAAAAGCTTACTCACATTTCCCCTTATCCTGCCCCCTCTAGTCTCATATTGTGCCCCCTCATTCTTGTACCTCTCCAATAGTGAATGATGATGCCCACTTGTACCTTGTTAATGCCCTTAAGATACTTGAAGGTTTCTATCATGCTCTCCACCCCCCGCTCCCTCATCTCTTCCAGTGTATACATATTGAGGTCTTTTAATCTCTCCTCATATGTCTTCTGGTGCAAGTCCTGTACCATCTTAGTTGCCCTTCTCTGAACCACCTCCACCCTGTCTATGTCCATATGAAGATGCCGTCTCCAGAACTGTACACAGTATTGCAGATGAGGCCTTACCAGTGTTTTGTATAGTGGAATTACCACCTCCCTCCTTCTGCTGGTAATCCGCCTTCCTATGCACCCCAACATGCCACTGGTCCTCCCTACAGCCTTTACACTCTGCTTGGCCACCTTTAGGTCATCAGAGATGATAACCCCCATATCCTAACTGCTTTCCTTGCTTCCTTCAGACAATTTAGGTACACCACCCAATTCTCTTCCTTCTGTGTGTCTTTATAGTTTCTGAAACCCACACTTTTGGCCCTTACGTTTTCTATTACATCTTTTGAGAACCATAGTTGTTTCTTCCTTCTCTTTCCTTTGTTTCTCAGCCTAATGCACTGGTTTGTTACCCCCACTATGGCTCCTTTTAGGTGTGCCCACTGGCCTCAACCCCCCTCGCCACCCTCCTTGCCAGGTCTTCTTTGACACTTATACCCATCCTGGCAAAGTCCACCCTCCTGAAATCCAAAACCTTTGTCTTAGCGTGGTTTTATTGCAACCTTGTACCTATGTTAAACCACACTGTATGGTGGTCATTGGACTCAAGGTGACCTTCTACCTGGACTTCTATGACTCTGTCCCCATTGGACAGCACTACGTTCAGAATCACTCTGTCCCTGGTGGGTTCCATGACTAACTGCCTGAGGCCTACCCCATGCAGGGAGTCCAGGATGTCTTTGCTCCTGGCTGAAGCAGCTGCCAGGATGGTCCAATCCACATCTTACATATGAAAATCACCTAGCAGCAGTATCTCCCCTTTTACGTCCCTGCCATGCATTTCATCCACTAGCTCCCTATTTGCCACCTCACCCTGAGCTGGAGGCCTGTAGATCACCCCGCGTGGATTACTGTACCATTGCTTGGCTCAAGGGTGACCCACAGTGCCTTGGCCTCCCCCTGTCTTCCCTGTACCACAGTTGCTTTTATACCTTCCCTGCCGTATAGGGCCACCTCCCCTCCCTTTTTACTCCCCCATCCATCCTGAATAGAAAAAATACCTGGTACCCTTACCTCCCAGTGTACCACATCTCGAATATTGCCACTATATCCAGGACAGCTTCTACCATCAAGGCCACCAGGTCTGGGATTTTATTTCCCAGGCTGCGGGCATTTGTAAACATGGCCTTCCATGTTTTACAGCTTGCCCTCATTCTATTCCTACTGTTCCCCTCTTGTTTCTTCCTCCCAATCCTGGTTTTCTTCTTTTGCTGCATCCCTTCCTCTGCCATACCCTTTTCAGCTGGTTCAGGTGTACCTGTCAACAGCCAACCCACCTGACCCTTGTTTGTGGCTGCTCTAACCTGTGGGGGTGGGCTGCTTGAGTCTTCCTGGGCCTGCCTCCATTGCTTCCCACGGCTAGTTTAAGTGCTTTCCAAGGAAGTATTAAAACTTTTCATTGATGCCTGATGCCCCCTTCCTGGTCAGATGTAGGCCGTCTCCCTTGTACAGGCCCACATCATTCCAGGTGGGTCCGTAGTCCCCAGTGAAGCCATAACCCAGTTCCCTACACCATCCTTCCAATCACTTGTTGATGCTTCTGATGTGGAGATTCCTAGCCGCTCCCTTGCCTTTGCCCGGCAGCACTTCTGAGAATGTCACAGATCCTGCCACCTTCCCCAGGTGCCTTCCTAACTCCCTGAAGTCCATCTGCTCCTGCTGCATGCTTGCTTTTCCCTGGCTAGGTCATTTGTCCCCAGGTGGACAACAACATCCAGCCTCCCTCTCCTTGCTACTGCCTGAGAGATCCTCTGGATCCACTCCCCCTCTCTCGGAGCTGTGCCTCCTGGAAGGCACTTTACCTCCCTCTCCCCCCTGTTCCCTGTGCCCTGAGTCCCCCACCAGGAATTTCTTCCTCCTCCTTCTTTGGGGTCCTCTTCATCCCACCCCTGGGTCTCTTTCCTGGAAGACCCTCACATCCTCCCTGGTCGCAATCTTGGGTTCCTTTGTGGAACTTTCCCTGCTCCTCCAATATAGCATAGCCTCCCTGAGCCCACTGTTATCCATCCAGCCCTCTGCCTGGGCAACCGTTGTGGCAGTGATTGAGGACATGGTGGCTTCTGGGTGGGGCCAAAAGTCCCCAGTACTTCTGCCAGCTCGGCCTGGATACTGACCACCTCTGCCTTCAGCCCAGAGAGGTGCTTGTGAAGAAACATTTCTATATAGACTGGTGGGAGAGGTACCCAATGTGGTACCAAGCTTTTGATTAAAAGTGGTCCAGAAGAGCTGGTCCGCTGGGAAGCAGTAGCGTTACCACTTGTGACACCAATGTCTTTGGTTCAGGAGTGAACTTGGGATGTTGGAGCGCCGCTGAAGGGAGGATGATCAATTGTCTGTAGGACTGCTCTTCTCAATGGGGGGAAGGCAGAGTCTGGTATTTGCCTGGTCCCTAGTGAAAGCTTAAGTAAAGGCAGCCCAGTCAATATGCAGATGGGCATGGCAGGTGTTGATGCACATTGCACTGGAGCATGAGGTGTGTGTTATGACACCATTGCATGCCACATTTCCCAGGGACCAGTACAGGGAGAAAAAATCCGGTGGCAGGACAGCGCGGAGCACCCACATGCACCTCACCTAACCAGCTGGGTATGCAGCCAGAACTGGATCCGGTACATGGCGGGTGTTGGGGAACCCATCAAACCCACCATGGGGGCAAGCCCTGGGGGAAGACAGCTGTAGAAAGTCCTGGTGGATGTCTGAATGAAGGGGCTGGGACCAACTGGGGAGAAGAAAAAAAGGGTTCCATGAGGATTGGGGCAGGGCAAGACAATTTACCTAAAGGAATACTAATGATCACCCTAAAAAAGAGTGCACGGATTCCCTGATGAACATAGAAACATAGAATGTGAAGGCAGATAAGGGCTGCTGGGACCACCCAGTCTGTCCAATTTTTTTAAACATTCAGTTTTTTGCTGCAGACCCTACAAGATCGGCTGCACAATCTCTTCCCCACTTCCTTACCTCTATGATTCCTTTGTGCCTGTCCCAGGCCTTTTTGAACCCCACCACTGTTTTATACCACACCTCCTTTGCTGGAAGACTGTTCCAGACATCCACCACCCTGTCTATGAAGAAGTACTTCCTCACATCCCTCTTGAATTTACCCCTCCAGTTTCATATCATGCCGTCTTGTTCTAAATCACCTTTTTCGTGAAAGATATTCCCCCTTCTAAACCCTGTTAATTCCTCATGAGGTATTTAAATGTTTCTATCATATCTACCACTCCCTCTTTCCTCCAAGGGATACATATTTAACTCCTTTAACCTTTCCTCATGGTGCTTTTGATGCAGGCCTTGCACCATTTTGGTAGCTCTCCTTTGGACTGCCTCAACTCTGTCTATGCCCTTTCTGAGATGCGATCTCCAGAACTGGACACAGTACTCAAGGTGGGGTCTTATCAGTGACAAATATAGGGGCAGCACCGTTTCTCTTTTCCTGCTGGTGATACCCCTTCCTATGCCCCCAGCATTCCACTAGCCCTTTCGATTGCCTTGTCTCACTGTTTGGCCACCTTTAGGTCATGATTCTTATGATTTCTTTGACATAAAGCACTACCCACCACCCCTCTTTTCCTTCCTATCCTGTCCGTTCTGAACTTTGTATAGCCTGGCATGACTATGTCCCAGCCATGGTTGTCAGTGCACCATGACTCAGTGATGGCCACAGTATCCAGGTCAGCTTCCACCATGATGGACTCTAGGTCTGGTGTCTTATTTCCCAGAGACCTAGCATTAGCACTCATAGCCTTCCAGATTTTTTCTTTAGCTTTTTGCTTGTAGCTTTCCCCAATTCCTTTTGTTTCCTCCTTCCCTCTGTTCTTCTGTCTGCTTTGTTTCCCCTTCCTCATTTTCTAGTCCCCTACTTCCTTGACTAACTTTCTCCAGTGTGGGACTCTCACCCCTCTGAGTTTCTCTGCACTCTAACTCAGCCTGTGTGATGAAGTGCATCTAGCACGAAATGTTGGAATTACTACATCTGACGTTCAGTTCAACTTATATGAAATACATGAAATGTGGTGAGTGAGCCTCATTTCTAACTTGTTGGTACATCTATCCATATGGTTGACCAGTTACATTATGTTTTGTTACCAGAAATGCAGTAAGCAGCTTCCTGATCCCGATTTATCCTCGTTCCATCCACGGGGTGGCTACCTCAGTGGCTTGTCTCCACAATGTATCCACTGCCCACATATGTGCTGCTGCCACTTGGAGAACTGTTGATCCATTTACTAAACACTACAATCTGGACATCGTCTTTTGTAGACATGCCGACTTCAGCCTCACTGTTCTGCAAGACATCCTTACCCAGGATCATTAGGTCCTGCTGTTCTCCATCTTGTGCTTTGTACTGCTTGTAAATCATTCCATGATGTGGCTCAATGGAGGGAGACATCCTTGAAGAAGATAAAAATAAAGGAGGCAGTATAGCACAGTGGTTTAAGGCTCTGAGCTGCAAACCTGGAGACCTGGGTTTGAATCCCACAGCTCTCACTTGCATACTGTGTGACCCTGAGCAAGTCACTTAACTTCCTCGTGCTCCCAGGTCTCAGCTGTAAACAAGCTTCAGCTTACTGTGTCTTTCCTGGTAAAAAAAAAAAGAATACTTACTTACTGTAACAGTAGATTTTCATGAAAATCTCCTCCCTTGTGCCACAGCTTCCCTCCTACTCCTCTCCCCCTTGTCAGATAACGGATGACTAGCCTGCCTGATATTGCAAACTGATTCTCCTCTGATGCCTCCTCCAGCATCTGTACTCAGGTTTCCATATCCTGTCCTGTGTGCCTGGTTTGGGTCTCGTGGTTCAATGTCAAAATCATGCAACAAGATAAGCGCGAGTCATTTCAGTGCTTACATGTTAGTGCACATTCACATTAGCATACTTATATGTTAGTGTTGTACAAAATAGCACTAAAAACATTCATGTCATTTTTATGTTTGCTTGCATGCATGTGCAAGAAACGCAGTGCCATAATCTGAGTTTTTGGAGGTGTGCACCTGTCTTCCAATTCAGTCAGTGTGTTTGCAGGCGCGGCCACCATTCACCAATGAATACTGCAGCTGTCTATGACAGCAGTTGAAAATGTAGTGCCGTACAGTTGAAAGAGAGAGCTACACTTCAGTGAGCAGCGATAAACTATTGCGTGCTCATGCGCTCTTCCCATACACACACACAGACACACACACGCACGCATTTTGCGTGCTCATGCACTCTCCCCCCCATGCACACACTGTATAGCTGATGGGGGTGCCCAATCCCCCATCGGCTGTGCTGCATTCCCCCCAACAGAGTTCCAGGTGCCATGCTGGGGGCCCACCCCAGCATGGCAGCAGTCTATGGCCAATGGGGGTGCCCAATCCCCGTCGTGCCCTGTTCCCCAAGAGACTTCGGGTGCCACGCTGGGAGCCCACCCAGCGTGGCAACAGTTTCTATGGCTCACGGGGTACCTAACTCTGCCGGCTTCACCCCCCCCAAACAGCCTTCCAGCTCCTATGCTGGGAGCCCACCCCAGCGTGGTACAAGTCTCGTGTCGTCTAAGTAAAAAAAAAAAAAACTGAAAGAAAAAACTTCCCTCGCTGATTGTCCTGACCCCCATCCCCCCACCCTCACCAACCCTCTGTGCATCCACCTCCCCACACCCCACCTCACCCCATACTTACCTCCGGAGTCCAGCATGACGATCTTTGGTGGACCAGGAACACGTCTGCCCTCTTCAAAGATGACCGCGAACTGAGGAAATGCCGGTAAGCTGTATAATGTAATAAACAGGCTTTTTTAAACTTTAGAGCATATCTCAGGCATTTTGGGGAATTACTTTCCCAGATTTTCAACATAGGGTTTTTGAGACCCCACCTCATGAGTTCTGTCACTGTCATGGCATTAATCGGCCCCGAAAGGTGAATTTCGTGGTCACTGCGTGGAACCACCTTTTGGGACCAATTTATGAAACAACAGTGTCATAGTTCATGAGGTAGGCCTCCAAAAACCATATGTTGAAATTTTGGTGAAAAAATTCCCTAAAATGACTGTTTTACGAGCATGTGTTGCACTGTTCCTACGCACGCTTGTAAGTTCACACACTTTTAATATGTTCACTCCAGATTTTCAACATTGCCATTTTACCACACCTCCTTATGAGTAGCACAGCTGTGATTTCTCACATCTCACCCAAAATGTGTTTCCACGCATGTAGCGCACAATGGCGCAGTCGGTGTGCGAAATCAATGTTCATGACAGATTAAGAAAATCACAGTGACACTGTTCATGAGCAGAGTTGTTAAAATGGCTATTTTGAAAATTTGGTGAAAAATTTCCCAAAAATGACTGTTTTACGAGCATGCGTTGCGCTGTTCCTACGCACGCCCGTAAGTGCACGAATTTTCAATATTTTCACTCCAGATTTTCAACATTGCCATTTTACCACACCTTCTTATTAGCAGTACAGCTGTTATTTTTCACATCTAGCCCAAAATGTATTTCCACCCATGTAGTGCACAATGGCGCAGATGATGTGCAAAATCAATGTTCAGGACAGATTAAGAAAATCACAGTGACACTATTCATGAGCAGAGGTCTTAAAATGGCTATGTTAAAAATTTGGTGAAAAAAGTCCATAAAATGACTGTGTTATGAGTGACCATTGCGCAGTTTCCACGCACCCTCGTAACTTCATGGATTTCTAATATTTTCAGTCCAGATTTTCACCACTGGCATTTTTCCACACTTCCTTATGAACAGTACAGCTGTCATTTTTCAGACCATGGCCGAAATGTGTTTTCGCACTTCCAGCGCAGAAATGCTCAGGACAGATTAATAAAATCACAGTGACACTGTTCATAAGCGGAGGTTCCAAAATCCCTGTGTTGCCCATCTGCTGTAAAAAAATCCCCAAACTAATTGCATTACGGGTGTGTGTTGCACATTTTCTACGCACACTCGTGACTTCACCAGTTTTTTTAATATTTTCACTGCAGAATTTCAACATTTCCAGTTTTTGTACCTCCCCGTGAACAGTACAGCTGTCATTTTTCACATCCTGTTCAAAACATGTTTCACACCTGTAGTGTCAAATGGCGTAGTTGCTGTGCGAAATCAGCTTTCAGCTAACTGATATTGCCACTGTTCATAAGGTGGGGGTCACAAAAAACCCATGTTGAAAATTTGGAGTGAAAATGCCAACGAACGCCTGAGGCGTTAGGGTTTCTGACCATAACGCCCCAGCCTGTAGAGATTGACAGGCATTAGGGGTGTGACTTGGGATTCTCGCCTGCAATGCTCATACCATTTCACACCCTGCAGCCAGTGAGAGGCATCGAGGTGTGCCTTGGACTCTTCGGCCCCAAAGTTCACCCCATTCTCCTATACAGGACCCATCTTACCATATTTTCTGATGGAATGGTGTGAGCATAAGGGCCAAAGACCCCAAGGCACATCATGACACTTGTCAGTGCCTGCAGGGTAGGGTGTGGTGAAATGGCGTGGCTGTTAATGCATGATGACCCAAAGGCACACCCCAATTCCTGTCACTCTCTGCAGGGTGGTGGTGGAGTTGGCTTCAGTTCATTACTTCACTGCCATTTCTATTATGCAGCTCTCTAACTCCTACACTACCAATGCCAATGAGCAAACATTCGGCATTGACAAATGCTTGTTACTTATTGACTCTCAATCAGTGTCACATGTTTTGGGCCTGTCAGTGTTACTTAATGATATGTACAGCACCGGGGAAGGGGGGGTGGTCATATACAGCAGTACATAAAACTGTCCTGCTGAATAATGATTTCCTGCCAAATCCCGAGTCCAAATATCAGTTCCCACCTAATTGTACTGAGCTAATAGATTAGTTGTACACTGCATTCTGCGGAAAAGGGTAGTCGTTATTGACAAAGTTTTATAACTGATTTCATGCTTCATTAAAACGTTAATCTTTATTCGAAAATAATTGAAATGAAAATGACTGCATGTGGTGAGGCTGCATCAGAAGGCTCGGGGGGGGAGCAGTATCCCTTCGATTTTGACGAACAGTCTGTTTTAGCAGTGACACTGCAGGCAGCTGTGATGACTTGATGACACTGAGGGACACAGTTCTGCTACACCAGCAGCAACAATCTGGTGGGTGCTTTCGCAAGTGCAATGCCCCTTATATTCAAGGTACTTGTAGTAGAATTTAGAGGCAATCACTCATTCTCAATAGTATTAAAATCCATCAGGAAATGTAAGGTCACCTCCTTTCTGACTTTTCACAAATCTTACTGCCAATGCTTACAATAGTTGTGTTAAATACTGAGGGTAATGGGTAATTAATTAGTTAGTTACTTGAATGGCACTCTTCATATGGGATACTACAGGTTACTATGAACTTCATGCATTTCATTAAAGTGAACACTAGATGGTAGTGATGCGCTGTTGTGCTACTTCGCGATTGTGTACCAGTGTTATTGTTGTCCACGTTATTATGTCTTGGTTGCGCGATTATAACCGGATACCAGTCCGGGTCTCTTTGGTCCTGCTGGTCTGATGATCCTCAGAGCTCCTGTCTGGCAGGGAACTGAGGCATGCTGGGGATGCCCACGTCATATAGTATCCAACGAGGCATGTCTACATGGGTGGCCCCAGCCATCAAAAATTCCCATCTAATAGAGAAAGAAGCAAGCAAAGACTGAACAATAGGCCATCGGTGCCTCGTAGTTGGTTAACGTATGAGGGATGTAAAACAAAAAAAGGGCACTCAAAGTAAAATCCTAAGGCAGATTCTATATGCTGGTGCATATTTTATTTATGGAGTCCTCTGGGAAATGCCAACTGGCAGTCCCAGTGGATTCTGTCTTAATGTTTCCACACCAGGGCAGTCGGGAGCACTAGGGGGTTAAGTAATGTGCCCAAGGTTACCCAGTTATAATTTGGCTCTAGCACAGTTTAAACCTGTGTTCTTCCAGTTTCTTTTTTTTATCATACAATGTTTTTTATTGAGTTTCTGTTTTTGTTAACATACATACTATAGGTCACAGTGTCATGACAGGTGTAATAATACAATCATGTGAGATCCACACTGTGTTGACACACCAGCAGTAACCATACACTCTACAGGTCTAAGAAAAATACTGCAACTGCATATTGATACATAATAATGTCAGTCATAAGTATACATTGTATACCTCTTACCATACTAACAAAAAGAGGTCAATGCTTTCACCCAAACCTTAACCTTATAGCATCCCGTGCCAATATAACTAGGCCCGGGGGGGGGGGAGAAATCTCAAAGTCCCCTGGGAATTAAGGGAGGGTTCCTGGGCTGGGTTGGAATTTTCAGAAAGTCAGACAGGAGATAAGGTCCCCATTTGGCATAGTATGGACGCATGTTTGATCCTTGTAGCAAAGAGAGCCGTTCGAACTGAGAAAGGCAGGCGATAGCTGCGTGCCACACAGGTCTGCTAGGTATTATGGGTTGTCTCCAATGCATGAGTAGGAGGCGTTTGACTTCCAGTATGGCGGAGAGTACCCAGTACTGCAGGGGATTAGAGAGAGCTACCAATTGGCTTGTATCCCCTAAAAGCACCAGCGGGGTGGACAGGATAATTGTAGCCTTCAGTACTTTAGAGAGGTCTTTAGCCACCATTGCCCAGAAGAGAGCAAGAGAAGAACGTGACCAAAGTATGTGTTCGATGTGGGCGTTTGGTTGTGCACATTGCCAACAACGGCTGTGGTCAAGCAAACCCCTCCTATGCAATAGCTTTGGGGTGCGATACCAAAACAACAGTATTTTTTGTTGTATAAAACAACTGTTATGGTCCCTGTAGGAGTAATGGATACTTTTACAATAGGGCAGCCATTGCTCTTCCGAAGCTGATTCCCCTAGAAGGTTTTCCCACTGAGTCCTACAGGCCTGTGTGGGATCAGGCTGAGAATCCCTCCAAGTACTATAAAAGCGACCCATAAGAACTTTCTGGGTATCCAACACCCGATGGTCAGTAAGCCACTACCATTGCTTGTAATCTGTATTTTTAGTGAGGAGGGGAGTTAGAGCACTGCGGATCTGTAGGTAACAGCAAAAATCTTTGTTTGGCAAAAAATATTTACTCCTCAGTTGCTCAGATGACAACAGCTGCTAAGTTCCGGGAACAACTAAATCCTTGACTGTCCAGATACCTTGTTGCTGCCAACTCGACCAACAGACTCCCTCCCCCTCAATCTGGATTAGTTTTTTTTATGTCAAATAGGGGCAAATAGTATCGGTGGGTGCCCTGCCATTTTAGGAGTATGAGATTTAGAGAATAATAACTTCCAAGCTTGGGCGGTATATGCGATTATAGGAGCGAGTTGCGAATCAATCCTTGACTGAGGTGTTAAGAGATAATAGAGTGTATGAGGACATGTCAAATCAGTTTCTAGTTGAACCCAAGGGGGGGGTTGCTAATGTACTCGGCACAAACCACCTGGTGGCCTGGGTCGCCAAACATGCTAGGTGGTAGCCATAAAACCAAGGCACATCAAGACCACCTCTGATCCAATGTGCTCTAGTCTTGTGCCTGCTCCATCTTGGTGGTTTATAGTCCCATATGAAATTAGATACTAACTTGTCCAAGAGCTGAAAAAGTTTTGCAGAGAGGGGAATGGGCAGATTGGTTAGGAGGAACAAAACCCATGGCAAGAGCAGCATGCGTACCGCCGCTACTTTACCTGGGAGAGACAGTTTGAGTCTGCGCCATCATTCCACTTCAATGGCTAACTAAGTACACAGGGGAGAGAAGTTAGCTGTTTTCAGGCCTGTCCATTTAAAAGGGATTTGGACCCCGAGGTAACTGAAACTGTGTTCTGCCCAGGTAATATTGGTGCCTTGTATACAGTCCTTTGTAAATAATGAGTTGAGAGGGACCAGAATAGTCTTTTTCTGATTTATCTGGAGACCTGAGAGTATAGCATACTCTTCCAGAAGCAGAAGTATCTCGGGTAGTGCTTGTCGGGATTGGTCAAAGTCAGAAGGAGGTCATCCGCATATGCCATGGCAACATATGTGTGCCCCTTTCTTTCAATGTCCTGTATCCGAGGGTCTGTAATAATCACCCATATCAATGGGTCTAAGGTGTGAGAAACAAAAGGGGAGAAAGAGGACACCCCTGCCTGGTACCTCTAAGAAGGGAGAATGGGGGAGAGATATCACTATTAGTAAGGATACATGCCATTGGGGAGGCATATAAAGTATGCACCCACTGCTTTAAGTATGGTCCAAACCCAAACATGTTAAGGGTTTCATGCAGAAAGACCAATTCCAAAGAGTCAAAAGCTTTGTCGAAATCTATGGCCAAAGCAGCCGCAGGTTGGGGGCTTTGGAAGCCAGCCATTTAAGGCTGAATAGAAGGTGTGTATTGTCCATCCCTGTTTTCCCTTTAAGGAAACCAGTTTGCGCAGGGTGAACGATAAAGGGGAGCACCAAACTCAATCTAGTGGCGAGCACTTTCACCATGATTTTAATATCAACCGACAGCAGGGATATTGGTCAAAAATTTGCACAATCCAATGGCTCAGATGACTTCTTTGGAAGGAGGGTGATGATAGCATCTCTCATGGTTGGTGGGAGAATATGCTTTTTATGTGATTCTAGGAGGGCCAATAACAGTGGAGGGAAGATGTCCGAACCGAGTGCCTGGTAAAGTTCCACTGACATACCGTTGGGGCCGGTGCTTTACCTCGGGCCATATTAGCTAGAGCGAGATTTAACTCATCGCAGGACACCGGTGCTTCCAACATGGTCACTTGCTCGGGGGATAGGGAGGGAAGTTGTGCCCGGCAACAAAAACCCAACAGCCTCTGGCCCAATTCAGCAGGATTAATAGAAGAACGGGATTGATACAGGGATTCGTAGAAAAGCCGCATGGTTTGGTTCACATCCGTTGGGGTAGAGACTATCGTTCCTGATGCAGTCCAGAGGGAATATATCCTGGTAGCCACCTGCTGCTTACACAAGCAGTAAGCCAGGAGTTTCCCAGACCTTTTCTCGTTGGCCCAAAATTCCTGTTTGGAACGTAATAAGTGCCATTCGGCTTTTTGATGCAGTATTACGTTAATCTGATATTTAAGGTTAAGTATTTTGCAATGTTGGTCCTTATTAACATTGGGCTGTGGATTAGCTTTAAACCTAAGCTCCAAGCTTACAAGTTCAGCCTGCATGGAAGTAAGATTGGCTTTGCGGGTTTTATCCCTTGCTGCTGAGAAAGTGATAATGCGGCCCCATAGGACCGCTTTGAAGGCCTCCCATATGCTCAGAGAAACGCCACAGTCTGAGTTTAGAGAGAAATATTCCTTTGTGGTAGAGGCCAGCATTCAGCTAAAGTCTGGGTCCTTAAAGAGCAAAGGATTACAGCACCATAGGACTTTATGGGAGGATTGCACAGAGGGGAGATACGAGAGCCAGATCGGGGAGTGGTCCGAGATCACTATCGAGCCTATCCCCATATCTGTAACCCCTCTCCCTGCAGCATCATTCATCAACCAATAGTCGATGTGGCTGTGTGAGTGGTGCAGAGCAGAAAAAAGTATAGTCCCTATCAGTAGGGTGGTCCTTCCGCCAGGCATCTACTAGGGCCCACTCTTCCTGTAGGTCCGCCAAGGATTGCCTTGCTTTAGGGGTGGCATGTGGGATGGGTGATGATTTGTCCAGGAAAATGTCCTGCATCAAATTGAAATTCCCACCCAGTATGATGGGAAGGGGGGGCCTGTCCACTTTGAGTTCCGATATTGCTTGACTCACTGCTGGAAAAAAATCTGTGTGGTCATTAATGGGGGCATAGAGATTGCCCAATATCAAATCTCCCTCTGGTGAGGAAAACCGTATCACTAACCATCTGCCCTGCGTGTCTTTCTTTACCCTGTCAATTTTTCAGATTAAGGGACGCCTCAACAAAATAGCGACCCCTTTAGACTTTGAGGGGGCGGAGCTAGCTGCCACTTCACCCACCCATGATTTCTTTAGCCAGGCATTGGATTTGGCTATGTGGTATGTTTCTTGAAGTAGTGCCACTTCTGCCCTCAGAGATTTAAGATGCTGCAAAACCTTTGTTCTTTTAATTGGGTGATTGAGCCCTTTAACATTCCAGGATACCCATCTACAGGTCTGGGATGGGGAAGGGTTAGGCTCCATCATTCCTCCCATATAGAATAAAGGATGCGTACTTACTGCGATGTGTAGAGGAGGAAGGAGACTTTTGGAGTGTCTAACAACTTCTCATTATACCTTACATCAAGCAGTACAGACCAACCAAGAATAGAGTATATAGGGGTGGGAGCATTGCCTGGAGAGAACCAGAAATCTTAATTGTCAAACTGCAAACTGCTGCTATAAGACAAGAGAGAGAAAGAACAATCAATTTCACTTGACTAAAGAAAAATATTATACCAACAAACAACTGGAGATATTAATAAGCCACCTAATATCCCTTAAAGGGACACCAATTGTATCTCAGCTATGAGAGTGGAGATCGCTGCACACGAGGGTTGTGCTAACACCCTACAGCTATGCTAGCTCCTGCTCTCAGTATGGGGTTGCGAGTAAAACAAGTGGTCACACCAACAAAATTGACAGAGATATTCCTTGCCAGGTGACCATTCATAGTCAGTCATCCTGACTCCAGGGGGGGGGAGGGAGGATAAATCCCACCCATATAATGTTTGAGGCAAACTAAACAGGGTGCCTATATGCAGAGTAATGGGGGTCCTGTTGGGGCGTGGGGACATCCATCCTCCAGTTACTGCACTGCACTCCACTCCGTAGAGTTGCTCATGATTTATAATCCAACAAAGCCCTATTAACAAGGCTCTGCAGCACCAGATTCATGCGGGCTAAGTGCACATGGGGGGGGGGGAATCAGCCTATCCTTTTATGGGTCAGTCAGGAGTATACGGCTGAGATGGCAAGGAGCTCTTGGAATCCATTCAGGAGTAGTGAAAGTCTGTCCCTCTTGTGTGACAGCCACACAGGACGCCACTTGCATAATCCGCTCTATATGCAGAAATAAGAAGTGAGGGACGAGGGTAAACTGATAATGAAAAACCAACAATTAACAGTGCTTATCCAGAATTGCAAACCATATCAAACGTTCATGAATTCAGTCCTTCGGCCAGCTCAGGAGCACCCTGAGGGAGTATACCAGGATCAACAACCTTCGCTGCAGCTGCAGCATACGAGAGGAAGCCAGGCTTTACCAACTGGGGATCTTCTGCCACTTCGAGCAAGGTGAAGTCTGGAAAATCTGCCCAGTCTCCTGTGATCTCGGTTTCCATTTCCAAATTAGTAGAAAAATCCAAATCTTTACCATCAGATGCAATGAGGGGGTCTTCCCTCTGGATTTTTGCAGGGGGGACCTTAGTAGGCGAGCGCTGAGGGCTACTTCTTACTCACTGTCGAGAGTTGGAAAAAGCAGCTTCCGACCTTTGTGGTGTGGACATCAGGCTGGGCATATGCGATTGACGGCTGCCTCTCTTGTAAGGGGGGTTGCCAGATGGGAGCAAAGGTCCTGTCACCATTACGGCCCTCTGGATATCTCGACCAGCAGAAAGGTGCCTAGGAGGAGGTGGGGCTGCATGAGGCTCCCAAAGCTTCCTGGGAATGGTAGTTTGAGGATACAGACCGGGCCAAAATCGAGCCAACCATCTTTCCAATTCTACTGGGTGATCTACAACAATCTCATGGCCTCCTATGCTGATGAAAAGCCTGCTAAGGTTTTTAAAACGGAAGCGAAAGTCATTTTGATACAGAAATCGCTTGATAGGGCTAAAAGCCCATTTTTTGCTGCTGTTTCTTGTGTGAAGTCTCTAAAGATTTGAATTGGTGCTCCTTGCCATTGCAGCTCTCTGATGTCCCTAGCAGCCCTCATGATCCTTTCTTTAGTTGAGTATCGAAGCAGATAAGCTACTATAGGGCGCGGGTTGTCGGATTGCTTGTTGTTTAGAGTGGCCACTCTGTGGGCCCTTTCAATTTCTATGGGGCCTTGCCATCGTTTCCCAGAATAAGCAGGATAGTATGGTTTAAGAATTTTTCCATGGCCTGCCATTCCACCCCCTCTGGCATACTAATAATCTGCAGATTATTGTGGCGGTTTCTATTTTCGTGGTCCTCTGCTCTACCCCAGAGTGCTGCAAGGCACTCTTCATGCTGTTTCAGCTTTTGCCACATTTGTGACTGCTGGTCTTCACTGGCTTTAGCCTTTTGTTCCAGCACATTAACTTTGTCTTGGAGCTGTTTAACCTCGGTAACTGTGCTAGAGAGAGACAAACTGAGGCCATCCACCCTGGAAATTAAGGCCTCCAACAATTGAGTAATATGCTGGAGGGATTCACCAACAGCCTTAGGCATGTCCCTGCTTACAGAGGCTGCGATTGGAGCAGTGGTGGGAGTCGAGGAGCTCATACTTGATCGTCAAGGGGAAGGAAGTGAGGCTGGACCCCAAAGAGACATGTTTCCCCGTTAAATATTCTGGAACGCATGATCAGGAACACTGATGGCCATCACGATAGCTCTGGTGGTGCAGTCGGGGCCTTCCCGGCCTACTGGAGGTTAAGGAGAGCTCATAGACACAGCGCCAGGTATTTAAAACAGGATCAACCCGAAATCCATTTAAAACGCATGCCACCCGGAGTACCGGATGTCACCCATACATAAAGTCACTTATTTTAGTCAGGACTCCACGGGATTGTGGCAATCGAGCATGGATAGCCACTATCTAGGCAGAAACTCTCTTTTTAGGCTGCCATCTTCCCGGTGGCCAGACCACACCCCATTCTTCCAGTTTCTAAGTCAAGAAGTCAAGCAACCATTACTCTGCTGGTGCAACAGTAGCACTACTGCTTGCAACGTTGATGACCTCAGTTTGGAATCAAGCCCAGAGTGTCGGAGGGTGAGCCGGTGGGAGGAGGATTGAGTGTCCATGGGATTGCTCTCATTCTCCAATGGGGAGGGTGGGGAAGAGCCTGGTGCTCAACTGCCCCCTGGTAGAAGAGTAGGGAAAGGCAGCCTGAGCTGGAAGTTTGGGGGGGGGGGCAGGTGTGTCATGATGTCATTGCACACCACATCTCCCATGGGGACAGAAATCAGGAAACCATCTTGGCCACCACAAGGATTATCACTGTCCTCTGCAGGCCCCACACCTGGTGACACAGGCTCTTTCTGGAATTTGGATCTGGACCTGGGGGGTTGAGGGACTTCCCACCACCATGTCATGGAGTGCAGGCCATGCTTGACTATAAGAGAGCTAAGCCCTAAGAGAATCTGGGGTTACGGGCCTGGGAGGACCACAGGAGGGAGGGAGGGCTGGCCAGGGAGATGGGAGCATTATTTTTTTTAACACTACCTTGTTTCTTACTCCCGCAGCTCAGTCTGTCTGTCATCCGTCAGCCATCCTCTCTCTCCATTCAACTCACCAGCTCACTCGCATCCTGCTAGCATGTACAGCACCTGCATAGGGGTCCCCACTCCCTCTGTCAGGCCCGGATCTAAGACCACAGTGTGATTCCAGATGAATCCCCTGGGTGAAGAGAGGCATGGCCATCAAGCTGCCATGACTGACCGCCATTTTTCCTCTGAGCTTTTTCCCCGAAGTATGGATGTGCAATGACATCCAGACACAGTGTGCCGATGTCTGCCATACTTTCCCCTCGCTTACACCGTATCTTCAATGTCCCTGACTTCCATCGGGGGCCACTGCAGACAGATGTGTGCCCTGAACCCACCCCAGGGAGAGGACAGAAGTGCATCAGATGCTCAATCCTCTCCCTCCCCGGCCAACCCCTGACGGCCCGAGCACATTCCCAAACCCGGGTCGCTGGTGTAGCGTGAGGTGTGGCATCCTGCACCTCAACCCTCAGCGCCACCAGGCCAGCGAGGGAGATGGGAGCATTAAAAAAAAAAAGAACGTCAAGAAACCATACAAGATACTACATCCCTGGGTGTCCAGAAAATAGACTGACTACTGCATATTGGATGATTGTTTCTTTAATGGCAGATA
Organism: Neoceratodus forsteri; assembly: GCA_016271365.2. Lineage (NCBI taxonomy): Eukaryota > Metazoa > Chordata > Ceratodontiformes > Ceratodontidae > Neoceratodus > Neoceratodus forsteri. The sequence goes on along the minus strand of CM057449.1, from coordinate 454,501,673 downwards.
GTGTGTGCGCTTGGTCCATTCTGAATCAAATGTTGCTTGCACTACTGCAGGCTCCTCTTTAGTAGTGCCTGTGATATCATCTTCTGCAGCCCAGATAAGTCAATGAGCTCATGAATATTAATATTCCATTTGTAAAACTGCACCATGTGATTCATGAATACAACTACCGTGCCTGTTAGCAGTACTCCTGTTGCTTCTTGAATCATGTGGTACTGCAGAAACGGTAGTGGTCTCTTTATCGTGTTCTACTTTCACCTTCATTAATCTAGCCCAGTCTTTTAAATTTAACGTGATAACCACAAAATGCCTCTTCCTAGAAATTTGCATTCAAACATCCACACGATTAATGAAAGTGCTGATGCCTCTGATGAAACCATGTAGAGCTGTAATGAAACCATGTAGGCTGTGCTCTAGCATTTGATGTGAACTGATCCTGTGTGTGCTCATCTTTCTTTGGAGGTGCTGATGTTGGAAAATATTTTAAAATAAGTATTAAAGCTTTTTTTGCACTGTAAGTATTGGACTTCTGCATTATTTTTCCAATGTACACCAGAAGAATTACAGAAATCACACTGTAATTAATGATATGGACGAACTGAGGAAATGGGTGCACCTTTGGGAGGTTTTTAGTTTTTTGGGTTGATAAATTCATAGCCGCTCAAAGTTTTTCCAAAGTCTTATCTAGCAAGGTGTTTCAGTTATTCAGCATTTTAGTGGGAGAAATGACCATTCCCAGTAGCATATGTATGTTTGCTGTGTTCTAATGAACCTCCTGGATAACCAAATGTTTATGTAACTTTCTTGCGGTGAGCACAAGTGTTCCTTGATCTGAGCAGAAGAAGATGAAGAAGATAACTGTGGCACAGTGGTGACCCCCAAAACATCCAGAGGTTACCAAACAATGGGCTGCAGATCTCTTCACCAGGTCACATCCTCTCCTGAGTGGAAACAGTATGGTTAGAAGTACACTGGTTTCTCCTCTCACCAGTTTTACAGGTGCATCAGGGTACAGCAATGACTCAGTTTTACTGGAGAAGTTGTGGGGAGACCAAAGCTAGTTATAGCATGTTTTGGGGGACAGTGCAGCTTAAAACCCATTTTAGTAGAGCTGGAAGTTGAATTATCCTAGGTTTCTTTCATCACAAGTTGCCTTAATAGCTAACTTTTTTCTTCTTTGACAATATCCCACACAGGTTTGAGATAAGATAGCTAGATATCTCATGGGAATATTTATCATTTCAGCAAAGAAAAGAAAGAAAATGTACAGCAGGGCATTGGCTTACCCCCATTCTTCCAATGCTGGAGAAGTGGAGGCAAAAGGTACTTTAAATGACAGCTATAAAATGGAGAAAAATCACAAACTCCTTACAAAGCAGGGAGACTCCATTACAAAAGAGATGAATTGGATGGATCGCATACAGTACAGTAAGCAGTACAACCCTACTTTTATACTGCTCGGTACTATACAATAGTTCATGGCCTGAGAGAAGGACAGCTCTTTCATTGCTTTACCACCCCCCCCACCCCGGGGTGTTGTAGGCAAAGATGCCTCATGAGCCTTGATTATTTTTCATATTGTCCCCCACAACAAATACAAGGCAGACTCAGTGCTCAGTTACTTTTTTCTGTGTTTTTGTCTTGTCTGTGTTTTAGGAACTATGTCTTAAGATTTCTGAGCATTATATATACTGGTCTCAAGATTGTACAGATTATTTTAAACTTGTTATTTGTCCTGCTGGTAGCTTCCAAGTTGGGTTATAGGGTGCTGCTGACAGTCAGTAGGGGAGGAGATACTGACAAAATGTAACAAGTAGACCTGTGATAACAACGAAGGTGTACACTTTGTATTGGTAGTGCATGTGGTTCTGGAAAAACATTACAATAAAGACTGAATATAAAAGAAAGTCAGAGGTTAACATACCAGAACAATTTCAGGTCCCCCATGATGGCTCAGTGGCAGTACCTTGCACCACTGTGCAGGTCAGACAAGTTTGGGATTGGATTCGGAGAATTTTCTGGGAGAGGCCATGGGCTGGTGCAGCTGTTGAGTGGCGGTGCACTCTACCTGGAGAAGGTTGGCGGGTTCCAGGAGCACAGTGATACCTGCTGGAGGGCAAGGGAGTGTTTCCTCCTTGCAGTGTACTGTGCATGTTAGCCTACTTGTCCCTAATGATGCTGTGGAAATTGGACAGCCTACCTACACTGGCAGCGTCTATTCCTTCCACCACCACCAGAGTGCAGCATATAACTACTATACTGATGCTACTACTTCTCTTTACCTCCTACGCTAGGGTAGTTAGAAGGAAAGAAAGGACTGTTCACTGCCTGATCATCCAGTCATACTCAGGTGTCCCTCTGTCACAGAACTACACAGGAGGGGGTACAATCCCCAGTTCACTCTGGACCAGCATGTGCAATCAGCTGCCGCAGAGCTACACTTTGCTGGCTCCTTTCAGTTTTCCATTAGCAGCCTTGCTCTACAACTGCTTCCTCCCACCCTCTGCAACCAACCCTAAGCTGCCTAAGATAAAGGCTCCGGTCTCTAACTGGACTTTTTGGTCTCGCTTTATACGCAAGATGATCCGGACAATACTCATGCTATCTGGAAACGTCCACCCTAATCCAGGAGCTCCACATTTAAGCACCCACCCCAAAATGGGGCACCTTAAGATCACTTCGTTAAACATAGAAACAGACTCTGATGGCAGATAAGGACTGCTTGGCCCACCTAGTCTTCCCATTTCCCTACCTAACGGATACACTGCAGATCCTAGTTAACCAACAGCCTACTTCCTCCTACCCTCCACTGGAATTGCCTTATGTCTGTCCCATGCATTCTTGAATTCCCCCACTGTTTTTGACTCTACAACCTCCTCAGTAAGGCCATTCCATGCATCTACAACCCTCTCTGTGAAGAAATACTTCATCACATTACCTCTGAGCCGTCCCCCCTCTATCTTCAAATTGTGCCTCCTTGTTCTTGCACATCTCTTTTTCTGAAAGATGCTACCCTCTTGGACTTTGTTGATTCCCTTGAGGTATTTGAAAGTTCCTATCATGTCCTCCCTTTCCTTGAGACTACACATATTAAGCTCCTTTAGTTTTTCTTCACATGTCTTCTGGTGCAGACCTTGCATCATTTTGGTTGCCCTCCTCTGGACAGCCTCCACCCTGTCTATGTCTTTGCAGAGATGGGGTCTCCAAAACTGCATACAGTACTCCAGATGTGGTCTTACCAACTGTCTGTGCAGAGGGATACCAGCTTCCTGTTTTCTACTGGTGATGCCTCTCCCTATGCATCCCAGTATCCCCCAGCCATCCTTACTGCCTTCTCACAGTGCTTGCTTACCTTTAAATCATCTGATATGACTACCCCCAGATCCCTTTCCATTTTTGTTGTTGTCAGTATCTCACTCCCCATTGAGTTACTCTTCCCCTGGGTTTTTGTTTCCCAGGTGCATTACTTTGCACTTCTTTGTGTTGAATCTAAGCTGCCATACATTTGACCATTCCTCCAACCTTGCCAAGTTCCTTTTCATCCTTTCCACCTCACCTTGCATATCAACCCTATTGCAGATCTTTGTGTCATCTGCAAAGAGACATACTTTCCCTTTCAGTCCCTCTGCAATGTCACTTATAAAGCCATTAAAAAGGACCGGTCGCAGTACTGAACCCTGTGATACCCCACTAGTAACCCCCCTTTCTTCTCTGTGGATTTCATTTACTATTACCCACTTTGTCCTGTTGTCTAGCCAGTGTTTTTACCCTGGCTACTACTCTGGGACCCACACCCAGGCTGGATAACTTGTGTATTAATCTTTTGTGTGGGACTGTGTCAATGCCTTGCAAAAGTCTAGGTAAGCCATGTCCACAGCCCCTCCCTGGTCTACTACGTTGGTCACCCAGTCAAAGAAATCAATTAGATTCATCTGACATGACCTTCCTGCTGTGAATCCATGCTGCCTTAGGTCCTGTGCCCCACTGGGTTCTAGGTACTCAACAATTCTTTCCTGCAGAAGTGATTCCATCATTTTCCTTACCACTGAGGTCAAACTGACAGATCTGTAGTTTCCTGCCTTTGATTGCTCCAACTTTTGTGAAGGGGAATCACATCCGCCCTCCTCCAGTCCTCAGGTACCACTCCATCTTCCAATGATTTATTAAAAAAGGGTAGTCAGTGGTGTTACTAGTTCTTCCCTTAGTTCTTTTAGAATTCTGGGGTGAATCCCATCAGGCCCCATTGCTTTATCCACCTTCAGTTTTAGGAGTTCTTTCAGAACCCTTTCTTCTGTGAAAGGACTAATACTAACCTCCCTATCCAGAGTGCTTCTATTGACTGGCTAAGGTATCTCCCCCTGCTTTTCCATTGTGAATACTGAGAAAAGTATTTGTTCAGTATCCCTGCTTTTTCACTGTCACTCTCTGCCCAACCACCTTCCTCTTTATTCAGCCTCAGTATCCCTGCCTTAGTCTTTCTTTGCTCCCTGATGTACCTATAAAAGGTTTTATCCCCCTTCTTAACTGAGCTGGCTATCTTTTCCTTGGTTTGGGCCTTTGCTATTCTGACTACCTTCCCCACTTCCTTCTGCTTTAACTGGTCCTTCTCCTTCTTCGTTTCCTTATACTTCCTAAATGCTGTCTTTTTCTCCTTTACCTTCCCCACCACTTCTTTTGAGAACCATAGTGTTTTTTCTTTCATTTTGATTTGTTTATTTGCTTCACACAAAGGCTTGTTGCCTCTTTGATGGCGGTGTTGATGTTTCCCCATTGTTGCTCCACCCCACCTTCTTGCCTGTTTGCTAATGCTTTTCTGAGGCACTCTCCTATTTTGACAAAATCAGCCCTCCTGAAGTCCAGTACCTTCACTTTTGTATGGCTTGACTCTACAGCTAAGTTTATCGTGAACCACACTGTTTGGTGGTCACTTGTTCCCAGATGGCTACCCACTTCAAGATCAGAGATCCTCTCCATCATCATTTGAGAGTACCAGGTCTAAGACTGCTCCTTCCAGAGTAGGTTCCAAAACTAGCTGTCTGAGACATGCTCCCTGTAGGGCATCAAGAATGGCCCTGCTCTTGGATGTGGCTGCAGCAAAGGTGCTCCAGTTAACATCTAGCATATTCAGGTCCCCCATCAGCAATATCTCCCCTTTCTCAGCCATCCCAAGGATGCCTTCTGTCATCCTATCAGAGGGGATAACTCTGCCCTTTCGGGCTCTCTCCTCTCAAACAAACTACATTCTGCAGTTTGGTAAGCAGAACAAAGAGAAGCTGCCCGACGCTCACCCTCCAAGCAAGGTACGGGTTGGAACCCTGAATTTTGGCATCTATCCCTGGAGGAATATCACTTGCTCCTATTTGCCAGTGTTTCTCACACTTTGTGCAGCAATCCAGAAGTCTTCTAGGAACTGCTGCCAACAAATTAATGCTAGGACTGACCTCTGCTTGACATGTTCTTGATTTCTCACTTTAAGTAATGTTTAGTCTGATGTAGAGATTTCTTAAGAGTTGATATAGTTTTGAGAGAGGTCTTAAGGTACTGTGATTTTACTATCTGCCCTGAGCACTGTGTCCCTTCTCTTAGAGCTGCAAGTCTGTGGGCTGCACCCTTGACCTTGGTGTCCCGTTGAGGCTGCTGCGGTGCCCCCCACCAAAAACTTGCTTCAGAACCTCCCTGCCTGTTCATTTTTTTTCAGCTCTGTGCCCCAGTGTTAATCAGAGTCCTTTCCATGACTGTATTGAAGCTACTGCTCTCTACTGTTGAGCATACTGCAGTGTCCTCTCCAACCCCCAACTTGCTTCAGGACTTTCCTGCTTAAACTATTTCTGTTTAATTCTCAGCCCCTCCCAAACTGTTAATTTCTCTTTTGTTTTCTGACTGGCAACCCCTCCAGGCCTGCTATTTAATTTTGTCCTCTCATCTTATCTCACCAGGGGACAACTCTGAACTTTTAGGCTCTCTCCTCTCAAACAAACTGCATTCTGCAGTTTGGTAAGCAGAACAAAGAGAAGCTGCCCGATGCTCACCCTCCAAGCAAGGTACGGTTTGGAACCCTGAATTTTGGCATCTACCCCTGGAGGTATATCACTTGCCCCTGTTTGCCAGTGTTTCTCACACTTTGTGCAGCAAACCAGAAGTCTTCTAGGAACTGCTGCCAAGAAATTAATACTGGGACTGACCTCTACTTGACATGTTCTTGATTTCTCACTTTAAGTTATGTTTAGTCTGATGTAGAGATTTCTTAAGAGTTGATTTAAGTTTTGAGAGAGGTCTTAAGATACTGTGGTTTTGCTATCTGCCCTAAGCACTGTGCCCCTTCTCTTAGAGCTGTAAGTCTGTGGGCTGCACCCTTGACCTCGGTGTCCCCTTGAGGCTGCTGCAATTACCCCTCCAAAAGAAAAACTTGCCTCACAACCTCCCTGCCTGTTCTTTTGTTTTCAGCTCTGTGCCCCAGTGTTAAACAAAGCCCCTTCCATGACTGTATTGAAGCTACTGCTCTCTCCTGTTGAGCATACTACAGTGTCCTTCCCAACCCCCAACTTGCTTCAGGACTTCCCTGCTTAAACTATTGCTGTTTAATTCTCAGCCCCTCCCAAACTGTTAATTTCTCTTTTGCTTTCTGACTGCTCTCCCCTCCAAGCCTGCTATTTAATTTCATCCTCTCACCTTATCTCACCAGGGGACAACTCTGCCGTTTTGGGCTCTCTCCTCTCAAACAAACTACATTCTGCAGTTTGGTAAGCAGAACAAAGAGAAGCTGGCCGACGCTCACCCTCCAAGCAAGGTATGGGTTGGAACCCTGAGTTTTGGCATCTACCCCTGGAGGAATATCACTTGCCACTGTTTGCCAGAGCTTCTCACACTTTGTGGAGCAATCCAGAAGTCTTCTAGGAACTGCTGCCAACAAAGTAATGCTAGGACTGACCTCTGCTTGACATGTTCTTGATTTCTCACTTTAAGTTATGTTTAGTCTGATGTAGAGATTTCTTAAGAGTTGATTTAAGTTTTTGAGAGAGGTCTTAAGGTACTGTGATTTTGCTATCTGCCCTGAGCACTGTGCCCCTTCTCTTAGAGCTGTAAGTCTGTGGGCTGCACCCTTGACCTCGGTGTCCCCTTGAGGCTGCTGCAGTGCCCCCTTCAAAAAAAAAACTTGCTTCAGAACCTCTCTGCCTGTTCTTTTCTTTTCAGCTCAGTGCCCCAGTGTTAATCAGAGCCCCTTCCATGACTGTATTGAAGCTACTGCTCTCTCCTGTTGAGCATACTAAAGTGTCCTTCCCAACCCCCAACTTGCTTCAGAACTTCCCTGCTTAAACTATTTCTGTGTAATTCTCAGCCCCTCCCAAACTGTTAATGTCTCTTTTGTTTTCTGACTGCCCTCCCCATAAAGCCTGCTATTTAATTTTGTCCTATCACCTTATCTCACGAGGGGACAACTCTGCCCTTTTGGGGCTCTCTCCTCTCAAACAAACTGCATTCTGCAGTTTGGTAAGCAGAACAAAGAGAAGCTGCCTGACGCTCACCCTCCAAGCAAGGTACAGGTTGAAACCCTGAATTTTGGCATCTACCCTTGGAGGAATATCTCTTGCCCTGTTTGCCAGTGTTTCTCACATTTTGTGCAGCAATCCAGAAGTCTTCTAGGAAATGCTGCCAAGAATTTAATACTAGGACTGACCTATGCTTGACATGTTCTTGATTTCTCACTTTAAGTAATGTTTAGTCTGATGTAGAGATTTCTTAAAAGTTGATTTAAGTTTTGAGAGAGGTCTTAAGGTACTGTGATTTTGCTATCTGCTCTGAGCGCTGTGTCCCTTCTCTTAGAGCTGTAAGTCTGCGGGCTGCACCCTTGACCTCGGTGTCCCATTGAGGCTGCTGCAGTGCTCCCCCCCAAAAAACCTTGCTTCAGAACCTCCCTGCCTGTTCTTTTTTTTTTCAGCTCAGTGCCCCATTGTTAATCAGAGCCCCTTCCACAATAGTATTGAAGCTACTGGTCTCTCCTGTTGAGCATAGTGCAGCGTCCTCCCCAACCCCCAAATTGCTTCAGGACTTCCCTGCTTAAACTATTTCTGTTTAATTCTCAGCCCCTCCCAAACTGTTAATTTCTCTTTTGCTTTCTGACTGCTCTCCCCTCCAAGCCTGCTATTTAATTTCATCCTCTCACCTTATCTCACCAGGGGACAACTCTGCCCTTTTGGGCTCTCTCCTCTCAAACAAACTGCGTTCTGCAGTTTGGTAAGCAGAACAAACAGAAGCTGGCCGACGCTCACCCTCCAAGCAAGGTATCGGTTGGAACCCTGAATTTTGGCATCTACCCCTGGAGGAATATCACTTGCCACTGTTTGCCAGAGTTTCTCACACTTTGTGCAGCAATCCAGAAGGCTTCTAGGAACTGCTGCCAACAAATTAATGCAAGGACTGACCTCTGCTTGACATGTTCTTGGTTTCTCACTTTAAGTAATGTTTAGTCTGATGTAGAGATTTCTTAAGAGTTGATTTAAGTTTTGAGAGAGGTCTTAAGGTACTGTGATTTTGCTACTTGCCCTGAGTGCTGTGCCCCTTCTCTTAGAGCTGTAAGTCTGTGGGCTGCACCCTTGACCTCGGTGTCCCATTGAAGCTGCTGCTGTGCCCCCCCAAAAAAACTTGCTTCAGAACCTCCCTGCCTGTTCTTTTTTTTCAGCTCAGTGCCCCAGTGTTAATCAGAGCCCCTTCCACGACTGTATTGAAGCTACTGCTCTCTCCTGTTGAGCATAGTGCAGTGTTCTGCCCAACTCCCAACTTGCTTCAGGACTTCCCTGTTTAAACTATTGCTGTTTAATTCTCAGCCCCTCCCAAACTGTTAATTTCTCTTTTGTTTTCTGACTGCTCTCCCCTCCAAGCCTGCTATTTAATTTCATCCACTCACCTTATCTCACCAGGGGACAACTCTGCCCTTTTGAGCTCTGTCCTCTCAAACAAACTGCATTCTGCAGTTTGGTAAGCAGACTAAGGAGAAGCTGCCCGACGCTCACCCTCCAAGCAAGGTATGGGTTGGAACCCTGAATTTTGGCATCTACCCCAGGAGGAATATCACTTGCTCCTGTTTGCCAGAGTTTCTCACACTTTGTGCAGCAATCCAGAGGTCTTCTAGGAACTTGCTGCCATGAAATTAATGCTAGGACTGACAGCTGCCTGACATGTTCTTGATTTCTCACTTTAAGTAATGTTTAGTCTGATGTAGAGATTTCTTAAAAGTTTATATAGTTTTGAGAGAGGTCTTAAGGTACTGTGATTTTACTATCTGCCCTGAGCGCTGTGCCCCTTCTTTTAGAGCTGTGAGTCTGTGGGCTGCACCCTTGACGTCGGTGTCCCATTGAGGCTGCTGCAGCGCCCCCCCAAAAAAAACTTGCTTCAGAAACTCCCTGCCTGTTCTTTTGTTTTTTCAGCTCAGTGCACCAGTGTTAATCAGAGACCCTTCCACAACTGTAATGAGGCTACTACTCTCTCCTGTTGAGCATACTGCAGTGTCCTCCTCAACCCCCAACTTGCTTCAGGACTATGTTAGTACCTTACCGAAATCAAAGAATTTGAAAAATTCAAAAGGGAGCCAGACATTTACATCTCGAGTATTACAATCAGGGAACAATACACCCACTAAAGTGTGGGAAACAGTTTTGAATGGCTAAGTGCCTTCTTCTGTCTAATAAATCAAGTAAGCTGATTGGTACAGAGTGTCAGTTTCACCTGTGATGTTATCCCAGCACAACCTCACAGGTGCAACTAGTGCCCATAAAACAGTATACTTATGACCCTAAACACAGAAATGTATCTATTTTATATTTACAGTAAGGCACTTCAGGCCGTGTTTTGCTGGAAAAATCCAAACAATCTATCTTGACTTTAAAAAGACTCTCGACAACATCCCCCAGTATGAGTTTGTTAAGAAAATGAAAGATCTAGGTTTTTCCCAATATTTGATTAACTGGGTCGAAGAATAGCTGATGAATAGGACCCAGCAGGTCAGAGTGTGCAACACATTATTTTATTTCAAAAGTTTCAAAAGACATACTGAGCTGAGTAACAGTTTATTTCCAGATGAATCCTGGGGGGAGGGGTAATGGGTATTTACAGTACAAACTCAGAATAAATGTACAGTAAAATGACACTATCTGGGGAGGTCAGTGTCAGCAGTGGTGCCTCGCAGGACTCAGTGCTCGGACCTACTCTGTTTAGAATCTTCATTAGTGATGTCAATGTAAACAATAATCTCTTGAAATTTGCTGATGACACTAAACTAAGTGTAGAAGTGGACAGTGTAGAAAAATACCTTTCATTGGTTAGAGACCTACCAAACATTGTTAAATGGGCAAAAAACAACAAGATGCTATTTAATGTTGAAAAATTTACTGTTCTTAACCTGAGTAGGAATTATCAGAAATGATCATACAACACAGATGGTGTGAATATTAGATATGTCAGAAGTGAAAGAGATCTGGGAGTAATCATTTTATTTATTTATTTATTTAAAATTTGGTAACCGGGAAAGGCAGAAGCTCGTTTCCAGGTATGACCTGGGGACAGGAGGTACAAATAATACATTGGGAGAGCAAACAATCAGGAACAATGTAATACAAAGTAAAATAAAATATTTCAATGCAAATACAATATACTACGTGTGGGTTAATATTTACAGTATAAAGCAGTAATCAGGTTCTAAGTAGAGGGAGAAATATTAGGACCTCGGGCAGCTGCATGATACAGTAGGGGTGGGCCTGAAGAGGCGCTTTAGAGCTGGAAAGGTGAGGGTAAGGGTGAGGGTGAGGCTCCTTTTGTCCATTTTTATTAATAGTTATCTCATCAGATAGCCCTGATTGCTCATCTGTCCTTTACGTGGATGACCTGGTACTGTACTGTAGTAAGAAGAATATACACCATATAAACCAGACTCTGATCACTGCCTTCAAGTCTATTCAATCCTGGTTTTCCATCCACGAGCTAATCCTTAATGTTAATAAAACACAAACAATGTTGATTGGATCAACAGTCAAATTAAACAACAACCACAATCTATTTAAAGTATCTGGTCAGGATGGTGTGGTCCTAAAACCTGTATGCTCTCTCAAGTACCTTGGAGTTCTCCTTGATGAAAACCTCAACTTTGAAATGCACATAACGTCTTCCTGTAAATCAGTCAATGCCAAAATTGGAGCTGCCTACAAAACTAGCTATGTCCTTATGAAATCAGCTAGACTAGCCATAGCCCGTGGTATCTTGCTCCTGTCTTTATCCTATGGGGTAGTCACATATCTTAATTCATCCACTGCTCTCCTCAAAAAGTGGGATGCCACCTACAATAGCATCTGTAGATATGCCTCGGCCTCACCCTGGTCTAAACAACATTGTCAGCTCTATGCTGACCTAAATTGGCTACCCCCTGCTTTGGCTCGAACCTGTGCCCATGTCTCCCTGACCGACAATGTTATAGGAACAGGGATCCCAGGATCACTGGCCTCCCTATTGAATCCTCTTCCCCCTTCTCACAGCCTCAGATCATCTGACAAATCGCTGCTGATAATACCGAGATGCAAATCTAACAAAGGGGCCCTAGCATTCTCTTACTCGGTGGCTAAACTATGGAACTTCTTGCCTTTTACTGTTTGCCTAGCACCCAGCCATGACCAGTTTAAAACAAACTGTGACAACTTCCTCCTCAGTCAGGTCTCCTGTGCCTGCTTTAAACCCCCCTGAATCTTAGGTGTCTCAGACCTCATCACACTGCTCCAATGCTGCATACTGTTTCTAACTCAGCCCACCCACCTGGTTATATCATTAATGCACTTATGTCTCAAATTGGTTTATGCTTTTAGCTGCTCCTATCCAGTTGTGCTTAGCCACTTTGTCTCCAAGCAAATTAATTGTTGTTACTGTATAAGTTAACCGCTGACCTGTCCTGTTACCTAACTGTGTAATCTTGTCCTATTTAGTACCTACTCATGATTCTGTCAATATCTTGTATTGCTCTATATCCGGGCCACTTTGTCTGCAATCACATGAATTGTTGTTACTGTGTAAGTGAACTACTGACCTGTCCTGTTACCGAACTGTGAAATCTTGGCCAATTCTGTACCTACTCATGACTTTGTCAATATCTTGTTTTGCTCTGAATCTTGCTCATCCTGTATAATTCTAATATCATTTCCTTGTTTATTGTATGTATTCTCCCAGGTCGTGCCTGAAAATAGTCATGCTTTGGCTATGGTACTTACCCAGTAAACAAAAACTAAATAAATAATAAATAAATAAATTTGAGAGGGGAGTTTATTCCAGATGGATGGAAGTCTATAGGAGAAAGCTAGTTTCCCTGCCAAAGTGTGAACGCATGGGACAGCGAAAGAAAGATGGCAGCTGGAGTGAGACTTGTAGGGGAAGGGAGTTGCAGGAGTAAGGAGAGAGGAAAGATAGGGGGGAGGAAGAGTGTCAAACCAGAATTTAGAGAGGAAAGTGGATCAGTGAGACATACGTCTCTGTGTTAGTGGCTGGAGGTCTCGGGAGGAGTATAAATCATAGTAGTGAGTCATATAGGGAGAATTAGAGGTGAACCTGCAGAAGGCATTGAAGAGAACATCGAGTTTGGAGAAAGAGGTGGTGGTAGCGGCACTGAAGACCATGTCAGCATAGTTAAAGGCTGGTAGTATCCATTTTAACAACAGGTCGCACTGGACAGAGACAGGGAGGCTACCCTTGTGGTGGTCTAGAAGACCAAGTTTATGGTGTAGTTTGGAGTGTAGAGCCTTGGCATGGGTGGAAAAGTCAGGTGAGGGATCGAGCTGCTCACCAAATTATTTGTAGGCCAGGACATTTTCAAGAAGAGAGCTTGCAAGGGTGTAGAAGGCTGGAAGGAAGGGGAGTCCAGCAAGTTTTTGTTTGAACCCAAAGGTCATGGCCACGGTCTTCTTTGTGTTCATTTTTAGGCTGTTGGCTGAGAACCAATTAGATATAGGGGTTAGATCCTGTTGCAGAGGGGTTTGAACAGCTTGGGCAGAGGGAACGGAGAGGTACAGGACAGTGTTGTCCATGTACATGTGTATCTTAGCATGAGAGCAAGTAGAAGGGAGGTCGTTAATGAATAGAGAAAAGAGGACAGGTCCAAGAATAGAGCTCTAGGGGACTCCTGGGAGGCTGGGTAGGGGGAGGACAGGAAGTTGCTGACTTTAACTGCCTGGGTCCAGTTGGTTAAGTGGGAACAGAACCAGGAAAAAGTTGCAGGTGCAAGGCCAATAGAGCTAAGTTTGTTGATAAGAAGCAGTTGAGAGTCAGAGTCAAAGGCCTTAGTGAGGTCTATGAATATAGTAGAGGTGATCAGTCCTTTGTCGATTGCCGAGTGGATGGCATCAGTAAAGCAAAGGAGGGAGGAGATGGTAGAGTGGAGTTTCCTGAATCCAGACTGGAAAGGGGAGAGTGTGTTAGAAGAGGAGAGGAAGTCATTAAGCCTAGCAAGGCCCAATGATTCCTGGACTTTGGCAAGGGAGGGTAGAAATGATACAGGGTGGTAATTGCCTGTGACTGAGGGGTCGCCCTCCCCTTGTGAAGCAGTTTGATGGTGGCCATCTTCCAGGCAGTTGGGAAAGTGCAGGAGGAAAGGAATAGATTCAAGATGTGAGTTAAAGGGATCAGGATAGAGTGAGCAGGGATCTTCAGTAGTCTGGGATGGTGGTCATCAGGGCTGGATTTGGAAGAGTTCAGTGATAGAATAGCCCTTAAAACTTTAGACAGTATAGCCATAGGCATTGAAAATCCAGTAGACTGTGATGGGGAGGGGGAAGATGCTTGAGAGGAAGAAGAGAAGAGATCGAGAGGGAGGGCACAGTTTGTAAAGAAGTTATTTAGGGTATCGGCGGCTATAGAGGGAGGGTCAGACACTAGAGAGACAGGGAAGAGGGGTTTCAGTGCAGGGGTGCATGAGTGAATGGAGATCTTTCCAGAAGGAGGAAGGAGATGGGATGGAGAGGTGTATTTGGGTTATAAAATAGGCAGCTTTGGCCTGCCAAATGTGTTTGGTGCAGCTATTACTACATAGTCTCTCTAGTGGTCATACTGTATAACAGAGCAATGGAAAAGTGGGTAGTTCGTTAACCAATCAGAGCAGCACCAGATAGGTATAAATCTCAGAGTCCAAATAGGGTGGGCAGGTGGGGGGAGGGTCGGGGCAGCAGCAGTAAAATAGAAACCAGCAGCAGTCCTAAAGCTGTGGCTAACAGAAAGGTTGTATTAGGAGATAGAATTAATTTTGGGGAAAAAAAGGCACCAGAAATCCTAGGTCGAACTTTGGCAGAAATCCTTGGTCGAGCTTTGTCTAAGCGGCTGAGTCCATACCTGACTTTGGGGATGGGGGGCGGGAGTACAGCAGGCTCAGCAAACTGCCAGGAGTGGCTCTTGCTGGAGGAGAGAAGCCTGGTCAGGGACTGGAGCCTGGAGAAGGAGGAAGGGGAGACAAAATTAAATACGTTGCAAACAAAAGAATTGGGCAAGTGCAGTTTAAACCGGTGGGCAGGATTGCAAGGTAGGAAGAGATACAGTGGGTGAGGGGCTGTGCCAGAAAGCTCATGGGGCAGGGAACAGAGGGAACTAACTTATTCTCTAAAGTAGCACAAACCTATACTTCTTTGCAAAAATGGCACAATTCATTCACATACAGTAGAACAGAAGTAAAATAAAAATCAGCAGCAGTCCTACATTTGTGGCTAACAGAAAGGCTGTTGTAACCCCTAGATGGCGCTATCCCAGGGGCTACTACCCCTGCCTGATTTGCCACTAACAGGTTGAGGGGCCTGGATCCAATGGCGGGTGCCTCCACCCAGAGGTCAGGGTTTGCAATAGTTAAACTAACTTGGTCACAGCCCTCTGGGACACTGCAACCCCTTTCTTCCCACTAGTGGCCCACACAATATATCAGAATTACCTTCACAGTATACACTTACCCCAGGTCTGGTTCGGCACTGGGACCTCCTGTGAAATGAGATACAGTGCAACAATCACAGTACAGTACTTTAACATGAGACAAATACCTCAGGCAGTATAACTTTGCTGAAACAAGCAGCTCTGATTTATTTAGGGGATATAACAAGGACGGGAAATCAGGTTAATTAGCTTATCACTCTAATAATCTACCTATGGCTCTGTGCACAGGCCTATCCCTATCAGTTACTGTCCCTGGGTACCCAAGCCCTAGTGGCTAGTCCAAACCGTGGCAGCTGGTAGGGGCCCTTTCACACAGAGAAAAGGAGAATTAAACAGTCAGCAGTACAGTAATTCCATTTGGATTTAATGTGGCAATTCAACAGGAGCGACCTGAATTAGTACTCGACCTCCAAATAAGATAGGGTCCTTCAATGTCAGCAGGGCTCACTTGAGGTACACAAACCTCTTCACATCCATATAAAAAAGCACTATACCAGGCAGGCTGCATCTGTATCCCGATCGCAATTACTGCACAATACCGGGAGAACCACAGCAGATTCAGTTCCTGACAGACCGAGTGCAATTTTCAGCAATTCTTCCAGTCTTCTACAGGGTGAGCCTGTTTTCTACTCTTCAGAGATCCTTTGATTCTTTTCACAGGACGGATTCAGTCCTAACAAGCTGCAGACCGGAACTCTGGGCCTTACACACGTTTTTGACTAAAACTGCAACGAAAAGCACAGGGCTCCTTCCTTCTTCACTGCCAAGCTCAACTGACTCTCCAACTGACAAAACGGGCACTTCCTTTGAGTTCCTCCCAGTTCTTGACTGGATTGGCTGTCACTCACAATAGACTGCTGCTGTTGGTCCAAAAAGGCACTGAAGTCTAAACTACATCTCCCAGAGTCACTGCCCATACAATCCTCTTGTGGCTGGCTCAGATTATGAGTCAAGTTCTGATTCGTCAAGGCACCATTTTAGAGCTAGCTTACCCCACACTGATTGGTCCAGTTCAGCAGTTCAAAACTAGAATGGGAACTAGCAGACACAGTTCTGACTGCAAAGAAAGCAGGTTAGACAAACTGTAATTTCATTATTACTCTAAATAATTTCTGGCAAACAGTTACATCTTTCAGATAGGTTCCCTTTGCACTCCTAGTGACTGCAAAAATGAAGTGAATTGGCAGCAGCTCAGTGGTACTCAGAGAAGCACACAGTCCCCCATACAAACTAATTATGTCTGCAAGCAGACAGCTCTTAAAGACAGTACCAGAGGCTCTAAAAACACTCACTGATAAATGGCTTAAATCCAAACACCATTCAGGCTTGGAGCATTCAAGCAAGCTCCTGAAGTCTTTTGGGAACCCCCATTTGCAGGGGGTTACACTGTATTAGGGATAGAATTAATTTTCCCCAAAAAAGCAGGAGTGGTTCGTGCTGGAGAAGCCCAGTCAGAGGCTGGAGCCTGGCTTCAGGGATGGGTGGGCGGGAATGCTGCAGGCTCAGTGAACTGCCAGGAGTGGTTCTTGTTGGAGAGAAGCCCACTCAGGGGCTGGAGTCTGGCTTCGGGGATGGGCGGGCGGGAGTGCAGCAGGCTTAGTGAATCACCAGGAGCAGTTCTTGCTGGAGGAGAAAGCTTGGTATGGGGCTGGAATCTGGCTTCAGGGATGGTCAGGCAGGAGTGCGGCAGGCTCAGCAAACTGCCAGGAGTGGTTCTTGCTGGAGGAGAGGAGCTCGGTCAATGAAGACTTTAATTCTAGTGACCATTGCAGGAAGGCCACTTTGACCGCTAATAGATTGATTAGGTCAGTTTGCATTTTACCATTATACAAAACATACATAAGGCATCACTTAGACTATGCTGCTTCCTTTTGGTCTCCATATCTCCAAAAGGACATTAACATACTTGATAATATTCAGTGAAAGGTTACATGTTTAATACCCAGATTAAGATGAATGTCTTATCAAGATAGACTAACTCAGTTAAATTTGTATGATCTAGAGATCAGAAAGAACAGATGTGATCTTTTATTGCTTTTTAATATACTGCATGATGGACAGCTTTTCAAGCAATACAATATTACTCCAATAGTCAGGACTACCCTGTTAAAATCACATGATAAGCAGTTGAGAATCAAGAAGGTATGTACCAAAAAAGAGACAATTTTTGCACTAGAAGAGCTTGTAAATTGTGGAACATTCTGCCACAGTATCTGGTATATCTGTCTAATTTTACCAAATTTAAGACTCAATTTGATGAATATCTTTTGGGGTCCTAGGTTACTTTATACCCACTAGGAGTGGGAGACAGTCATGATGGGCCTAGTGCCTTCTTCTGTCTTTTAATAACGAATAACAATACTTCTTGGGTGGTTGAAGTCTATCAGCCTGTAGCCTCGTACCTCACAACACACCCAAGGTGTGATTTAGTTTATGTCATCACCAGAAATGCCCAGGCATGTCTTACTGCTTAAATGGGTAATATTTCCAAATGGCTGCTTAAAAAACACTTTAAATACTGAAAAAGAATAAAACTCTTGCTTATTGGGGCATGCCAATGTCTGTCCAGAATTGAGACTTTTAAGGTGTATGATAATGAAGTCCTTTTTACGGCTGTGTGGGCGGAGCTCCGCAGACATTATGCCATCATCATCTCAGAAGAGCACTGTGGAAGCACATGACCGGACTGCTGTCAGGTGTGCTTCCACAGTGCTCTAGCACAGATTCCAGTGGTTATGTTTATGCAGCCCTTCCCCTCCGTCAGCCGCATAAACACACCCACTTTTCAGGACACTTCATTTTCTTCCGCAACTGCAGAAGTAATGGCTTTTTCTAACACACAAGTCCTGAAACACTACTTAGGTGAGAAAAAAATTAAAAATGAAAAAACACAGAGGTTTTTTAATCGTAAGAATACAAGGGTTGCACTTTCTTTTTTTGCAGCATCAGCGCCTCAGAAGCGTGGACAGGGCAGACCTAGGAAGCAACTGCAAGTTAGTAGACAGTTTCTTTTAATATTTCTATGTTCTTTAAAGGTGGATTGGGACCATGAGCACTGCAGATTTCTTGCAGTTCTCTCTGGCACTGGGGACTGTATACCCATCCCGATCTGCTACTTTCTGCTTTGGTTAAATGTAAATCTGCAACCAAGGAGCTTGGATCAGTCAAGCAGCAAGTGCTGGCTAATTTCTGGGTCTGTTTGATACTTGACTTTGCTCATTAGTATGCATGTGAGGGGTCCCAGTCATGCAGAACACTCTGGGAGGCTGCACTATTTTCAGGACCCACTTCTTGAACGTTATGTTTTCTCTGTTATAAATGGCATCCCCTGGTTTTGTGGGGGAAGTTTATTATAACTACTAATTTGATCTGGTGCAGTGCATTTACAGTGTTAGAGCTGACTGCCCAATTCTGCCCATTAAGCAACCCAAGTCAGGATCCATTCTCAACATAATATGTAGTATATCTGAACTGGATGCCTGCTGAAAAGTTTGCAAGCACAGTTCCATTCTTGACGCATTTAAGTGGAATGGATGAACTAAAACAAACAAACAAACAATTCAGAGTTAATAGCCAAATGAAAATGTTCAACAGGAAAATATTATGTTCCCTTGCCCTGCAGCAAAGTAATTTTAACAATATATGACTCTCTCTCTCCCTCTTTCCCAACCAGTGTAACAGAATGTATACTTAGCAAGTCAGTATTACATCATGATGGGGTTGTTTTAGAATTGTTGCTACACTGTGGACTGATATATATATATATATATATATATATATATATATATATATATTCAGAATTCATATACAGTACATTCTAATTCTCGAGCAGTCTAAGGGTTTAATGAACCTCAGAAAAATCAAGCAACAAAATGCATTATACACAATGAAGTATATTTGTATAATCAAAAGTAGAATGAACCTGAAAGCAGTGATTGCTACATTGTCATATGTTCTGTGTAAAACCTGTCTGGTATGTATATACTGTACATCAAAAAGGCATGTGTTCAGCTATGAATCCCATAGACCTTTTTTGGGTGGCTAGGGGAGGCTTTAATATCTTCAGCTTACTGTCTTCACTTCAGACACCTAAGTATACTGAATCCTTCATCCCTCTATATTTTTTTTATCATGACAATGTTTCTTCCCGCGGCTCGGTCTGCTATTGTCTGGCCACCATCCTCTGCACCCCATGTGATCCCCGACAGCTCACTCATACAGGGCTAGTGCACACACAGTGCCTGCAGCGGGAACCCCCTAATCCCAGCCGCTGGGCCTGGATCTAATACCCAGATGTGATTCCACACAGGTCCGAGGGTATGCAGAGGCATGGCCATCAAGCAGCCATGACTGACCGCCCTTTCCCACTATGTTTTTTCTCCCCTAGGAGTACAGGCGTTCAATGACGTCTTGGCACAATGTGTCAACATCTGCCGTACTCCTCCCTCTAGATGCACCACGACTGTTGAAGCCCCTGTCTCCATCAGGGGCCGCTACAGTGTGATACAAGCCTGAATCCCACTCAAGGGAGAGGAGAGCAGTCTACCGATGCTCAATCCACTCCCTCCTCAGCCAACCCCTGATGGCCCGGGCTCATTCCCGAACCCAGGTTGCCGGGGTAGCACGAGGTGTGGCACACAGCTCCTCAACCCTCAGGGCCACTGGGCCATCTTCATCCCACTATATAATAATAAGGCATGTCATCATTTGTTTGAAAAGGAAAACTTAACTGCTAACTAGGTCTCAGTAATCTGTTATATTAGGTTACCAAATATTATAAAATGGCAAATGAGAATGCTGGTTCTTGATTGATCAGTCTGGGGCTGGACCCATGATGTTATCCCAGCACAACATCACAGGTGTAGGTCCAGCACAAAGTAGACTGCATCAAATGTGAAAATAAATCACTCCACACAGCCCCACTGCTCTGGTCAGCCCCCAGGAAGTGGGCAAGAGTTTTTTTTTTTCTGATTAACATAAGCTGCAACTGATGGCAGCAGAAGAATGGAGCGGGGAAAACTGAAGTTATGTCTCGGAGCAGGTGAGGATCACAGCACAAGCGAGCAACATTTTTTTTTTCAATGGAGCGGGCGAGGATTACAGCACAAGTGAGTAACATTTTTTTTAACTATTAATTTAACCCCGTCAACAACAATAGAATTACACAAAACAACTCTCTTTGCCACTGCTTCAGTCAAGAAAACCACTTCTTACTGTGCAAGAAAAAGGTCCTCCAGTGTCTTCACCTTGTTTGCCGGCCCCTTGCTGCCTTCCCCAACCACTGAGGGAGAGCGTGAGAGACAGAGAAAGAAAGTGTAGCGGTAGCTGTAGCCCACCCAATCCCACAGTCAGAGAGATTCACAGTAAGTGGCAGAGAGTGTGAAGAAAGATATATTGAGTGGTATTTGTTTGGTGGGCATATGGTCCAGCAAGTAAGAGAGAGGGAGATTCACACTGTAGACCACCGGTACTCGTCACTAAGGAAATTAAAAAAAAATGGCAGCATATGAAAACCTCAACGTTCTGATGGCAAAATGATTTGTTTGGTACTGCGGTCCCACTTTTAGGGACTTGTTATTAGCCATGTATGAAACAGATTTCATGCATGGTGAGCTAGCATTCTAATTGGCTGATATAGCCTTTCCATTTTATAACTTCATGTATTGTTGTATGGTACAGTGCTCCTGTATGTAGTTAACTCCTGGTCGCCCCTAAAATAGACTTTCTTTGTTTGTATCATGTGCAGTATGTGATGGTTTATCATATGTTTTGAACTCTCATTGTGTACTGGCTTCCTGTATTATCGAACTCTGCAATGTTCTTGATTCAAATTAACTCTTAGTTGCCCCTGAAAAAGGGTCTTACAGTGTCAGAGGGCCTGCAGCCCCGTGCCCCAACCCCCCTCCCCCCAGGCATGATTAATTCTACAATATAATCATGCTGTGTCATGGATTAATGCTTATGTACATCTCAATTAAAATGATAGCAATATTATCATGCAGGCTATATATGAATGCGATATTCCACCTTCAAAGCTTATTCTGAATATATATCTTGCTATGGGGTACTCCTTGTGTTACTTCCTAAAATTACAAGACATGCAGTATTTAAAACTGAAAGTGTTTCTTATGGTAAATAATTAATATATAGTTGACATTTTACAGCTATTACAGACAAAGATGAATCACAGATAGATTTCCCTAATTTAACCATGCAGTAATGAAATAAATACAATATATATTTTGAAGCATCCTAAAGCTAGGGGAAAGAGAGGAATGTATAAAATATCTATGGATATGATTTTATCTCAGCTGCTTGTATTGGTAGGATAGGCATAGATTTACTGTGTTTAAGTACTATAGCATGGTAGCTGGGGAGAATAGAGGTCTGCCCCAACCCCCCCCCTCACACACACACACCTTTAAAACTATTGTAAAATAACTTGAGGCAAAATCAATGTGATTTTTTATTTTTTATTTTACATTTTAGTTACCAATGGAGCTGAAATGCTGTATCTTACTTTCAGTGTTGTCCTGCTTCCAGCTAGTGTTGCAGCTTGGAGGTACAGCAACAGACAGAAGTCAGGTAAGAAGCTCAAAACTACACACCAAATAAAAAAAGTGGCTGCATCTGCTTCAAGCTCAGTAAAAACAAGCATTTGTCAATGTCGAATGTTTGCTTGCTGGCATTGACATTGGTAGTATAGAAGTTACAGAGCTGCATAATAGGAATGGCAGTGAAGTATTGAACTGAAGCCAACCCCACCACCACCCTGTAGAGAGTGACAGGCATTGGGGTGTGCCTTTGGGTTGTCAGGAGTAACGGCCACACCATTTCACCACACCCTACCCTGCAGACACTGACAAGTGTCACGGTGTGCCTTGGGGTCTTTGGCCCTTATGTGCACCCCATTCCATCAGGAAATATGGTGAGATGGGTGCGGTATAGGAGAATGGGGTGAACTTTGGGGCCGAAGAGTCCAATGCATACCTCGATGCCTCTCACTGGCTGCAGGGTGTGGAATGGAATGAGCATTACAGGCAAGAATCCCAAGTCACACCCCTGATGCCTGTCATTCTCTACAGGGTGGGGCGTTATGGTTGGAAACCCTAGCACCTCAGGCAGTCGTTGGTATTTTCACTCTAAATTTTCAACATGGCTTTTTTGTGACCCTCACCTCATGAACAGTGGCAATATCAGTTTGTTAGCCAAAAGCTGCTTATGCACAGCGACTACGGCATTTAGCACCACAGGTGCAAAAACACATTCCGAACAGGATGTGAAAAATGACAGCTGTACTGTACATGGGGAGGTGTAAAAAATGGCAATGTTGCAAATCTGCAGTAAAAATATTTAAAAAACTGGTGAAGTCACGAGCATGAATAGAAATTGTGCAACGCATACGCGTAATGTAATTAGTTTGGGGATTTTTTACAGCAGATTGTCAACACAGGCATTTTGGGACCTCCGATCATGAACAGTGTCACTGTGATTTTCTTTATCTGTCCCGAACAATGATTTCCCACAGCGACCACGCATCTCTGCGCTGAAATTGTGAAAACACATTTCGGCCATCTTGTGAAAAATGACAGCTGTACTGTTCATAAGGAACTGTGGAAAAATGCCACTGGTGAAAATCTGGACTGAAAATATTACAAAGTCATGAACTTACGAGGGTGTGTGGAAACTGCGCAATGCTCACTCGTAACACAGTCATTTTATGGACTTTTATCACCAAATTTTCAACATAGCCATTTTAAGCCCTCTGCTCGTGAACAGTGTAAATGTGATTTTCTTAATCTTTCCCAAACATTGCTTTCGCACACCGACTGCACCATTGTGCGCTACATGTGCAGAAACACATTTTGGGCGACATGTGAAAAATGGCAGCTGTACAGTTCATAAAGAAGTGTAATAAAATGGCAGTGTTGAAAATCTGGAGTGAAAATATTGAAAATTCGCAAACTTACGAGCGTGCGTAGGAACTGCACAACGCACGCTTGTAAAACAGTCATTTTTAGGAATTTTTAACGAAATTTTCAACATAGCCATTTTAAGACCTCTGCTCATTAACAGTATCACTGTGATTTTCTTAATCTGTCCCATACATTGATTTACACACCAAGCTGCACCATTATGCGATAATGGCGGGCTGCGTTTGGACAAGATGTGAAAAATGACAGCTATACTGCTCATAAGGAAGTGTAATAAAATGGCAATGTTGAAAATCTGGAGTGAAAATACTGAAAATTCGTAAACTTACGAGCATGCGTAGGAACTGCGCAACGCACGCTTGTAAAACAGTCATTTTTAGGAATTTTTTAACCAAATTTTCAACATAGCCATTTTAAAACCTCTGCTCATTAACAGTATCACTGTGATTTTCTTAATGTGTCCCATACATTGATTTCGCACACCGACTGCACCATTGTGCGCTACATGGGCGGAAACACGTTTTGGGCAATATGTGAAAAATAACAGCTGTACTGCTCAGAAGGAGGTGTGGCAAAATGGCAATGTTGAAAATCTGGAGTGAAAATATTGAAAATTTGCGAACTTACGAGCATGCATAGGAACTGCGCAACGCACGCTCGTAAAACAGTAATTTTTAGGAATTTTTCCACCAAATTTTCAACATAGGATTTTTGAGATCCCACCTTATGAACAGTGGCAGTGTTGTTTCATTACTCAGTCCCGAAAGGTTATTTCATGCAGTGACTGCGAAATCACCCTTCGGGCCCAATTAACGCCATGACAGTGAGAACATTCATGAGAAGGAGTCCCAAAAACCCCATGTTGAAAATTTGACGCAAAAATTCCCAAAAATGCCTGAGATATGCAGCAAAGTTGGAAAAACCCTATCTATCCCATTATACAGCTTACCTGCATTTCCTCAGTTCGCGGTTGGCTTTGAAGAGTGCAGGCGTGGTCCCAGTCCACGAAGATCGTCGCGCGAGTCTGGAGGTAAGTATGGGGTGGGGGTGTGGGGAGGCAGGGTGCACAGTGGGTGGGTGCGGGTGGGGGCAGAACAGCGATGGACCATTTTGTGTTTCAGGGTTTTTGTTTTTAAAAGGACGACGAAGCGGGATGTTTGCCACGCTGGGTGGGCTCCCAGAGTAGCACAAGGGCATGGCGAGTTTGGGGGTGTGGAGCCGTCGAGTTGGGCACCCCATCGGTGATAGCATCTGTTGCCACGCTGGGGTGGGTTCCAGTGTGGCACCCTGTACTCTCCTGTGGGGAACAGTGGAGCGGCGGGGATTTGGCACCCTCATTGGCTATCGATGTGTATCACGCTGGGGTGAGCACCCAGCGTGGCATGTGGGCTACTGTTTGGGGAGAGCATAGCACAACCGGCGGGGATTGGGCACCCCCGTCGGCTATACAATGTGTGCGTGGGGCGAGCACGCAGCATGCGTGCGTGTGTGTGTGTGTGGGGAGCGCTGCGATGAGCAGGCGTATATCTTATCGCTGCTCACTGAAGTGTAGCTCCCCCTTTCAACTGTACTCCACTGCAATTTTGACTGCTGTCATAGACAGCTCCAGCAGCCATTGGAGAACTGCGGCCGCGCCTGCAAACGCACTGACTGAATTGGAAGAGGGCTGCCACACCTCTGAAAACTCGGATGATGGTACTATGTTTCTTGCACATGCGTGCAAGCAAACATAAAAAGAGTATGAACTGACTTACAAAATCTCAACATCTGTATTCTGATTTGCCATGGGAAAATAATAGACAAGTAAATGATATGATAAGAACTCTGTGTCCAATCAGAGTTCAAGCACTGTGTATACCGATTACAAGGAAAATTAAAAAGATTCAGTTCTTGGAAAACATAAATGACTGTTCTGTTTCAGTGGCTTTCATTGAACAAATATAGTAGAGTTGTAGAAGAAAGGAATTATAAAACTATGGTCTAATTCCCAGCATGCATTATAGCCCATAATGGGCAAATAAACAGACAACTTATAAAATCAGGGACAGATGATCACAATATGAAGCACCATATTAAAAAGTGACAACAGATTCAGGAAACTGCAAGTTAGTGGTTCGGAATAAAACACATTTTTCAAAATAAACTATAATTTCAATTGTTTACATTATTTTATGTTTTTGAATACCTAATATTAAAGGAGAACTACATTGAACATGCAATTCATTTTTTATTTATTTTTATTTTATTTATTTTTATTTCGGATGACACCTTTGAGCCGAGGGCTCTTTTACAAAGATTCCACATCAAGGCAATAAGGACAACAAGGTACAAAGCATAACATGATCATTACAATTGAACTTACAAAAAAAAAAGACAAGTAAGATTACAATAATAGCAGCCAAAGGCATTGTCAAGGAATTGTGTTTCAAGTTAATTATACAGTACAAGTCATAGGCGGCTCAGTGAAACTTTGTTAGGAGTGGGTTAGTGGGAAAAGAGAAAGAAGAGTGGTTGTGAGGGGGTGGTATTTTATTCATTTATTTAGTTTTTGTTGACTGGGTAAGTGCACTAGACAAATCCTGCCTATTTTCAGGCACGACCCGGGGAAGGGGGATATAAACAAATGCCAACTGACCTTGAACCAGATTAAGCCGTTGGTGGTATTTTTAGTGAATGAGGGAAATTTGGCCAGAACACTGGGGAAATTCCCCTACTGTTTTCGAAAAGTGCCATGGGAGCTTTAACATCCACCTGAACTACCACCAGTCCAGGCAGATGGGACCTCGGTTTAACGTCTCATCTGAAAGACGGCACCTCAGAAGTGCAGCACCCCTCTCATGCTGCACTACAGTGTCAGTACTGGGATATTAACCCAAGTGCCAGATGTGGGAACTGAACCCACAGCCCTCTGATCTCCTGGCCTCAGAGGCGAGTGTGCTACCTACTGAGCCACTGACACTGTAATGAGGTATGGGAGAGGGGAGGAGGGAGAAATGGGAGGGCATTGGTTGGGTATATGGTAGATGGGAAACAGCAAGGGGGAGGAAGGGGGATGAAAAGGAAAAGGAGACAGATTCATCCCACACCCAGTAATGGGGGGAAGGAGAGGAGGAGGAGGAGCTGAAGCAGTGTGAAGGGATGCTTGGGGGTAGTATGCCTGGAGGGGATTATAAGAAGCAATCACAGAAGGCACTAGCCACGAGGTGTTGACGCAGTTTACACTTAAAAGCACCAATGGTGGCAATGTTGGAGATTTCTGTAGGTAGCAAGTTGAACCAGATGGAGGCTCTGACAAGGTAAGAACACTGAGCTTGAGAGGTCCAACAGCGAGGTATTGTAAAGGTTAGACTGTCTGATTTTCTAGTTAGGCGGTGGACACGCTGCAGGGTCAATGTTGATTGGACTCCAGGGGGCATAAGGCCCAGTGATGTCTTCTTAGCTAGGATGCAGGTCTGGTAGTTTAGTCTGACGGATAGCTGGAGCCAGTTAGCCTGCTTGTAAATGTCACACGTGTGAGAAAGACAGGCAGCTGAAATAAGGAGTCTACATGCCTTATTAAGGGCTACAGCAATGCGCCAGAGTGCAGTATCAGTAGCTAATCCATAGATAATGAGCCCATAGTCAATAGCTGAGATAACAGAGCTCTGGATAGCGAGGTTCAAGGCTTCAGCCGTTAGGCAATGTTTATGCTTGTATAGTAGCCCTATATGAGAGTTCACAGTTTTAGCGATATTGTCAATGTGTTTGGTATATGAGAGGGAGCAGTAAAGGGTCAGGCTCAGGTATTTAAACATATCCACCTGCTCAAGAGCGACGCCTTCATGGTTGTTAATTATGAGCTCATGGTCCTTGTACTTGTTGTGGGTTCCATGGAACAACATTGTTTGCGTTTTTTTGTGGTTAAGGTTGAGTTTATGTGAGCAAAACCAGTCTTCCACTTCTATGAAACTTTTCTGTAGTTGAGACTGAAGGGAGGTGGGGTCGATGTGGCAGAGTGAAGATTACTGCATCATCTGCATACAGTAACATTCTGTCATGGCAGGAGGCAGGGAGATTGTTCAGGAATATGCTGAATAACAAGGGACCCAGGATAGAACCTTGGGGTACTCCAGAGTGGATTGGTAGGGTTGATGAGAGTAATTCACCAATCCTGACCTGTTGGGTCCAGTTACTGAGGTAGCTTTGAAACCAGAGGGCAGTTTCACTTGAATGACCAAGGAGGGATAATTGTTTGAGGAGAATGGAGTGATTGACAGTGCCAAATGCCTTAGTCAGGTCAATAAAAGAGGCACCGACCAACTGGCCCTGATCAAGTGCATGATGGATATGTGTGGTGAATTCGAGGAGTGCCGTGGTAGTGCTGTGATCTTTGCAGAAGCCATGCTGCTGGAAACATTGCAGGCTGTATTTTACAAGGTACTCCGTGAGCTGATCAGCCACTATCCATTCCAATGCTTTGGATAGAAGAGGGAGGATGGATATAGGCCTGTAGTTGTTTGTGAGAGTCTTGTCACCACTTTTGTGGACTGGAGTCACCAGTGCCAGTTTCCACTTTTGGGGGAACTGGGAGAGCATGAGGGAATGGTTGAGGATTTTAATAATGATAATAATAATAAAAACTTTTATTTTTTATCAGGATAATAACTTTAGGACCAAAGGCCCTGTTTGTCAAAGTTGTCCTGTTTTAAGCATACGGTTTCAAAAACGAGACATCATGCAATATTACATTACAGGAACAAATCTTACATATTTAAACAAACAATTCCACTACCTGTAAAAACATACATGTATACTCAAATATCAGAGAAATTCAACAAATTTCATCATTCTTTAAGTATGGACTATCCAGACAAATCAGAAGATTCAGTGTCTAATAAGATATAAGGGAAATTTTCATTTTCAATATTGTCATTTAGGAGACAAAAACACAAAAAAGAGGAGAGAGGGAAATAAATAAAATATTGTATAACCTAGGGAACACCAAAACAAACACATCTATCTCTCCAAATACTATTCAGGGAATACTTAAATTTATTAACACTGTCAATTATTCTAATATCTGGATCTATTTCGTTCCATATTTTCGGCAAATAAAAATGTTGTTGCATTTTACTGTAACCATTTAGTTCTAAAGGAACCTTCTGACATCTATGCTTTAAATGCCTTAGGACAGGTTATATCTATCAGAAATAGAAACATCAAGAGAAATCGAACCATGCTTAGCCTTCCCCCCATATTCACAAAAAGCTTTATACCCTACAAGTTTTTTCCGACGAACTGCAAGGGAATCCCAGCCGAGATCTTGAAGTAAATTACAGTGGTGGGTATTATATGGGCATTTCATTACATATCTTGCTATTCTATGATATGTTTTATCTAGACTATTTAATGAATATTTGGGGGCAAACTGGTATATTAGACTACCATATTCTAATGTTGGTAAGAGTAGTTGTACAGCCACTGTATTTCTTGTCTCTCTTGGCAATATAGATGTTTTCCTTCTTAACACACCCAGTCTAGAATTAAGTTTTTTGGTTATATTTGTAATATGAGAAGAAAAAGTAAGAGAACTATCCATATAAACTCCCAAATACTTATATACCATACTTGTTCTAACATTAAACCCCTTGTAGAAAAAATATTTAATGTCTGATGCGGCAATTTATTTTTAGTGTGGAAAAGCATTACCTGAGTCTTCTTAGTACTAAGGACCATTTTTGATTGAATTAACCAATTTTGTAAAATATCAAAATCAGATTGCAACTTTTTTTGTAAATCATCCAAATTTTTTGCTTTCCCTATAGGGGCCATATCATCGGCATACTTATAAATCTTACTGTTTTGGATACATAATGGAAGGGAGTTTACATAGATCAAAAATAATAGGGGACCCAGGATTGAACCCTGGGGAACTCCCCTAAAAGTACCCTCTTTATCTGACATTATTCCATCTATGTATACCTGTTGTGTACGTTCAGTTAGATATGATAATATCCATGTTTGAATAGGTTCTGATATACCCATCTGAGCCAACCTTTTCATCAATATATTAAAGTCAACTAAATCGAAGACCTTCGAGAGGTCGACGAACACCGCCCCAACAGACTCCCGAGCCTCGAGGCCACTTGCCACAGAGTCAAGGAAATCCATCAGTGCAGTGTCCGTCGACCTCTCCCACCTAAAGCCCACCTGACAATCAGTCAAAAGTTTGTACTTCTCCATATATTCATATAGCTGGGCACAAACCAGGTGTTCAAAGACCTTCTAAACAATAGACAATAGAGCTATCGGTCAATAATTTGATTGATTATTTCTATCTCCTCCCTTGAAGACAGGAACAATTTTTGAATTTTTCCAGAAATCTGGATAGCTTTTTTGCTGAAGACTAAAATTAAAAATTTTCATCAATGTTGGACTTATTTGCTCTACTGAAATTTTCAAAAAGGTTGTCTCTATTCTATCCATCCCTATTGCTTTCCGTGAATTTATCTGTCTTATTTGCTTCTTAACTTCACCAATTTTAATTGCTCGAAAATAGAAACATGGTACGCACTCTCTATGTTGTGTCTCCAGAAATCTAATCTGTTGGAAATCAAAATTTTGATTACAATCAGCTTGTTCTATTTTCATATCTGAGAGACAACAAAATACTGATTCAAATTATTTACTGCTTGTATTGTAGACAACTCCTCTCCCATCTCATTCTTAAGAATTATTTTCAAATGTTTCCTTCCCTACCCTCCATATCCTTAATTAAATTCCAGTATTGGGCTGGATTTTAGTTTGATTCACTTTATTTTATAATAATTTTCTTGCTTTCCTTATCAAACTTTTACTTTTATTCCTAATCCTCTTAAACAACTCCCAATCTTCTACTTTTAAAGATCAATTTGCCCTTCTCCATATCCTATCTTTCCATCTTACATATTTTTTAATTTTTTCATTTACCCAAGGGTTATGTTTAAGTCTTTCTCTAGATTTTTTAAAAGGAGCATTTTTATCACATACTTCTAGATAAATCTTTGTGAATTCTCTGACTGCCATATCTACCTCTAGAATTAAATCTATACGAGCCCAATTTACTTTTCCCATCTGCATCTGAAAAGCAGATCTATTAAAATTTTTAAAATCTCTAACATATCGACAATTTACAATGTCAGGAATTTCATAATCTTGATTGATATTACACTCAAGGTAGCAATGATCTCTTAAATTTGGAGAGCCCACTTTATAGTCCAATAAGTGAATACCATTTGAAATAAAAATCAAATCCAAAATGTTTCCTGCACTAGTGTATGTGCTTCTACGTGTAGGGATATTTACAACTTGTGTAAGGCCTAACGCCGAAAATTCAGATTGCAATTTAAGACCTCTTTCTGCTCCCCATTCTGCGTTAAAATCCCCAATCAGGAGAACATCCCTTTGCCCAATCAACAGATCTAATCTTAAAGCTAAAAGCTCAAAAGCTGACATCTTTATTTTTGGATGAGAGTATACTACCGCAACACACATTTTTATTCTAGTCATATAAACCAGTAATATCTCAATACCCTCAATATTGCCTGAAAAAAGTGACTCTACGTGGCCCAAATTACTTCTGATGTAAAGTACAACTCCACCTCCCCTAGAAGGCCTATCATATCTATAAAGATCGTAATTTTCCTTTTGAAATTCAGAATCTGGATGCTTTTTTGATAACCAGGTCTCCGTAATTCCTATAATATCATAGGCATTCTCAGATACCCAAAGATCGAAAATAGACTGTTTTCCAGCAAAACTCCTAGCATTGTCATGAGCTATTTTAATAGTATTAGTCTGAAATTCAGGGCCAGGGTTCAATTCGATATCCCCACTAGCTAATGCAAAAATGAGAAGGGATATCAATCCCCTACTGGTCTTGGGAAATATGATATTCTGGCCTAAATTATGTACACTACATTTAATTCTACCTAAATTCCAAAAAGTATGGAATTTATTTTTTCTACCAACTCCTTCCATAAAAAAATATAGTTTTGACATAGAAATAAAGAAAGAACATATTATAATCTCTGAATCTGATTGATATTTCAAACTTTGTTTATCTGAAAAGGCCAAGAATATCATTCCAAGCATAAGTGCAAAAGGAGCCATCTACTATCAGTACTATAAATCAGGTTTAAATAATAAAAACTACAGCTTTGAGTTATAAGGAGAGCTATTTCTAAAGAGTTCACACAATTTAAAAGATGCCTAAAGTAGCAATATATTAACCTGATATACAATCAAAAAGTTTCGGTTTCACCTACAGTATACTAAACCTTATCCACTAACACTATAAAGCTAGGCTACAAATTACTGCATTTCAAGCAGCATTCATGAATATATGCTCCAAAAACACAGTGAGTAATATGTTTAAGCCTTACACTAAAAGTAATACAAACAGTGCTTTTCTCTCCCGAGTGGCGCTCGCACCACTCACGCTCGCGCTACTGCGCTCACGCAGTATGCGGTGCGTTCTTTTGAACTCTCTGCCCCTCCTCCTTTGCTCTGACATGCTACAGGTGTCACTCCTCCCTCTCAGTACCGGGATAGCACACCGGGAGACAGCCAGGTCTTTCAAGCAGAGCAGAAAATATCAGCAGCAGTCCCAGTCATGAAACAGCACAGTACCTGGCGTTTTCAGTTGTTACACAGTAGAAACAGCAGGTGAAGAGATGACTACTACTGTGCAGTATGTGGCACGTTCTTTTGAACTCTCTGCCCCTCCTCCTTTGCTCTGACGCACTACAGGCGTCACTCCTCCCTCTCGGTACCGGGATAGCACACCGGGAGACAGCCAGGTCTTTCAAGCAGAGCAGGAAATATCAACAGCAGTCCCAGTCATGAAACAGCACAGTACCTGGCGTTTTCAGTTGTTACACAGTAGAAACAGCAGGTGAAGAGATGACTACTACTGTGCAGTATGCGGCGCGTTCTTTTGAACTCTCTGCCCCTCCTCCTTTGCTCTGATGTGCTACAGGCATCACTCCTCCCTCTCGGTACCGGGATAGCACACCGGGAGACAGCCAGGTCTTTCAAGCAGAGCAGGAAATATCAGCAGCAGTCCCAGTCATGAAACAGCATGGTTTTGGTTAGTGGGAGCAGGACTTTGTCAATGGTGAGGGCGAAAAGTTTCATATCCGGTGAATCGTCACTGACCCTAGACTTTTCAAGCACTTTAAGAATGTGTTTTTTTAGCTAGGCTTTCTGGGATTGCTTTGAAATTGAAAGGAGGGTGCCCTGGTGAAATCTGAACTAACAGGAGCTGGATTGACTGTGGTGGGATCAAAAAAGTTAGGGGGTAGCACATGACTAAGATCAGTAAAAGTGGTGTTAAATGCGTTGGCAATGATTACATGGTCAAGAGTGATGGTACCATCTATGTTCAACATTGTGGGTGTTGTTTTGGGGTCCTTTCCAGTCACTTCAGCAAGGTTACGCCAGAATTTACTCCTGTCATTTCAGGTGCTGGCTAAGGCGTTCCTGTAATAGTTAGCCTTCTCATGGCGGATTGCTCTGGTACATGCATTCCTTGCTGTTTTGTAGGCCTGGATATCAGTCTGGGTGCCAGTAGCCTTAGCATGATACCAGAGCTGGTCTCGAGATTTCATTTGTGTAAGGAGGTCTAGTGTCATTCATGGGTTATTGACACCCTTGATCTTACACTTCTTGAACAGAGCATGAACATCTCAGGCTGAGTTGAACCAGGTGATTAAGTATTCAAGTGCTGTGTCTACATTGGAGGCTATATCAATTGGTGACCAGTCATGTTCACGAAGGAGTGTTTTAAGTGACTCAAGATGACCGGAGGTCAGCATTCTCCTGTTAATAGTTTTGGAGGGGAGTTTGGTGTATTTGTTGGTCCATATACACAAGATAGGGGAATGATCACTTAAGGAGTCTGGGAGGACTGTTGCTTCGGAGATGTGCTCTGGACGATTAGTTAGCACCCAGTCTAGAAGTGTACAGGTCCATGTTCTGTAGTTTACTCTAGTAGGTGATTTGACCATTTGTGAGAAGTTAGCAGCAGCTAGGGCATCCTTATAACTATTTGAGCTGGAGGCCAGCCAGTTGATGTTGAAATCACCAAGTAGGATAACTTCTGTATTCTGATCCAGGGAGTTGATACAGTCAAGGAGGGAGTGAAAGCCCAGATTGCTCAACTTGGGTGGTATACAGACAGAGACAACAGTCAGGATCTTATTATGAGTTCTGAGAAGTACTTTGGCAGCAAGGATTTGGATGTCATTTCTGGGGATGGGCACAGGCATGACATGACCCATGAGGGACTCTTTAAGGTAGAGGGCACAGCCTCCTCCTTTCTTGGTAAGTCTGTCCTGTTTGAAAACTACATATCCTGGAATTGCTATTGCACAGTCAGGTATCTTTGGAGACAGCCATGTTTCCAGCACTGATAGGATGTCTGGATTGTGCTGGGAAACCCAGGCAGAGAAGGTATCAGGTTTGGAGAGGAGGCTGCAGATGTTAATGCTTGCCAAGGAGAGTGACTCTGCACTGCTGGTAACCTTGTGGCCAAGTTGTGGTGGGCTGGGGTTAGGGTGAGTGTTGCCTGAGAGGAGCAACAGCAGCAGTATTAGATGTTTCAAAAGGGGTTTAAAGTTGCTTCTGTGGGGCAGCAGGGCCCTTTTTTAACAGGTTCCTTTCCATAAGGATGATGCATGAGGTAGTGACCTGTAAGGGCACAGTTGCAGTGGTTTTGAGAATAGGCCAATAGTTTCATTTGTTCTTCAAAATGGTTGTTGGATAGATCGCTGGATTATGAGCTGATTTCAAAGCCGGCCCGGTGGCACTGAGGGTTGAGGCATGGATGCCACACCTCGCGCCACACCGATGACCCAGGTTCAGAAATAAGCCAGGGAAGTCGGGGGTCGGCAGGGATGGGGAAGGATCGAGCATCCTATAGACAGCTCTCCTTCCCCGGGGAGGGGGGAATCCACCTGCCGATGCGCTGCTGACCTCTAGTGGAGACTGGAGGTACACAGTGCATGGCCATGGAAATGTAGGGGGATTGAAGCTCGGCGGACATCTTTCTGGGGTGCACGGGAGCATGCGTCTGCCGAGCTGGACGTCATTGCACGTCCAAGCTTCAGTGAGGAAAAACAAGGAAAAAACCTTATCGTCGGGGATAGGCAACAGCACTATCACCACCAGCCACACTCCACCAACCGGACTCCCTCCTGTCCTGGGCCGAGCCCAGTCCGACTGAAACTGTAGATAGAGCACTCAGTGAAGATAGAGCGGCTGTACCTCAGAGGGGCTCAGAACTGAGGAGATAGCTGAACTGGTGCCAGGACAAGGAGGAGTTTCAGGTAACGAGGTAGAGTTGGGGATAGGTGGATGCCTGAGAGAGGTTCCCAAGGGTAGTGTATAAATAAACTGGTAAAAAAAAAAGAGTTGATTTCAATTGAAAATGTGAATACCTGGTAGTTAAGTCAAAGCTAAAAGAAATGATCAACAGCTGAAGTCCACAGTCACAGAATGTGTTTGAAACCGTCAGACTGCTTTCAATCAAGTCTAGGTATACACTCCTGTCCTGGCAGATTGCTGGAGCAGGCTGAGTAGAGGGAGCCTGGCAGGTAGCCTGTGCGAGTCATCATGAGAGTCATGCATGTTGGTAGTGCTCAGTAGAGTAGGGGGCAGATGAAACTACTTTTTCCAAGTAAAAGTTGTTTTTCAGATACTGGTTCAAATTCTGTTATTATTCAAGCTATAAAAGCTTTTTAGTTATCCCAGTGGTTGTTTCTGATTTATGCACTGCTGGTAAGGCTCCTTTTAGAACTCTACAATGTAGTTTATGTCCTTACACCGCTTTTAAGGGCTGCATGCTTCCACAGTGCTCTGGCACAGTTTCCAGTGGTGGTGTTTATGCGGCCCTTCCCCTTCACTGGCCGCATGAACATATCCGCTTTTCGGAGCACTTCTTTTTCTTTCACAACTGTGTAAGTGATGGCAGCCATGCACAAGATGGCTGCTGTGTCAGACCATGCATGGTGCAGTTCTATCATCGCCACCATCTTGTACATGGCATACTCTGGTGGCACTTGTAACAGCTCTGCAGAGCTGTAATGGTGCTGACCAGAGTTTGTTTTAATAACAGGGACTAGCAGAGGTAGATACCATGGGAACAATTGTAGAGGGGCTAGAAGGGAAGGTATGCCTTTAATTAATTGTTTATTTATTTATATTTTTGGTAACCAAGTAAGTGCACTGATCTAGTGGACCATTTTCAGTCACGACCTGGGCCACAAGGTGGCAATACAGGGGAAACCCAGCAGTGGACACATTTGACATAGTATACAGTCAATACTACACTTATGGACAGTGAAAACAATCATTATTTACATAATGTATACAGGCATGGAGGTAACATTAGACAGAGAATACAGGCAAAGATACAGAGGAGAAGTAGTTAAGCATATAGACAGACTAAAACATTTGCATAAACTAGACAAAGGAGCAGTTTGAAACTGTCAGACTGCTTTCAATCTAGTCTAGGTAGACACTCCTGTCCTGGCAGATTGCCGGAGCGGGCTGAGTAGAGGGAGCCTGTCAGGTAGCCTGTGCGAATCATCATGAGAGTCATGCATGTTGGTAGTGCTCAGGAGAGTAGGGGCAGATGAAACTAAAATCTGCAACAGGGTCAATACTCCAAGGGGGCTGGAAAAAATTAATAGGGATCTAAGACAGCTTGAAGAGTGGTCAAGAGTGTGGAAACTAAGTTTCAATGCAAAGAAGTGCAAAATCATGCACTTAGGGTATAGAAACAATAGAGCAGAGTACAAGTTAGGGTACTCACAACCACCAAACAGGAAAGAGACCTGGGGTAATCACAGCTGATGACCTAAAGGCGGGCCAAACAGTGTGTCAAGGCTGTAGGGAGAGCCAGTGGGATGCAGGGGTGCATAGGGAGAAGTATCACCACAGAAAGAGGGAGCTGGTGATACTGCTGTATAAATCATTGGTGAGACTTCACCTAGTGTACTGTGTCCAGTTCTAGAGATCACATCTCCTGAAGGACATAGACAGAGTAGAGACGGTCCAGAGGAGGGCAACAAAAATGGTGCAGGATCTGCACCAGAGTCCCTATTAGGGGAGACTAAAGGACATCAGTATGTACACCCTGGAGGAAAGAGGGGAAGATGGGATATGATAGAGACTTTCAAATACATCATGGATATAAATAAGGTAAAAGAGGGAAGCATTTTTCAGAAGAAAGGTGCTCATGAACAAGGGGACATGCTATGATGCTGGAGGGGGTAGACTTGGGGGAAACATAAGGAAGTACTTTTTACAGAAAGAGTGGCAGATGCCTGGAACAGCCTTCCAGCAGAGTTGGTGGGGGCAAAATCTGTTACAGGATTCAAGAATACATGGGATAGACATAACGGAATCTTAGTCATTAGGGAAGGGATGGTGAAGCCGAAGATCAAGTATGGACTATGGTCTTACAGTAGGCAGGGAAAATGGGCAGACTAGGTGGGCCAAGCTGGCCTTACCTGCTGTCAAATTCTATATTTCTATGTTTTTATTTTGCCATCTTCTATAAAAATGTGCACCATTAGGTATAAAAACACTGCGCAATAGTTATTTACTAATTTAAAATTGTTTTTAAACATTTCAATTATTATTAGACACATTATGGAAGCAAGATCATGATATATCATAGTTACTATCTGATACTTGGGATATTTCAAATTTTTATAGTTAGACCTCATTTTCTTTCATGATTTTTGTGCAGCCCACCATAGCAGAATGAATTGGTTGTACTATACCATTCATGAACGTTCATGCTGTAAGAAGATTCAATAGCAAATTTCAGCATTAGCAGGGAGCCATTATTCCTCCATTCCAAGCAACCCAGAAGGATTATGTTTCTTTCAGCTATCTGCAGCCTTTATATACCATATGTACTCACCTAGAAGTTGAGTTTTTAGTGCCAAAAATAGTCACTAAAGAATGGGGACTCAACTTATACATGAGGTCAACTTATGCAAGGAGTTTCTTTTACCTATAATTTCTCCGGGTTGACTCATGCCCTGGATTTCTGAGACATATGCAAGATTACAAATGAACCCCCTGTTTCCCACCCTAGTAGCACCCTACATCCCCCACCCACCCCCAACAATGAAGTTTGCAAAGGAAGGTGACCAGCACAATCCACCCTCCCCCACAGCTGGGCAACTTCAGAATGAATGAAAGCACTTTTACCATTGGACAGAAAAGTGCATGAACACTTTTATTCATTCTGAAGGCAGATGGCCGTGGAGGAGGGTGGGTTGTGTTGGTCGCCTTTCTTTACCAAAATTGGGTGTTGGGGGGAATAGGGTGGGAGCAGGGTGCTACTAGGGTGGGAGGCAGGGGGAAAATTTGTAAAGTTGAATATAGTGCTGTAAGAGCTGTGGAAAACTACAAAGATGGTGGTCAGCCATGGAGGTGGTGAGTTATGCCGTTCCCCTTCCATCACCAAAATTGGGTGTTGGGGGAGGAGGTTGGGAGTAGGGTACTACTAGGGTAGGGGTCGGGGGTAATTTGTAATCTTGAATTTAGTGCTATAAGCACTTTTGAAAACTACGAAGATGGCAACCAGCTGTGGAGGAGGTTGAGTTGTGCTGGTCATCTTCTTCAGTTAAAATTGGATGCTGGGGTTGGGGGGGGTGAGTGTACTGTAAATGATGTGTGATATATTGACCTATATGTGAGGTATAGCTACAAAACTACTAAAAGCAGATTTATAGGGGGGTCGACCTATACATGAGCTTGACTTATACATGAGTATATACAGTATATAAGGACCACATCTCATGTTCAGCCTTATGTTCCAAATGGACTAGTATGCAATAAACAACTGTGGGCAAAGTGTGGCTTGTGTCCATACAAAATTGAAAGATTCTGTCAGAATATCTTGTTCATTTGTGTTCACTCAACAGCACCGGGACGTACCTGACTCACCCAGCTGATTTGGTACAACACTATTTGTGGGGTCTACATCTACATTTATGGGATTTCAAAGTTTATCCACTGGTCCACCAAGCTAGAGCTCATGAAGAGCATATACACAACTGGATAAGTGAATATAAAAAAAGAGCTCAATATTGTCTATATGTTCCTCTTACCAGTGTACAGGCAATAGAGAAAATTAGTAAGAGTCCCAGGCATGCTAATATTCTTTATTAGCCTCCCCAGAAGGAATACTTCATCTCACTCCAGGAAACATTTTCTATCTATGGCTTTGATTAAATGTTTAGTTCACATCCTACTCAGAGCCAACTGGATTATATGGGCTAGTAGCCGAACCAAATTATATAGTGCTGCGGGCAGAACATGTAATTGCTTTTTAAGTGAACTAATTGCCATCATCTGTTCTAAAGACATGGTAATAAAAAGACACGAACAGTACTGGGCAACATCCAGGTTCTAAAGTCCTAAAAATACATAGACATATTGGGGCAAGGTTATCATGAATACTTGAAATGCAATTTCTTCAGGAAACTGCTAAACCATTCTCTTCGTTCAGTCCTCCGGAGTGCATTGCGTCCAGTTTGTGTATCGTCTATACAAAGAATCCATAGTTTGGTGCTATTATACTATTCATTTTTATTTGTATTCCAGGGACTAGATTCACAAAACTTTGTCCCGGCACAAACTGGGGTTTGCGCCAAGTTGGTGTTCACAAAAGCTCAGTTTGTACCCTCAATCAGGGTTTGCACTGGGGCAAAGTTTTTAGGAGCCATAATACAAATGAGGAGGAGGGGACCTGCATATTGGCACAGTCCCATTCACAAACCATTTTCTCAACACAAGGTCCTTTTGTGAAAGTGCCTTGCATGGAGAAAATACCGCAGAGCCAGACCTGGCAATAAGTCTGCACAACCCTAGTGGTGAGCGGAGGTACTGTGGCAATTCCTCCATCGCTGATCACCACCTCTGTCATAATAAAACAAATCTCCATGGTGGTCCAGTGGTCCCCCCTCCCCTATTCTCCCATCGCCATCCCCCATATAATAACATTTATTCCCTGGTAGTCTGGAGGACCCCCCCCCCATTCTCTGAACACCATCCCCATATCATGAAGTATATTTCCTGTCAGTCAAGTGGTCCCTCCCCTCTTCCTCATTCTCTGATTGCCGTTCCAGTGTCATAAAATATATTTCCTGAGACTCAAGTGGTCCCTCCCTGTCCCCCATTCACTGATCGCCATCCTGTTATAATAAAATCTGTTCCCTGGCAGTCTAGTGGTCGCTCCCCATTTGCCGATTGCCATCCCTGTATAAGAAAACCCTAGTTCCTGGTAGTCCAGTGGTCCCTCCCCCCTCCCTGTTTGCTGATCACCATCCCCATATAAGAAAACCATATTCCTTAGTAGTTTAGTGGTCCCTCCACCTCCCCTGTTTGCAGATCACCATCCCTGTATAAGAAAACCTTATTTCCTGGTAGTCCAGTGGTCCCTCCCTCTCCCCTGATCTCTGATCGCTGTCCTGCATTATTAAGAGAAATATCCCTCATAGTCTGGTGGTCCCTCACCCCCATTCACCAATCACCATCCTGTAATATTAAAATAAATATCCCTGGTAGTCTAGTGGTCTCTCCCCTGTTCACCGATAACCAACCCGTTATAATAAAATCTGTTTCCTGGTAATCTAGTGGTCCCTCCCCAACCCCGATCACTAATCGCTGTCTCCATGACTACTGAAAACAAACATCTCCCTGGTGGATAGCAGGCCCTCCCCCCACCTGATCACCCACCTGGTACCAAAGTAACCATTCCCTGGTGGCCCAATGTCTCCTCCATACCCGAAGCCCTGCTTGAAATAGACATACACTTCCCTGGTGGCTAGTAGTCCCTCCCTCATCCTGATTTCCCATACAGCCCACATCCCTGTATCCCTCATAGTCTAGTGGACCGACACCCCCAACCCCAGCAGGTAGTATCCCACAACCCAGCTCCCCCCCATCTTGTCCTGAGCCAGCAACCAGCACAGCCCTCCTCTTGCCACCACGATTGGCTGCTGACAGAGCTCTCGATGAGCACTTACTGTATATGATCGGAGATGAGGGGGCACAGGAGACTACATGGACACAGGACTGCCTCTGGGGCAGGGACTGGGGAGCATGCAAAACTCCATTGCAGTCCATGTACATGGGCCCATAATGGGCATGCAAATAGCCAGCTAGTGCCTTGCACACCCAATATGTTCATTTGCTTGACTGCTTTTGTGAATACCAAATAGTGCATCAGTACTATTGGTTGCAGGACCATTCACAGGGATGCAGGTTGGAGAAATGCCAGTGGGGTTAGAGGTAGCAGTGATTAGGTTACTGCTGCCTCTACTTAGCCCTATTCACAGTCAGATAGTGCCGCTATCTGTCTGTGAATAGCATTTTTAAACACCTGGGCAATCGCAAAACGCAATGAAAAAGTTTGCGTTGCCATTTGTGATTTTTTTTAAATCTGGCCCAAGATGTTTTCCTTCCTCCAGTCATCTATATACAGCCGTTCTAGCACCAGCGTTCCCCAATGATGCTGCAGACACCATGCCAATTCTGTGCCATGCTGTTGTATGAATACTCATAGCCCAACAGAAAGTAATTTGACTGTAGTACAAAGTTTTCCAAGCGTAGAATAAAATAGTTGGGTGGTGCCACATCCTCAGGCCTATTATTCAGTGCTTTTTCTATTGATATGATATCCCCATCATGTGGTATATTATATGCTGACTCTACGACACTGGTTCGACAACTTTGTTGTGGACCGACGTTACAGCGACTGCTCTATGTCAATCGCAATTGCGATTGGCATAGAACTCAGTCACTGTAGACTTATTTTTCTTGAGGGCATTGCCCCTGAACCCCCTCTACGGTAAAGCCTGCCCCACACCCCCCATAATTAAACTAATCAACTCCGAGTTGGAATTGATTCAAGGAGGGGGTGCAAGATCCCCAGAAAGCAGTGCCGGGTCCTGCAGGGACAGTACAGTGACCTGTTGATGTTGTCGCTGTACTGTCATTTGAAGTGCGGGTGTCAGCTGGAGATCGGCATACATTATATGATCTCAATGCCAAAAGTTGTCAAAATGATATTCATTGTTAATTGGGTTTCTTTAGTTACACCAAGTACTTCTCTTGTGTCTTCCACTAAGTATTTTATTTTCCTTTATGAGGGGGTGTAGAAAAAAAGTCAAAAAATGTTGATATTAACCTAGTTACTGAGTCAATACTACTCACTATTAGGTGGCCAGGGGTTGTTTTGATTTTTTTGTCCCTTCCAGGGAAGTTAAATCATGGCTGTTAGTGGGTGATTGACAGTTAAAATTTAAGTTCCTTCTCCATGATCCATTTCTCTCTCTCTCTCTCTCTCTCTCTCTCTCTCTCTCTCTCTCTCTCTCTCTCTCCATGTAACATGGTTGTAATTTTAGATTTCATCTGTTCTGTCGAATGTTTGCAAGTTTCTTGTAATACTATATGTTGCTTAACTGTTTTCTCATGTTTTTTTTGTATATGCATGATTTCTGGTCATAAAACAATTGCCCCTCCCTTAATTCCCTGCTTTACGATGACATCACCCGTGTCTTGTATCTCTTGTACTGTATGGCCTCTCATTTTTTGTTAAATTCATGCTGGTGTTCATGTGTTTGTTTTTGTTCAGAAAAGCCTCAACTTCTTCATTCACTAATTTGCTAAAAGTATTTACCACATCACTTAGGACTGCCTTTGCTACAAAATTAGATTTTGCCTTGAAGGGAGTGTGTTCCCTCATACATTCTTTTGTATGGACTTGCCTTTCTTCATTATTTGAGATAACCACTCAAATGGGGACATGTGACCTTCCAATATATGAACAAATGAAGAAGCCAGCAGAATTAGGCCTTCTATTTTATCTAGTCTGCTTTTGTGCAGGGATCGCAGCTCAGGCTGCTGTCCCTGCTGTGTCAGTATAGAGTTGCATATTTTTGAGAAATGGACTTTAAAAAGCAGTTGTTTATGCATCTTGCAGAGATCAACCTTTAAGTTAAATACACTAGGCAGGATTTTTAAATCCTAGTGCAGTGCTTGTATCTAGCCCTGCACCACCACACTTAGGTTCTGGTGGTGCACCCAGCCCTTCACCACAACGGCGCTAGATTTTACAAACTTGGGTGCAGTTGCCACTACACCAGCTTGCGCCAAATATCTGGCACAAACTCTGTAAGAATGGCCACTAGGATTGCTGCAAGTTACTTTTTTTGAAGGCACAAATGTCAAACTTTTTTTGAGTACTGTTTCTTGACTTTTTGTTAACCCTTTGTTTATGAGGTTTATGATCTCCATTCAATTTTTTGTTCTAGTCAATCTGCTTGGATCTAGTTGATCTCTGAATGTTGCATGGAAGTCCTGCGTCTTCCTCTTCCTCTCCCTTTGCTGCCTATGTCTTTTGTCACCCCTCCTGGTCCTCTGCTCCTTCTTGTGCTCAAACCCTTCAAGGGAAATCAACAAGGTCTGAGGAGCTCGACCAGAAAAAAATAAATTCCTTGAGCATGCTCGGATGCACCTCATCTAGCCCCTGGGCCTTATCTTTTTTTTTTTCTGGGTGCCAGCCTTTTTCTGGCCTTGTCACTTGTAAATATCTTCCATGTCATTTATAGGATGCCCTCTTAGCAGTGTTTACACTGCTTTACTTCTCATGGATTATTTGTATGTTTAACGCATATTACTTTGTATATGCTTGTGTAATGTCCCTGCTGTTAATCAGGACCTCCTTGTAAATGAGCCTGCTCAACAGAGTTTTTTTTTCCTCCCAATAAACTTGAACTTGCTTTCTGACAGAGACCCACTATCCTCCACTATGAAAACTGAGCAGAAGTAGTCATTATGAACAATTGCCATCCTCTGTTACTGAGCCTCCCTCTGTTGGCCAGACAATACCTCCTCATGCCATTCTTTTTTCCTAATACAGTGGTATCATCCAACATACAACACAATGTCTCATGGTACCGCATGACAAATGGATTAACTGTCACTGAAAGAAAGTATCCAGTGTGGACACGTCTGCCCAGTATCATTAATAAATGTAGATGGCAAAATACTGGCCAAAGCACTGGTAGAGAGACCTTACCCTCCCCTTCCTAGTGCAACCAGGCTACCTGTTTTTTTTTTTTCACAGTAGCTTGGGTTCTGACAACATTAGGTTCCCTTACTGACATCATTAAGGAGGCTGCCAGAGGCAGATCCCCACTGCCACCCTGTCTTTGGATGCAGAAAAGGCCTTCAACAGTGCGGAGTAGCCATACGAATTGGATTCCCTCCATCAGTTTAGAATACACCACGGGTTTATCTCTTGGGTTAAGATCTTATATTGCAATCCTTCAACAGGCTGTACTCACTAATGGGGTCTTGTCTTGTCAATCTCTGCTGGGGCAGAGTACCCTTCAAGGATTTTCCCTGCCACCAATCCTCTTTCTCCTGGTCATTGTGCCATTGGCAGCCAAAATACAGGAAGACCCACAATACCAAGAGACGCTAATCCTGGAGATACATCAAAGACTCATGCTACTTGTAGGTGATGTCACCTTAATTGTGACTAACCCCATGCCATTCTTATATGAACTCCTTGACCTCTACAGGGCAATATCTGGTTACAACTCAACATGAAGAAGTCCCAGATACTTCCCAAATAAACCCAATTTACTCAGGATCTCTTCCCACTTTCCCCCTACTATTGGTGTCCTCAAGGGGTGAACTGTTCAGACATGATCCATGCCAACCTAAACCCCTTGCTTGAAATTGTCAAATAGGGTACCATTAGATGGGAAAACTATTACTTCCTACTTGGGGCATAATTTATGTACTTTAAATGATCACTGTCCCTAAAATACATTACGCGCTCAGCAACCTCGCTCTTCAACTCCCCACTGCTTTTTTCACCTCCCTAACCTGGCTATTATCTGTCTTTGTCTATGAGGAAGCAGCCACTGGACCACAGGAGGCTTCTACATACCAGACCTGAACAAATTCCACTATGTCTATGTTGTGTGACAAACAACAGCTTGCCTGACCCCTCTGTTCTAGATTCACATGGTGTATTTGGTACCCAGGGGCCCAAAGACTACAATGGGAAGGTCATAGTTCCTGATTCAGACTGCTGTGGGGTAATCTGATCATATGGATTAGCAGAGGCCCAGCAACCTGACTGAGGTGTTGATATTTGGGAATGTGTACATTGGTAGACAGTGGACAAGAGACAGGGGATGATCTGTTCCTTTACTCAGCTGTAGGCCTCCTTCCATCTTGCCTCCTCCATTTTATGGCAATATAGTGTAAACACCCCCCCTTTTGGGGGGGCTTACTATATTTTTTCCCACCCCCTCTTGTTAGGCCTTTATTTGATGGGCAGCTTGGGTCCACCTCTGGGCATGTTTTTTTCTCTCTAATCTGTTATAAAAGGGGAGTGGTGAGTAGGAAGACAGAGAGCCAGTGGAAATAACTTGTGCAAGTTGGGTCAAGGGTTTGAACCCCAGCCTGGGAGTGGCGGCCATTGTTTCTGCAGTGTTGTTCCCATGGATGGGTGTTTGCGGGTGGTTGTCAGGGGCAAGCAACCAAGGAATTGGGTCCCATGGGTATTTGAGAGTCATAGTCCTGGAGGGAAGAAGAATGTGGGCCCACCTTGTGCT
Source organism: Neoceratodus forsteri (assembly GCA_016271365.2). Lineage (NCBI taxonomy): Eukaryota > Metazoa > Chordata > Ceratodontiformes > Ceratodontidae > Neoceratodus > Neoceratodus forsteri. Next base: position 454,457,125 of record CM057449.1, on the reverse strand, counting down.
CAGGTAATTGGGAGGGCCTATGGGCCTGTTCGGTTTAGTGTGAGTTGGCAGTGGGACACTGCAGTAGTGGTAGTGCTGCGGTGTGGCTTCAAGGGTAGTGGCAGGGCCCTGGGGAGCTGTACTTAGTGTGGCATACAGTCGGGGTAGAATTGGTGGCCTGCATGGATCTCATGTTATTGGACCTGCCGTTTCTGGGGCAGTTTCTGATCTAGGCCCAAAAGTGCAGGAAGACAGCGTAACCGAAGAGGGAGCCACATTTGCTTGTTATGTTTTTTCCCTGGTGGTATATGGAGACCATGAGGACTGGGGAACATTTCCAGAGTGGCTGTCATCCATCTGCATCTCATAAAAAGGTTTAGTCCAGCTGTGGGTTTTTTGGTATTGTCCCCGGGGACCAGTGGTTTTGGTAATCACCAAGTCTTAAAAGCAGAACCTTTTCTGTTCTGAAGATGAGTGGAGCCTGAACTAGCCTTATTTCTGTCACCTGTTTGGGACAAAATGCAGTTTTGTGTTGTTTTATCTGCTACAAGTGTATCATTAACCATTACCATTGTCCTCCAGCTCCATGGAGCTGATTCAGCAATAATTTATGAATTATTTAAATATGTATTTTATTTTCCTCACTGTGGTGTTGGTTGCACTTTTTTGTTTCTGCTGGCTAACTATCGTTGCTCCTTCAGTGTTATTTCTGCACAACTCCAGCTACTGTAGGACATTCCAGTACATTCTCCAGGTATCATCTGGTGGAGACCTCCCTTCCCCGTTTCTGAGTTCTGCAAGCAAGGTATGACCTTTTAATTTATTCCAATTGGGTCTCCTGGATTTGATCTGTATTTGTGCCATTTCTGCCTCACCTTAAACATCAGGACCCCTAGACACAGGGGGTGGAGGTTGGGCTACACTTACATCTCAGAAGCGCCCTTACTAATTGGATGGGGAGAAATCTCAGGATTCCCCTGCCTCCTTCTGAATACATGGGTGGGCACCAGGGGTGAAACCTAGATACCTTGCAGGGGAAATCTGTGGTCACTTTTAGAAGCTGGCCTCTCCCACTCCCAGCAGTAAAACCAAATTAGTACAGAAACTAAGCGTTACCTGCTGATCCCCAGGGATAAACATAGAAACATAGAAACATAGAATTTGACGGCAGATAAGGACCGCTTGGCCCACCCAGTCTGCACATTTCCCTACCTAATGGATAAGCTGCAGATCCTAGTTAACCAGCAGCCTACTTCTTCCTACCCCAACCCCCTAGAATTACCTTATGACTGTCCCATGCATGCTTGAATTCCACCACTGTTTTTGACTCCACAACCTCCTCGGAGACGTTCCATGCATCCACAACCTCTCTGTGAAACAATACTTCCTTAAATTACCTCTGAGCCACCCCTTCTATCTTCAAATTGTGCCCCCTTGTTCTTGCACACCTCTTTTTTTGAAAGATGCTACCCTCTTGGACTTTTTGATTCCCTTGAGGTACTTGAAAGTTTCTATCATGTTCCCTCTCTCCCTCCTTTCCTCGAGGCTATACATATTAAGCTCCTTAAGTCTCTCTTCATATGTCTTCTGGTGCAGACCCTGCACCATTTTAGTTGCCCTCCTCTGGACAGCTTCCATTCTGCCCATGTCTTTGCGGAGATTGGGTCTCCAGAACTGCACGCAGTACTCCAGATGGGGTCTAACCAGCTGTCTGTACAGAGGGATAATAACTTCCTGTTTTCTGCTGGTGATGCCTCTCCCTATGCATCCCAGTATCCCCCCAGCCCTCCTTGCTGCCCTGTCACATTGCTTGCCCACCTTTAGGTCATCTGATATGACTACCCCCAGGTCCCTTTCCATTTTTGTTGTTGTTGGTATTTCACCCCCCACTGTGTACTCTTCCCCTGGGTTTTTGTTTCCCAGGTGCATTACCTTGCACTTCTTAGCATTGAATCTAAGCTGCCATACATTTGACCATTCCTCTAACCTTGCCAAGTCCCTTCTCATCCTTTCCACCCACCTTGTGCATCAACTCTGTTGCAGATCTTTGTGTCATCTGCAAAGAGACATACTTTTCCTTCCAGTCCCTCTGCAATGTCGCTTATAAGACATTGAAGAGGACCAGTCTAATACTGAACCCTCAGGTACCCACTAATAACCCCTTCTTCAGAGTGGACTCCATTTACTATTACTCTCTGTGTCCTATTCTCCAGCCAATTCTTTACCCAGGCTGTCATCTTGGGACCCACTCCCAGGCTGGCTAACTTGTATATTAATCTTTTGTGTGGGACTGTGTCAAATGCCTTGCTAAAGTCTAGGTAGGCCATGTCCACAGCCCCTCCCTGATCTACTACTTTGGTCACCCAGTCAAAGAAATCTATCAGATTTGTCTGGCATGACCTTCCCGCTGTGAATCCATGTAGCCTTGGGTCCTGTGCCCCTCTGGCCTCTAGATACTCGACAATTCTTTCCTTCAGAAGTGATTCCATCATTTTCCCTACCACTGAGGTTAAACTAACAGGTCTGTAGTTTCCTGCTTCTGCCTTGCTCCCACTTTTGTGAAGGGGAATCACATCTACCCTCCTCCAGTCCTCAGGTACCACCCCATCCTCCCATGGTTTGCTAAAGAGGGTAGTCATTATAATAATGACAATATAATAATAATATAATATATTATAATGGGATACATTATAATAGACTATTAGGATCCATATAATTGAGTATCTGATGATTGGGACTCAAATATAAAGAGGATATACATTCTCAGGGGATTAGTAACAAATATTAGCTGCTATGGTGGTAAGAGATGGTATCCACCCTCACATGGACTCCCCTACTGAATCTGACCACCTCCCCTTTCACCCCTTCACTAACTGCCACTGTTAGAAAGTTTAATAGGAAATAAAGCACAGACACCAACAGGTTGAAATATAGTTGGTTTAATGGCTTGTTGTTGTGTTATCCCCTTTTATGGTTGTTAAAACAATAATAAAATATAGTAAAGATATAAGGCACTAGTTTAACAGTACAGTCAAAATCAAGTGACGAAGTGAAATGTACATTTCTAAATGACTGCAAATTTATCATTTAAACCCCATGGATAGAAAGCACTCTAATAGAAATCCACAATATCCTGACCTATGTATGTCTGAAACCTATACTTTTTTGAAAAAAGATGAGTTACCAAAAAAATAAAAAAAGGAAACTGGGAAACAGGTTTTGATATTACAATCCCCCCCCCCCCCCGGAACAGCAGGGAGTCTGACGGACAGCATCATTGGGGAATAGTGGGAAAACTAATGGAAACCTTGATTAAGCAAGTTCTCATGCAATACCTGGAAGAGTATGGGCTCTGGGACACAAAACAACATAGATTCATGGCAGGAAGGTCATGCCAGACAAATCTAGTCACCTTTTTTGATTGGGTGACAAGGGCATTGGATTGGGGACACAGCGGACCTTCTCTATTTTGATTTCAGCAAGACATTTGATTCTGTATCACACAAACACCTGCTGAGGAAGCTGGAGGACCTAGGGGCCGCAAAAAGTATAGTCAGTGAGTGGGCAACTGGCTCACAGACAGGAGTCAAAGGGTGGTGATAAACATGGTGAGGTCAACCATGGGCACTGTTACTAGCGGAGTTCCACAGGGATCTGTGTTGGGCCTTGTTCTCTTTTACATATTTATCAGTGACATCAGAAATGGTGCCCAGGATAAGCTAGCCCTGTTCACAGATGACATCAAGCTCGGAGGGTGGGTTGACACTTTTGAAAGGGTTAGGGACCTACAAGAAAACCTCCAAAAATTGGAGAGATGGTCAAATCTGTGGCAGCTGAAATTCAACATAAAAAAGTGCAAAGTGATGCATCTTGGTAAAGGGAACCCAGGGATGGAATATTGGCTCAATGGGGTTAATCTGAGCACCTCGCAGGAAGAAAGAGACCTGGGGGTGATTATTATGGACACCATAAAGCAGACAAGCCAATGTAATAAAGCATACAGCAGGGCAAACAAAATGCTGGGGTGTATAGGCAGGAGGATTTAGAGCAGGAAGAAGGAAGTGATCATCCCCTCTGCAGATCCCTAGTCAGACCACATCTAGAGTATTGTGTTCAGTTTTGGAGGCTGCACTTGAAGAAGTATAGGGACAGGTTGGAATCAGTGCAGAGGAGGGGGGGGCAAAGATGACCCAGGGTCTGCAGGGACTCCCCTATGAGGAACAGCAAGCAGCACTGAAAATGTACTCACTGGAAACCAGCAGGGAGAAGGGCAATATGATAGAAACATTCAAGTGCCTAAAATAATATTAATATTAATAATAATAATATTTTTATTCATATAGTGCAATTCAGAACTCAAAGCGCTGTACATACTAATATGTCATAAAGCAATTCAATAAAATCTTACAAAAAGTTCAGCTTCAGTTAAAAATATCCACAGTCCATAAAACAACAGATATTAAAAGCCTTTTTAAATAGATGTGTTTTCAAACTGGTCTTGAAGCCCTCCATGGTCCTGCACTCTCTAATCTGACAAGGTAGAGAGTTCCATAGGGATGGCGTTATGAACATAAAAGCCTGAGCCCCAGATGTTTTCAGCCGCACCCTAGGAACCTCTAACAACCCCTCGTCAGTTGAGCGGAGAGGACGTCCAGGGCTGTAGGGAACCAGGAGCTCTTGCAGGTAGCCTGGTCCCAGTGTATGCAGGGCTTTATAGGCCAGTAAACTGACCTTGAAGGTGATCCATGACTGTATAGGCAGCAAGTGCAGATCGTGCAGCATGGGCGTAATATGACTGGAATGTAAAGTCCCAGTCAATAACCATGCCGCATCATTCTGCACCTGCTGCAAGTGGTGGATATCAACCCCCAGAAGCCTCAGGTAAAGGGAGTTGCAGTAGTCAAGGCCCCAGGTCAAAAAGGCATGGAGCAACATGAGCAAATCATTGGATGGAACAAGGTGCTTAATTCTGGCGATGTTCCTAAGGTGATAAAAGGAAGACTTGACGATTGCCGACACCTGCGCATGCAGTGTCAACTCATCATCAAGAATCATCCCCAGATAACACACCCATTCAGAGGCAGGCATAAACGAAGTGCCAAACACTGAGGTGCTATTCCATAGGGTCACCAACACAACAAGTGGAGGGAATGAATGGAAGCTGTGGGGGGGGGGTCAGGAAAGATCTTAGGAACTACTACTTCATGGAAAGAGTAGTGAAGCCGAGGAATAGTCTGCCGGCAGAGGTGGTGGTACAGAGACCGTGACACGTTTCAAGCATAGGTGGGACAGAGCTAGAGCACAACTTTGAGACATTAAAGCAAGTATTCGGTAATTAAAGGTAGGGGGTAGCCCCCCAGGACAATTACCATGTCCTGGGCATCTCATGGGCAGACTCGATTGGCCCTGGGTCTCCTTCTGTTGTCATTTTTCATATGTTTCTATGAGTAGAGATCTGGATGCAAGGTCAATCCAGTACAAGATCCTGCACAGAGCCTACCATATCCTAGTTACCACACACTAAATGGAACTCCTGAGTTGCAGTTAGTGCTAGAAATACGATGAATTGGGAACCACACTAGGGCACATCCTTTGGCCATAGCCTGCAATTCAGACATACTGGACTCATAGAGTACAGACAACTACTGTTCCTCCCTGCTCCTGGTTCCCCTCACTATCTCTCCCAAGGCAAAGATCCTGGGTATCCTCCCTTGCAGGGTGGACCTTTCTCCAGGACAGTAAAGATGAGTACATGGCACCTTCTCAGCAGCAAAGCACATTTTAATGCACTTCTGGAGAGCCCCTAAGCCCCTTTCAGTGAAATAATTATTTCAGCTACTACTCAAAACATCCAGCAATGAGAAGATAACCCACCATGTTATAAGCAAAACAGATGTATATCATACCACCTGGGGCTCCTTTTTGTCTACAGTAGATGGCAACCTCCCATGCTTCCCACATCACAGAAGATGCATCTGACTATTGTGAAGTCCTCCTCTCCCTGTGACTAACCAGTGCATGATGGTATACTCCACATGCTCTATGCATGATTCCTTAATGGATCCCTGAAAGGGCTAACCTTCATATTTCATATTTCTTGTAAATCTTATGTATTTATCATCAGTGGAATAACCTTCTACGATATATGCAATTAAAACTGCCAAAGATAATGTAAATGGGGCTCTGAGGTACTTTTAAGTGGAACATCCATTATGGGCCACATTGACTACCACATGTACTCTCTGTTCATGTTACAAGTATTTTCTTCTTTTTCGCCTTCTGTCTTTTGTAGTGTGTCCAGTATGGTCTCTCCCCTCTCTTCTGATGTGGTATCTCCTGCAGCTGCCTTTCCTATCAGCAAAAACCCCCTGTATGCACCATCAAATGGAATGGCTGATTACAGGTAATGGTATATATACTGTACATTAGTAAGGCATGGGTAATTGTTACTCTACATATAATCTCTTAATGCAAAAATTGAGAAGCCTGCTTTAGGCAAACTTGATAAATCCACTGTTATGTTGCATGTTTTTTCTTATTACCTTTAATGTATTGAATGGAAACCTCAAAATACATTTCTATGGGACAAAAATAGTGAGTTCTCCATGCCAATCTACAGTATCCATCTCTGACTGAGATCTTTACCAAGAGGGCTCTAACCTCCATACCTTCCCCATTGGTCTTTAACCACCTAAAGTCATCATCAAACCATGGTGACCTGCGGTGGAGAAAAAAGGTCTGGGCAGGATAAGGTGTCTGAGAGTCCAAGGCAGCCATAACAGAGTTGTTGTGGCTTTCCACAGCATTCTCAGCTACCACAGCACAAGTTGCAAATCTATCTAAGGTGGTTCAGGTTGCCCAATGTTTTATCGTTCTAGATATCAGATCATCCAAAAAGGCAGTCTATAATCACTTAAGATATATAAACGATGAACTCCACTGAATCAAAAGTTTCTTTTAAAAGTTGTACACTTTTTTTGTTTAAATCACAGCAATCAGACCAGTGCAACAGTTTTGTAGCTTTTATGCCACTTCCTCAGGTCCACAGACAGTGCTGAAATCTAAATGCAAACATACAATCATTTAGTAGTCTTTCTTACATATAAATAATCCAATATCATACTGTATAATTCTCCACCCCACACCGATAACATTTACAGTGTACATCACTATATTTTTCTTAAACAACATTTCACCTTAAAACCACTAACTAGTGTTCACTTATATTCATGTCCTTTGTTTTTAGGACATAAAAACATGTGCCCAAACTGGTAAGTCTATTTCTAAACCTTTTTCAGTTGTTATAAGTGAATACATACCTATCTTATCTAATTCAAATGTTCTGATATTGATCAAAAATTCTAAACCTTCTGTAATCCATCCAAAGTACTATCTGTAAGTCTATAAAAGTATATGTATAAATACTTTATGCATTTTATGTTCTTATCAAGCCTAATTCAAAATATATATATAAATATATTCATTTTGCCTTGCTTAATTTTTTATAGTCCATTCTTGCACCGTGCCGGTTACTTTCTTACAATCTAAAAAGATAAACCAAAATAAAACCTTGTATCTAATTTTTCAAAAGGTTTTTTTTTACTAGAGAAAGGGCATTTCTGTTTCCTTTACCTTTTGTCTTTCTTTCCCTTTCTTGCTGTGAGATAATCACCCCCTTGAGATTCTTTCTGCGAGAGAAAAAAAATCCTTCAGTTAATCCTTTCTTTATTCTGTATTTTGTTAGCTTCACTATCTCTTCCTATAAACATTACATAAACCTCCAGTAGACTCACCGTGTTTGGTGCAACAGGTTGAGTGCTGCCCTCTCCAAGGCTTGCAGAGAGGCTGCACTCGCTCACTTGTGTGGTTTAAATACTGCTGGGTGGTGGGGGGGGGACTGACATCACAGAGTGATGTCACCTCTAGTCCCACTCCTGAACATTGTCCTCTTCCTCTGCTGATTGCAGACAACAGCCCACCTTCTATAGCTCAGAGGGTAGAGGTGGAAGTGCGGGACCTCTGAATATAGAAGACAAGGGCTAGGAGGCGGTTCGCCCCTCACCTTCAGCTAAAAATGGCCAAAGAGTAATTTTCACATTTTTTTAACAAATATTTTCTTTTTTATATTATAGTATTACTTTCCCCAAAAAACTTTTGTTGTTGATTTATTTTTTATTTAAATGTTTATGCTATACTGATCAAAAGACACTGTAAGACTCCTGTACAGGGCAGGGTAACAGGGGAGTGCCAAATATGTTCATGATTTCCCTAAATCCTAATGTCACATGAATTATAATGAAATAAGGCCATACAAATTTATATTGACATAATTGTAAGCCATGTATTAATACATCAAGAATGCAGTGACTGGGCCTGCCCGGTGGCGCTGAGGGTTGAAGCGCTGGATGCCACACCTTGCGCCATGCGGGTGACCCAAGTTCGGGATCGAGCTCGGGTGCTGGGGGTCGGCAGGGGAGGGACTGGATTGAGTACCCATAGGGCAGCTCTCCAGTCCTGGGGGGAGGGTGTTGGGGTGCTCAGCGCTCCGGTGGCCCCTGGTGGAGACTGGGGGCACTGCAGTAGCGCAAGCCACACATAACCACGGTGTGCCTGATGCTGGCAGGGTTGCCATGCACCAAGCGTCAGGACTGTGCACACGCTGGGGGGGGACAGAACACAGGAAAAACCCAGCTCGTAGGGCAGGAGATGGCACTGGTCCCCCCTGGCCTCTGCTGGGTTCCACCTCGGATGGCCTGCCAGTATCTTCCCCTGGCGCCTACCTGCAGCTGGAGTCTGACTCATAAGGAGCCCAAGAGGCGTAGGGCTACCCTCCTTGGGTGGGTTAAACCGAGGGTGCCAGCTGCAGGTGGGGGAGAGAGGGTAGGTACAGTCCGGAGGGGGCCTCAGGCAGGCAGGACAAGGACCAGTTGCCTGAGAGATGTCCTCATGAGCTGCGATCAGCGCAAAAAGAAAGTTGAAAGAAAAAGAATGCAGTGACTGTATTAACAAAATCTCAAGGCCACATCACCAAATATGTGAATTGTCAAACAGCACTATACGAAGGTCAACATGCTTTACAAAAGGTTATCTGCAAGTTATTACCAATACAAACTCCAATCACTATTTTCATTAATCCAATTTTTGGATTTAGACAGTCCATTTGAATAATCCAAAAAACTTCTGTCTTTAATAAGAGATCATCGCAGCTTGTTTTTCCACCTTGAGGTTCTTCCACATTTTCTAGGCCCCAAAATCGTAACGCAGTAGCCGAATGTCCCAAAGAGTTGTAGTGCTGTGCCACTAAAGAGTTTGGATCATGGTTCCTAATGTCACTCTTATGTTCACTGATTCAACTTTTCAAATCTCTTCTCGTCTTCCCGACATAAAGTTTGTCAAACAGACATTCCAAAATATATATCACACGGTCAGTTCTCCATATGATGTGCTGTTTGATTTCAAATTTTCTATTCGCATAAGGATGTTCAAAACAAGTTGTTTTACTGGTATTGCCACACTGAAAACAATGGCCAGAGGGGTAGCTACCACTCTTCAAGAGCCTAGGAGTAGCTGTCTGGGTTCTGCCTTGGGTACATAGGCAAGGCAAGGCAAAGCTTATTTCTAAGGTGTCCAATCCCGAAGGCTCTGGGCACCATACATAAAACAATAAGCAGGGTATCAGGTAAAATATCATACATAAAATAAAATGCACTGTATGCACAAGTTTGTCCCCCGGTGTGGGATTTTTCTTAGATGTCACTAATGGTCATTCCCTAAATCTACTATTGTGTGCCTCTCCTGCTTGTAACAGATGTCAGTTACTTGTTAAAATACATTTAATATCCCCACTAAGGTGGCTGTAAGCAGTTGAAAACACAATTTTTTGCTCGGGATCTTCTTTCCTATGCCCATGTTCTGTTCATTTATTTATTTAAATTTCAGTAACTGGGTAGGCCTGCTGAGACTATGACAGTCCCTTTTTCAGGGGCAACCTGGAATTAGTTACAAGTACCTAGAGGGAAGCAAAAGAAAATACATGGAGTTCAAATTACAAACAATCCATAATAGACAAACTACAGTTCGAACGACTTGTTAGACACATGCAATCCCAATATCTAGCCACATCTTTAAGCACATAGGACAGATTCATTGTTCTGTTTTTTTTTAAATACCAACACAGAGCTTCAATATTATAGGCCTAATCCATCGTGAGGTTACATTTGCATTGTCTCCTAGAGGTTCCTGGTGGGGGACTGACTGTAGCAATATACACTTAGACCATCCACTCAGGTGAGTCTTTAGCCCTTTCTTGAAGCCCCCAAGTGATTCACAATCCTGAAGGGCACTCAGGAGATTGTTTCAGAGTTTAGGGAGGGCTATTCTAGTGGATCGCTGACATTGAGAGGATCTGGCTTTGGGGACTTTCAGGAGCTTGTGATCTGTGGACCTGAGCTGTCTCCTATTTGGTTTTGTGGCCAGCAGGCTCCCTAGACTGGGGGAGCATCCGGTTGCTGTAGCTTGAAAGCCAGACAGAGTGAAGAGCATGCCAATCTCCCTTCTAGGGGTGGCCAGTTTATGGTGTTCAACACTTTGCAGTGGTGCTCCATGTGGTGTGCCCCAGCAGTACAGCGACTGACTGTATGGTACACTACCCCATGCAGCAGACAATTTGTGTCCTACAGTGTAAAATGACTCTTTGGCAATTTTTAGTTGAGGGTGGGGGGCGAACCACCTTCTAGCCTTTGTGTTCTATACTCAGAGGTCCCACACTTCCACCTGTACCCTCTGAGCTATAGAAGGTGGGCTGTCATCTGCAATCAGCAGAGGAAGAGGGCAATGCTCAGGAGTGGGACTAGTGGTGACATCACTCTGTGATGTCAGTTCCTCCTCCCACCATCCAGCAGTATTTAAACCACACAAGTGAGTGAGTGCAGCCTCTCTGCAAGCCTTGGAGATGGCAGCACTCAACCTGTTGCACCAAACACGGTGAGTCTACTGGAGGTTTATATAATGTTTATAGGAAGAGATAGTGAAGCTAATAAAATACAAAATAAAGGATTAACTAAGGGTGTTTTTTTTTCTCTGGCAGGAAATATCTTAAGGGGTGATTATCTCACAGCAAGAAAGTAAAGAAAAAGTGAAAGGTAAAGGAAACAGAAATGCCTTTCTCTGGTAAAAAAAGTTTTGAAAAATTAGATACAAGGTTTTATTTTAGTTTGTCTTTTTAGATTGTAAGAAAGTAACAGGCACGGTGCAAGAAAGAACTATAAAAAATGAAGTAAGCCAAAATGAATATATTTACATGTGTTCTGAATTAGACTTGATAAGAACATAAAATGCATAAAGTATTTATACATATACTTTTTTGGACTTACAGATAGTACTTTGGATGGATTACAGAAGGTTTAGAATTTTTGACCAATATTAGAGCATTTTAATTAGATAAGATAGGCATGTATTCACTCATAACAACTGAAAAAAGGTTTAGAAATAGACTTACCAGTTTGGGCACATGTTTTTATTACCTGAAAACAAAAGACATGAATATAAGTGAACACTAGTGGTTTTAAGGTGGAATGGTGTTTAAGAAAAATATAGTGTTGTATACTGTAATGGTTATCGGTGTGGGGTGGAGAATTATACAGTATGATATTGGATTATTTATATGTAAGGGCTACTCAATGATTGTTTGTGTGTTTGCATTTAGATTTCAGCACTGTCTGTGGGCCTGAGGAAGTGGTGTAAAAACTACGAAACTGTCGCCCTGATCTGATTGGTGTGCTTTAAATAAAAAAAAAGCATATAGCTTTCAAAAGAAACTTTTGATTCAGTGAAATTCATCCTTTATATACAGTATCTCAAGTGAGTACTGTAGCACAAGCTACCATCATATCTGAGATGTTCAGGACAGCCAGGAGGTGATTTGACTCCAGAGTTCTAACAAGACGGTATCTGACCATTTCCAAAGGAGGAGGTGGTACTTAAACAGGAGGCCCTGCAGAGCAATTGTATGGCTTGGTGATCTGGCCATCTGACCAGATCAAACTTAACATTACTAGTATCAAGACACAACAAAAAGACTGCATCCAAGGTGTAGCTTTTTTAGTGAGTTCTGGGCAACTGTTTGTGCAAGGCCCAGTGATGTCATTAGCTGCAGGAACTGTTTTCCAAAGAACAAAGCTTTGTCATTGACCCAAGTAATGAAATCACACAGAACAAGCAGTCTGGCAGAATCCACCACTAGGACAGCAATAAAGCTCTCCAGCTCCTCTAGGAAATCATTCAAATGGTGAACAATTTCTGAGGAGATGTCAATCAATCAATCAATCAATCAAAATCTTTATTTATCCAGGCGGGCACCATTGAGCAAGGCTCATTTGCAAGGTGAACCTGGTCATGAATACATCAAAGTACAGTACAAAAGCAGGTATACAAAAAGCAATAATATACAAGGAAAAAAAAAAGTATATACAGTGTATACAGTACAGTACAGTACAAGGTTGAAATAAATAAAAAATAAACAGCATTATTTTACAGTTGAAGAAGTCAGCAGATGTACAATCAACCATAGGCATACAGGGGTTATAAGCAAAGATCTTTTGAGTGAGGCAGCCAGCAACTACACATATAGGGGAAAGAAGCCGTGTATGGGGTGGCAGGTTAGAAAGGTAAAGAAGAGGAGGGATATATTACTGATGACGGGGGGAAAAATTGAGCTAAAACCACAGAAAGTGATGACGGCTGTCTTGTACTTGTTTATTATGATAATGACGGAGGAGGGGTAGATAATTGGGACACTACTATGGATGGGGTGGAACTTTAGCCAGGCTGGAGTGGACAGGGAAGGGTGGGTGCAGTAGGAAGAGTTTGACACAGTCCCACACAAAAGATTAATAATCAAGTTAGCCAGCCTGGGAGTGGGTCCCAGGGTGGTAGCCTGGGTAGTGAACTGGCTGCACAACAGGACACAGAAGGTAATAGTGAATGGAACATTCCAAGAAAGGGGTTACTAGTGGAGTACCTCAAGGCTCAGTACTGGGTCCAATCCTCTTAACATCTTTATAAGTGACATTGCAGAGGGTCTGGAGGAAAGGTATGCCTCTTTGCAGATGACACAAAGATCCAGTAACAGAGTTGATACACAAGAGGGGTAGAAAAGATGAGAAGGGATCATAAGGTTGGAGGAATGGTCAGACATATGGCAACTTAGATTCAATGCAAAGAAGTGCAAAGTAATGCACCTGGGAAACAAAAACCCAGGAGAAGAGTACACATTAGCAGGGGAGGTACAAACAACAACAAAAATGGAAAGGGACCTGGGGGTAGTCATATCAGATGACCTAAGGGTGGGTAAGCAATGTGAAAAGTCGGTAAGGAGAGCCAGGGGAATACTGGGATGTATAGGAAGGGGCATCACAAGTAGAAAAAGGGAAGTGGTTATCCCTCTGTACAGACAGTTGGTGAGACCCCATCTGGAGTACTGTGTGCAGTTTTGGAGACCTCATCTACGCAAGGACATAGACAGGATGGAAGCAGTCCAGAGGAGGGCAACTAAAATGGTGCAGGGTCTACATCAGAAACAATATGAAGAGAGACTGTGAGAGCTTAATATGTATACCCTTGATGAAAGGAGGGACAGGGGGACATGATTGAAACGTTCAAGTACCTCAAGGGAATCAACAAAGTCCAGGAGGGTAGCATCTTTCAGAAAAAGAGATTTGTAAGAACAAGGGGGCACAGTTTAAAGATAGAGGGGGGACGGCTCAGGGGTAATGTGAGGAAATTCTTTTTCACAGAGAGAGTGGTGGATACATTGAACAGCCTTCCTGAGGAGGTTGTTGGGTCTAAAACAGTGGGGGAATTCAAACATGCATGGGACAGACACAAAGCAATTATAGTGGGGGGTTGCAGGAAAAAGGCTGTTGGTTAACTAGAATCTGCAGCTTATCCAGTAGGTAGGGAAATGGGCAGACTGGGTAGGCCAAGTGGTCCTTATCTGCCGTCAAAGTCTATGTTTCTATGTTAATAGGGAAAGAGTGAGAGCCAGGGGTAGAAACATGGCGAGTGTCAGGATGGAAAGGGGGAGTTGCAGAATTAGTGGGCTAGCAGTGAGGAAAACATTTGCAAGGTGCTTTCATGTAGCAATCGAATCGTAGAGTGCCTTGAAGATATTCAGGCTAACAGGGCAGCTCAGCTTCAAGTTCCTTTGTAAACTGTTCCACAATGTGGGTAAAGAGAAGCTTAGAGCAGATTTGCCGAAATGAGTTTTGACCCTTGGAACTTGGAGGGCAATTAGGGAATAGCTGCTTAGAGCACAGGTGCCTAACACACTCCGGGGAATACAATCTGAGACATATGAGGGGAGCTTGTTGGTCACCGCTCTGAAGGCCTATAGGGTGGTGTTTCTATTCCTTCTATAGTGCAGGGAAGTCCAGCCTAACGATGAGTACAGGGAGCAGAGGTGTGTGGAAAGTGGAAGGCCAGTAATGAACCTGATAGCTCTGTGGTAGAGGGTGTCCAACTTAACCAGTGCAGAGGCAGTGCAGTGGCTGTAGAGCAGGTCCACGTAATCTATTGAAGATAGGAAAGTAGCTTAAACCAGTTGAATCTTGGCCTCCTTTGTGAGCAGGTGGTTAATTCTGTAGAATGGTCCTAATCTTTGCCTTAGTTTCTTCTGTAGTTCTTCGAAATGGTCAGCGAAGGAAAGTTTATGATTGAGCCAAACTCTTAGATATTTGAATTTAGCTACATACTCTAGTGTTTCTCCAAGAACAGTGGTAATTTGTGGGATAGCTCTCCCCCCCCCCCGCAGGAATTGGCGCATGCAAGGAGGGGGAGAAGAGCATGGCTTTTGTCTTTTTCGCATTGAGCAAAAACCTTTTGTTTATGAGCTGGTATTGTAGAAGGTCAAATTTAGCTTGGAGGTCTTCACAGGCTGCTTCTGGTGTGGGATGACTCAAGTACAGTACAGTGTCGTCTGCGAATAAGTGGATGTTGGCTTTTTTGATGGGGTCATTGATGTTGTTAATGTAGACTGCAAAGAGGAGGGGACCAAGGATAGAGTCCTGGGGCATGCCCCTCAGCATAGATTTTAATGGCGAAAGATCACCTTCAGCTTTAACCTGCTGTTTCCATTCTCCGAGTTAGTCTGCAAACCAGCACATAGATTTGTGGTCCAGGCCTAAGGTGCTTAGGGAGGAAAGAAGCAGGCAGTGATTGACTGTGTCGAATGCCTTACTAAGATCCAAGAAAACAGCAGAGACATGCTTCTTCTTGTCAAGGTCTAGGAGCCAATCATTGGTCACCTTAGCTAGCTGTTATGGTGCGGTGCTGTGCTTTGCTTTGAATCCAGACTGAACCGGGTTTAATAGGCTTCTGGATTCTAAGTATACCCCTAGCTGGCCATACACTATTTTTTCTAGTAATTTAGACAGGATGGGGAGGAGGGAGATCGGGCTGTAATTATTTAGATCGCAGGAGTCACCTGCTTTTAATAGAGGGATGACATGGGCTATTTTCCATTGAGGGGGGAGGCTACCCTGGGAGAGTGACATGTTGAATAGGTGGGTGATTGGCACTGCAGGCACATGGTAGGCACATTTCAGATAGTATGGCTCTATGAAGTCAGAGCCTGCTCCCTTCCTGGTGTCCAGTTGCAGCAGTAGGTCTTCCACCTCTTTTAGAGAGACAGACAGGAGGGAGAAGGCCTCCTCGGTAGAGGGTGTCTCGGGGGTTGGTGGGTCCTGAGCTGTGTGGAGGTCATTGGCAGGAGAAGTATCAAATGCTAGCCCTGCCGTTGCAAAATTGTTATTGAGGGGTTCCAATATCTCCGATCGGTTAGCGATAACGCTGCCACTGGACTTAATTTTTGCTGGAATGGAATTACCAGGTGCATGTCCAGGCATGTCTTTTAATGTTTTCCAGAGCTTTGTAGGATTTCTTGAGGCAGAGGCTAGCTCCGAACGATAGTAGGCGGCCTTGGCTGCTCTGACCAACTTGGTGCACTTGTTACGTGCTCTCTTAAAAAGACATTAATCCGAGTCGTTCTTGCTTCTTCAGGCTTTTTTCCATAAAGTATCCCTTTCTAACAGGGAAGATTTGAGCTCAGGCGAGAACCAACAGCAGGTGCTGCTCCTAACCCACACCTTAACCAAGGGTGCATGCTTATTTAAAGCCTCACTTAAAATATCGTAAAAAATAGTATATGCCCTGTTAACCGTTTTGGCTAGGAAGAATTCCTGCCATCGTGGTGAATGTTTCAAGTCGTGGATGTAAGCAAACAAATCAAAGTTGCATTTGCACCTCTTGATAGAGAACTTTGCCACAGACTATGGGTTGTGCACGGAACTAATGGTGGTGATTATACAATGATCGCTAATGTCTGAGAAAAATGTTCCGACATGAGAGAACAGGTGTGGCTTGCTAACCAAAATGACAACTAAGAGGGAGCTGTTGTTAAGGTTCTTTTTATTTGGGCAAGTAGGCTCGCCAATGAGTTGCACCAGCCCTAGAGTGTCACAAAAGGATTTCAAGGGAGCTGATGCACTTGATAGCCAATTGTAGTTCAGGTCACCAAGAATAATGGTTTCCAAGGAACTGAGCCCCAGTACAGAACTGAGGTGAGACAGGAGATGAGGCCCGGAAGAAAGGGGCCTGTAGCAGCCTATTACACAGAGTGCACTGGAAGGAGAAAGTTTGATCTTTAGGGTCAAGCACTCAAATTCTTTGGGGGAGGATGATGCATCTATGCATGCGGCTGAGTATTTGTCCCTTACATACATTGCCACCCCACCTCCTCTTGATTGCCTATCTGCTCGGAAGAGTAAATAATTTGGGATATTGATTTCATTGTCTGGGGTGGCTGGCCTAAGCCAGGTCTCAGTGATCACTAGGATGTCAGGTAGGGTGTGGCTCACCCAAGCCTGGATAAGGATGAACTTTTTCAGCAAACTACAGGCGTTAAGATGCATAAAATACATTCCTTTGATACCTGCCAGGTCTGATGGAGAAGCAAGGGTGTCTAATGGTCATGGGTTGAGTTCTACATTGCCTGAGCACAATAGTGAAAGAAGCAGGATTCTTTTTAAGGCAGCGAACTGTAATTTGTAAACACTATTTTTTGGGTGATAGGGGAGGTGGTGTTGATGGGTAGGCCTGTACCCACTCCTGGTGTTATACTAGCCTAGTGTTGCAGCCACTAGTGTCCTGGCAGAAATTTGCCATGAGTAGGAAGTCTCAAGTTGGGATGGGAGAGTAATCTGTAGAGGCAGCTCAGGAGATGTCCCACTCCCCAGCAGAGACAGCTGAGAAGCCCAATAGTCCAGAATGGCTACCTGAAAGGAGCTGGTGGATGCAGGACAGGGAGACGTGCAAGGGTCATTCCACTTTAAGGAGGGATGAGGGTTCCAAAGAATTGAGCTGAGCATTAGTAAAGCTAGTGACACACCGTGGAACCAGCTATAATTTCCCATGGTAGATCTAAATGCCACAACAGCCAACAGTAAATGCCACTAGAAGCCTAGATCAATCAGTGATCAGGTGTCATAAGTTCAAAATCATTTTGTTGGCTAAGAGGTGGTTTTGGAGCTGAACGTACCTGTGGAGCAACTCTTTGCAGATAAGCCAGTGAGGTGGTTCAAGGCTGCAATCCAGTGTGGCAAGATTGGTCTGTAGCTTTCGTTTCTGTTTCTGGCCCTGCTCTACCGGTACAGAATGGGAGTGGGAGCAGGCATTCAATTCTTGCAGTCTTAGTGGATGAGCATGGTTCGGCCTGAGAAACAGGCAGAAAAACCCCAGGGATGGTCCTCAGAAAAAGAGGTATCCCAGGCTCACTAGAGCAGAAGAGGAAGTAGAAAATATGTGTTTCCTCTTTAATAGAAAAGACAGCTGTTGTAGCCCTCTAGTGGCTATGTAGTATAATTTGCAAATGAGAAAGTAGACAAAAAAAAAAAAATTCTTGCTTTACAAAAAAGGATAGTCTCCCCGGGTCAGCAGCACTGATAAACATCTCTAGTGAAGTAAGGTAAAATGGAGACCAGCAGGAAGAAGTCAGTGAGGCTGAGATCCACCAATCAGAGTGCTGGCTCTGAAAATTCAGAATGTCCAAAGGCGCACCTGAGGAGGTATATGGCTTTTGTCTGTTTCTGTAGATTTCTGGGCCCTGCAATGAACCAGAGTTCGGAGGAGCAGCAGTTTCAACAGGGGAAGAAAGTCTCAGGGTCTGCTAATTTGCAGTAGCAGAATCGTGGGTTGCTTCCCAGGACAGGCTTGTAGCTTTTGCTCTGGCCGGTCACGACCCAGGAGGTCTGCAGTACATCTGAGGGGAGAGGAAAGGAGATGGATTAAGTAGGGACAGGCAGGGGAGGTGTGGTTAACTCAAACAAAGAAACGGTGGTCACTATTATTTGGAAGGAGGAGACTAAACTACAAAGTGGGTAATAGAAACAGGGAGGGGACGTAAGTGGGTTAGAGGGCAGACAGGTGGCAAAGTGAGAGGCAAGGATTGAGCTTTAAATTTAGAATGCTAGGCAGTACACTGAAAAGTCTGATCAATTTAAAACTGCAGCTTTACACAGAAATTAATTCTAAAAAGGCTTCAGCTGTTCGCTTAGAATAATAGACAGTGCAGTACAGGTCTAATAATCTTAAGACTCTACAGTTTTACACTCAGAATTAATAATAAAAAGGATTAGTCTGTAGTTTTAGGATATTAAGGAGTGTATAAAAAAGTCAGCTTAAAACTCTTCAGCCTTTCACAGAGAATTAATTCTAAAGAGGGATGTAATCACAGTGCATTCAGAGCAGGTAAATCACTTTAAACAATGGCAGTGTAACACTGAATGGCCTAAACTGTATTGATAGATAGGAGAGAGAAACAGTGGGGGTGGGGGCTTTCATGCCATTCTAGCATTACAAAAAGAACAATTTCTTTACAAAAAAAATGAAATTCTTGCTTTACAAAAAAAGATAGTCTCCCAGGGTCAGCAGCACTGATACGAAGATGTGAAGATCATTCATAAAACTTGGAAAGTTCCAGAGTGAAAAGGTATCTAGTGTAATCTTTTCTGAGATCCACCCATTATGAACAACACTTTCCATACTGAGGTTATGCAGTAAAGATGGTGGAAGCCAGCAAGGTTTGGAGTAGAGGGTACAGTGGTGAGTATATCTATTCCTGGCCAAGGAAAATCTACAGATACTGTTTAGGCCACACCCCATCTCTGTAGGACAGGCTGAGAAGTAAACGGACATTCCATAGGTAAGTTTGGGGAGCATAATGCCACGTGCGATGGCTATTCAGGCTTTAGGCATGAGGTTGTTATATATCTTGTAGCAGAGACCCAGCCTGATGTTCACTGGCTTACAGACAGCTGCTATATGCAGAGAGATGTTCAGTGAGGTGTTAAGTGTGACCCCTGAGTAACTGAAGGAGGAAACAGTGGTAAGACAGGACCCATTTTCACAAATCACCATGGGGGAGAGGCACTTTTTTACTCTTGGTGCCAAGCAGAATAGCATGGCCTGGGTCTCAGTGATATTCATCAAGAGCCTGTTAGTGCAGTGGTTTACCTGATTTTTTTGTCTGCCTGTGAGAGAGGGGTGGTGAGGGAGACCTTTGCCTGGTGGGCCCCCCCTCCATTGCCACTGCCAATGAATCTGAAAGCCTGAGGTTGAGGCACTTGACTCACTCGCAGAGTGGACTGACCTCCCTGTCTGCTGGAAGCCATGGACATTGTTAGGGAAAAGCTGCATTGCCTGAATTAAGTTGGAGCCCTACTGTGAGCAAGAGATCTCTTGGGCTGAGAAGTGACTGCGGCGTGGGAAGGACTTGAACTGTGTTCTGTGGGAGATCGTAGTGCTGCTGGCAGAAGTTAAAGTGGTGCTGCTTTGGGGTGCAATTTTCCCACCCACCCACCCCGTTCCCTCCACCCCACCTCTTAAATGGGCTTAAGCCACTCCCACTTGTATGATGTGTTTTAATTAGCGAGTGGGATTGTCTGGTCCTTCTTTCACCTGAAGGGGCTGACTCTTGGTGAGCACTGAACTTGATGAAAACTGTGACTTGTTCTTTATATCCCTAGGAGGCTATTTACTGCCCAGTCTTTACATTTCTATTGTGTGGTCAGAACTTTAGGTGTACAGAACTTTACAGCAGAACTTTCCCTGGCTGCTGCTAATCCTGTCTAATCACTGAATGGCCAGGGCAATGTACATTATGTCGGTTGTCCTTGACTAGTTGTCTGGAATCAACGGTGGATTAGTTGGCTGAATTCAACTGTGGTTCTTAGCTACTGTGCATTGCTGAATAATTACTGACTGTCCAAGCTTTCTTGATTTAATTACCCAACTAGGGGTTGATCCTATTTTCTTGTTTATGGTGCTGTTTTTGTTTGCATTTTCTACTAATCTTGCTGTGTTGGGGGCCTCCACTACGGAGATAGGTAATCCCTTAGTGCTCCTGCATTAGGAGGGTTCCTACTGACCCGGGTTGACAGGACGGCAGCAGGTCAAACCGTTCACCTACTGCCTCCTCCTCTGTGCCTCCTGGGTGGCACAGTGGGGTCTGGCTAGCTATTATTCCTGGGTGCTCTCTTACAGGGCCTGTAGAGACCGGTAGGTGTGCCCTTACTCCTTACATATTCTTCCTCCAGTACATTGGTCTGTCTCAGGAACAGGTTTGCATGACATGGGGGCTCCTAAGTTTCTCATGAGGGGGGCTAGGCCCTTTCCCTTCACCAATGTCCTCACCATTGGTCTGCTCACTGTACTGTTCCTCCCTCTTCTCATTGTTGACAGTGTTCCTCCCATGGGGAACCCCTGAGCCTCACTTGGACAGCTTGAGGAGTCAGATTTTACCTTCTCTAATTTAATAGCCTATGACAGACAGTCTCCCTGGCCTATCTGCTGTCTCCACTTTGGGTGCTTCCTGTATTCTGTCATAATGGCCAGGTGTTTTGGTTGCAGGCTGTCCATTAGTGTTGGCTCCCCCCTTTAAGGCATCTCCTCTGGCTCCTTTTGGTGAACACAGTGCTTGCAGGGGACATGGAGCTAAACCCTGGTCCTCCCTACCAAGCCTCCTCCTCTCCTGTGGGCTGGCTGTCAGGCAATGGGTTGAAAATAGCTCACCTTAATATTCACAGCCTCCTGCCCAACTTGGCTGAACACCTTGCCTGGGTCACTCAATGCAAGCCTGACGTTCTTGGTATAAGCGAAACTTGGCTTAAATCCTCTACCCCTGATTCGGCTTGTGCAATCCCAGGCTTTAATTTTGTCAGGTGGGACCATGCAGGTAGAAAGAGGGGGGTGGTATCTTGGTCTACTACAAGAGTCACATCAACCTGTCGGTTCTATCCTGCCAACAGTCTGTGCTGTCTTCCTGTGAGCTACTGCATACAGTGCTATTACTCGGGAACACCAAAAAGCTATACATTGTCTGTATTTACAACCCCCCCTGCGGGTGGTGTATAAAGGTTATCCTACCTCCTTGATTCTGTTGGCTCGAGGACTGGGAATAATGAGCTAATGATCCTGGGTGATCTTAACTTAAATTGGCTTGGAGGTAATACCAAGCAGTATGAGCCTTTGCTTGCAGGCCTCTCACTGTCCCAACTCATTAAGGATCCTACTAGATGGTTGTCCATTGGTGGGACTAGCTCTCTCCTGGTCTGGGTCCTGTCCAATAGGCCTGAGAGGATTAGCTCTTCTGGCACCCTCCTTGACTCCATCTCTGACCATGCCCCTGTGTATTGCATATGGAAAATCTCCACCCTGAAAATTTCTCATAAAATCATCCAAGTCAGGGACTTCTCCAAGTTTGACCTGGGGTCATTCCATCAGGATCTTAGGCTCACTGACTGATCTGTGGTGATGAATGCCCAGAACACCCCCACTGGAGTCCATCATTTTCTCAGCATCTTCAGGGTACTGCAGGATAAGCATGCCCCTCTTATCAGGTGGAGGATAAGGGAGACTGCTACTAAATGGTTGCATGGGAGCCTCCTTGCCCTCATGAGGACTAGAGACAAATGCTGGGCCAACTTCCAGGTCACGATGGACCAGGCCATATTTCAAAAATACAGGAGGCTCAGAAATGAATGCAAAAAAGCAATCAGCGTTGGCAAAAGTGAATTTTGTAAAACTGCCTTAGGGAATTCAGCTAAGGACCCTAGGAATTTCTTGAGGAACATTAAAAACATAGTGAGTGGTTCCTCCAATTGTGAGGCCCTTGACATGCCCATCGATGGTGCTAGCGGTAACAATCTGCTAACCATCGTCAATGCATTTAACTCATATTTCTCGGACCTATCTGCCTTCACCTCTCTATTCTCCTCTAGTGGATGTGATAGTCCTGTCCAGGTCCCTCCTCCTCAACTGGCCCCTATCTCCCATCCATTATTCTACTTCAAGTCTGTGATAGCACAAGAGATGCAGAGATTGCTCTCTGGTCTCTCCCCCTTTTCCAGTGCTGGCCATGATGGTATGGAACCTAAGCTCCTCCATCTTGGTGCTGCTTATATTGCTTCTCCAGTGGCCCATATTGTCAACTTGTCCTTAGCCTCTGGGGTTATCCCTCACCTATGGAAGATGGTGAGGGTTGTCCCTGTTCTCAAACAGGGCAACCCTAGGATTCTTGACAACTACTGACCAGTTGCCATTTTGTCTGCTATCGGTAAGCTTCTTGAGAAAGTTGTGGCTGGGCAACTCACGGAGTATATTCAGTCTCATGAGCTACTGTCTCCCTCACAGCATGGCTTTTTTAAAGGGCACAGCACATCCTCTGCCATGGTCACTGTTGCTTCTGGGATCAGGGCTGGTATGGACCAGGGCAGACTCTCTGGTGCCAACTTTATTGATCTCTCCAAGGCCTCTGACCTAGTTGACCATGCCCTACTTTGCTTTCAACTTAGGTCCTTTGGTCTGTCCCCTCCTGTGCTTAGTTGGTTCTCCAATTATCTTCAGGGCAGGTAGCAACTTACCAAATACAGTAAGGAGCTCTTGGACACCACCACCATGTCCTCAGGCATTCCCCAGGGGTCAGTCCTCGGGCCCCTGCTCTTCTCCATATTTGTCAACAATCTTCCCTCCTCCTCCACCTACTGCAGGTCCATCCTATATGCTGATGACCTGGTCATCCTCACTTATTTCCAGGACATTGGGGTCATTAACCACCAACTGAGTGAGGACTTCAGGAGTATCCAGTCCTGGTTATCAACCCACAAGCTGGTCCTCAACCTTAAAAAAACTCAGGCCATGCTCTTTGGGTCCCTGGCCAAGTTAAAGGCCTCCCCTGTCCCTCAGTGCATCACTGGTCTAGACAGTGCTCCTATCCTTATCACTGACTCCGTCAAATACCTTGGGGTGTCACTTGACCCTCAGCTTGACCTTGGACACCACATCCATAATGTGTGCTGAACTGTTAACTGCAAATTGGGTCTGGCTTACAAAGCGAGGACTAATCTCACTTCAGCTGCTCGCCTTGCACTGGCCAGAGGTGTGTTTCTCCCTTCTCTCTGCTATGGGCTCCTCCTGTTTGCTCATACTTCCAAATTTCACCTTACTAGGTGGACCATAGCCTACAACAATATTTGCTGTTTTGCTCTTGCTGCCCCTCGACTCACTCACCACTGTGATCTATATAGCAAGCTTAATTGTCTGTCTCCACCCAACTACTTAAATTTTGTCTTGGACTGTTTCACGGGCAAGGTTCTGGGCACTGGACCCCCTCTGGACTGGCAGAGCTCTGTGTTCCTGCTGCCTCCTCTTCCTACTCCCTTAGGTCTCTGGGCCCTGCTGTTCTTAAGGTTCCTGCTACTCATGCTCAAATGGGGGACAGAGATTATGCCTCTTGTGCCCCCAGATTATGGAACTCTTTTCCTGTCCAGGTATGCTCCTCCCCCTCCCACACATGCCTTTGAACCTCCCTGTGGAAGCACTTGAAGCTCTTCTCAACATGTGACTGTCTCAAACCTCCATGATTACCTCTGGTCCCCTGCACTGAACTCGAGTGTACCCTTTCCTGAACTTTGGCACTGGTTCTACTTGGGTGTGGCCTTGTATAAAATGTTTCCACTCTCTCATTCAGGCATTTGCATTGACTATAATTCTACTAGGGGTCCTGAACTGTGTATATTTCTATATAATGCACTGCACATAGCCTTGGTGACTCTATATATATTTTATATTTGACTGTGCCATTTGTGTAACCGTGTTAACTTACTGAACATGTTATGTCTCTCCTGACTCTGTGTAACTGTTTTACTTGTATCATGTTGTCCTCTGTATTGAATTCATAATTCCTGTACTCTCCTGGGTCATACCTGAAAATAGGCATATGTTTTGTTTAGTGTACTTACCTGGTTAACAAAAGCTAAATAAATAAATAGTTTGGAGCCATCCTTGAATTGACTGCAAATCAGAAGGCAGCTGATGGTTTAGATCTGAGACATTGCAGGAGCTCAATTAAAAGGACTAGGTCATCAGTATACAAAATGGGAGTGCAATGTGACAAACTGGCACTGATAGTGTTGATATGGAGATAGAAAAGGAGGGGGCCCAGTATGGAACCCTGGGTGACCCCAACTAAGGTGGGAGTGGGGTCAGATAGAGAGTTTGCCAAATTTATCACACTGGAATCTATTTATCAGATGTAAACCATGTTGGGGCAGTGGAGGAAACTCCCAGTGCATTAAGCTTTCCAGAGAGGAAGGAATGGTCAACCAAATCAAAGGCTTTCGTGAGGTCAATAAAAACTGCACCCATAAGATCACTCTTATCCATAGCAGAGGCAATTTTGGTGGTGAGTAATAGGAGGGCAGTGGTGGTACACTGCTAATATTTCAGTTTCCCTCCCAGCAATGCCAGTTCTTCCTTTCTCAGGCTTCACTTGCAAAAGTATCTGATGACAACAAATAAAAAAGCACAGAGAATGGAAAGCAAATGCAACATTAATTCAATGCAATAGAAAACAAAACCAGATTTTGATAAGGGAAGGGGAGGAGGAACCTGGGAGGGGGTCAGGGGCCATGGCTGAGATTTGGAATAAATACTTTGCATTGGTGCTCAACAAAGAACCTTTGGGGAGGATGTTCATTGCAGGGCCCTCTGCATCATGGTAAGCCACGATGCAGCTTGCAGATACCACTCTTGTCCAGTAGTGAAAATGAGAGGGTGCCCAGGGGAACACAGTTCCAGGAGTGTAACTTACAGTTTGACTCAGTTCCAGCAGCAAAATTGGAAAAGACTGCTCATTTGCAAAATTAACCTTAAAAAGGCCTAAAACTGACTAAAGTCTAAATGAATCTTTAATAAAACTTAATTTAACCATAAGTGATATTTTGAGCAGGTAATCTGATGTGCCTATGATACTTCTGGGCAATTTTAATGCAAGAATTTCAAAAAATGTTAATAATATAGATTTTTTATCTATCTTGCCAGAACTTAATCCTGGGATCAGTAATACTAGACAGAACCAGGACATGAGATCAAAAAAAACAGGGAAATTTATTGCTGTCTTGTTGACCAATACAAACTTGTTACTGCTTAATTACAGATTACCAGGAGATAGCAAAGGGGAATTAACATACAATGGACCATTGGGCTCTTCAACTATAGATTTGATCTGGGAGAACCATGAAGCTGTTAAAATAGTACAAGATCTTGAAATAATGAATAGAATTGACTCAGCACATAACCCAGTGAGCTTAAAAATCCACTTGGATAATATCATCAGAGATAGACCTGAAGCCCTTACTGGGTGTGGAAGGGAAATGATAAATCAGAAAAGGATACAGTGGGATCTTTATGCTATACAGTTTTTGGGTAATTTTTTGAACGACTTTACGTTGGTAAGCCTTAGACTAAACCGATTTCACCTCATCCTTATTCAAATGGAATAAGATAAATACACTAATTAAACCCCACTGTGTTACAAATAAAATAATTACTAACACAACTATGGGTAAGAATTGGTTTAATTCTAAATGTAGAAAGGCAAAAAAAACCTCTTACTAAGACCTTGAGTTTCCATAAACATAAACTACAGAATCTTAATAAAAACTGCTATTAACATAAATAAAGAAAGGAAAAATATTAGATAGAGAAAGGCAAATTTATGTTACGAAAAGATGGGAAGAACTTAAAATGGTGATTGTAAATAAGGATAGCAAATGACTTTGGAGAATAGTAAGCCAGGGTTATGATAAATACTCCACTAAACTTGAAGTTCATATCCTTCCAGGTATATGGGAAGCTTACTTTTCTGATTTATATTTCTCGACAGCTGAAGCTCAAATTACTCCAGAGACTCTAGCTGTATATGGCAACTCAAACTATTCAAACTCTTTGTTCATTTCTCTATAGGGGAAATAAGAAATGCTATATTGCGATTAAAAAACAATAAAGCACCAGGCCCAGACAAAATTATAGCTGATTTATATAAATATATTGATTGGTGGATCCCTATATTATATCATATATTTAACATCATAGTGCAGGGACATGATATACCTAATAGTTGGCAGGGGAGCATAATTTATCCGATATGTAAAAAAGATGATCCTAAAAATCCCAAAATGTATAGGCCAATTAGCCTTATAGATATTTCCCAGAAAATATTCACTAGAAAAATCCTGGGGAGGCTAAATGATTGGGTGGAGGATGGGTCTATTTTACAGGAGTTTAAAATGGTTTTAGAAAATCAAGATCAACCATACAACATTGCTATGTTTTGAAGCATTTGGCTTGGAAATATGTATATATTAAAAAAGGAAAATTATTTTGCTGCTTCATAGACTTCTCCTCTGCCTTTGATAGCATAAGTAGATCCCTTCTTTGGGATAAGCTTTATAATTTAAGGATTTGTCCTGATTTACTCAATATACTGATTAAGTTACATAGTCATACTTGGGCAAAGGTCCAATATGACCACAGAGGAAATACAACATTACCTTTTCTTTACTAATATAGGGGTACGGCAGGGCTGTTTATTGGCACCACTACTATATAACAGCTATATAAATGAGATTCTCATAAAACTACAGAATCCAGATTTACATGCTCCCAAGGTAGGGAATACCAGGATAGATTGTTTGGTATATGCAGATGATCTGGTCCTGATATCAACTTCAAAATTGGGATTACAAAGAAAACTCAATTGCCTTTACGAACAATGTGAAAGACATAAGTTAAAGATTAATATGACAAAAACCAAAACATTGTTTTTTTGGTAATAAAAATAAGAGAAAATGCATTATGTGGTTAAAATAACAAAAGAAAAAGTTGACCAGGTTAAATATTATGACTACTTGGGGGTAAGATTTGTGGAGAATCTTAAATGGAAAGATCATATAGCTTTGATTAGTAATAGAACCAAAATGGCATTTAATGCATTTAAGATTTTTAATGCCAAAATGGGAAGGAGTTTAGTAAAAGGTGTTTTAAAGGTAGTGGAGGCCAAAATAAAATTAAGCTTGCTGTGTGTGTCAGAAATCCAGGTTAACATTGGATTAAATAACTTACAAATAATACTGAATAAAATAAATAGATATATATTGATGGTCCCACAATCTGTCCCTAAGGTTATTCTAAATCTTGAAACTGGACAATATTCTGTAGGTACTTTGGTGTCAAACAGACAAATAATTGCAACCATTAAAATATTACTTTTAAATGAAACAAGATTGCCTAGACAATGTTTGGAGAAAGAATTGGATTATTCTCCTTGGTTTTGAATTTCCATTGATTAATGTAATTAAGAATTTACTCTTTCCAATTGGTTTAGGTCACATATTATGGGATGTTTTTATACAACCCTGGGATGAGATTGTGAGTCTTGTTAAGAATAGGTTAAGAGATATATAAAAAAATATGAAAGAGACATTGGCAAACCAGAAACTATATAGATGGTACAAACAAATTAAAACTAGAGCATGGAGTGGACCCTTATCTCCTTAAATTGTCAGATCCTTCTAAAAGAATAGCTTTTTCTAGGATTAGATTGGAAATATATAAAGCTAATTATATTTACCATAAACAAAAGAGAGTAAATATCAGCTCACCTCACTGTAAGTATGGCTTATTTCTGAAAGATGATGCTAAACACATTTTACTGATTTGTCCCGTATTTAGAGCTCAGAGAGAGAAGTGGCTGGGTGGCATCTTGGCTGGCCTTGACCTCCCCCCGAAACTATAATATTGCACCTTCTAAATACTAGGGATCCAAGTGTAATGTATAAAGTGGCTGCTTATATGAAATCTGTTCATCTTTAAAGATGGGTCAGTGATTATTTATTGTCCAGAAGTATTACTTAGTATTATGTTAGAGTCCTTTCTGGAACTGATGTGGAAAAATATGAATGATGCATTATGATTCAGATATTAAAGGAATTAACTAAATTTAATACTGATATGGGAATTATCCTGATTTTAACTTACTGTCCATTCAGTTACACCTGAAAATATTTTATTGTTTGTATTTATTGAAATAATGAATGATGGAGTGTATACTTGGAATTTTATCATCTGATATTTTGTTATTTGTAATAGTTTTTTAAACTGAACAAATAAAATCTATTGAACTGAATTGACTAAAGTGTAAAAATGAACATACTGTATAATGGGGCAACATGTCCTTAGACCCTTTCAGGTATGTTTGATCCTACATCAAAGCTTATAGGGTCTTTTTTTCCCCTTTTTAACCTCTATTTCTCAATCTGCAGGGCCGGGCATCCTACCAGAGTACCCACTCAGCTAAGTCTCTACTCCCAGCCTGAACCCCCACTTGCCCAGTGTCCTCCCCAACTAACCAGGCAGGTCCAGCCCCCCAGATCACCCCCCAGGGCTGCCCTTCCTTGGTGGCCTTTCTGACATTAGAGGGGCCTACCTGGCTTCGGATCAGGGCATGGAGTCCACTGGTGCACTGGGTCAGCGGTGGGATGTGGACTTTGCCCCTGGAGTCTTCTTCATCTCTCAGCTCCGCAGAGGGCTTTTCTATTTTTTTCCTTCCCCCGAGGGCTTGGATGTGCAATGGCAGCTGGACACAGCGTGCCACCACCCGTCAAGCTCCTCCCCTCTTGCAGCATGCTCCACCAGACTGTGCTGCACCCGACTGTCGCCAGGTGCCGCTACAGAGCAGTGCATCCCCCAGACCCTCCCCAGGAAGGAGAGCTGTTCATCAGATGCTCAATCCTTTCCCTCCCCTACCAACCCCCAGTGGCCCCGGCTCATTCCCAAACCTGGGTCACCAGCATGGCGTGAGGTGTGGCATCCAGCACCTCAACCCTCAGCGCCACCGAGCCGTCTTGGTTGTAGGGTCTTACAGTGAGTTTTTTTTTCCATTTCCATTACTACTCTTGCCCTGGTACCAGACGTCCTGTGCAAGTCCTGTAGAGTGCTGCCGTTTTGTACATTATCGATTAAATCACCTCAAGGGAAGCAATAAGGTACAAGAGGGCTGCATTCTATAGAAAATGAAATGCACAAGGACAAGGGGGCATGATATGAGGTTAGAAGGGGGAGAGACTAAGGGGGAATGTGAGGAAGTACTTCTTTACAGAAATGGTGGTAGACACCTGGAACAGACTGCCAGGGGAGGTGGTAGGTGCAGATACTGTGAAGGGATTTAGGCTCACATGGGATAGGCACAAGGGCGTTTTAAAATCAGGTATGATGGAGGAAGGTCACAGGATGAGTGAGAGCCATGTCACAGGACTAGGAATGAAGTTTTTCTTTAGGGCAGACTTGATGGACCTAGAGGTGTTATTCTGCTGACAACTACTATGTTACTATATCAAGCACGTTTAGTGCTTAGGGGATGATTGGATACACCCTAGGATCATAGTGGAGTTAAAGGAACAAAATACAAGACCAAATGGAATAATCTTTCATGAGTCTGTCCCCAAAGACATCCTAATGAAAGAACTGAATTTAGGCAATGTTGCCTCCACCCAGGGAAATACAGCTGGTCAGTCTGTCATCGGTTGTGGGTAAGGTCCTTGCTTCCTTATCAGAGAAGTAACAACTGAGTATTTGGAAGAGGCCATGGTTCTTGCTCTTTCACAACATTGCTTTATGAGGTCAGATTATGATTAAATACTCTGGTTTTGTCAAAGCCATTTTCTTGGGGGGGCACTGTTGACCAACTCCTTATTAGACATGTTCCTTGGCAGCTCTGTGTCTTGAGGAAACAAATTGACAAAAACTGGCTATTTAAGTATTTTATTTTTCCAGAATTATTGCAGCATTTATTAGTTTCTAATGAGTAGAGCAGTTTGGTACCAAATGCCTCCATGGGGTGTTCAAATAAAGGCAGTCCCAGTGGCTCAAAGTCTCAGCTGTCCTCAGAGCTACAGGCCTTGGCACCCACTACTGATCCTATTCCTGTAGAACCATCATGGAAGGCCCTCCAACTTTCAATGCAGGCCATTGATTCTAAGGTTGAAGCTATCCTGCAGAAGACTGGGGAGCAAGACATTAAAACTGAAGCCACCTCTAAACCAGCAGCACTGGTGGAATCTCAGGCTATGAAAGCTCTTTCAGCTGCTGCATAGCTTGTCCAGAAAAATGTGCACCTCTGCTACCAGTTGCCGGCTCTGGAAAATGCTCATCGAGCCACCAATGTCCACATGGTAAGTTTGCCTGAAGGGCGTGAGGCTCTGGATTCACTTACCTTTTTGAAATGCTGCTTGCCTGTAGCTGTCCCTTTGGATTCAGAGTGTGCTGACCATTTTTGTACTATCTCCCCCAGATCTGAAGAGGTTCAGTGGGATCTCCCGTGGACTGTTCTACTGGTTGCTGGTAGGGTCACTATGAGGGATAAGCTGCTGCAGGTGGCCTGCACTATGGATCAGCTCAGTTATGATGGCATCACATTACATTTGTTCCTGAACTTGTCATATATCATGTGGACTCACCATAAAATATTTGATGGCATTCATGCTAAACTGCACAGCCTAGGAATGGTTTACTCATTGCTGATGCTGGCTCGATTATGAATTTATTACAGCGGGCACACCTTCCAATTTACTGACCCTGAAAAAGCAGGCAAATGAGTGGAACTGATTCAAAAGGAGTTTGACGTAGCATGTAGAAATACTTTGATGAACCACAGCTCAAATGAAGAGGTCAAGTGAGGGACTGAGTTGTTAGTGACTCTTTAGACTAGAACTGTTTTGGCTTGTTTTTGTGTATGAGCCACTGTTATCATAATCCGCTTGTCTTTGGTGGATTATATATCTGTTTCTGCTCTTCTTTGATCATCTGTTCCTGATAGTTCTACACCTGCAGAAGGGTTATTGATAATATTTTGGACTTCCTTGAATTTTGTGATTTTCTTCCTCTTTGATTTTATATGGGTATCACTTGTATGGGGACAGATATTTTTATTGCTGCTTCTATGTACCAATGTTTCCTCAGTACTGCAAATGTTTAGGAGCCTTATCTCTTTTTGGGTTATTATAAGTTTTTGAAGTGGGGTCACATCAACATGTATTGCTGAGGTTTTTCCATGTGGGAATTTAATATGTTTTGGAATGACCACCATAATCTTGTAGGGTGCCGCTATTTCTTTGCCTATGTTGATCTTTTCATACTGTGTTTCCCCCCCTTATCCATAACCGAAATGTTTAGACTACATTTTCCTGTTCCATTTGATGGCTCCTTTTCTATATACAATGTCTGGCATTTGATGCTTTGTGTTTTTTTGTATTTGGAATAATGCAATAAACATTTAGTTAAAAAAAAAATTAACTTGGCAGGTGGATAGGGAGGGTCATAGACACAATCTACCTGAACTTCATCAAGGCCTTTATAACCATGGTGCATGACAAGCTTCTGAGCTAACTGCAATTCTGTCATATACATGTGGAAATGAGTCTATGACTCAAAGGGTTGCAATTCCTATGCTATAAATAAGTAAATAAAAAATAAATAAATATATGAGGCATACAAAGGTGGATTGCTAACTGGCTTGGGGGCAGAAAACAGGAGTTTGTGTTTGGCCACTGCTTTTCAACATTCTCATCAACATATTGGAAGCCGGTGTTTTCAACAGGCTGCATAGGCTTGGAGATAACATTAAGTTGGTCAGGGTGGTAGCCTTCTCTGAGGATAGAGACATATTTCAGCAGGACCTGAAGGTAAGTGATTTAAGACTCCTGGAATCTCAGATCCAATGTAGCCACATGCAAGACTGCACTTTGGAAGGAAAACAGAGATAAGATCTACACACTGTTTGGGGATCCTCTTGCTGCAGTGAAGGGGGAAAATGACCTCGGAGTCATAATGCACAAAGAACTGACATCAACAAGCATTGAAAGCCTTCTGTTAAGAGGGTTAACAGAATAATGGGGGGTGGGGTGTTAAAAGTGGGGTAACTAACACAGCTGGAAAAGTAAATCTTCCACGTCCTTGATCAGACCTCATCTGGAATACTACATGCACTTCTTGGCCCCTTCATACCAAAATGACATTGAGACAATCAAGTGGGTGCTCTGCCAGACCAAAATACAACGATTACAATGGGAAGCACTGTTAAGAGAGGCTGATAGCCTTTACCATGTTTACCTCATAAAAGGAGTCTGAGAAGAGACATGATCTCAGTCTTCTGTATACACAAGGGTATCAACAAGATCAGATGGGGAAGACTGAGCTTGTTCCTGTCTCCAACAGGATATGGTAGCATGCCCTGAAGTTCAGAGGTGATAAATTCAGGGTTAATGTTAGCAAGCTCTTCTTCCAAAAATGGTGAACCTATGGAAAGGGCAGCCAGTGGAGATGGCAGATATAAGAACAGCACAGGCTTTCAAGGTCAGTCTGTTCCATTTTTTTGATTTTTATAGGAAATCAAGAGCACCATGAGTAGTACAGTGGGCGGATTATCCCAGGAAATTAGTAGAGATTTACATAGCATGCTTACTGATCCCAATATATGAAGTGTATGTGCTGGGATTAGATAGCTCTACAGTCATTTCAAACCTTAACTTAGTATGCTACTATGATAGTTGTGGATATCAGGCATGGTTTATCTGCTGCTTATACAGACTTCCATAACAAACAACTATTAATTCCAGCAGGATGCTCCAATCAAGAACAGTGGCCACTGTCAGAGGGTTTCTATCATTATTCACAGTCACATGAAGGATCCCAGAGTCTGGAATATTTTATGTTTATGAGCGATTCTGAACATTATAGTACAGAAGATATTGTTGTGTGGCAAGATACCAATGCATTTAAAGATCAGCTGACGCCTTTGGGAAAACTTTGGAAAACATACTATTTAGACACAAATTAGCTTGTATTTCATATACCTTTTATAGATGTATCCTCTCCACTGTTTATTACTGAAGAAATTCCCACAAAAAACAAGATCTTTATCCTTAGTTCATCTGCCTCTGTCGATTATTCCCCACTTGGAATTATAATGCTCTTTTGTGACATCACATCCTGTTGCCATGTGAATAACTGTGATGTCACAAGCAGAGTAGTATGACGTCGGGTTAGGAAGAATCAATAGGAGCTGATGAACCCTCAAGGAACAACTGTCCTGTTTTCAAGCACTATATCTTAGTAATAATTAATGGGTCTAAGAAATACAGAGCTAATAAGAAATTTAAAACTGCTTTATGTCCAAATGTTATGTTTTTTAAAGTTCTTCTCAAGGCGTTGGTGGCTCTTTAAGCTCATCACTCATGTCCTGCCTCCCTTCAGCATGTATATCCAACCACATTAGCAGACACATTGCTTATGATGGAAACTACATTGAATTTTTAGGGCCAAATTCTCCTTTGTTTGGTGTGATGGCACAAAATGGGAAAACGGGTCTCCTTGTTGCATCATCACCCACTAGCACTACAGTAAGTCATTGTTACTTTGTAGGTAAAGCTTGACCATCTTGTGTGTACTGTTGTGTACTGTTACTCAACACCCAAATCTTGGTTCTGGAGTATGACTTCTGTCTCTGTTCACATGTGATCAAAATGTAATCATACCAAAATGAACCACTGGCACCTGCAGTCACTTCATCACAAATGTGATGATGTTTGGAACAACAAATAAATGAAACGACCCAGCTAAAAATCAACTGTCTATCCATATCATGGATGGAAACAATATAGAACAGGTAGGGAATGACAAATATTTGGGTTCCGGGATTGACCCTTCAGGGTCAGGAAGCTTATAGAATTGGAAAGCACCTAGGTGTACTGTTTCAGCACAGGGGTTGTTTAGACCCTGAGACATGAATAAACATAATACAAACTGAGATATTCCCAATTTTAGATTATGTGGATATTATACCTTTTCTTGGACCAAGAAGAGATTTACAAAAGACAAGCTTTCAGGCTACACAGAGGCCTTCATCAGGTAAAGTGCTTGACTTGACCTTTTCTACCAACTTAAGTAGGGATTTTAAGAGGTTGTTATATTTGGGGTTTATCTAATATAGCTAAATTTGATTTAATTATAAAATATTTTATTGGTTTTATTAACAGGAAAACATTGTATGATAGTACCTGAAATGTATTTGCTAAATCTGATGCTCCTTGCACTCCTGCCTTGCTTAGCAGGCTTTGCCACTCCAAGAGTCCACAAGGTAGGGCAAATAGGAGCATATTTGCCATCTTCAGTTTTGACAGGACAGAGGGCACATGTTAATATCAGAAGGAATGAGTTTACCAACAATTGAAGGGGTTAGGTACTGTGGAGCAAGACAATAGTTCTGAACCCTTACATTTTGCACAAATCAGTACATAGAAACATAGAAACATAGAAGTTGATGGCAGTTGAGAACCATAAGGCCATGCAGTCTGCCCATTTCTTTTTCTACATTATGAATGTGCTATCAGCCTTTGCTCTGTCAATGACCTATCTATTCATACTCATCTGTATTGCTCCCTTATGCCTATCCCATGCCTGTTTAAAGCCCTGCACTGTATTCATATCCACCACTTCCTGAGGTAGGCCATTCCATGCATCCACCACCCTTTCTGTGAAAAAGAACTTCCTCGCATTACCCCTTAATCGACCTCCCTCTAATCTCATGCTGTGTCCTCTTGTCCTGCTATTTTTCTCATATTGAAACATATTAGACTCCTTTACCTTGTTAATGCCCTTAAGGTGTTTGAATGTTTCGATCATATCACCTCTCTCCCTCCTTTGCTCTAGGATATACATATTGAACTCCTTTAATCTGTTCTCATATGTTTTCTAATGCAGACCCTCCACCATTTTGGTTGCCCTTCTCTGGATTGCCTCAATTTGGTTAATGTCCTTGTGAAGGTGTGGCCTCCAGTACTGCACATAGTACTCCAGATGGGGCCAAACCAGTGTCTTGTAAAAGGGATTATTACCTCCCTGTTATGACTTGTGATACCACTACCAATACACCCCCCTAGCCTTACCTACTGCTTTAGTGGCCTGCTTGGATGATTTCAGGTCATCTGTGAGGATGATGCCCAAGTCTCTTTCTCCCCTTGTGACTTCCAGCTACTCCCCTCCCAGCCTATAGGTGGCTTCAGGTTTCTCTTTCCTATGTGCATGATCTTGCACTTCTTTGCATTAAACCCCAGTTGCCACTCTTCTAGGATTTACTAGGAATTTTATGGCATGCGGGAGCCAAATAGGCCCATTCGACATGCCTCCCACATATATGGGACAATTACACCAATATATTGCAGTTATAATATGTATAATCTAAATATTGTTTAAAAGATTCTAAAGATTGACTATTCATTCCATCCTGAAAGAGTTTATTCCATGCTAAAGCTGTTCTAATTGTAAAATATTGATCCCTTTTAAATGTTTTACTTTTCTCCACCAATATTTTCTGGTCATGAGAATGCAGATTCCTCCTTGTAATACTATATTACATATTAAACTCTTGTAGATCAAAATCACTATGGACCAATTTATACAGTAAAAGAATATCCCCTCTTTGTCTATGCGCCTCAAGTGTGCGTAATCCAATCTCTTTCAATCTGTCATGGTATTGTTTTGATTTCGATCTAGGAATAAATCTAGTCATTTTTCTCTGCACTCCCTCTAACAACACAATGTCCTTTTTTAAATATGGAGACCAAAACTGTGATCCATAGTCCATAATGGATCGTACATAGGTTTTATACAGGGGTACAATGAAGTGCTCAGATCTTCCCACAAAAGATCGTCTTATTTTGGTTACATAGATACATAGATACATAGACATTGTTGGCAGATAAGGGCCTATGGCCCACCCAGTCTGCCCATTTGAGCTTGTAAGTTCAATTTATGTTTTCCTAGAAGTCTGTTGCCCCTTACCCCGACCTCCAGAATTCCTTTATGTCTATCCCATGCATTCTTAAATCCCCTGATTGTTTCAGCCCCTGCCACTTCCTCTGGCAGGGTGTTCCACTTGTTAACAAGGAATGGGCAGATATTGCCAGTTTTTTACACTGGCTGTCTGCTGAAAGAGTTTAATTAAGTATTATTTCCAAAACCCTGACACATGAAGCTGTTTTAATTATAGTCTGTTTGAGAATATAGGAATATCTAGGATTGTTTTTGCCAGCATGTAGAACCACACACTTATCTGTGTTAAATTTCATATAATTTTCATATGCCCATTTTTCAGTCTTGGCCAAATCTGAGATTAACTGAAAATGTTTATGAATAGTGCTAACTTCACCATGCAGCTTAGTGTCATCAGCAAATTTACTTACATGAGAATGAATGTTACTGTTCATATCTTGGACATAGATATTAAATAATAGAGGTCCAAGCACCGAACCCTGTGGCACCCCACTACCTACCTCACCCTCCTCAGAAAGCGCTCCATTGACACGTACTCTCTGACTCCTGCTGAGCGACCAATTGTGTATCCATTTAATCAAGTGACTATTGAATTTTAGAGAAATAAGTTTAGTAATTAATTTATCATGAGCTACTCTGTCAAAGGCTTTGGAAAAATCTAGTAGGATTATATCACAAGGATTCCCATCATCCAGATTTTTACTGACAGTGTCATAGAATGTAACCAGATTTGTAGTACAGGATCTTCCCTTGATAAATCCATGCTGTGTAACATCAATTTTATCTGTTTTTTCTAGATTTTGTTCTAGCCTATTTTTAATAAGCCTCTCAAGTAATTTACAACGGTGAGATGTAAAACTAATTGGCCTATAAGTGTCCATTCTACTCCTATCACCTGATTTATGTATAGGTGCAACTAAAGCAACTCTCTAATCATCAGGTATATAACCTTCACTTAAAGACTTATTGAAAAGTAAAGACATAGGATATGCCAATGTACTTCCCGTCTTTTTAAGTAAGATGGTGTTAATGCCATCAGGTCCTGGACTGGAATTAATATTAAGCTGTTCTATGATGTTTTTAATCTCTTCCTCTTGGAAATATATTTCCTTAGATTTGACAAGTTCTGGTATAAGCATAGCATAGTATATGCAAATAATGCATAGTTTTTTTATCAACAGGGATACCCTAAAAGCACAGTGGACAGAGCACTCTCCTGGGTCAGTAACATGCCCCATAACCTTGACCCCCACAGGAAGGATACTGTCACACAAGAATAACGACGAATTCCACTAGGCTTCCTTTCCATCAGAGCACACCTTCTTTTCACAAGATCATCACCAGTAACTTTCCCATTTTGCAAACTGACCCTAACATTGGTGCTTCCTTTCCAGAACCACCTATTGCCTCCTACCACTGGCCACCTAACCTGTGGAATCTCCTAGCTAAAAGCAGCCTACCTACTTCTAACAGTTCCTCCCTCCCAGATACCAAACCTTGCAACAGGACTCGCTGCTACACCTGCACATTTATTTCCAGTGTGACTGAAATTCGGGGGCCTACAGGTGTTTTTCACATCACCAAGGAGTTCTCATGCACCCTCCACTAATGTGGTCTATTGTATTCATTGCAAGAAGTGTACAGCTATTTACATCGGAGAAACTGGTAGGCACCTTGCTGACCATTCCGGGGAACGCTACAAAGCAGCCAGAAATGGTGAAACTGCTAAACCCATTGTATCCCTTTATCTCCAGGGACCAAAGTGTCAATGACTTTTCTGTTTGTGTCTTTCAGTAGGGCTTCTGGGATCCTGACTATAGAAAAAACATGGAAGCCAAGCTGATCATCCGCCTGGGCTCCCAGCAGCCCTCTGGTTTAAATGATAGACTTATTTTCCACTACCATCTTTCAGCCGTCCCTTTCTTTCCCTAAAGTCTATTGGTTTTTTTACTCATTTAATTTATTTTTCATTTTCACCATAAGTCTCCATCTCTGTCTCCTTCCCGCACATTTTTCACCTTTCTGCCTTCTTACTAGGCCATGTTAATTAGTCCCCACCTGGGAACTTCCCTAGCTATTTCACTCCTATTATGCTTTATCTTTCCCATCATCACCTTTTTGTTTCACAGATTCTCTCTTAATCTTACCATTTATCACTTCTTCTCCCTGAGCCTCCCCTATCTTCTTTCCCTATACCTATATATATATATATATATAATTTTACCTCCCCTCTACACTAACGTTTTTTTTTTTTCCCTTTTAGATATTTCCTGAAGAAGACCTAAGGCTGAAATGTAGATTTTTAACTCTATTTTCCATTTTCAGCGTGCATTTAATATAACCATTTTGTTTTTCTTTTAGACCACATGCTGACGCAGTGTCTTATTTTGGTTTTTTACAAGTTCTGGTATAGTTTTCTTTATTGGTCTAGAAAATACTGAACAAAAGTAGGAATTAAATTTATTAGCAACTAGTTTATCGTCAGTTATTACATATTGATTCTCTCTAATCGGACCCATGGTTTCGACCTTATTCCAACAATTGGTATTCATGTAGGAATATAATAACTTCTTGTTATTAGTAGTTGCTATAGACAGCTCCAACTAAACTTTCCTCGTTCTAATTGATTTTTTAATAATTTCTGTGCACCCAAATATCTTTCCCATCTTTCTTTAGAGGAATTTAATTTAAATTTATGAAATAATCTCTGTTTGTGCTTAATTAGTTTCTTAATCTTTTCATTCATCCAGACTGGGATTTTACCCTTGGTATCATATTTAGCCCTTGTTGGAACATATAGGTCTTCTATCTCCTATAGTATTTCTTTAAATTCAGTCCAGACCTTTTCCATTGGTGTTGATTTTGAGCCTAAAATCATCTCCCAATCTATATCCAATATCATGGAATTAATTTTTCCAAAATCAGCTTTATGATAGTCTTTCACCATACTTTTGGGTCCTAGGTAATGATGTCCTATATTTAAATGATATCTGATAGTAAAATGGTCACTATTACCCAATGCTGGTCCTATGGTCAAATTTTCTATCTCTTCCTCTATATTAGTCAATGATAGATCTAATATATTTGTATCCCTTGTTGAAGAATCAATAATTTGATTTAGTCCATTATTGATACAAAGATCAATAAATTCTCATTATTTGACTTCAGAACTAATAAGGTCAGGCCAGTTAATTCCAGGATAGTTATAATCTCCCGTCAATAACACATCTCCTAATGTTGTCATTATGTGCATTTCCTCATTAAGAGCTGAGTTGTATTCATTATTTGCCATAGGTGGTCTATATCAATTTCCTATAATTATAGGTGATCTGCCCAGTGGTGAGATTTTAACCCAAACTGATTCTAGATTGATATTACAATCCATTGCTGGTTCAATGATAACAGATTGAAATGACTCATGCACATATATACAAACACCACCTCCTTTCATATTTCCACCCCTATTCTTTTTATATAGCCTGTAATCTGGTATATTTGTAATACCTTCCGAACATTTGCCAGTTTATCCATATCTCTTCTCATTCTGCCCACCCCATCTGGATCATCTACTCTGTTTTCTCTTCGCTATCATCTGTAAACAGACAAATCTTACCCTTCAGTCAATCTGCAATGTCACTGATGAAGATTTTGAGGAGGACTGGCCCCAGGACTGATCCCTGAGGTACCCCACTTGTGACTTGCATCTTTTCTGACTGTATACTGTTTACCACCACTCTCTGTTTTCTGTCTGTCAACCAGTTTGCCACCCATTTGACCAACTTCTGAACAACCCCAAGCCTACCCTGCTTATTAATCAATCTTCTACGTGGAACAGTATCAAAAGCTTTGCTGAAGTCAAGGTAGGTGACATCAGCTGCTCCCCCTTGGTCCACCACTCTGGTTACCCAGTCAAAGAAATCTATGAGATTAGTTTGACAGGACCTTCCTGTTGTAAACCCATGCTGTCTTGGATGCTGTGCTCCTATGGATTCCAGGTGTTTCACTATCTTTCCTTAAGGAGTGCCTCCATAATATTGCCCACTACTGAGGTAAGACTGACTGGTCTGTAGTTCCCTTCCTCCTCCTCCCTGCTACCACTCTTGTGAAGTGGGATCACATGAGCCCTTCTCCATTCTTTGGGGACCTCTTCTGTGCTCGGAGACTCACTAAACAGTTCTGATAATGGCTCTCCTAGTTCCACCCTTAGCTCCTTTAGTACCCTGGGATGTATGCCATCAGGTCCCATTGCCTTGTCTACCCTGAGCTTATTGAGCTCTTGTAGGACCCTTTCTTTTGTGAAGGGACTAGGGCACACCTCCCTCCCCCCTGTGTCCATTGTGCTGAGCTGTGGGCCCTGCCCTACCTTCTCTTCAGTAAATACTGTGCAGAAGTATCTATTTAGGATAGATGCTTTTACATGGTCCTCCTCCTTACACTCCCCCTTATCCCCTTTGATCTTAGCAATACCCACTCTTGACTTTCTCCTTTCACTAATGTATCTATAGAAAGCCTTGTCACCTTCTTTCACTGTTTGTGCTAGCGTTTCCTCGGTTTGAACCTTTATCTGCCTTACTGCTTTCCCTGCTTCCCTTAGGGAAGTTTGGTATGCCTCCCTATCTTCATCCCACTGCGTTCCCTTATATTTCCTGAAAGCCAGCCTTTTGGCTCTGACCTTTTCTGCTACTGTTTTTGAGAACCAAAGTGTTTTCCTTCTTGTTTTGCACTTCCTTTTCTCTCTAACACAATGGGATGTTGCTTCAAGTATTGCATCCTTAATGCTTGCCCACTTTGCCTGTACCCCCTCACCTGTATTTCTTCTTGCCAGGGCTAGCTTAACTCTGTTGGCCAGCTTATCAAAGTAAGCTCCTCTGAAGTCCCATATATTTGCCTTGGAATGGGATGATTTAGTTCTAGTGGCCAAATTGAACCATACCATGTGATGGTCACTGGCCTCCAGGTGAGCTTCTACCTGGAGATCTGTGATCCTTTCCCTGTTAGTCAGTACTAGATCTAGGAATGCCCTGTCTCTTGTGGGTTGTTTTACCAGTTGTTTGAGGCCCTCCTCCTGCAGGGAAATTTTAATAATAATGGGTGGAGATGTGGAGTTAAACCCTGGACCTGAAATTAAAAAGATAAAAATAATGCGCAAAGTGTGGGTTTAAAAATGGATATACTGTCCTTGATAGTAACTGAACATGTCCCTGATGTTTTTAGTCTGACAGAAACCTGGATAACATGGAAAATGGAGGATAGTGAATTTAATCTGGCTGGGTACTCTTTATTTTGATGTGATAGAATAAAAAGGGGTGTTATACATGAAACATAATCTGGGACATGTGGAAGTCACTCTCAAGGGCAGCGACAACAACACTGAATATTTAACTGTAAAAACAGAAAAATTAAAGACAGTCTTTGTGGTAATATACTCCTCACCTAAGTCACAAATGAATTTTATTGAAAAAGTAATAAATAAGATACATGACAGTTTAGGTGACAAACTGCTGGTATTAATGGGAGACCTAAACTGTAATTAGTTAGAGGCAAGAGGAAATCAGTTAAATGACATTGTTTCAATCCATGGGGTAATACAACATATAAAGAACTCTACCAGATACACAAAGACTTCAAAACAAGGTTCTGTCCTAGACTTGTTATTTGCTTCATCTCAAATAATAGCTGAAGACTCTGGAGTTCTCCTTACCTAGGAGATCATAACCCAATATGGAAAACTATATCAGTATTACAAGTACAGGGACTATCTGATTACTCAAATTACACATGGGCTAGGGACATGGGAAAATCTTTAGAGGAGATATTTTTAAGTGTGGAAAAGGAAAATGGGACAGATGTACACTTATACAAGAATTGGAACAGTCTGTCAATTATTTTGTGGAAACATTTAACAATATTTGTGATCTGCATGCTCCAAAATGTAAGAAGAAAAAAAAAACAGCCAGACTCCCTTGGATAAATGAGAAAATAATGAAAGTTATCAGGGTCAAAAATAAAATTGGGCAGAAGGCCAAAAAAAGCCAAACAAGATTCTGATTTTTTTTTAAAGCAAAAGGAATGAATGTAGACAACAAATAAAAAAGGCCAAAACTTTATATTACAAAAACAAAATGGAATGCAATAAAGATCCCTGTAAGTTTGGGCAGAATATATATTTCTTAATAAATCCTGGTCAAAGTGATTCCTCAAAGAAACTGAAAATGAGTGGTGGGTACATTGATGGAGGAACCCAAAGAGGTTTCAGATGTAACAATTATTTTGTAGACTTGCCTGGTTATGACAGCGTAAAGAGCAACACAGGACACTCAGAGGAATAGATAATTGGGGTGAACATAGATAACCAACCCCCTTCAGATTTAGAATATTGTGAATATCTGAGGTATGAAAGGGCCTAAAGAATATTAATGCTCACAAGTCTGTAGGATTGGATGGTTTGGAGGGTAGATTTTTGAGGATGGCTGCAAATCAAATTGCCCCGTTACCTACAGTGGTGTCCCCAGGATAAAACCCAATTCTGCAGCATTTTGCAGCATTCTGCAGAATGCTGCAGCAGACCTACTGAATAAAGCAATGTAGTTTCAATGGCAATTAGTCCCTTTTGTCATGCAGGAAAATGTGGCACTACCAGAATGAAGTGAATGCCACTGCATTTTCATGCAGCTAAGCAGTGAAACATTTTACCATATACAGTCCAATTATCCACATCTTACGATCATTTATGCAGGGGATAAACAATATAAACCAATTAAAATGTCACTGCGCATAGGATAGTTGTACTAGATATGTTGCATTATGTGAAAATATATATGCAGTGTTTGTGTTATGAGGAGATTATGTCATGTTTGTTTGTTTTATTAAGTATTTACTGTAACTTGGGTACAAACAGGACTGTCTTGAAAACAGGGTTGCATTACCTTAATGACATGCTTTCATGTATAAAAATAAATATTTTACTGCTACTTTTACTTTACTACTACATGGCAAGGTCTCCAAAAAACACAAGCTCAACTACTGTACATTGCATAGAATGGATAAATAAACTTTTATACATGGATGTGACAGTTCTGTTGATAAGGAAGTAAATAATTAGATACTGTATCTGTAGAGGCAAAAAAAAGACAGTCTTTGAGTTCCTAGATGGTTGTAAATCAGATTAAAGATGTAGGCTCCTCTCTATGGATGGAATGTGACAGCAGTAGGCCAATAGATTGTTAAACATAAAAACATAGAATTTGATGGCAGATAAGGCCCGCTTGGCCCACCTAGTCTGCTGATTTCCCTACTTAATGGATAAGCTGCAGATCCTAGTTAACCAACAGCCTACTTCCTCTTACCCCCCACTAGAATTGCCTTAAAGTCCCATGCATTTTTGAATTCCCCCACTGTTTTTGACTCCACTACCTCCTCAAGAAGGCTGTTCCATGCATCCACAACCCTCTCAGTCAAAAAATACTTCCTCATATTACCTCTGAGCCACCCCCCCTCTATCTTCAAAGTGTGCCCCCTTGTTCTTGCACATCTCTTTTTCTGAAAGAGTCTACCCTTTTGGACTTTGTTGATTCCCTTGAGGTACTTGAAAGTTTCTATCATGTCCACCCTCTCCCTCCTTTCCTCGAGGGTATACATATTAAGCTCCTTTAGTCTCTCTTTGTATGCCTTCTGGTGTGGACTCTGCATCATTGTGGTTGCCCTCTTCTGGACAGCCTCTACCCTGTTTATGTCTTTGCAGAGATGGGGTCTCCAGAACTGCACGCAGTACTCCAGATGAGTTCTCACCAACTTTCTGTACAGAGGGATAACAACTTCTTGTTTTCTACCGGTGATGCCTCTCCCTATACATCCTAGTATCCCCCCAGCCCTCCTCAATGCCTTCTCACATTGCTTGCCCACCTTTAGGTCATCTGATATAACTACCCCCAGGTCCCTTTCCATTTTTGTTATTGTCAGTATCTCACCCCCCCATTGTGTATTCTTCCTTTGGGTTTTTGTTTTCCAGGTGCATTACTTTGCACTTCTTTACATTGAATCTAAGTTGCCATACATTTGACAATTCCTCCAAACTTGCCAAGTTCCTTCTGATCCTTTCCACTCCACCTTGTGTGTCAACCCTGTTGCAGATCTTTG
The DNA here is from genome assembly GCA_016271365.2 of Neoceratodus forsteri. NCBI lineage: Eukaryota > Metazoa > Chordata > Ceratodontiformes > Ceratodontidae > Neoceratodus > Neoceratodus forsteri. Next base: position 454,412,734 of record CM057449.1, on the reverse strand, counting down.
TGTCGTCTGCATAGAGACATACTTTTCCTTCCAGTCCCTCTGGTATGTCACTTATAAAGACATTAAAAAAGGACCGGAACCAGTACTGAACCCTGCAGTACCCCACTAGTAACCCCCCTTTCTTCACTGTGCACTCCGTTTACTATTACCCTTTGTGTCCTGTTGTCCAGCCAATGTGTTACCCAGGCTACCACCCTGGGACCCACTCCCAGGCTGGCTAATTTGTTTATTAATCTTTTGTGCAGGACTGTGTCAAATGCCTTGCTAAAGTCTAGGTAGGCCATGCCACAGCCCCTCCCTGGTCTACTACTTTGGTCACCCAGTCAAAAAAATTGATTAGATTCATCTGACATGACCTTCCCATAGTGAATCCATGCTGCCTTGTGTCCTGTGCCCCCAGTGGCCTCTAGGTACTCAACAATTCTTTCCTTCAGAAGTGATTCCATCATTTTCCCTACCACTGAGGTCAAACTGACAGGTCTGTAGTTTCCTGCCTCTGTCTTGCTCCCACTTTTGTGAAGGGGAATCACATCCACCCTCCTTTACTCCTCAGGTACCACACCATCCTCCCATGATTTATTAAAAAGGGTAGTCAGTGGTGTTACTAGTTCTTCCCTTAGTTCTTTTAGAATTCTGGGGTGAATCCCATCAGGCCCCATTGATTTGTCCACCTTCAGTTTTAAGAGTTCTTTCAGAACCCTTTCTTCTGTGAAAGGACTGATATCGACTCCCCTGTCCAGAGTGCTTGTATTGACTGGATTAGGTACTTCCCCCTCCTTTTCCTTTGTGAATACTGAGCAGAAGTATTCATTCAGTATCCCTGCTTTTTCACTGCCCTCTCTGCCCTCCCACCCTCCTCTTTATTCAGCTTCAGTATCCTTCCCTCCCTTTGTCTTTCTTCGCTCCCTAATGTACCTACAAAAGGTTCTATCCCCCTTCTTAACCGAGTTGGCCATCTTTTCCTTGGTTTGGGCCTTTGCTATTCTGACTGCCTTCCCCGCTTCCTTCTGCTTTAACTGGTACATTTCTCTTTCTTGCTCCTTCTGTTTCTCCTTATACTTCCTGAATACTATCTTTTTCTCCCAAACCTTCCCCGCCACCTCTTTTGAGAACCATGGTGTTTTTTTTCTTTCATTTTGATTTATTTATTTGTGTCACACAAAGGCTTGTTGCCTCTGTGATGGCAATTTTAATGTTTCCCCAGTGTTGCTCCACCCCCTCCTTCTTGCTTGTTTGCTACTGCTTTTCTGAGGCACTCTCCCATTTTGACAAAATCAGCCCTACTAAAGTCCAATACTTTCACCTTTGTTTGGCTTGACTCTACAGCTGAGTTTATCGTGAACCACACTGATTGGTGGTTACTTGTTCCCAGATGGCTATCTTCTTCTAGATCTGAGATCCTCTTTCTGTCCCCATATGAGAGTACCAGGTCTAAAATTGCTCCCTCCCGAGTGGGTTCCAACACTAGCTGTCTGATGCATGCCCCCTGTAGGGCATCGAGAATGGCCCTGCTCTTGGATGTGGCTGCAGCAAAGTTGCTCCCATTAACATCTGGCATATTGAGGTCTCCCATCAGCAATATCTCACCTTTCTCTGCCATCCTAAGGATGCCTTCTATCATTTTTTTTTATTTCTTCCCCCTGAGACGGGGGCTCTGTATACAACCCCTGTGCAGATTGTGGTGCCATTTCCAGTCTTCAGGGTGACCCACAGTGCCTCCTTTCCTCCCTGTTTACCCTTTAGTTCCATTGCTTTGATCCCTTCCCTTACATAGAGAGCTCCTCCTCCTCTTCTACCCTCCCTGACCCTCCTGTAGATTGTGTACCCTGGTATGTTGACATCTCAGTCATGATTCTCTGTATACCATGTTTCTGTGACTGCCACGATATCCAGACATCCCTCTTCCATCAAGGCCACCAGTTCAGGGAGCTTGTTACCTAGACTACGGGCATTGGTACACATTACCCTTCATTTTTTGATGGCCTTACCCCTTTTTGCCCCATCCCTGTCCTTACTGCCTTTGTCTTTTTCTCCATTTACCCCAACCCTTCTCCCTATCATCTTTTCTATCTTGGTGTTTACCTAACTACCCTGATTTTTTGGGGGGGGCTAGGATTTCCCTTTTCCTTTTCAGTGCCCCCCTTGGCTAGTTTAAATGCTTGCCAATGAAGCATTTAAACCTATCACTTAGTATCCTGGTTCCCCTTCTGAACAGATGCAGACCATCATGCCAGTATAGGCCTGCATTCCTCCAGGTGGACCCCAAGTCCCCCATGAAGCCAAAACCCTGAGCTCTGCATCAGTTTTTCAACCACTGATTGAATCCCATGGTGAGGAGCACCCTAGCCTCACACATACCATAGACAGGCAGCACCTCTGAGAAGGTTACCGTACATGCTACTTGTTTAAGGCCCCTCCCAGACTCTACAAACTCCTCCTGCACTGCTCTGATCCCTTTCCCAGCTAGATAATTTGTCCCTAGGTGGACAATGACATCCAGCTCCTTCCCCTGTGCAGCTGTTCCTGCGATCCTGAGGATTCGCTCCCTGTCCCTCAAAGCCATGGCACCAGGTAAGCTCCTTACCTCCCTCCCACAGTTCTACCCTCCTAACAATGGAGTCCTCCACCAGGAGTTGTTTCTTTCCCCTGTGGAGTCCCATGCCACCCTTCTGTGGGTTGTTAAATGCTTATGTTCTAAGAGCCACCCTAAAAACAGACTCTGGTGTGTGTGTGTGTGTGTGTGTGTGTGTGTGTGTGTGTACAAAAAGCACTTATGTATGTATCTGTGCTGCATGAACATATGTACTGTATCATCAAGAGCACAGCAGCCACACAGTATGACCAGACATATAAATAAAACAATGTTAATATGTATGGCACACTAAACATATATATTATATTATAGCTGCACAGTAGTGCAGCTATAGTTAGGGTTGAGTAACAGTTTCTATGTTAAACCCAAATGTTTGCACTTGAACAACTCTGCAACCATTTGTCAGATTTGCCTGAACTGTTGCATGTGCCATCCGGTACCATAGATCTCTGGATCTGGCAAGTTGTGTTCCAGTTAGATGTGTGGTTGTGGAGCTGCAGAGTGTCATAAAAACTACAAAACAACACTTTTTGGGGCATTTTTGGCAAATTCTTTGCTTGTCTCTATAGCCCGAATGGTTTGTTCATCTGGTCCACAGTTTTCAGGTTATATGGACAGTGGGTCAGGAAAGTGCCTTTTGAAGGTTTGGTGAAAAAATACTAATCAGTTCAAAAGTTGTTAAAGCTTAAAGTTTCCCATTATAGCCTAAGGGAATAAAATATATGTTGCCCTCGAAAGCACTTTTTGCTCTAGCGCAAGTGTCGTGCACTTTTATGTAAGTACCATTGGTTTATATGAGGGACTTTCATGGAAGTGCAGAAACTTGCACAACAGTCCTACATGTAAACCAATGGTACTTGCATGAAAGTGCACGATTGTTTTGTGAAAGTCCGCAGAACTTGCATGATAGTTCATTGGGTAAACAGCCCCAAAATCCATTTTCTTTGCCACTTGGTAGCAAGACAACGGTTAGGACTTTTGGGCTGAAATGTGCAGGGTAGCATGCCCTTGCTCCACAGATGTACATTTTGCTGGTTTGGTGAAAACATTTACACTTGTTCCAGAGTTACAGCAGTCTGAAGTTGCAAATGTTTCCTTAGGATGATATTGTGACAGCTGTGGTGCCTTTTGGTGCCTATATCTGGAAAATAATTTGAGATATGGATTTTTCACTAAGCATGTGTGGAGGTGGCTAGGTCATGAATACAACTGCAAAAGAATTTTTTTCCACAGTTGCTATGGTTACTCAGATAATGCCAAATAAGCATTACAAGAATTGCTTGAATGCCTCTAGGCCTGTGATATGTGTCTGTACTTATGGGTAGGTGGGAGGACAGGGCCCAGAGGGCCCACACTCCAAGCTATGCATACTATTTATGCTAAACTGGGAGCAGCAGGTCTTCCTATGCTATATCACTACACTCATAGGTGGGTAGGAGCACAGGGCCCTGTGCTCCCACCTGTGGATATGATTAAGCAAAACTAAATGCACAGGGCCCTCTTGTACCATGTCTCTATACTTATAGGTAGGTGGGAGCACAGGGCCAAGAGGGTCCACACTCCCATGCATGAATACCATCTTGAAATACTGGGAGCACAGGGCCCTCAGGCATTATGTCTGTACACTTATGTGTGGGTGGGAGCACAGGGCCTACAGGGCCCGTGCTCCCAAATATGCATCCATTATGCAAAACTGGGAGCACTGGGCCCTCTTGCGCTATGCCGCTACACTGATGTGTGGGTGGAAGTGTAATGTCCGGAGGGCCCGTGCTCCCACCTATGGATACCGTATGAGTAACATTTCACTTTCTCAAAAAGAAGGGAAATTCATTGCAAAAAAATCCATTTATGCATCAGTTAGGGTTGATTCGACACCAACAAAAGTCTAGAAATATAAATATATATGTATACTGTATATATATGAATGTCAAATGTAAGAGGCAATGTATATAAATATATGGCCATGAAATGCACATGTAGTGTACCTGAAGTGGCTATTGTGAATGGCTATTGCACAAAGAACAAGATAGTAAAAGTTGACATGTTGTACAACAGGGTGGTACAACTTATTTTGAATAGCCCCTATGATAAACATACATGTAATCTATATAAACAGTTGGATTGGACATCCCTGGCTGATAGAAGTAAACTGCATAAAATATTATATTCTTTCAAATATATATAAGAAAATGTCCTGCCAGTCTATACTTGGTCTCAGTACAGCCTCAAGACCTGTATATCATAAACCAGAGCTTTTAATACCTCTGTCCATAGAAATATAGTATATTGGCTTCCCAGCTCTTACATCAACCATGGGTGATTATGGGATGCATTGCTAGGTGCACTTCAATCAAAATGATGGTAGGAGGGACAATGGAATCGACCAGATAATACATAACCAACACAAAAGCAAGTACATGAAGAATTTATATCCCATTGTGAAAATGCTCATTGGGGGTGTTCCAGCATGAGGTGTGGGGCATGATGACATGGACATTTCCATTTAAAAGGACATTATGATACATCAAAGACACTGGGGATATGCTACGTATCCTACAGGAGACTGAGATCCCTTAAAATGCCCTGCTGGCATCTGTGGATATTGAATATATAAAATATATCTATAAACTCCTCTGGTCCCGGATAATTAAATACATGTAACATGATATACATAGTAAGAGGGAGTTTTTCCCAAGTTAAGCAGGTTTTCCCTTTTTATGTTAAGCTCTAACATAGAAACATAGAATTTGACGGCAGATAAGGACCGCTTGGCCTACCCAGTCTGCCCATTTCCCTACCTAATGGATAAGCTCTCTCTGGATGTTTCTTATAAAATAAACAACAACACAAGAAACCAGGTAATTTTGTATTAATCCCCCTACAGAAGTTCTTGCACCTACCTGTACACCTTCTATGCTGTAGCAAGGAAACTGCCAAGTGGGTTGTTCTCTATAGGGCAGCAGCGGCCCCTAGAGACTGTTTTTATATTACTTCTGCTGTTAATCATCCTACAGTGGAAACTTTTCCAACTATTAGCAACCTTATTTAGCCCATATTGGGTCCTTTCTGCAGTTTATGCTTTACAACAGCTTATGATACTGTCTAGGAGGTCCTCTAGCATTGTATAAAGTAAAAAACAGAGCCTATTTAAAATGTTTTAAAAAGGCGATGATGCTAAAATCACATGACCCATAGGGTGGGTATAAAAGGACTAACTTTAGCTCAGTCTAGCAGGTAGGATCAGTACCTTTTGACTGGAGTAGGTGAAGGACCAAGGGGAGTCTGTTACTACACAAGAGGTGGAAACTGAAGGGAAGTTTGCCACATTTAAAAACCTTTATTTTCTATTATTATTTTGTTTTGAAGTATTTCATTTGCATTTGCTTTTAACTTGTTTATAAAAAAAATAAACATCACCTGCTGTTTTAGACAGAGGAGAACTTTGGTTTCAGAGCAAGAAACAGCAGTCTAGAACTAAAAATTTTTTACTGATAAATCACTTCTATCTCACCAGGAGTCAGTACCTGTTTGGATTAAGCAAACATATACTTTATTAGAAGAAGGGGGTCTCATTTAAGTAAAAAAAAAAAGAAGAAAGTCACTGTGTGTTTCTCTGAGGAAGGGGGGCTGTATCAGCTTGATTTACTGAGTCAGGAGCAGAGGGAGAATCTAATTGGGGTGTGGCTTAGGAGCTTAGAAGTACAAAAGTAGGTGTCTCCAATTACAGCTTCCTGCTATTTTTGACAGAGGAGAACTTTGGTTTCAGAGCAAGAAACAGCAGTCTAGAACTACTGATTTTTTTCTAATTGCCCTCCTTCCCACCCTAAGCCAGTTCTACTTTTATAGCAACTGGATTTGACTGACAACAGGAACCTCCTGTTTGGCAGTAGGAAGGGAAGGATCACTGAGACACATTAGTTTCATCAACCTTGAAGGAACCTAAAAAATAACTTTCTCCGCCCCCGGCTGCTGGAGGTCTGAATCCAAGCATGGAAGAAGGAGACTGTTGAAGACTACAGGAAGTTCCTGTCCCAGAACAGGAAGGGCGAGAGTTGTAAGGGCACATAGGCAGTAGGAAAGTAAGTGTAAAAATACATAGAGGGAGGAGACAGTAAGCATACAAAGCAACAGAAGAGAGGACAGAAAATAAGTCAAGATGGGAGTGGTGCAGTGCAATGGCTGTGGGGCAGCAGTGTTCCAAGAGACATTCTGGAGGCTGCAATGCTGCGCTGTTTGCAGGCACCTCTCTGGTCTGAGGGAGGAGGTTGCCCGTCTCCAGGCTGACCTAGCTAGGATTCATGAAACTTTCTTCTCCCACCCAGGGACCACCAGGACCACCTCCGTTACCTCAGAGGTTGCCAAGAAAGAGGAGCGGTTTGACCAAGGTGGGCTCAGGGAGGGAGAGGGTGGTGGAACAGAGGTGCATCCCTTCAGTTGTACCTCTTCACAATTCATATGCTGTTCTTGCAAAGAGTGGTTCCTCTATGGAGGCACCTGCAGTGGAGACCAAGGACGATGCTGGGAACCTCCACAAAGGAGACCCACAGGAGGGTGGCTCAAGACCCCACAGGGGAAGGAAACAACTCCTGGTGGGGGACTCAATCATCAGGGTGGTAGCAGTGGGGGAGGAAGGGGCTAGGGGAGGTAAGGTTCCTGCCTGGCACCACAGCTCAGAGGGACAGGAAGCTAATCATCAGGACCGTGGGACCAGCTGCATGAGGGAGGGAGCTGGATGTCATTGTCCACCTAGAGACAAATTACGAGGCTGTGAATGGGATCAGAGCAGTGTAAGAGGAGTTTGTGGAGTTGGGGAGGGGCCTTAGACAAATAGCATGTACGGTAACCTTCTCAGAGGTGCTGCCTGTCTATGGCAAGGATGATGCTAGGGTATTCCACACCATGGGATTCAATGAATTGTTGAAAAACTGGTGTAGAGCTCAGAGTTTTGGCTTCACTGGGGACTGGGGAGCCACCTGGAGGGATGCAGGCTTATGCTGGTGCGATGGTCTGCATCTGTCCTGGGGGGAGCCAGGATCCTAGATGACAGGTTTAAATTCTTCATTGGCTAGCATGTAAACTAGGCAAGGGGGGGGCACTGAAAAGGAGCAGGTAAATCCCAGCCTCCCCCCACAAAATGCATTAGTTAGAGAGGTAAACACCAAGGTAGAGAAGTCAGTAGGGAGCAGGACTGGGGTAAATGCAGAACAAGGCAGTAAGGACAGGGATGGGGCTAAAAGGGGTAAGGCCATAAAAGATAAATGGAAGGTGATGAGTACATATGCCCACAGTCTGTGCAACAAGCTTCCTGAACTAGTAGCCTTGATGGAAGAGGGATGCCTGAATATTGTGGCAGTCACTGAAACATGGTACACAGAGAACCATGACTGGGATGTCAACATACCAGGATACACAGTCTACAGGAGGGACAGGGTGGGTAAAAGAGGAGAAAGTGTAGCTCTCTATATAAGGGAAAGGATTAAAGCAACAGATCTAAAGAGTAAACTGGAAGTTGATGAGTCACTATGCGTCACCCTGGAGACAGGAAATGGCACCACAATCTGCATGGGGGTTTTGTACAGACCTCCATCTCTGGGGGAGGAAATGGACAAGGAAATGATAGAAGGCATCCTTAAAATGGCAGAAAAAGGGGAGATATTGTTGATGGGGGACCTGAATATGCCAGATGTTAACTGGAGTACCTTTGCTGCAGACACATCCAAGAGCAGGGTCATTATTGATGCCCTAGAGGGGGCATGCCTCAGACAGCTAGTGTTGGAACCCACTCATGAGGGAGCAATCATAGACCTGGTACTCTCAAATGGGGAAGGAGAAAGGATCTTAGATTTAGAAGTGGGTAGCCATCTGAGAACAAGTGACCACCAAACAGTGTGGTTCACAATAAACACTGCCATAGAGTCAAGCCACACAAAAATAAGAGTATTGGACTTTAGAAAGGCTGACTTTGGAAAAATGAGAGAGTGCTTCAGAAAAGCACTAGCAAACAGACAAGAAGGAGGGGTGGAGGAACAATGGGGAATAATCAAAACAGCCATCACAGAGGCAACAGGCCTTTGTGTGAAGCAAATCAACAAAACAAAATGAAGGAAAAAAACACTATGGTTCTCAAAAGAGATGGCAGGGACGGTTAAGGAGAAAAGGATAGCATTCAGGAAATAAAAGGAAACCCAGAAGAAGCAGGACAGAGAACTTCATCAGTTAAAGCAGAAGGAGACAGGGAAGACAGTCAGCATAGCAAAGGCACAAACTGAGGAAAATATAGCCAACTCTGTTAAGAAGGGGGATAAAACCTTTAATAGGTACAGTAGGGAGCGAAGAAAGACCAAGGGAGGGATATAGAGACTTAATGAAGGGGAGGGAATGTGGGTAGAGGATGACAGTGAAAAAGCAGGGATACTGAATGAATATTTCTGCTCAATATTCACAACGGAAGAGGAGGGGGAGGTACCTAAACCAAACAAGAGGGAAACTCTGAATAGGGGGGGTCGATACCAGTCCATTCACAGAAGAAAGGGTTTTGAAAGAACTCTTAAAATTGAGGGTGAACAAAGCAATGGGGCCTGAAGGGATTCACCCAAGAATTCTAAAAGAACTAAGGGTAGAACTAGTAACACCACTGACTACTCTCTTTAACAAATCATGGGAGGATGGGTGGTACCTGAGGACTGGAGGAGGGCAAATGTGATTCCACTTCATAAAACTGGGAGCAGGGCAGAAGCAGGAAACTACAGACCAGTTAGTTTGACTTCAGTGGTAGGGAAAATTATGGAATCACTTCTGAAGAAAGTAATTGTTGATACCTAGAGGCCAGTGGGGCAGAGGACCCAAGGCAGCATGGTTTAACAGCAGTAAGGTCATGTCAAATGAAACTAATAGATTTTATTTTGACTGGGTGACCAAAGTAGTAGACCAGGGAGAGGCTGTGGATATGGCGTACCTAGATTTTAGCAAGGCATTTGACACAGTCTCACACAAAAGAGTAACATACAAGTCAGCCTGCCTTGAAGTGGGTCCCAAGGTGGTAGCCAGGATAAGAAACTGGCTGGACAACAGGACGCAAAGGGTAATAGTAAACGGAGTCCACAGTGAAGAAAGGAGGGTAACTAGTGGGGTACTGCAGGGTTTGGTACTGGGATTGGTCCTCTTTAATGTCTTTATAAGTGACATTGGAGAGCACCTGGAAGGAAAGGTATGTCTCTTTGCAGATGACACAAAGATCTGCAACAGGGTTGATACACAAGGTGGGGTGGAAAGGATGAAAAGGGACTTGGCAAGGTTGGAGGAATGGTCAGATATGTGGCAGCTCAGATTCAGTGTGAAGAAGTGCAAGGTAATGCATTTGGGAAACAAAAACCCAGGGGAAGAGTACACAATGGGTGGTAAGTTAATAACAAAAATCGAAAGAGACCTAGGAGTAATTATATCAGATAACCTAAAGGTGGGCAAGCAATGTGAGAAAGCAGTAAGGAAGACTGGGGGGGGATACTGGGATGCATAGGGAAAGGCATCAACAGTAGAAAGCAGGAAGTTGTTATCCCTCTATACAGTTAGTGAGACCCCATCTGGAGTACTCCGTGCAAGTCTGAAGACCCCATCTCCACAAAGACATAGACAGAGTGGAGGCTGTTCAGAGGAGGGCAACCAAAATAGTGCAGTGTCTGCACAAGAAGGCATATGAAGAGAGACTAAAGCAGCTTAATATGTATAACTTTGAGGAAATGAGGGAGAGGGGGGCATGATAGAAACTTTCAAGTATCTCAAGGGAATTAACAAAGTACAAGAGGGTAGCATCTTTTAGAAGAAGAGATGTGCAAGAACAAGGGGGCACAATTTGAAGATAGAGGGGGGATGGCTCAGAGGTAATGTTAGAAAGTGTTTTTTCACAGGGAGGGTTGTGGATGCATGGAACAGCCTTCCTGAGGAGGTTGTGGAGTCGGGAACAGTGGGAGAATTCAAGAATGAATGGGACAGACATAAGGCAATTCTAGTGGGGGGTAGGAGGAAGTAAGCTATTGATTAACTAGAATCTGTAGCTTATCCATCACATAGGGAAATGGGCAGACTAGGTGGACCAAGCTGTCCTTATCTGCAGTCAAATTCTATGTTTCTGTGTTTCTATCACACAAGACAAAGTGTGTTAACCTGAAATCAATGAGTTGTGTCCATCTGTTATCCCACACTCTAAAATCTGATCGACTGTAAGTAAAAGTTCTGGATGCAGGTAAACTACCTTTTTAAAGGTTGCTGTGGAGCTCCTTTCCATTCTATTGCTGTAGATGGCAAAATTATCACTGATCCCAGCACATCAGCCAATGTGTTTAACAATTATTTTACTGACCTTGATAGGTATGTGGCTCCCCAAAGTGGTATAGTGCCTAACTACCCTGATAGTGGCTCTCTTACCATGCTATTCCACTTCCAGCTTGTCACTAGGAAAGACATTCTCTTCCAGATGAAGTGTATAAGAAGTGATGGTTTCCCTGGCTACGACAAAGATGAGCCTAGATTCCTAAAAATCTCCATTCTTGCCATAACCAAGCCTATTGCAACCTTATTTAATAAATCCCTAATCCTAGGCAGTGTCCCTCATAAGTGGAAAATTGACACAGCTGTAGCTATCCACAAGGGGGCGCTCCAAAGATCTAACCAAGAATAATCGACCAGTTTATCTCCTCTGTTCCCTGGCAAAGATACAGCAGAGGCCAGTATATAACCACCTAGAGGACTACCTGAAATTTCATCACATCCTGTGTGCTGCTCAGCACAATTTTAGAAAACATCACTGCACAGACACTGCACTGGTCCACCTGACTACCAGCAACCTGGGGGCAATAGAACAAGGGCAGTCTGCAGGAATTGTGTTCATGGACCTTACCATGAATTTGATCTGTTAAACCATGACCTCCTGCTGTTGAAACTTGAACAGACTGGCCTGGACAACCTAGCTTACAGCTGGTTTAGCCAATAACAAGGCAACAGGAAACAACTTGGCAAGTGGCAAGGTTGCTTATCTGATCTTAAAGACACTACAGATGTTGCACCGCAGGTTTTCGTATTAGGTTCCATGCTCTTCTCCCTGTGTATTAATGACCTCCCCGCTAACTGTGGTGGAGCCAAATTTCAACTTTGTGTGGATAATACTGTCTTTTACTGTAGCTCATCGGACCTAAATCAAATCGACCTTGCCCTAGAAAGGGACCTCAAACTCCTTGAAACCTGGCTGCTAAACAGCAGACTTATCCTGAATGTCAAAAAAACAAAAGCTCTGTTGTTTGGCCCCAGACCTCTAGGTAATGATACACAGGTGTGCTGCTCAAGCTGCCCATCTTCTCTGGTCTTCAGCTCGACATGGTTAACTTGATAAAATACCTAGGAGTTCACCTGGACTAAGAACTAACCCCGAGACCTCATGTGACTGTTGTTAATAAAGCCATTCATTAAAAGGTGGGCCTTCTCTACAGGCTTAATACCTCCATCTTCAAAGAGGCACAGTTAGCCATTGCCACCAGGACATTAGTACTAGTGCTAACATATGATGCTCCCTTATTTAATTCCCTACAGGAAACAGAGATGGATAAGTTGAGGGTGCTGTACCATAGAGCTGCATGCTTTGGCGCTAGTGCTCGCCCAATATCACCCCAGGGATCACCACTGTACAATTCTACAGCATCTGCCCTGAACTATCTCTTCCTGGAGGTGAGACTAGCCGATCTGCTTCTCTGCCTCTCTTTTAAGATCACTTAGCTCAGCTCTACCTCTCCTAGTCTAAGGGGGGCTCCTTAGTCTTATATCCTGACAGCACCTCCTCCCAAACTTCGATATGCTTGCCTTTCCATGGTCAGGACAGGCTGTGGTTTGAGGTCATTTGTTGTCTCAGCCCCATCCCTTGGGAACAAGCTCCTACTAGAGACTCAAAACTGTTCCTTCCTTCCCCCATTTAAGGTAGCCCTAAAGGTCCACTTGCTAAGGTTTACTCAGTGTCTATGCAGCCGCTGACATGACATCCCATTCTGTTCAGTCTGCTACCTATCTTTGGTAACCCTTGGTTTGCACTTAATGTCCATTGTTGTCATGCCTGATAAGTCCTTGTCTGATACATTGTGACTAATTCCGCCTCTGTATATGCTATATCTCCAATGCTTGGTGCCTCCTGGAATTTTCTTTGTACCCTGTGCAATATCTGATGGTTTATCTCATGTTTTTGTTTCTCATTGTGTATTAACATCCTGCATCATCACAGTACTATATAATGCAATATTACTGTTTACGCTGAACTCCTGTTTGCCTCTAAAAAAGGAGGTTTTGTTTGTACACCGTGCACTATTTGATGTGTAACCAGGGGTTGGGTTGATGTTATTTTTTGTTTTATTATCACTGTGCGGTGCCTCCGTTATGTAACCCACTACCTGGCTTCTTGGGTTCGGGGAGAAAACTGTTGCTCGGTATTTTGGCTAGGTTTGACTTCTAGTCAGGGGAACCTAAGTGACTCCAGACACAGGAAGCAATAACTGCAATGTCCAAACCAGAAGTGGGATTCTAGAGTGTGGCTTTTATTCACAGCACAACAGAACAATAAACCATAGATGGACCCCCACAGGGCTACACTCCTGGTAATGCAGACATATGGAGAACAGAACACATCTGCTCACACACTGTAACCCTCAGGTTTAGAAACACACTGGGCACTCAGCCCAAACTTGTACTCCTCTCTTAGTTTCCCTGGCATGGCACATCCGACCAGCACTTGGACACACTTCTCTGGATTTCCCTGGCATGGCACATCTGACTAGCACTTGGACACACTTTCCATATGGCATGGATATTTATGGGTGGCTCCCTTTACCATCCGTGAGCACATCTAGGCTCTATAAAGGGAAAATCTTCCATCTAATCCCACGTATGGGTACTTTCCCTGAACACTGACCAAGTGCCCAGAAGAAAGCTAAAGGTGCCCAAACTGAATCCATAGAGGTAAATCTGGTTACTCGAGATGAGGGGTCTCCCACCTCTTGCTCCCAAATCTATACTCGGCCATCCATTGGGAATCAACACCTTTCTCGAAACACACTGTTGTAGAATGCTGTCTCGAAATGTATATCACATTTAACAATCTACAGTCTCTTGAAAATAGTGTCCTTGACTTGTAATGTTCTTTAAGTGGCTATGTCCATCCCTGAAGACCCCCACTGTTTAGATACATTTTTAGTCACACACAACTGTAGCACTGTACTTGGCTGTCCTTCCTTGACTCCAAAGTAGCAGATACTAAACACACTGTCTGGTGAAAACGTAGGCTCTCTGGCAGAGCTGACTCACCCTGGTTTGCAGGTGCCCCCAGGCTTCTGGAAGAACAAACCACTTCTTGTGCTTCAGCACTTGAAACAACACACGACAGGCAGCTTTCTCTCTTCAGCAGGGCCAGGGGATTGCCCCTGAAGTTGCTGGCTTCTCTTCCCCCATCCCTCCTGGGATGGGGCACTGGAACAAACTGGGGACCGGTCTCTACCACTAGACTAATTTCTTCTGTGTCTCTATCTAGGGTGAGAACACACACACCCTCTATCTCTAGGTAGCTCTATAGCAGAGCTTAGCCCTGAAGGGCTGCCAACTGCAGCACACCTCCTGCTTCCACTGAGTCTCCCTGCAGACTGAATTCAAAACCTCCCAACGTTCTAGCCTAACCCTTTACTACAACATTCCAATGTGGCTTATGCTGCTGTAAGAATTCTATATGATGTCATCCCTCCAGCTCAGCTGAGACTGAGGACAGAGTGAGACAGTGTGAAATCCATTTAACTGGTGTTTCACAAGCTGCCTTTCCCTGCCTGCTTCTAGATCTAAGTGGGATTCTTGTAACCCTGGGTGATGGGGGGATTACACCCACCCTCGGCCAGGAAAATGACTGTCCACAGTCGTTACTTACTTGGCCCAAGCTATCTTACTGTATGTGTTGACTACGGGGAGGTAGCACTACCTTCTCCCCTACCATGTGCCAGCACAGGCAGACAACACTAAAGGACCAGAGACCCTTGGCTGATGCATCAGCCTCTACTCTACAGTCTTACTATGGAACCCAGTGGCCCTGGTAGTATTGTCCAGTGCATAGCTCTAATAGATCAGTACTGTGGCCCCTTCGGCCAATCAGGACCACAGCCTGTCTATCCCCCCCAGCCCTCTATGGAAAACCTATCTACCTCTAAACCAAATACCCAAAACAAAACAAACAGGGGAACCTCCCCCCAACCCTGGACACATACAACCAAACACAAGGAGCTAATGCTATACTCTACACATTACTCCCACACTCCCACATAACCACACCTGTTGAAGGAAAAGTTACACTAAGAAAACCACAACATCCTGTACTTTAAACACTACAACATTAAAGCACTATGAGGAACTCCACTGAGTCCCTCTTCCTCTTCTTGTCTTCTCTTCTTGTCTTCTTCAGGAACACCTGCAAGAAAAAGAAAGACAAACACACTCCTAATCTGCATACACAGTCTATCTAACCCCTACCATCAGAACAATGGAGAAGCCAAAAAATGATTTTTTAGAAAGGTAGGAAAAAAATAGAATAAACAGTAAAAACAGTAGAAAACAACAACATTATTTACAATACACATGGTTTGGGGGGATGGAGTGCCCTGAAAGTCCCTTCTAATGACAACAGTGCCCGAAGGCAAATCCAATAAAGAGTCTCTCCTAGGCTGGAGCCCAGTGAAGCACAGTTCTAGCAGGCTGAAATCCTTAAGTGGAGAATCTTTGAGGACAGTTCAAACATCTGGAGCCTGCTAGTGTAGGGTGTGTACTGCAATGTCATTAGAATTGAAAAGTCTGGACTTACCAGTCCCTTGTAGAACGAAAATGGTACACCACCTGGTCCTCCAGCTGAAGAATCTCCCTGGCAGCATTCTTCTGATACAGCTGGTTGGACATCTTCTGGAAAATAACAGGAGGGCACATCTGGAAACTACTGGGTTGATGTCATCTAGGAGATGGAACAGTGGAACAGGAAAAAGGAAAAAAACAGCTGGTCTGAAGTCATCTGGCATCCAAGGCAATGAATCAGGATACAGCTGGGCTGTGTCCTCTCTGGATATGAAGTCATCTGGTGGGCCAGTCGATGGAATCTGGAAAGTCAGTACACTGCAAGACTGATGAATGTGGGGCACCTGGTTCCTGGAAAGCCAGTCTGGTGGAACATAGGTACGGCAATGGCTGGATGGCAGCACTGGCTACCACTGCTCTGCTCTCCATTTGGTAGGCATGGGCACATTCGCAGGGAGGTCTTTGCATTGTGGCCAATAGCACAATGGGTCAGGGCTGGAATTATTACCCAATCTGGGAGCTCATAATCCACACTGTGAAAGGTTTCATGTCCCTCTCCATCCACAATTTGAACAGTGTCAATAAACAGTGTCCTTCCCTTTTTCCACTGGCTGAATTTTAATTGTAACACTCTGTTTTTGACATATGTGTTTGCACCAGAATGCACGTGTTTCATTGCCTCTTTTATTATCCAGGATTTCCTGCATTTTTCAATTTCCTCCCAGACTCTATGAGGAAAGGTAGGAAAGAATATCCCATAGATTTCATTCGCTTTCCTGTGAACCAGTCTTTCCTCTATACTGCACTTGGTCAACTTGCGACCTCTGGCCTGGCTTGGGGCGGCCAGTCCTGGTTCTGCCAGTTGCGCATACTCAATGCCACATAGAATGGATCTTTAACTCTTCCTTGTGGGGTCAAGACTGTAGAGTCACTACTCTCTTCTACTATCTATTCCTTTGAGGCAAGAGCTTGAGGCTGTGGATCTGTACCTTTTTCACAAGGCCACATAGGTTCCCCCTCTTCTTCTTCCTCATTAAGAATCTGTGCTCAGGATTGAGCAGTCCTCCTCACTCCTGAGACTGTCCACTCTTTTGCTGGGTGTGGAGGTTGATACCTCCCATTCAAAGGCCTCTCTCATCTCATCTTCTCCTATGAGACTTGGGCTAGGCCCCCCCTCTCTCCAAGTGTCTACTGATGCTCCTTCTGTGATGTCTCTCTGGGACCTGGACTCTGATACATCAGCACATTGTTCTGACTGTAAATCTGCACCCTCTTGCTTTATGCCACACTCTGATAGGCCTTCCCTATCAGGCTCTGCCTGGTGCTGTGGGCTGCCAACTGCAAGTTCTTGAAGTTTTGTCCATGTGGGAGCCAAACAAATTTTGGGTGCTTTAGTCAAGCCATATTTCTCTAGGCACCCAGAACAGTGAGGTACCATGAAGACATCCCTTCTAGCAATTAAGCACATCACACATACTCGTACTGGATGTCTAGGAATCGCCACATGAGGAGGCAGTCATCCCCCGTAGTAATATCTCTCAATATCTCTCAACTTGTTAACTTCTTCTACTATCATAGCCCAGGCAAGATCTGGGTAACGGGTTGGTCCCGAAGCCATGACTGCAGAGAAAAACAAACGCTCACTGTTATTTCAAGTCCCACTCTTTTGGAAAAACATTTTACAAAATGACTCCCTTGCTGTTGTGTTTACATTACTACCCCACTCTGTAATGGCGGCGGCAGCACTCCTGCACATCAACATTATGTTTATGAGTCAAGCCACTGCGCATCCGATTTACACACTCCACTGATAAAGTTCACTCAAACTGTAAAATTGCACTGGTTGCTCTCCTAGCACATTTATATGATTTTACTGGACTTTTCATTCACTTTTTAAATCACTGTTTGAGCTTAAAGTCCCCTAAAGCCATAGTATTTCATCTCACAGGATTGTCTGTATTTCTTGCTGCATGTCTCATACAACTCACAGTCTCTCACGTGGCTTTGGAAATTATACTGTTGCTGAACCTATAATTATGCTCACAGTCTATTGCTCAGAATTCTTGCTTTAGCTGATTAAACTTGACACAGTCCTTCTTTGCAAAACGATCACACTGCTACACACAGATTCAGTGGGCTTTTTGGTAAAATCACACAGTTTGTGCTGTTGTTTATTTTTTATGATGGTACTCACTTATTCAGTGGCCTGTTGTTGTTATGTTAAACGTGGCCTGCAGCTGATCTTGGAGGCCTCTGGAAAAAAGGGGTTGGCAGTCCTGACGATTGTCCCTCCGAACACCTCACTCTCTTCTCAGACGAATCATAATGTGGGTTGAGCTCAGTTGTAAACAGAAAAGTCCAATTTAACTATCTTTACAACTTTTTCAATCACCATGACGCTCCTCCTTGCAAACCTGATCGCACACTCCTCTCTTTCTCTCCCTCTCGAACACTGTACAGTCGTCTAGAGCTGACTTGGGGTGGGACTGATTGCAGTCTCACCAATCACTCAATGCCATGCAAATGAGCCTCTTTCCTCTCAAGCTCTGCTTCTCCACGGCGATCATCGAGCAGGCAAAATTTAAACTGCAAACCACACTTTTCTTTTTTCAACTGCAGCTTCTCGGTGGGAGCACCATTTCAACCATTTTTCATGGCATTTTAATCAGCGACTGTCTTATTCCATACCACAAGGGCACAAATCTTTCTTTGTTTCCCACAGTTTTCCATACCTTATTCTGTCACACAACACTTAAAAAGCTGGCAAACGTAATTTGATGTAGGACAAGGGCATGCACACTTGGACTTTACTGCTTCTTGGTAAAGATTTGGCACACTTACAGCAGCACATAGACAGCAGCACACAGTGGCACATTCAGTTGGCAATGCTTTCAGATTTTTGGGCTACCTACTGCCAGACAACCAAAGCACTAGCCACTATCCGAGCAACCTTTCTTTAATTTTCCTCCCAAAATTTCAACCAAATCCCAGTGGTAACTTCTAATTTGTAACCAGGGGACAGGTTGATGTTATTTTTTGTTTTATTAGTGCTGTGCAGTGCCTCCATTATGTAACCTACTACCTGGCTTCTTGGGTTTAGGGAGAAAACTGTTGCTCGTCATTTTGGCTAGGTTTGACTTCTAGTCAGGGGCACCCAAGTAACTCTGGACTCAGGAAACAATAACTGTAATGTCCAAACCAGGAGTGGGATTCTAGAGTGTGGCTTTTATTCAGAGCACAACTGAACAGTAAAGCATAGCTGGACCCCCACACGGCTACACTCCTGGTAATGCAGATATACGGAGAACAGAACACATCTTCTCACACACTGTAACCCTCAGATTTAGAAACATACTGGGCACTCAGCCCGAACTTGTACTCTTCTCTTAGTTTCCCTGCATGGCACATCTGACCAGCACTTGGACACACTTCTCTGGATTTCCCTGGTGGTGCACATCCGACCAGCACTTGGACACACTTTCTATATGGCATGGATATTTATGGATGGCTCCCTTTACCACCCATGAATACAGACAGGCTCCATAAAGGGAAAATCTTCCATCTAATCCCATATCTGGGTACTTTCCCCGAACACTACCACTAGACCAATTTCATCTGTGTCTCTATCTTGGATGAAAATACATACTCTCTATCTCTAGGTAGCTCTATAGCAGAGCTTAGTCCTCAGGGGCTGCCAACTGCAGCACACCTCCTGCTTCCACTGAGTCTCCCTGCAGACTGAATTCAAAACCTCCCAACATTCTAGCCTAACCCTTTGCTGCAACATTCCAATGTGGCTTATGCTGCTGCGAGAATGCTATATGATGTCATCCCTCCAGCTCAGCTGTGACTAAGGACAGAGTGAGACAGTGTGAAATCCATTTAACTGGTGTTTCACAAGCTGCCTTTCCCTACCTGCCACTAGATCTAAGTGGGATTCTTGTAACCCTGGGTGACAGGGAGGTTACAGATATTTTTTCACGTGTTTTGTACTCACTGTCAACTTCTTGTACTGTATTATTGTATGTTGCAGTATTCCTGAGTGTAATTAACTCCAGGTCCCCCTAAACAAGGGACTTCAAATTTCAGTGGGCCTACCCGGTTAACAAATTCAAGTAAATAAATAAATCTTGATCTGCACATAAAATATGTGTTATTTTATCTAATTAGTTCACTGTTTGTCTGTAGTTCTGTTGTGCAGCACAGCAATTTTCCCCACTATAAAACAGATAGCCTGATCTCTGCATGACCTGTCTACCAGTGCTGCTAACTAGGACAGGAGTCTTTTTACAATATACTTTAGTCACAGAACAAGGACCATCGGGAACTCATGATTTATTGGCAATGGCTTATGTTTGTGGAGCTGTGATCCATGACAAGTAGAATGCCATCTCACATGATCCCTGATCCAACTAGTTTACCACATCCGTAAGCCATACACCTATGCAAATACTGTGACTATGCTTCTGGGTCTTATTAATGGCAATTCTGGCATATGTTTTTCATAAAATGCACACTCATACTTTGATCATACACACTGACATTCCAGTGGCAGCTGCCAGAGGAGGTGAGACATGGACTGTGCCAGCTGCCGTCTGTTTCTAATGAACCAGTGACCGGAGTGAGGGGGGATGTGAGGCAGAGGGTCATCAGCCGGTGGGAGGGTGGGTACTGGCAGAGGGTCAGGGGCTGGGTGTCCACTATACCACCAGGGAATGGGTTGTATTTTGAAACAAGGGTGAACATGGGTAGGGGTACCACTATACTGCCAGGGAAGGGGTACTATTATTGATAGAGGGGTGATGGGCAATGGTGGAGCCAGGTTTGGGAGCATTTAGGAGCTGAGGGGACATTCAGCCAGTTGTGGGCTCCACAATGGGCACTAAACAGTGAATAAAGATCATGGTGTGGCAGCACTACTCACATTAGGGCAGCCAGGAGGTGCAACTGCCCCCCAGCCCCCCTCTAGCTCTGCCACTGGTGATGGGGATGACTAATCACCAGAGAAGGGGTTCTATTATTATTACAGGAGTGAATGGGGTAGGATGGGGGACTTCTATACCACCAGGGACATGTTTTAGGTGTCACTAGACATAGGAGCACTATGGGGCTGCTGTTCATGCAGATGGTCCCTAAATACCTTGCATGCTCATTTGCATGCTTGGGCTAAATATGGCCTGCTGGAGCCCTTGCTCTTTTCCTTTTCAAGCAGGGTTATCTCTTGTAGGCATATTCAGCCTTGGTCTGTGTTGGCACAGCACATATCCACTTAGCGATGCACCAACATGGCCCGATATTCAGTCAGTTAGCATGCTCCATCTCTGTGTCCTAACTGGATGAATATTGCTCAGAGCCAGTCACGTGCTATCACAAGTGCAGTGCAACAGGCTGCACTGTGCTTGCAACCTGCTCTGAATAGGGGGGTCCTGTGCTGTCCACAGCCCCCCTTCTGACCATCACTTCCATCATAACTAGGGAAGAGGAGGGGGTAATCATCCGGGGTGGACTCCAGTGCCTAGGGGTGTTCAGATGGAACTTGCTCACTAAAAGTCACCCTCTGTGGATATTTTCCATCTGTTTTTTCTAAACATCCTTTAGGTGTCACCACTGGAGTGCCAGCTATAGCCATCTCTGCACCACCCCTGTGGTACTGCTACACTGTACACCTTCAGAGGAGACCACTTACCATTTTCTTCATCCTCCACAGGTCTCCATTTTTCCCTTATACAGTTTCATGTGAGACATGTCAACTGCTCTCGCACTCACCAGGAGGGCAGTGAATCTTGCTCACTTCTACTTCCCCTTGGCTCTGGGAATGAACAGAGCCACTCTTTGTTGCTTAAATATAAATAATTAACTGTTGCATCCCACTATACAATTCATTCCTGGCAAGGCAGTTCAGGATAGGGATTGCAGTAGTTTTCTGTAAACTTTAAATACAAAACTTTATTAGTCAATTTGACAGAGCCAAGGATGGTAATCAACCCCTAGATTACTTCTTCGACATCTTTACAAATGCTTGCAACATCTTTGCCCCCTTTAAGTCTAAAAAGGGTATGGGGATTTCAAGTCTCTGGGTCTCTGGCTCACTCATCAAGCTTATACGCCACAGGAACAACCTATGGCACATGACTAAAGCAACTGGGAAACAGTCTGACCTCACTGCCTACAAGGTAGCTAGAAATAACTACACTAAACTCATTAGGAACACCAAAGCCACCTATTACAATTATCTCTTGAGCAGGAACTGGGGCCATGGCAGGGATTTCTGGAACTCCATGAAATATCTGATGGGTAGAGATTCCAAGGCTCCACCAGACCTTATTGTTATGGTGTCTGGAACCCTGCAGTAACACAGTGGTATTGCTAATGCCTTCAACTTATCCTTCACAGGACATAGTACTATTCTACCTCCAAGCTACCTCACCTCTCTGCCACCTGCACAGCTCACCTCAGAAGACTTTTCCCCCCTGCACCATAATGGTATACCTCCATTCTATTTCAAATGCATAAACATAGCCGATACAATAAAATATGTCAAACATGTCTTAGGTAAGACAAGGATGGGGAGTGATCTAATGGATATGAGGAAGGTAGCCCTCACCCTAGATGAACTGGCAGCACCACTCAGTAAAATCTTTGACACCTCACTAAAAATGGGAGTGTTCCCTGACAAATGGAAGTCAGCACTCATTACCCCCATCTTCAAAAGTCGCAACCATACAAATCTGTCCAAGTACAGACCAATTTCAATCCCCCCCATCTAAAGCCTTGGAAAGAATTGTTTCAGGTCAATTAACTGAATACTTTGACAAGTACAAGCTCTTTTGTGCGTAGCAACATGAATTCCAGAAAAAACATTCCACATTAACTGCTTTAGTAGGCTACACCTCACAACTTTATGATGTATTGGATCGTGGTCTAGCAGTGGGGTCGGTCTTCATAGACCTCAGAAAAGCATTTTATACTGTAAACCACCAATTCCTATTCAACTGCCTTCTATCCATTGGGCTGTCGCCTAGCACGGTGGACTGGTTTGGAAGCTACCTTTCTGGTAGATCACAATGTGTTTGTATAAGAGAAATACTTTCTGAACCAAGGGAAATGAGCCTTGGTGTCCGCCAAGGCTTAATACTTGGACCCTTATTATTTAGCCTATTTATCAGCTCCCTTCCTTCCCCCTGCCCAGCCCATATGGTGCTATATGCCAACAATGCTTTCATCTCAATATCTGCTAAAGATGAGTCAATTATTACAATGGAGCTACAGGACAACTTTCATGGGCTTCAAATTTGGTTCACTCAAAATATATTCTTACTCAATTACAAAAAATCTAAGCGCATGATCTTCTGTATGCCTCAAAGCAAAAAGAAGTATGGTCCATTTCTAATTCTCACAGCCGCAACGGTAATTTGCTGGAACAGGTAGTTACATTTAAGTACCTTGGTGTTCATCTAGATGACACCCTTACCTTCTTCTCACACATAGACCAGTTTGTTAAATCTGCCAGTACTAAGCTGGGTGTACTATACTGTCACAAGCATGCTATGACTCAAGAAGCCTTGAAACTGGTGGCGTGCAGCTCTGTTCTGTCCACCAATGATTATGGTCTTGTGATATATGGGGCTGGATCAGACACTAGATTTTATATATATTATATATTGGAAATTATAAGGGAGAGGGACATGTGGGGAGTGGTGCAATGCACTGGCTGTGGGGCAGCAGTTTTCCAGGAGACATTCTGGAAATTGCGTTGCTGTCCTATTTGCAGGCAACTGTCAGCTCTGAGGGAGGAGATTGCCCACCTCCAGGCTGAACTGGTAAGGACTAAGGAGGCCTCCCTCACCCAAAGAGCACCACTGCCACAACCACTGCCTCAGAGGTTGCCATGTATGAAGAGCAGTTGAACCACTGCGGGTTCTGGGAGGGTGCAGGTGGTGGAACAGAGGTGAAGCCCCCCTAGTTGTACCACTACACAAATCATATGCCAGTCTGGCAGAGCAAGGTTCCTCTATGATGGCACCCTCAGTGGAGACCAAGAAGAATGCTGAGGACATCCACAAGGTAGAGCCACAAAAGGGTGGCAAGGGACACCACAGGGGAAGGAAACAGCTTCTGATAGGGGACTCAATTGTTAGGGGGTAGAACTGGGGAAGGGAGAGGAGAGGAGAGGGAAGTAAGGTGCCTGCCTGGTGCCATGGCTTGGAGGGACAAGAAGCGAATCCTCAGGATTGCAGAAGCATCATCACAGGAGAGAGATCTAGATATCATTGTCCACCTTGGGACAAATGACCTAGCTAGGCATGGAATCAGTGCAGTGCAGGATGAATTTGTGGAGTTGGGGAGGGGTCTCAGACAGGTAGCAAGCACAGTTACCTTCTCAGAGGTGCTGCCAGTCCATGGCAGGGGTGAGTCTAGGGTACTGCACACCACGCAGTTTAATGAATGGTTGCAAAACTGGTACAGAGCACAGGGCTTTGGCTTCATTGGGGACTGGGGGTACACCTGGAGAAATGAAGGTCTATACTGGCACGATGGTCTGCATCTGTCCGCAAAGGAACCAAGCTCCTAAGTAACAGGTTTAAATGCTTCCTTGGCAAGCTTTTAAACTAGCCAAGGGGGGAGGTGCTGATAAGAGGCAGGAAATTTCAAGCCTCCCCCCACAAAACATGGCAGGTAGTAAGGTAAACACTGAGGTACAGAGCTCAACAGAGGGCAGGACAGGGGTAAATGGAAAAATAGACAAGGGCAATTAGAGCAGGGATGGGGAAAAAAGGATAAAGCCAACATTAAATGGAATGCAATGAGTACCAATGCCCGTAGTCTGGGAAACAAGCTTCCTGAGCTAGTAGCCCTGATGAAAAATGAACAATTGGATACTGTGGCAGTCACAGAAACATGGTACATGGAGAACCATGACTGGGATGTCAACATACCGGGGTACACAGTCTACAGAAGGGACAGGGAGGGTAAAAGAGGAGGTAGAGTAGCTCTATACATAAGGGAAGGGATCAAAGCTACAGAACTAAAAAGTAAAGGGGGAGGACAAGAGGCACTCTGGGTCACCTTGGAGACAGAGAATGGCATCACAATCTGCACAGGGGTTGTATACAGACCCCCATCTCAAGGGGAGGAAATGGACAAGAAAATGATACAGGACATTCTCAAAATGGCTGAAAAAGGGGAGATACTGTTGATGGGGGACCTGAATATGCCAGATGTTAACTGGATGACATGTACTGCAGCCACATCCAAGAGCAGGGTCTTTCTCGATGCCCTGCAGGGGGCAGGCCTTAGACAGCAAGTGTTGGAACCCACTCGGGAGGGAGCAATACTAGACCTGGTACTCTCAAGTGGAGAGAGGATCACAAATTTAGATGTCAGTAGACATCTGGGAACAAGCGACCACTGTACAGTGTGTTTCTTGACAAGCACAACCATGGAGACAAGCCATACAAAAACAAGGATACTGGACTTTGGAAGGGCTGACTTTGGCAAAATGGGTGAATACCTAAGGAATACACTAGCAAATGGCCAAAAAGGAGGGGTGGAAGAACAATGGAGAAAAATCAAAACTGCCATCATAGAGGCAACAAGCCTTTGTGCGAAACAAATAAAGAAAACAAAGTGGAGTGAAAAACCACTATGGTTCTCAAAAGAGGTGGCAGGAAGGTTAAGGAGAAAAGGCTGCATTCAAAAAGTATAAGGAATCACAGAAGGAGCACGACAGGGAACTGTATCAATTAAAGCAGAAAGAAGTGGGGAAGGCAGTCAGAAAAGCAAAGGCCCAGACCGAGGAAAAAATAGCCAACTCAGTTAAGAAGGGGGATAAAACCTTTTATAGGTACATTAGGAAGCATAGAAAGGTTAAAGGAGGAATAGTGAAGATTAATAAAGGAGAGGGGAGGTGGGCAGAGGGAGACAGTGAAAAGGCAGAGATACTGAATGAATACTTTGCTCAGTATTCACAAAAGAAGATGAGGAAGAGTTTCCTAAACCAGACAATAGAAGCACTCTGGGTAGGGGGGTTGACACCAGTCCATTTACAGAAGAAAGAATCTTGAAAGAACTCCTAAAACTCAAGGTGGACAAAGCAATGGGGCCTGATGGGATTCACCTCAGAATCCTAAAAGAAGTAAAGGACAACCTAGTGACACCACTGACCAAGCTTTTTAACAAATCATGGCAGGATGGGGTGGTACCTGAGGACTGGAGGAGGGCAGATGTGATTCTCCTTCACAAAAGTGGGAGCAAGGCAGAAACAGAAAACTACAGACCTGTAAGTTTGACCTTAGTGGTAGGGAAAATGATGGAATCACTTCTGAAAGAAAGAATTGTTGAGTTCCTAGAGGTTAGCTGGGCACAGGACCCAAAGCAGCATGGATTTACAGCAGGAAGGTCATGTCAGATGAATCTAATTGATTTCTTTGACTGGGTGACCAAAGTAATAGACCAGGAAGGGGCTGTGGATATGGTCTACCTAGACTTTAACAAGGCATTTGACACAGTCCGCACAAAAGATTAATAATCAAGTTATCCAGCCTGGAAGTGGGTTCCAGGGTGGTAGTCTGGGTAGCAAACTGGCTACACAACAGGACACAGAAGGTAATAGTGAATTGAACACATTCCAAAGAAAGGGGGGTTACTAGTGATGTACCTCAGGGCGCAGTACTGGGTTCAGTCCTCTTTAACATCTTTATAGGTGACATTGCAGAGGGTCTGGAGGGAAAGGTATGCCTCTTTGCAGATGACACAAAGATCTGTAACAGAGTTGATACACAAGGGGGATAGAAAGGATGAGAAGGGACTTGGCAAGGTTGGAGGAATGGTCAGACATATGGCATCTTAGATTCAATGCAAAGAAGTGCAAAGTAATGCACCTGGGAAACAAAAACCCAGGAGAAGAGTTCACAGTAGCAGGGGAGGTACTAACAACAACAGAAATGGAAAGGGACTTGGGGGTAGTCATATCAGATGACCTAAAGGTGGGTAAGCAATGTGAGAAGTCAGTAAGGGGGGGGATGCATAGGAAGGGGCATCACATGTAGAAAAAGGGAAGTGGTTATCCCTCTGTACAGACAGTTGGTGAGACCCCATCTGGAATACTGTGTGCAGTTTTGGAGACCCCATCTACGCAAGGACATAGACTGGATGGAAGCAGTCAAAGGGCAACTAAAATGGTGCAGGGTCTGCATCAGAAACCATATGAAGGGAAACTGAGAGAGCTTAATATATATACCCTTGATGAAAGGAGGGACAGGAGGGACATGATAGAAATGTTCAGGTACCTCAAGGGAATCAACAAAGTCCAGGAGGGTAGCATCTTTCAGAAAAAGAGATGTGTAAGAACAAGGGGGCACAATTTAAAGATAGAAGGGGGACGGCTCAGGGGTAATGTGAGGACATGTTTTTTCATAGAGAGTGGTAGATGCATGGAACCGCCTTCCTGGGGAGGTTGTTGGGTCTAAAACAGTGGGGGAATTCAAACATGCATGGGACAGACATAAGGCAATTGTGGTAGGGGGTTGCAGGAAGTAGGCTGTTGGTTAACTAGAATGTGCAGCTTATCCAATAGGTAGTGAAATGGGCAGACTGGGTGGGCCAAGTGGTCCTTATCTGCCATCAAAGTCTATGTTTCTATGTTTCTATGTTGCATTGGAAAGAGTCCAAACACTGCTTAATAAAGCCTGTAGGCTGGTCCTTGGGGCGGACCACCAGACCCACACCTGTGTGCTTTATAAAGAGACTGGGTAGCTCCCTTTCCATCTCAGGATAAAATACCAGGCCTGCCTGCTGGGGAAAAAAATCACTACTTGGTCTGATACAAGTGTCCACCAATATTTTATTTGAGCATGCCCAACCCACCAAAAATACCAGGAGTGTGGCCAAGGGGGGAATTCTTCTGCCCTTTAAATGCACTTCCCTTGGACAAAAATTCCTACCATGCTGGGGACCTTTATGGCTAAATGGCCTCCTTGCTTCCCTCATTGAATGCATCAAACTGGGCCAATTCAAAACAGGCCTCTGATAGTACCTAGCCTATGAAAATGACTGCTGATGCCCCATATAAACTTGTTCTGCCAAGTATTACCCCAAGTATCACTGCCCTTCCTTTTTCATTCCCTCTTTCACCCCTCTTTTTCACCCACTCATCCTACACAGTCTCTCCTACTCCCACCTCTCTAATCAAATTACTTTGGTGAATCCCTGATAAAGTCACCAGTGGCTGCATATAGTTCTAATCCCTGCTCCATGTCCCCCCCCCATTTCCTCTTCCTCCCTCTCTCCTTCCCAAAACTATTCCTCTCTGCCATTCCTATGACAAAGCTACCTCAGACTGCGTATATTTTCTTCTGCCTGTACACAGATAACTTGAAAACTGTTGGAATCTTCTTCCAAAGCAGCTCAGTAACTGGAACTGTGTGAAACCTTATTTGTATTGTGTTAATCTCATGTGTTATTTCAGTCAACATGAAGTCTTGCTGTATTCTGACTAAATGCAGTTAGCCTTTCCAGTTCAACTGCCCTGGAGAAGAAAGAGTTAACTTTCTGCAAATGCATGGAACATTGAGCTCTACCTCGCTTTTCAAACCCTTGTCAATGGTACATTTTCTGTAACCGTCAGATTCGTTACTCCTCCTGCCTGTGAAGTCTCTCCAGAGATTTATCCTCGCTCACTTTGGTTAAGAGTGTTTTTTCTACAGTTTTTTCAAACCGCATTTCATTTTTCGGTTCTTCAAACCTCCGTCCTACAGTACAGGTTAGACTAGTTTAGGTTTTCTCCAAATTTGGGTGAGTTTTCGGTTTTCTCTTACAGTTCGCGTAACGGAGGAAACTGAGTGAATTATTTTCTTTGAGGTTCAGAAACCGCATACTACGGTTTGGCCACCTGCTGGTTCACTTCCCACCAGTTCATATGATTCAGAGGCCTATTATGAACTTGAGTGGTAGGGAAAGGAAGCAGAGGAGGAAGAGGAAGACTTGGGTGATCCCATTGAGCCTGGTGTCTCCCCTGATAGGCCAGGGTTGGTTTCTCCTCCTAGACAGCCTGGAGAGTCCTCCTCCCATTACTTGTTTTTCAAAAAAGTTGCTGTGACCTTACAACTACCTTCTCTTGAGGCAGCTGAAGAAGAGAGCCAGACTTCCTCAAAATGATGGATGTCCCTGACACTAAGAGACTCTCAGTTCTTCTTCATAAGTCCCTGGAAAGCAGACAAACAAAATTCTGCAGATGCCTACCTCCATTCTCCCTGTGGACAAAAGGATGGACAGGAGGTACATCTTGTCTGGCAATGGTACAGAGTTCCTGTATAATCATTGTAGCCATGTAGGGGTTTGTTCAGGCTGCTGCCTGTGATAAGGCTGGTATCCCCATAGCTTCACAGCCTCCTGAGAAGGACTCTCGGAAGATTGATGCCATGGTCCAGAAGCAGTATTTGTCTGCCTCATTGGGGATTAGATAAGCTTCATACATGGCATACGTCTCTAGTTACCAGAAATCCATATGGGAATCTGTTCTGGAATTGGCAAGACTGCTCCGCCTCAACTAGCTAAAGATCTGGAGCAAATAGTCAAGGATGGTATTAAAGCATCCACAGTCCAATTTCACTCTGCTGTGGACTCAAATAATGTATCCTCTAGGGTCATGGCCACTGCAGTCTCCCTAAGAAGATTCTCTTGGCTCAGGTGTATCAGTCTCTCCCAGGACACCCAGTCAAAAGCTATGGACTTCCCTGTTGTCCAGAATTCTCTGTTTGGGGAACAAACAGAAACGTACATGAAAAAAATGGATGAATACAGGTCTACTTACATGACTGCAGCTGCCAAAGAAAAAGCTGTGGCTCCACAAAAGCAGCAGCCTAAGCCGGGCAGAGGCAGGCCTTATCAAACACCTTTCTGCCAGGCCCAGGCGTTCCCTGCTTACCAGCACCAGAGAGGATTCTTCAGGGGCAGAGGCAGGAGGGGTATAAGCAGGGCTGCTTCCACCACTCAGCCTAGGACCCCAGCTAGCAGACACCTTGATATGTCAGCCAGGGCCTCCTCCCTCTACCAGTAGGGGGCAGGTTGGCTCACTACTTTCAGGTTTGGCAAGCCATTACAACAGACAAGTGGGTCCTGGAATTAGTGAGCCAAGGACTTGCTCTACATTTCAAACAATTTCTGAGAACAAGAGCAAAGTCATCCAAGTCTGCCAACAGTTCAGAGACAGCCCTGTTGGAGGCAAAAGTTACCACACGTCTAGAGCAAAGAGCTGTGGAACCTGTTCTTCTTCCTCTCAAAGGAAAAGGGTTGTAGTCAAGATATTTCCTTGCCCTCAAGAAAACTGGGGAGTGGTGGCCCATTCTAGATCTGAGGTATCTCAACAAACACTTGACAAAACCCAAATTCAAAATGGTGATTCTAACCAAAATTCTCCCTACCCTCAGGCAAGGTGCACTGGGTCATAATGTCGCATGGCAGAATGCCATGCGGCAGAATCGCGTTGAGCGATTTCCTTTTATTTATTGTTCTGAGGGGTCTCCGCCCCACCACAGCCCTCCCGCTATGGGGGTTAGGCCCTGGACCCCCATCAAAGATTCCAACCCGGGGGTCCAACTTGGAGTGCGCACAGGTCCGGGTTTTGCCATAATGCCATACACTATTAAATGTACAACATTATGACCCGGTGTGAGGCAAGGGGACTGGCTAGTTTCCTTGGACCTCAAGGATGCTTATTTACACATTTCAATCAGACACTCTCAGAGAAAGTACCTAAGGTTTGAATTACCCTCAGGTCACTACCAGTTCAAGACAATGCCCTTTGGCCTTACCTCAGCCCCCAGAATATTCACAAAATGTCTGGCAGTGGTTGTAGCTCACCTAAGAAGGCAGAGAGTGTCTGTGTATCCCTATCTGGATGACTGATTGGTTGTAGGGCAGTCTCCCCAGCAGATAATGGATGCCTTGGGTCTGGTGCAGGATACCCTCATATCTTTATGATTTCTGGTGGACCTAAAGAAGTCAGTACTGGAGCCCATCCAGATCCTAGAATTTACAGGAGCAGAGCTGGACATGGTTCAGGCAAAGGCTCTTCTGCCAGTGGGAAGGGAAGACAACCTCATTCCGATGGCAAACTCTTTTCATCCACAGGTGTCTTGTCCGGCAAGACAGTTTCTCCAGCTCCTGGGGCACATGGCAGCTTCCACAGCAGTAGTTCCAGGAGCCAGGTTTCAGATGAGGGATATCCAGTTTCATCTCAGGTGCTATTGGTCCCAGAAGAGGGATTCCCTGTTCAAACTGATCCCAGTGACAGTCACCCTGATACAAGCATTACAGTGGTGGAAGGACAGCGACAAACTCAGGGAGGGTGTTCCATTCCTCCAGCAAGCTCCTACAGTGGTTCTGACCACAGATGCTTCCCCCTTAGGGTGGGGAGCTCATTTGGGAGACTACACTGCTCATGGGACATGGTCTCACCAGGAGTCCCTGCTCCACATCAATCTGTTAGAGCTCAGGGCGGTCTTCTTAGTTCTTTAGTCATTCATAAAGATGGTACAGGGGAAGATAGTGCAGATAAGGACAGACAACACCACCACCACCATGTACTACATCAACAAGCAGGGAGGGATGAGGTCCACTGCCCTGTGTACGGAGGCAATGAAAATTTGGAGTCTGGTTTATTCCCTCAAGACCTCCATCTCAGCCAAGCACCTACCAGGCAAGGACAATGTACTGGCAGATGCCCTCAGCAGAATAAATCAGAGCCACCAAGGGTGGTCTCTGAACAGAGAAATACTGCATGCAGTGTTCAGGAGATGGGGCACACCACAGATAGATCTGTTTGCAGCCCCAGACAATCATCAGCTACCCCAGTTCTGCTGCAGACCTCCAGTTCTGGGTTCAGTGCCTCTGGATGCACTGATTTTGGACTGGACAGGCAAATTCCTGTATGCCTTTCCCCCATTCTCCCTGATCTTCAGAGTGCTGGTCAAACTCAGGAGCCAGTCATCATCAATGATTCTTATTGCTCCATATTGGGCCAGACAGCCTGGTATCCCATGCCGCTGTCTCTGTCAGTGACCAGCCTGATCTGCCTTCCCAGGTGGTACAATCTTCTGATCTCCTCTCAGGGGAAGATCCTATACCCCAACCTCAAGGCCTGGCTCTTGAGGATCTAGAGTATGCAGGCTTGCATCTCTGTGAAGGGGTTCTGAATATTTTGAAGGTTTCCAGAAAACCTGTCACTAGAAAGACTTATACTTCCAAATGGAAGAGATTCATTATCTGATGTGCACAAAAGGAAATAGATCCACAGGCAGCTGGACTGGCAGTCCTGATGGACTATTTAGCCCACCTTCATTCCTTAGGCCTTCGGCCTTCTACTCTGAAGGTATATTTGGCAGCTGTTTCTACCTATCTCTTAGCAGGGAAGGGCCCTTCCCTGGCCTCTCATGTAATCTTCAAAAAGTTCTTTAAAGGGTTGCTCCACCTACACCCCCCTCACAGGGAGCCAACCCCTTTTTGGGATCTGAATATCTGCATAGCACAACTAATGCAGCCCCCATTTGAACCCATGTCTTCTGCTGAACTCAAATCCCTAACATGGAAAACTGTTTTTCTGGTAGCCATAACCTCTGCTAGAAGGATTAGTGAGCTACAAGCCTTGTCAGTGGAGCCTGACTACATAGCACTCCATAGGGACAAGGTCATCCTTAGGACAAACAGGAAATTTCTTCCAAAGGTGGACTCCAACTTCCACCTTTACCAGTCCATGACATTACCTGTATTCTTCACGGAACATTCTAGTGCAGGAGAATGCAGACTTCATAGCCTGGATGTTAAGAGGGCTAATAGATACTATTTGGATCAGGCAAAGACCCATAGGAATGAGTGCACCCACTGTTCCTCACCTATGGGGAAGTGAGTAAAGGCAAGCCAGCCACCAAAAGAACCATTGCTCAGTGGATTGTGTCTTGCATCCAGTTCTGCTATGGCAAACTGGAGAAAGAGCCACCAGCTGGCCTTAGAGCCCACTGTACTCGAGGAACAACTGCCTCTATTGCAGCTGCTAGAGAAATTCTCCTACTCAAAATTTGCAAAGCAGCTACCTGGAAAACTGTTCACACATTCACTAAGCACAACTGCCTGGACACCCAGGCCAGGTTTGGCACAGCAGTACTGCAGAGCCTATTCCGTAAGTAGGTTCTGTGCCCATCTCCATGGGGCACTGCTTAGTAGTCTGCATTTAGTCAGAATACAGCAAGACTTCATGTTGTTTGAAGAAAAGATTACTTACCACAGTATTCTGACCTCCCTCCCTGCCTCCCCTAACAGAACCTGAGGAGGAGCACTGCATTACAGCTCTACTGTAGTTGAGTGCTACTCCTCTGGGGTGGCATTTCTTGGGCATTTCTGACTTGAGTCTTCTAGTTTGCCCTTTTGTTTGGCTATTGGTCTTTGGCTACTATTTTATTAATTGTTATGTATGTAGTATAGCTTATCAGCCACTGTTTTAGTGCTTGTGAGAACCTGATGGTTACATAGAATGTACCAGGGACAGGGGTTTGAAAACCGAGCTTGAACTCAATGTTCTATGTTTTTGCATAGAGTTAATGCTTTCATCTCTGGGGCAGTTAAACTGGAAAGGTGAACTGCATTTAGTCAGAATACAGCATGACTCCATTAAAAGAAACAAGATTACAGTGGTAAGTAATTTTTTCTTACTGTCCCAGACTGTTATAATCCAGTTATTAGAACAGACTGATATAACTGTTATAACCTGTATCCATTGTATTGTCTTGTTATTTATTTATTGAAATGTTTCACTAGATAGTCACATTGAGCAACAAGTTGCTCATCTCCCGGTGCAACCAGGGGGGAGGGGGTACAATGAGGATGGAGCAGTAATGCATATATTCAAGTTGCATAAGTCAACATACATTTGTATAAGACAGGTGTAAAATGCAGCGTACAGTACAATAAGGTGCATTGATAGAGCAGCATTTGCATAAGACAGGTGATACATACAGTGTACCGTACAATAAGGTAGTTTGAGAGAACAAGCATAAGAGCAAGGGGAGGTAAGGGGAGGGGTCAATACAAACATGGGAATACACAGAAAAAGTAAGCAAAGGGAGAAGGAGTTAGCTACTATGAAAAAGGAAAGAAAGACAGAACAGGGAGAGGCAACAATTAGAGATTATACAGGGAAGAGTAAAAAGGTACAATAAGTGCAGAGGAGAGGCAGGTGGATCTAAGTGTGTGTGTGGGCAAAATTAAATGTTAATTGGGGTAGAAAAAGTAAGCAGAGAAGCATAGATGTGAGGGGAAAAGGATGAGTAGAGGAGGAGGGGAGAATCCTAGTCCCTGAGGGACTCCTTCAGAATGCAGAGAAACTCTACAAGGTGGCTGAGGGAGCTAGAGTGAAAAGGGGGAAAGATGGCAGAAGGACTTTAAAGAGGGGGGAAGAAGGAGTGAAGTGTGGATTAGTAGCTAAGAGAGGAACAGGATCAACCCAGAAGAACCCTTCAGGATGCTGAGAACCCTGCAAGGGGAGCAGGGAAGGCCAGTAGGGG
Organism: Neoceratodus forsteri; assembly: GCA_016271365.2. Lineage (NCBI taxonomy): Eukaryota > Metazoa > Chordata > Ceratodontiformes > Ceratodontidae > Neoceratodus > Neoceratodus forsteri. The sequence continues at coordinate 454,378,738 of CM057449.1, read as the reverse complement.
AAGAGTAAAGGTGAGAGAGAAAGAGAAGCCTATTCCCAGGAGGAGGACCCCTTCAGGATGCAGAGAACCCTGCAAAGGGACTAAGAGGGCTAAAGAGATGGAGAGGGAGAGTTGGGAAATATGGAGAGGGTAGAGGAGTGAGGGAGGAAGTGACAGCTTAGACCTAGGAGAGGGTAGGGCCAAAGTCAAGGAGATGACTTCAGGATGCTGGGAATCACGTTTTGGGTGTGGAGAGGGCCAGCAGAGAAGGGAGAAGGGGGGAAAGAGAAGGAGTGTTGGAATCTAAGGAGGAGGGGGTTGGAGTGGCATCAGGGTGGGTAGAGGTATAAGTAAAGATAAAAGGGGGGATTTGCATGGAGTTAGGAGAAAGAATTAAGGAGGGTTGTAGCAGGAACAGCTAGGTTCAAGGTAATTATTTCTTCTCTATAACTCGGAACCTTTGTAAATGAGCCATTCCGCTCAAAGGTATTAATCCAAAAATCTAAATAAATAAATATTTTGTCACTTGTGCAATTTAACTTTGTTCCCCTTTTATTAATAACACAGCAGGATACAGGGCAAAACACTTGCGTATGTAATGTTACTTACAAAACACCAGAATTAATTTACAAGGCATATATATGCACATACCAGAGTGCTGAAAGGGTTTACTCGGTAGGCACCTCGCTCGAAACCCCCACAAGGACCCAGTCATAAACAGCATAAATCGGCTTCTGTACATGTCCCGAGCCAGCCAGCCATGGCTGCACATTAAGCAGCAACATAAGCATATTTACATTTGTAACTCCTAATCACAGGTCACAGATCAGGGATCAGAGAGCTCCTTGCAGCCGGGAGGGAAAAGCAGACATGGGACATACCCGGCCCATTGAGGCACAGCATTTTCTCAGTACCTTTTCCAGAGGTGACACAAGAAGGATATACCTTTCAATGATGGATATGGTGCCCAGGAAGGACACTTAGTGCTGAAGAAGATAACTGGTAGCTGCAGCTAGCCCCTTGGACTTAGTTTAGTGTCATAGCACCTTGTGGTCACAGTTTTGCGGCTTAACACAGCTCACCACATCCTTTCCCTTTGCCCTCAGGTACAGATGTCTCAACACCACCTCCTGTTCTGGTCATCTGTGAACCTCTACACTCTAGCCATTTTGTTGGCATTGGTTCTTCTACAGAGAACACATACACTTCTTTCTTGCTGGAATAATGGGACACCATATGGTAACCCTCGCTGAGGGTGAGCTACCAATAGGTCCCCATTGTCCTCAATGCCATATCCTGGGAAGGATCTGGGTCTACATAGACCCACACCAGAGAGAGCCAGGGCCATGCTGCAGTCAGGACCTTGGCACCATCCTGAGCCTGCAAGACCCCTCTGATAGGTCACAGTCGGAGAGATATGCATCTGTAGGTGCTTAAAGCCCAGTAGACTCTGCTGATACTGTAACTTCAGAACTGAAAGCACTAGACACACTGTCGGTAGGACCAGGTCCCTTTTTAAACCTTGGGTGGGCAGGAAAAGTACCCAGGAAAAAAGGCTACACCAATCGGCACAGGCCATGCATAGCAGAGGGGAATACTTTGTCACCAGGCAGAGACACTGCTTAAACAGGAAACACGTTCTTTCCATTTCAGAAAACTGACTTCAAAATCAACCCATTTAGCACAAACCTTGTGCAATAAATAAAAGCAGGTTAAACTAGTAACCCCAATAATAATCGTCAGATTGAATACAGCAGAGGCAGTCACGATGCAATGCAGTAACTTGCAATAAATGACATGTCACAAAATACTGCAGTAAAAATTGTTAATTGTCAGTGAATTACACTGCTCCCTGTAGCATACTGCAGCATTTTGTGAGCATTACTGCATTGCATACAGGCTTGTTCTGCTGTAAATAAAAAATAAAACTAGAGGCTGAATTTTGTTGATGGTGTCTAGCATGTTTGAAATATGAGCCACACAGAACAATTACACCAGTTTACAGACTACCACGGCCCAGATATTCAAACTGCACCACAAAAGTGCACAACAGCAGGAGCAAGTGCAAGTCCACTGCACCCATGTGCAATACATGCGATATTCAAACACTATGCAGGTCAAGATGCACCTGCAGCACATGACTGAATATCATGCCAACTGTGCCATAGCACAACCAGGGATGTGCAGTGGCACAGGTCAGATGCGCAATAGCAAAACCAGGGATGCTCGTTGGAGCAGGGCAGCAGCACAATAGCACAACCAGGGGTGCTCAGGGACAGGATGTAGGGGTCCACCACCCATGGTAGGGATGGGCAGAGGAGCACACAGCAGAAGAGACCTTGCCCCCAACACCCCATGCACCACACAACCTGAGGAGAGCTGGAAGAATCACCAGCCCATGGACACCAGCAACAATCCCACAGCTGGGGCATGGTGCCCCAGCACACCCCCTGGCAAGCTGTGACTGGCACACAAGGATGTCTGGCCACCCCATGCCACACCATTCCACCAATGCAGAGCACACCCTGCACCGCGATCCCCAGACACCCTGCCCAGGAGTAGCGCCCAACAGTGCAGGAAACCCCATGCATGCCACCAACCCCACTGTGACAATGTAACCCTGTGCACCATGGCGCCATGCAAGGCAGCCCCACTGCAAGCACCCTGCAGCGGGCACTAGCAGACACTGATGCAACAACTGCATACACAGTGCCGCCCTGCACGTCCCCCCCGAGGTACAGCTGAAAGACCGACCATGCGTCAGCACACGAGGTACCCCACATGCGACAGGGCCTGTCCCGGATCCCACCACCAGCGGTACAGCACCCTGCACACACCCCCAAGGACACACCCCATCCCAGCACTGACCACAACAGCCAGCACACAGACCCACAGTGGTGCATGGAATCATACGCCACACAGGATGCAACACAGTGCATCGACAATCACCCACCTATACCCAAGGGTACACCAACACAGGGACACAGTAGTGGGTCAACAAAGCCACTGGCATGTGGCCATGGCAGCCGTGTACACATGGCCAACACCCCCTCCATGGCACAGGTATACCAGCCACCCTGCGCATGCACCATGAAGCCATACGCCACCAGCATGCAGCCAGAACACAAGTGACAGACAGTGGAGCACATCCTCTGCAACAGACACAAGCGACAGCATGGAGGGGGAACAACAACAGCAGAGGCCACAGTGCCACCCAAGGCAGACGTGCACCATACCGGTGACAGGAGGCAACCCGGCATTGTGCCGGTACAGCGGTTGTCCAGCATGGATAGCCACCACTGACATGCCAGCAGACCGTGAAGATCATAGACATGCAAGTGTGTCAGCTGCACAGGCCATGGATGGTCTGACAGGGGTGCCATGGACACAGTGCATGCACCGTGGACCACTGCACACAGGCATCCAGTGCACAGGGAACAACACACAAACCACAGACAGTGACTGATTCCCATGCCCACACCATAGGTGGTTTCCCTCCGGACACACACGCCCATGCTTGCACCACCTCTGACGCCATGCACACCACTGCAGCTGAGCACCATTAGCCCACTGCAAATCAGAGACCACCACAGTAGGCATAACAAAACAAATGTATTGTTGAAAGGTAAACCAAACTATTTACAAATATGTACATAATGGGGGAGAAGGGCCACATACCAGGTGGGGGTGGGTAAGAGGCAGGGGTGAACAAATGGGAGAAGGAAGAAGGGGTGTGAGGATAGGTCCAGGGGGGTAGGGTGAATCCAGGAGCATGGAGGGCCTAGTGTCCACCCTGTTCTCCACCCCTGTGGCGCCTCCTCGACCTCCGCCTCCATACACCATGCTGCTCCATGCGCTGGAGTATTTCCAAGGATGCCCATGCGATTTTCAGGAGCTCCTGCATGGCTCTCTTGAGCTGCATTATCCACCGTCCACCTAGGACAAGGTAGCAAAGTCAATATGTGTGAATTTCCATCCCCCTGCAGCCCACCCATTGTGCATGGCATACAGCCATGGGCCATGCCACTGTGATGGTGTGCGACCACCCACAGCGATCATGTCCACAAGACCTGCCTACCCAGGTGCACACAGCCATACGAACCACTGCACACACACACACCGCCCGTCCCACACAGCATCACCGTGGCTGTACAGTGACATGGCTATGCGGTGAGAAGGCAGTGGCACAGCCATGTACCCGGTACATGCATGGACCACCAGCGATGCACACATACACACATTCAGTGCCACAGGACAGTGCTGAGTGTACTATGTGGCGTGCACGTCAGTGGTGTAAATGGATGGTGGCCACACCCCTCCACCTACCCCGCAACACAGCATGCACAGAACATCCTGGAAGAAAGGCACTCACCTGCAGTGGCTGGATCCTGGCGCTGATGCTGGATGGGCCCAGCAGCCCGTGCATGTCATCCTGCATCCACTGTCTCTCAGCGTTCCCGTGCATCTCTTGCTCGTCTCCGCTCCTCAGGGCCCAGGGTGCAAACATGGAGAGAGAGGAGCATCTGTACAAACCAGTAGCAAAGGCCCCCCCCCCTCGGGTGTGTGCGATCCTGCACAGCCCAGCCATGCTGCAACCCCACTACCACCACCGCCCACACTGGACTGCCCCCCTGTGTGGTGGACACATGCCCACCGCGATACCAGTATGGATGATACCAGTGTATGGATGGAGCACCTATCTGGACATGGCACTGCGCCTCTCCTGATGCATGCCGGTAGACGGACAAGCCTGTCTCCCTCTGCTGGAGATCCCTGTAGTGCTGGCGACTCTGCTCAGCTGTTCAGCCGATCCCTGTGGCCTCCTCAAGTGCCACTGCCACCTCCTCCCAAACTGCACTCCTTGCCCTGTCCAGGGGGTCATCCCCAAACAGGGCCCCAGCATGGGGCTCCACAATGACCACCAAATTGACCAGCTCCAGTGGGCTCCGTAAAGCAGCTCTCCTCCTTGCCATAACTGCTTCAGGTAAGATCACAAAATGGTGTTCTGTAGCGCACGTCCACCATGTGCAGATGCTGCGTGATACAATGCTGCCATTCCCCATCATGCTGTCACCGGACAGCATGATAGGGGTGCACCCATGTGGACGCATGGTACCTAGGGGGCAAAGGTCGACCACAGGGTCAAGGGTTTGTTGCGCACGGACCACCACAGTGCGATTGGGACTTCCTGCATGTAGTGCAGTTGGGTTTCTGTGTGAGATGCCCTGCAGTGGCCTACCGTGCTATGGCACCATGGCGCTTACGGCGCCCCAGGGCACGAGCGCCATACATGTGAACAGCACACTAGCGCCACTGGCACAGTGGTGGCCAAGCCCTGCATTGTTTCCCGCACTCAGCATGTCAGCAGCGTGGCAGGCGTTGGTGTCAGCACCCAGTGCATGCGCCGTGCGGTGCCTACTGTGCACGTCACCGAGCTGCACCATTGACTGAGCACGCTCAACACAATTGCGCAAGGAGCAACAGTGTGAGGTTAGAGGAATGACAAGATTAGAGGAATGGTCAAATGTATGGCAGCTTAGATTCAATGCTAAGAAGTGCAAGGTAATGCACCTGGGAAACAAGAACCCAGGGGAAGAGTACACAATGGGGGGTGAGATACTAACAACAACAAAAATGGAAAGGGACCTGGGGGTAGTCATATCAGATGACCTAAAAGTGGGCAAGCAATGTGAGAGGGCAGCAAGGAGGGCTGGGGGGATACTGGGATGCATAGGAAGAGGCATCACCAGTAGAAAACAGAAAGTTGTTATCCCTCTGTACAGACAGCTGGTGAGACCCCATCTGGAGTACTGCGTGCAGTTCTGGAGACCCAATCTCCGCAAAGACATAGACAGGATGGAAGCTGTCCAAGAGGAGGGCAACTAAAATGGTGCAGTGTCTGCACTGGAAGACATATGAAGACAGACTTAAGGCGCTTAATATGTATAGCCTCGAGGAAAGGAGGGAGAGGGGGGACATGATAGAAACTTTCAAGTACCTCAGGGGAATCAACAAAGTCCAAGAGGGTAGCATCTTCCAAAAAAAGAGCTGTGCAAGAACAGTGGGGCACAATTTGAAGATATAGGGGGGGTGGCTCAGAGGTAATTTAAGGAAGTATTTTTTCATAGAGAGGGTTGTGGATGTGTGGAACGGCCTTCTGGAGGAGGTTGTGGAGTCAAAAACAGTGGTGAAATTCAAGCATGCATGGGACAGCCATAAGGCAATTCTAGGGGTTGGGGGTAGGAAGAAGTAGGCTGCTGGTTAACTAGGATCTGCAGCTTATCCAGTAAGTAGGGAAATGGGTAGACTGGGTGGGCCAAGCGGTCCTTATCTACTGTCAAATTCTATGTTTCTATATGCAAATCAGCTCATCAGCAATTCCATGGCGCAGCTACTGCATTAGCACCCACTTAAAGTTGCGCTTCACCTCATTTGCATGTGTTGCATTATATAAATGCGACATGGGGCTGCAGAGGCCATAGTCTGGTATTGCAGTCTATTGTGGTGAGCTACATGCTTTTTGCCAGTGTGGACTGTTGTGTGTGGGAGATGCATGGGACTGCACAATCAGAGGTAACACCTGTCATTCCCACAAGATCAATAATGACCGAATGTGAGGAGGAGGAGGTGGAACAGAGACATGGGAGATGGAGGAGGCCAAACTTTACCAAGGCAGAATCAGATGGCGTTTTTGAGGCCTACCTTGACCAGGAACCACTGCTCAGTGGACAGCGAGGAACACCACAGGCCCGTGCTGCGGCATGGAGTGAGGTGGCACGTGCCGTCAACCAGCATGGCAGCCACCAGCGGTCCATGCAGGAGTGCAAGAGGAAGGTGAGCACAGACAGGAGGAGGATTAAAGATAAGGTGGCTGCCATCAGGGCAGCATGGGCTGTGAGTGGTGGGGGACAGCCGGCCGTGCCACACCTGACACCACAGGAAGAGCGGGTTTCTGGCAGCATGCGACGTTGTGCCCTCGAGGGTGTTCCAGGTAGTGGCTTCCAGACGGGTGGTAGCCTGTCACTGCATGGTAGGTCCTGATCTGTCACTGTGGGGAGGGGTGGGGGGAATGCAACAGGGTAGGGCAGATACATTAATGCTACTGTGTTCCCTTACAGCTCCTGAGCGTCTACATGGGTCAGCAGTGGTGGACTTGACCACTGAGGGCGATACCTTGGACACGGAGGAGGGCCCATCCACCTCCACAGGTGTCCGAGGGTCAGGATGACAGTGGGCCCAGCTGGCTGTCTGGACTGAGGTTGGTGGAACTGGTGCAGAGGAGACCCTGCCCATGTACCAGCGTGACACTGTCCATGGATGCCAGCATGCAGAGACTCGGACTGGTGCCAGATCCATCACTGATGATGATGGAGCTCACATCATGGACAGTGATACATGTGGGCCACAGGATGGCCACACAGCAGGTAACAGCACGGGCATAGCCATGGGTGGCGCCGCCATGGAGGCCTGCGTGACATCACAGTCCCAGCCTGTGCCTGTCTGCACCAGTGGGGCAGCACTGGTGTGCGTCCAGGACAATGGAGCTGTTGCGGGTGCTGCAGCAGCACAGTTGAGCCCTGGAGAGTGGCGGCTGGAGGGGCAGTGTCAGCAGTCGGCCAATGGCGATGTGGGGACAGTGTCGGCGGGCGGCATCAGTGCACCGCCTGTGGACATGCCCAGGCATGGCCCTGGTATGCAGCGCCCAACCTCAAGGGGTGCTTCCCAGCACGGCCGTGAACACCATGAGGGACAGCATGCCAATCAGGCGGATGACCTCTTAGATGAGCACACCCGCATACTCCATGAATCAGTGGATCAGCAGTTGCGGCTTGTGACAGCAGTGGATGCACTCAGTGCGGTCCTGCGCCAGGCAGGGGAGCGGCACAGCAGGGACACCGGTCTGCTCCTGGCAGCTATGGACTGGCTATGGGATGTTGTGACCACCACCATTGACAGGCAGACACAGGCATTCACAGCTGTCATGGCCACAATGGGCACACAGTTATTTGCCCATGCACCGCAGACACCACGCAGTGCCATGTCCACCCCCCATTCCCGGCATCATGTGACACCCTCCTTGTCGACACCAGGTTCAGCTGTGAGCATCCTGACACACCTGGTGCAGGCATGTTTGGTGAGCTGCAGACCCTTGCTCGAGAACGGTCGCATTCCCGCAGCGGCACCCCTGGGGGACCGTCAGTGCCACCCCATGAGGCCAATGGTCAGCCTGTCACAGCTGGCGGTTCTCAGTGGGGCCGCCCATGCATCTGTGGCAGCCATGGCACTGTGCTACGTGACTGACCTGTCTCCCACCATGGCTACTGTCTGGCACTGCTCTGTGTGCAGTGTGTTGTTCTGCATGCAATGCGTGGGTGGGGTACCCGGCCCTGCACACACACGTTCCATGTGCACACCCTCCCAGCTGCTGGCCGCTGTGAAGTGTGCATGATGATGCCTGTGTTGGGCTGTCCACCACTGTGCAATGGTGCCCAATGTCTGAGACACACACAATGACAGGCTCTAGTCATGGTAGTCTGTGGACATGTGTGTGGCTGGGGTGGCGGTTGGGGTCAGCGTGCCTCCTACCCTTTGTGCATGTCTTGTGGTGTGTGTGTGTGTGTGTGTGTGTGTGTGTGACCGCATGCCGTGTTAGGCCTTGCCCATCCCTGATGGTGTGTGTGGTTCCACACTCAGCCAATTCCCTTTACGACATGTGCCCCTGGGGTTTGTCCATGCGTGTTTGTGGGTTGTGCTCTTGTCATTGGTGGTTGCACATGGCCCCATGACTTACCTGGGTTGGTTGAAGTGCTCCTCTGTGATGGTGTCTTGGTGCAGCTGTGACATCTGGATCAGTCGGGGGTCCCTTCAACCAAGGGGGGGCTGTCCATCACCATCTGCACCAGTGTCCTCATCGTCCCCATCGCTGTCCCCCTCTTCAACCTCTACAGCTATTCCACAGTCATTGGCCATGTTGTGCAGGATGTAACAGGCCAGGAATAGCCCACAGGCCTTTGAGGGGCTGTACTGTAGGGCACTGCCAGATGTGTCCAGGCAACGGAAACGTGCCTTCAGCATCCCGAACACCCGCTCTATGACATTGCGTGTGGTGGCATGTGCCTCATTTTACAGTTGCTGCGATGGGGTTGCGGGCCGCCGCTATGGTGTGAGCAGCCAGGGACGGAGTGGATATCCACTGTCACCTGTGTGTAGAAGATGGACATTAGTTTGGTGATCAGCGTCGCCCTGCCATGGGTCATCTAGGCCAGTACCCATGTCACCTCTGACTATGCCCCTCCCAAAATCCATGTCTTTCTCTGTGATTTGCATACTCACCCACTAGGTGGCCAGTGGGGATGTCCCCACTCTTGAAACTGTGGCACAGTGCAGACTGGTGCCAGATGAAGGCATCATGTGCTCCCTCAGGGTGCATGGCACAGACATTGGTTATGCACCCCCTAGCATCGCACACCACCTGGCAGTTGATGCTGGCATAGCCCTTCCGATTAATGTACGCAGCACCTTCCGGGCCAGGTGGCATGCGGATGGCCACATGAGTGCAGTCAATGGCCCCAAGCACACCAGACATACATGCTAACCTGTGGAACTCTTGTATGTGTGCTGTGCACTCCGCCTGTGTGCTGGGGATATGGATGTACTCTGCAGAATGTGGCAGCAGTGCACTGAGGAATTGTGTGAATAGGCATGATGCGGCTGACTGGGTTATGCCCGTTGTGTCCCCTGTTGGTCTCTGGATGGTGCCCGTGGTGAGCAGACACATGACAGCTGTCACCTTTGCCTCCACTGACACAGCATGGCTCCGTCGTGTGGGTGCCTGCATCTCATCACTGCACAGCTCACAGAGCTGCCTCAGGATCACCTGGTTCAGGCAGTATTGGCCCACTATCTTGGTGTCACTGTAGTGCTCGAAGCTGGTGCAGGCTAGGTACCGCCTGTTGGGGCATACCGCCGATGGACCCTTCCATGGCTGCGCCCCCCTACTGCCTGCCTTCTCACACCTCTCATTACTGCCTTCATCTGAATGGTGGCACTGGCCATGCCCGTGGCTTGTGTCCCCCCCCCCGGCAGCTGTAATCTCATTCCCCCCACTGTCCTTTGTGCTACTCCCCCTGCACCGGGAACACCTCCAAGATTTGGCTGTTCTGCCCTCTACCACTGCCATCAGTCCACTGTGGCACAGGCTCCCCACTCCTGTCCTGTTGATCTATGTTCCCAGGTGTACCCTGTCCTGCTCTTTTCCAGTCCCACTCACTGCTTCCCTGTCTTCTGTGGCTGTCAGCTTTCTCCCACCTCAGGCTTCCCTGTAGCGTTCTTGCACCTCGCTCTTGTTCCTTTTTATTTTGGATCATTTCTGCTATCACGCAACTTCTGCTTGCTCCCCTATTGCGCATGGCGCATACTGTTGAATATCACACTGTGCCATTTATTCATGGTTCTTCCCCTTCAGTTGTGCATGCATTCATTACCATTGCGCTCTTGCACATTGCGATTTGGGGTGGCGCAGCTGTCTCCCACTGAATATCGCACAATGGCGCATTTTCGACTTGTGCTGGTGCATCTCTGTTGTGCATGGCACAACCCTTTTGAATATCTGGGCCCACGTGTCAATCACAAAACATGGATATGGAGCAAAGGGGCTGAGACGCCCCAAATCCTGAAGGAACTGTATGCTGTACTGCCTCTTTAAAAGTGACAAGCCCCTTCCATGGTCCTCAGGTGAGTTCATTTGCTACTCAGGACCCTATTAAACTCTTTACAAACTCATTTCAGAAGGTTATATAATGCTGATTAGCAAGCCAGTACCTCATTTTCTGCTTTGAAAAGTTCAGGTACATTTGTGAGTGTTCAAGCTGTTTATATCTACAGTATGGTAAGAACAGTTTTTAAGTTAGTTGTAGGTTGTGTAAATTAAAATTTCTAATATTCTGAAGAGAAAAGGTGCAAAAACTAGATGATAAGCCAATGTTGTGTATTTTCCCATCTTATCTAGCCACAAAATAAGTAGAGAACAGAATTTAGTGGTCCTGTCTGTTATCTAGCCAGGTTTTTGAAAGTAAAACATCAGAATATTTTTATTTAAATTTAAATTTTAGACTTGAATGCTGTTTTTTCTGAGACATGTGGCTGGGGAGATGGGATTACTGATTTATCTTTCCTGGGGGGGGGGGGGTTACTGGCTCCTCCATTTGAGGGGTAGATTACTGATTTACTGACTGTTTCTATTGAGGGAAGGGGGCTTTTGGCTTACCTCCATTTGGAGGGAGGATTACTATGCCCCATCTATACCAGAGTATCCATGGAGCTGACTCTGTAAGTGGGAATGACCGAACAGAATGTGTGAATAGATGGTGGGGTACAGAAATGCTACTTTACATTTATTACTAGCTCTTCTCCACCTCCCTAACTCTGATGTGGTGCTGTCATACTGCATGGAAATGCTAATTTTTAAATTCTTTATTGCTAACATCTCTCCACCTCCCACTGGAAGAGTGGCTGTGGAGTGCTATCTGGCTAGAGGGAGTGACAAGGTGCCAAAAGGACCATGATTGATGGAAGGCACGCACTGTAACTGTACTGAGCACACAGTCTGCATTTTTGTACAGAGGCACTAAGGGGCAGAATCCAGCATAATTCACAAACACCTAATGGTAGCCAGTTTGTGCAAAGTGAATGTTGGCATAGGCAATATAAGGAATACAAATCATACATAGTGTAGAGCAGGAGCCGGAAGAGAGATTTTTACTGAAAGGGTAACAAAACCAGGGAAAGGAATTGGAAGACTGATGGGGGGAGGGTTAGCACCCTATATCGACACTAGGTCATGGGGTTAAATAGGGCCCAGTGGGCAGACCTGAAGGGCCTTTTGTCTTTTTCTGCCATCACTGTCTGTTTCTATGTTACAGAACAGTTGAATCAAGCTGTTAAGAACCTTCTTTTTAGCACTATTGTAATGGAATTATGTTGCTGTTGCGCTTCCTACATCTGTCAAAACCATCATAACCCTGCTGCAGTAGTGGCTTTGTCAGGGGCTAGAAAGGGATTTGAACCAAGCCCCTCTTGCATTAGAGGTGCTCCATTTGAGATCAGTGTTCTGCATGCTCTAAATACTGGGTGCCTTACCTGGGGATGGTAGGGGGGAGTGTTAAATTCCTGAAGCCAGTAAAAAACGGAGGGTGAATAAGGAAAACAGGCATTTGTCAATGCCGAATGTTGTCTCGCTGGCATTGGTAGTACAGGAGTTGAGACACATAATAGGAATGGCAGTGAGGTATTGAACTGACTCCAACCCCCCCCAATCCTGCAGAGACTGACAGGCATTGGGGTGTGCCTTTGGGTTGTCAGCTAGCATAGTCAAGCCATTTTATCTCACCCTACCCTGTAGACACTGACAAGTGTTGTGGTGTGCTTTGGGGTCTTTGGGCTTTATACTTAAACCGTTCCATAAGGAAATACGCTGAGGTGGGTGCAGTATAGGAGAATGGGGTGAACTTTGGGGCTGAACACTCCAAGGCACACCTCGATGCCTGTCACTAGCTGCAGGGTGGGGGTGGAATGGCGGGAGCATTACAGCTGATGATCCCAAGTCACACCCCTGACACCTGTCAGTCTCTACAGGGTGGGGTATTACAGCTGGAAACCCTAACACCGTAGGCGTGTGTTGGTATTTTCACTCAAAATTATCAGCATGGGCATTTTTGTGACCCCACCTCATGAAGAGCGGCACTATCAGTTTGTTAGCTGAAAGGTGATTTTTGCACAGCGACACTGCCATTTGGTGCCACAGGTATGGAAACACATGTTGGGCAGGATGTGAAAAGTGACAATTGTATTGTTCATGTGGAGGTGTAAAAGAAAAAAATGGCAACGTTAAAAATCTGGAGTGAAAATGTGAAAAATTGGTGAAGTCATGAGCATGCATAGAAACTGCGCAACGCACGTCCGTAACCCAATTATTTTTGGGATTTTTTTTAACCACATTTTCAACATAGGCATTTTGGAACCTCCCCTCATGAACAGTGGCACAGATTTTGTTAATCTGTCCCAAAAGCTGATTTCCCACCGCGACCACGCCATTGTAAGCCACAGGTGCAAAAACACATTTCGGGCAGGATGTGAAAAATGACAGCTGTACTGTTCATAAGGAGGTGTGAAAAAATGCCAGTGTTGAAAATCTAGCATAAAGATACTGCAAATTTGCAAAGTTACAAGGGTGTGTGGAAACTGCACAACACATGCTTATAACAGTCATTTTATGGACTTTCGTCACCAAATTTTCATCATAGGCATTTTAGAACCTCTGCTCATGCACAGTGGCACTGTCATATTGTTACTCTGTCCCTAAAACTGATTTTCCACAGCTACTGTGCTATTCTGCGCCAGAAGTGAAAACACATTTCGGACAGGAGATGTAGTGTAAAATGACAGCTATACTGTTCATAAGGTGTAGAAAAATGTCAATGTTGAAAATCTGGAATAAAAATATTACAAATTCATGAAGTTGCGAGCGTGTGTGGAAACTGAGCAATGTACGCTCATGAAAGTCATTTTTTTTTGTTTTGTTTTGTTTTGTTTTTCACCAGATTTACAACATGGGCATTTTGAGAGCCCACCTCATGAACAGTTTCTCTGACGTTTCGTTAATCGGTCCTGAAAGGTGATTCCTCGCAGTGACAGTGAAATCACCTTTCTGGAAGGAATAACGCCATGACAGTGACTGAATTCATGAGGAGGATTCTCAATAACCCATGTTGAAAATTCTGTGCCAGAATTCCCAAAATTGGCCGATATGTGCGCCAAAGTTGGAAGAGGGAAAGAAGAAAAAAACAAACTATTTATGCCATTCTACAGCTTAACAGCATTTCTTCAGTTTGTGGTCGGCTTTGAAGAGTGTAGACATGTTCCTTGTCCACCGAAGATCACCGTGCCAGGCTCTGGAGGTAAGTATATGGTGAGGGGGGTGTGGGGAGGCAGGGTATGCAGAGGGTGGGCGTGAGTTGGGGGAGGGAGCAGGACAGACTGCAAGGGACTGTTTTCTGTTTTACAGTTAAAAGAGAAACATTGTGGGACTTTTATTTTTTTAACTGGGACATTTGCACACTGGGTGGGTTCCCAGCGTGCCACCTGAGTGTTTTGGGGGGGCTGTAGCCGACGGGGGCTTACGCACACCTGTCTGCACATACTGAAAGGGGGGCATGAGCAGAGGGGGGATTGGGCACCCTCCTCTGCACACAACAAATGGGTGGGGGACATTATGCCAATGGGGAGTGGGCTCCCCTGTTGGCAAATTAAACTGGGAATGGGGAACTGGAGCTGACGCGGATTGGGCCCCCTATTGGCAAAGAAAGACTGAGGGGGACATGATGCTGAGGGGGATTGGGCACCCCCTCAGCACACACTTGAAATGGGAAGGGGGCCATTATGCTGATGGGGAGTGGGTTCCCCCATCGGCAAATGAAGTGGTCGGGGCATGATGGGGGGATTGGGCACCCCTGAAGTTGGTCAGTGGCACAGTGCTGCCATGTCTGGTGAAAAACATCACTAGTAAAGGCACATCGGGAGGCACGTTATTGTGCCACTGCATGAGGAGTTTGCCTTTCATTGCAGTGGCACTTTTGTTGGATGTGATGGCCATGTTACATATAGCTGGTGTCAGCAACTGCATGCTGGCTTATCAGGGAATGAGGGATGCACCTACTGATGTGTGCCCTGCATTCGCCCACAGTGACTGCACCTCCAAATCTGCTACTACTGCAATATGTTTGCTGGTGCACATGCGCAAGCCAACAGGTTGTTTTGAAAAAGCCAGAGGCTGAACTGCAAGGACCATTTTGTAAAGTTAAAGGCAAGCTTGCTTTTTTCTGACAGTAAAGAGGATACTCCTGATACTGTGATGCCTAACTATTCCATTCTAGCAGCTATCCCTCCTTGGACAGCAGGAGGCTTTGGATGGACTTGGCTCCTTCCAGTACCCTGTGCTTCCATGAAGGTGTAATGGAACAGATTTTGTATGTGCAGACTTGGCTTTGCACCTGTTCCATTATACCACTTTGTGCAGATCAGGCAACTTTGGTCCAGGTAGAGGATGTTGCCCTGCACTTTGCTCCAGCTTTGAAGACTGTCCCAGATCTCTTAATTCAGAATCTGTCATTTAAATTAAAGAGCAGGACCAAGATATCAAAGGGTTTAAGTGAGTGCTAATTGGGTTAGTGCCTCACCATCAGTGGGAGTTCCTCTAAGTAGGGGACTTAAAGGTGCAGTTGTGAGGCACCATCCCATTAGTGAACAGTGCCAGCATATGCCAGGGCACCTATTCAAATCACCTGACTGCTCTGTACATACAGGCAGTCTGGCATACTCAAAGGTCTGTGGAGGCATTAAACAGCCACTAAGGCCACACTATTCAGTGTCTCTAGAGACCTAGTGCTACAGCTGCAGTGGTACACCCCTCCTCACCTGATCACAATTCTGAAGAATGTAAAATATCCTGGTAGTCTAGTGCCCCCCCCATACCATCTCAGCCAGCTGCAATTTGCCACACACTGCTACTGCAAATATGACTAAGTGGCATAGAAGAGCTACTGTGCCTGCACATGGACGTGGCAATTTCCATTAGAACATGGACTGAACAATTGCGGCACCATAGGGCAGCATGTCACCAAACCTGGGGGATATTCTAGACACCTTCTCCTGTCATCAGTGAGGGGTTGCAGTGTCTGAGACTACCCCCTCCCAAGATTTGGTGTTAAATTTGGCTATATGATGCCACAGATAATGGCTTGTCAATGTTTTAATGGAATTTATAAGTCCATGTACATGCAAGGTAGGTCTTCTGTAGGACTCTGTCATATTTTCAGTAGCTGTGTGCGGTTAGTGCCAGCCACCACTTCTCTGCCATCCTGGGGAAGAACAGATGGCCAGGGCATTGGTGGTGTGGGAGATGAACAGAGTACTATGGGAACACTTTTACATGCCTTGGTGTAGAGATCTGGTGGTGGGGGAGAGTGCTATCCAGGGAGTGACTGTTTAACCCACAGCCTGTAATAAGGCCATAATTGGATGCAAGTAACCCTGTGCTGGGAGGCCACTCTTGTTATGGATACAATCTAATATGGTAGACTGGAGCGATTGCCTTTTGTAAGCTCTACAGACTCATTTGCTCCTGGCAGTCCTATGGCCACAGATTTGCCACATTCTTTATGTGGTCAGTAGATGGTTATGGAGGGGGTTGTGGTTCGCAGAATCAGTGCCTGCATCCTTCGGATGATATTGTAACATACTTTGAGTGCTTGCAATGCACTTTAGACATGTTCCAGTATACAGGTAGTTTTTCTTTAGGCACTGTTTGCTCTTCTAGCAAATGTTTAGTGAGTGCAAATCCAGGGCTTTGAATGTCCTTGCCCAGGTCTCTTAATTCAGTATCTGTAACTTTTAAATGCCAGTTTCAACTCTCCTTAGAGAAGGGTCTCCATATTCAAAGTGGACCATAGTGCCATGCAGAGTATAGCTTCACACAAAGAACAGAGGAGAAATGGCCAATACCATGGGGGGGGGGGCACTGGACATTGTTTGCTACCTTGTACTGCTGTAGCACCTCATATGAGTAACTGGATTTTAAATTTGTGAATTAAATAATGGTAGAGTTTGTTGTATTAAGAATTGGAAGCACACCACAGTTCCCTGCTGGCAGCAGTCAACCAAGAGCAAAGGGGTCTAGCACATCAAAAATGGCTTTGTGTAACTTTTCTCCTGGTTGCCATATCCAAACACCAGCATGTTAATGAACCACATAAGGTAGTAAGGGGCCAGGAGGCCATTTACATGACACTGGCCATTAGTAGAACTGTGCAATGCTTTTGCACCTGCAGATAGGTTTCTGGTGCACTCCTCACTGAATCCTTTGCCATCCATAATAGAAACATAGACTTTGATGGCAGATAAGGACCACTTGGCCCACCCAGTCTGCCCATTTCCCTACCTACTGGATAAGCTGCAGATTCTAGCTAACCAACAGCCTACTTCCTGCAACCCCCCACTATAATTGCCTTGTGTCTGTCCCATGCATGTTTGAATTCCCCCACTGTTTTAGACCCAACGACTGCCTCAGGAAGGCTGTTCCATGTATCCACCACTCTCTCCGTGAAAAAAAATTTCTTCACATTACCCCTGAGCCGCCCCTCTATCTTTAAATTGTGCCCCCTTGTTCTTGCGCATCTTTTTCTGAAAGATGCTACCCTACTGGACTTTGTTGATTCCTTTGAGGTACTTGAACATTTCTATCATGTCCCCCCCCGTCCTGCCTTTCATCAAGAGTATACATATTATGCTCCCTCAGTCTCTCTTCATATGGTTTCTGCTGCAGACCCTGCACCATTTTAGTTGCCCTCCTTTGGACTGCTTCCATCCTGTCTACGTCCTTGCGTAGATGAGGTCTCCAAAACTGCACACAGTACTCTAGATGGGGTCTCACCAAATGTCTGTATAGAGGGATAACCACTTCCCTTTTTATATTGCTTGCACGCATGTGCAAGAAACATAGTGCTATCTTGGAGATTTTGGAGGTGTCACCTCCTCCTCCAATTCAGTCAGTGTGCTGGCAGGCACGGCCCCTGTAAGCAAATGCATTTTGGAGCTGTCTATGACACTGTCCAAAATGCAGTGGCATACAGTTGAAAGGGGGAGCTACGCTTGAGTGAGCACCAATAAGATATCGGTTGCTCACGCGCAGCTCCCCCCCCACACGCTACCATGCGGCGCCCCCGACGCACTGTATAGCTGACGGGTGCCCAATCCCCGGCCGGCTGAGCGCGCCCCTGCCCCCAGTAGTAGGTGCCACGCTGGGAGCCCACCCCAGCGTGGCAACAGTCCTTTGCCGACGGGGTGCCTAATCTCTCGCCGCTGAACGCCCCGCCCCTGTGCCACGCTGGGAGCCCACCCCAGCATGGCAATAACTTCCATGGCCACAGGGTGCCTAATCCCCTGCCGGCTAAATGCCCCTAACATCTTTGTGCCACGCTGGAGCCCACCCAGCGTGGCAAACGGTCTCACGATGTCTTTTTTTTCCTGAAAACGAAAACTGTCCCGAGGCGCGCCTCCCGACCCCCCCACAACCCGCACTCCACCCACTGCGCACTCCAGCCTCCCCCACCCCATACTTACCTCGACTCGCGCCACTATCTTCGGTGGACCGGGAACACGCTGCACTCTTCAAAGCCGACCGCTAACTGAGGAAATGTCAGTAAACTGTATAATGGGCTAGATAGGGGTTTCAACTTTGTTGCATATCTCAGGTATTTTGGGAATTTTACACAATTTTCAACATAGAGGTTTTGGGTCATTCTGCAGACTGATCACATGCTATTCGGGTCCGGCGGGTGATTTCACGCAGTGATCAAATCACCCTCGGCCTGAATACCACCATGACAGTGACATCATTCATGAGAAGGGGTCCTAAAACCCATGTTGAAAATTTGTGCCAAAATTCCGTAAGTGACTGTTTCATTTAGGCGCATGCGCAGTTCCTACGCAGGCTCGTAGTTCGTGAAATTTCAATATTTCCACTCCAGATTTTCAACATTGCCATTTTATCACACCTTCTTATGAGTAGTACAGCTGTCATTTTCACATCTGCCCAAACGTGTTTCCGCCCATTTAGTGCACAATGGCACAGTCGGTGTGCAAACTCAATGTATGGGACACATTAACAAAATCACAGTGACGCTGTTCATGAGCAGAGATCTTAAATGGCTATGTTGAAAATTTGTGAAAAATTCCAAAAATGACTGTTACGAAGTATGCTATGCAGTTCCTACGCATACTCGTAAGTTCGCAAATTTTCAATATTTGCACTCCAATGACTTCCAAATACCTAAACGGCACATAGAAACAAGCAACATTCAGCATTGACAAATGCTTGTTCTACTTGTGATGCCCCTTCCTATGCATCCCAGTATCCCCTGGCTCTCCTTACCGACTTTTCACATTGCTTACCCACCTTTAGGTTATCTGATATGACTACCCCCAGGTCCCTTTCCATTTTTGTTGTTAGTACCTCCCCTGCTATTGTGTACTCTTCTCCTGGGTTTTTGTTTCCCAGGTGCATTACTTTGCACTTTGTATTGAATCTAGTTGCCATATGTCTGACCATTCCTCCAACCTTGCCAAGTCCCTTCTCATCTTTCTACCCCCTGCTATCAACTCTGTTACAGATCTTTGTGTCATCTGCAAAGAGGCATATCTTTCCCTCCAGACCCTCTGCAATGTCACCAATAAAGATGTTAAAGAGGACTGGACCCAGTAATGAGCCCTGAGGTACTCCACTAGTAACTCTCTTTCTTGGAATGTGTCCACCACTATGACCTTCTGTGTCCTGTTGTGCAGCCAGTTTGTTACCCAGGCTACCACCCTGGGACCCACTCCCAGGCTGGCTAACTTGATTATTAATCTTTTGTGTGGGACTATGTCAAATGCCTTGCTAAAGTCTAGGTAGGCCATATCCACAGCCCTTCCCTGGTCTATTACTTTGGTCACCCAGTCAGATAAATGATAGGCCCCCATATTTGGAGCTGGCCATGTACGCCATGCTCCTTTTAGAGATGCGCATAAGTGCATGGTTAGCTTGGTGACAATGGTCAGTTGGCAAGCTCTAGTGCTCTGACTGGAGCACACTAATGGTCCACATATGTGGCTGTGTTGGTGCATCACACAGTGACTGTGCTGTGGTGACATAGCCCACTTTTTGGAATATGGCCCACAGGAACCAAATGGAGATGGTGTGTATCAAACAGAATGGGTGCCTGTGATTCGGCCATATTCAGCCCTGGTATGTTAATAGGTCCATTAGTCATGCAAGGCACTAAGGGCAGTTTCAATTCCTATTATGGGTTTACCAGAATGTCACACAATGCCACTGTGTGCAACTCTGCAGTGGCATTGTGCAGAGCAGTGCAACCCACCACTTTCTCTTATCTCCCCATCAAGCCCCAAGTAACACAAACATTAGTGTCCAGTGGTCTCCTACCTTCCTTAATCCCTCCTCCCCCTTCCATCCACTTGGGACTCTCCACCCAACTCCTCTGGCCCTTACTCCTCAAAAGTACCAGTTGGTGCTCAGCATAGCCACTTTGCTCAGTACCTTGACCAGGTGCTGTCTGAATGTTGGTGAGCATGCATGACTACTATAGAAATTACAGTAGTTGCATGCTTTCTCCTGCTTCCTCTCATTTACATGGCTGCTGGTTGAGGTGGTGAGCAGAGGGGCTGTGCTTGTCATCTCGGGTGACTGGTGTTGCATTGGTGAGTGAGGGCTGGAGGGTAGAGGCTCCCGAGCAGGTCAGACAGAAGTGGGGGTGGTCAACCAGACATTCAGGGAAGTGAGGATCAGGGAGTCTGGGTTGACTGGACCACAAATACTTGGATTTAAGGCTGGTAGGATAAGGGTAGTATTGAAACAGATTGTGTTAAATCCAAAGAATCAGCCCTGACAAATGATCCAAGACTGGGGAAGGAAGCTGGGAAGGGCAAAACCTATCAGGGCAGTTAGCAGGTGGGATTCACTGCTACTGTATCTGGCATGGTGGTGTTACAAGAATAAATCTTGTCTTGATCTTGGGTAGTTTGTCCGTGCCGATTCTTTGCATTTTAAGAGCTGCTTCCAACTACGATAACTGACCTGGCCAGGAGTCAAAATGTACACCTTTTCTTTTGTTTCATCCATATTAAAAAGTTATGCCTCTCTGGTCCAATTAAGAACTGTTTAGTGACTGGCATCTGCTGGTCTTGGTTTGTATTATTTTTCTACCCCTCTACCCTCCTTGTCCTCATTCTGCACTCTATCTGCCCCTATCCACCCTTCACTTTCCCTTTCCTTGTTTCCTCTCCTTCCTCCTATCTCTGCCTCCCTCCCCATGCCATTTCCTCACCCCTCCTTCCTTAACCTGTTATACTCCCTGTTCCCCCTGCAACCTATATCCTGTCTCCGGTATTGCACTTGCACCTGAGGCTAATTTATTTGGCCTAACTCTTCTTGCAGTTGGACAATAGAACTATTCTTAATGACCACATGTGTCTGTTTGATATTTCTGAACCAAGTTTGTACAAGCCTGCTTGACTGTTTACCTATTTCACGTGTATTTGGTTTTATTCATTTTCATCTTAACTGTTTGTATTATTGTACTATTGTTTTTTTTTTCTGTTACCTGACATGATGTGGAACCTCTGTAAATGAGTCTGACTGAAAAATTTTAATCCAAGATTGAAATAATTTTATTCCCAGACCCGCCGGCAAAAAACAGAGCCAGTTCCTGATCTTACAGCCATGCCCTCCATGCCAGCACATGCAGCCCTGTTTTGTGATGTCACTAAATGAAGGTTGCATGTGTGCTCCCCATTGACTTGAATGGGAGTGATTTTTTTCCAAAGGTTTTATATGTATTTAACATCGGGATTTTAACCAATAGAAGCGTCCGCTCAACAGGGACCCTATCAATTGAGTGATGGCTTTGATTTGTTAAAATCCTGACATTAAATAAGTAAAACCTCTGGGGAAAAATCACCCCCATTCAAGTCAATGGGGTACGCACAGTCTTTGTTTAGTGAAATCGCAAAACGGGGCTGCATGTGCTGGCGTGGGAGCATGGCCATAGGATCAGGAACTGGCTCTGTTTTTTGTTGGTGGGTCTGGGAATAAAATTGAGACAAAACTTTTTAATATAAATGAAACAAAAGGAAAGGTGTGTACATTTCGACTCCTGGCCTGGTCAGTTTCTGTTTCAGTGCGCGGCTAGTACAAAACATGGAAACTGCTCTTTAATACAGTAGGAATATCTTGCACATCAGGGTATTGAAGCTACTTTCTACTGAATTAAATTAGTGCTGTAATAGTCTCTTCAGCACTGTAAACACCTCTAGGTATACTGATGCACCTTGTATGCAAGACAAATCTTTCACTTGCATAGGCACAGTGGTAAGCTCCACACAAAGTTGAGTCACTACCGTGTGTCTGTCTGCTATTCCTGGTTAGTGCAGAATTAAACCTGTTGAATATAGGAGCTGCAGTCTAGTTTTACCTTTTCCCTCACTCAGTCCTCCTTAGCATTCCCTAGTAGTACTGTCTTCTCACCTAGTCCCCATCTTGTATGTCCTAATTCACTGGAGTCCACTGGTCCCATCCCCCTTTCAACAGACTCCTAGTCCCATATGCCAGCCCCCATACACCCCAATGACTGCAGGTACCAACACTCCCCTCCCTGGCTGTCTGCTCCATGCAAGTCCTGTACTTGTTTGATACTGGGCTTGCAGTCTGAAAACTAAACTCGGTGAAAGTGCTACTGCCAATGTGTGCCAATGGGCACAAACTATGTACAGATTTGTAGTTGAATACAGAACCTCTGAAGGTTGGCCAGGGAGGTGTTTGGCTAAGTGCTAGCTACTGTGGGGGGTGGGAGTGTTGGCATGTGGGATTGGAGGCTACCAAAATTGGTTGAGGGGCCATTGGAAGCCAGGGAATAATTGACGAGCACAAACTGGGATCAGGCGATGGAGGGTAGGGGGTTCCACCATCAGCAGAGTGGAGGGAGGGGGTCATGCACCATTGTCAATAGTGGAATGTTTGCAGTGTGTACACAGCACTGCTGAAGTGTCCTTTTAGCACCTCCAAAACCCGTTCATAATGCCACTGTACCTGTAGCAAAATGGTTCCCCTCATTTGCATGGGACAAGTGATGTAGCAGGACCACGGTAATCACTTAGCCTTGTGCTGTACAGCAGTGGTTGTTCTAACCAGCTGTTGCCTGCATTTTATATTGGTGTGCTGTAAGCCTGTCAGCCCTGTGCTAAGCACTTGAATACGTGGCCCAGGTCTATTAATTCAGTATCTGTATTTTTTTTCTAGGATTGCAATTTTGTGAGTTATTTTACAGTTTATTTACTCAGGATAACCCAGCTCTAATGCAACACCCTGGGGTTTTACTTCTACCAGTTTTCACAGCCGGGTGGACTGGAACATGACCAGTCAAGTAATATGGTCCAGGTGATGGAACTGATAGAACTCTGCCTGGTTCCCAAGCCAGTTCTGTAACCAGTTACAAGAAAATATCTGCTTTCATTTTCCCCATGATGTCTGCCCTTCTAAGTTTGCCAAAATATCCATGAAACCTGCAGAAATGCACCATGGGGGGGGGGAAGAGATATTGTAGGTGATGCTTTTTATTGGACTTTCACATTTTATGAAAATAAAGTAGCTTTGAATAGGTGTGATAGGGCCTAGCTCTAAGTTTTGGAAGTACTTTGGGAGGACTCTGTACTTCCGTCTTTTCCTCTCAACAAATCTGTTGCAACAGCAATACCTTAATATTAGCCTATACTATCCTTTATTTTCCTCCTGGTTCGGTCAGACTGGCTACCTGCTGAACCCCCCAAATCTTTATCTTACCCACTTTTATTTTCACCTTTCCTTGTCCTACCCAAAAAGCCCTCAGACCGAAAAGAAAATGCACAAGATAAAGTGCAGGTGCTTATATTAAGAATGAAATATTCTTGGAAAATTTAAAAATAACCAGAACCAGAAGGGTCAAAAACGATGTCTTGCAGTTATGCTGCTACCTGAATTGTTTTTAAGAGTTCCATACCTTATAAAGAACTGCATTAACTGCATAAAATATCGGAGTAAAAATATGACTTGAGAAATACTTGCTGGAAAAAACATTTTAATGAGGTTGCTGCTACATGCTCTACAAGTGAATGAATGCACTGTAGTAATTGAGATGCATTCTAAGAGACTGTGAAAACTGTTAGGAGTAAAGTGCAGGTACTAAATAAGTTATACATGTACTTGCCAAAGCTTCTATGAGTTAAATGGAGCAGGTGAAGCAGCTACATTACTTATGCACTTCTTTCATTCTTCCTAAAATAAAGTTTTTATGCAATTATTTCCCTGAACACCACATAAAAGATTGAGTTTACCTTCAACAGATTTCCTAACAGATACTGAAGGACCCCTGCTGGCAAATTCTAAATGAACAAAAAGTTAAAATGTAGGGCCACCCCCAAATGCTCCAGCCTCACTTCTCTTTTGTAACATTGTTTTTTTCTTTTTCTTTCAAGCATAAAAAGTCACATTTGATATGCCTGCTGTTAATGAAGCATTGTTTTATTTTTTTATACAAGACTGCATTGGTATTTAAAACAAAGCTGGAAATATATTTGAACTGAGGTACCTGGATCTGTTGGATGTTTATGCAGTTCCTATAGGGGAAGGCTGGCCACAATAAATAAATAAAATAAAAAAAGTAAAAAATCTGGTATGGAGCCTCTGGAAATGAGTCCCTGACTCAAAGGTTTGTAATTCCAAATAAATAAATGTTGGCTCCTTTATGCTGTTGCCTAGCTCCTGATGTCACCAGGTGGAAGCAGCTAGAGTAAATTAGTCACGCAAGAACTTACTGTAACAGTAGATCTTAGAGGAGCTCTTGCAGCAGGCAACACAAGTAGGACTGAAGCTGGCAGGCAGTAGGACCCCATGGAAAATTTCTAGCTAGCAGTATACAGTGGGGGACTGCCCCCATCAGCCCACCCCTGACATCCCATGTGGTATAAAGGGGGTGGTCCCCCAGCGTCCCTCAGTTCTCCTGCTGGAGACTCCGGCACAGATGAAAATTTGGATGGATAAACGGATGATCCTCCTGTAACCAGGGAGGCTGGGTGTTCTTGCTGCGAATGCAGAAGGAATCTCTTGAGGGGAAGGCGGGTGGGAAACTGCACCTGCTGCAAGACCTCCTCTGGAAGATCTACTGCTACTGTAAGTTCTTCTGTAACTGTACTATATTACTTTGAGATGGAGTTCTTGCAGCAGGTAACACAAGTAGGACAGAGTTCCAAGCAGTAAATAGTCCCTTACATACAGGATGGAGAAACAGAGATAGACTCACGCATGAGAAAAGGCTCTGCAGGACCACAAGGCCAAAGCCAGTCCTGCGCCTAGAACCAATGTCCAGACTGTAATGTTCAATGAATGTGTAGACTGAGCTTCAGGTGGCTGCTGTGCATATGTCTGCTAAAGACACATTCCTCGAGGAAGCAAAAGAGGCTGCAGCGACTCTGATGGAGTGACCCTTTACTGGTCCCGGTAAGTGTTTGCCATACTCTTGATAATGGAACACAATACAATTAACCAACCATGTAGAAAGGGTTTGTTTTGTAACAGGTGAATCTAACATTTGGGGGAGCGCAAAGGAGATGAACAATTGGTCTGATTGTCTGGATCCTAGTGAACTTCCAGTGTATAACAGCTTTTCTTTGATTTGAGTGCTCTAGATCATATATGGGTAGATTGTCTTGATTAAGGGTGAATTCAAACACCACCTTTCACAGAAACCTAAGATTTGTTCACAGGGACACCCTATCCCTGTGAAAAACTAAATATGGCTCTTTACACATTAGATCCTGAAGGTCAGAAATCCTCCGAGCAGAAGTGACTGCAACCAAAAACAACGCTTTCCAAGATAGAAAGCGTAGCTCGCAATCTGCGGCTGGTTCAAATGGAGAAAAAGCTAAGTTTTTCCAGAACAAAAAGAAGGTCCCATGGAGGGGTGGGATCTCTGGGTGACTTCATGTGTAGGATGGCATGCAGGAATGTGAGTGCTAGACAAACTGTGCTAGGGTTTTCCCCTGCATTGGTGCATAAAAATCTGACACCGCAGAGAGGAGTACCTATATGGATGAGTAGCTAGGGCCCCAGTCAGAAAAAGGTACTCTAGGACAGAGTTCACTGGGCAAGCAAATGGGTCTCTGACTGAATGCCCAAAGGCAGAAGCATTTCCACTTCATTGTATATATGGCAATGGTGAAGGGTTTCCTGGTGGACACCAGAATGTTGGCTATTCTGGCCGAGACCCCGAAGCAGGAAATGGCTAGGTGTAAGGATCTTGGGTCTGGGTAGACTGAAGTCCCATTGTCCTGAGAAAGAAAGCAGAAATCAGCGGTAGCGCTAGAGGTGGTTCCCTTGCCAGTTGTTGCAGCAGGGGGAACCAGATCTGTCAAGGCCAGAAGGGCACCCCCAGAATCATGTCTGCCCCTTCTGACTGCAATTTGAGTAGAACCTCTGTATCAGAGGGAAGGCATAGAGGACTCTGCCTGTCCAGCAGAGGAACAACCCATCTCACCAGAAAACACCAGGCCTGGGATTTAGCGAGCAGAAACTGGGCAGTTTTGCATTGTGTGGGGATGAAAAAGGTCCAACTCTGGCAGACCGCACCTGTCTAACAGCTCTTGTATGACCAGTTACTGGAGTTCCCACTCATGGGTTCTGGACCTTGACTGGCTTAGGATGCCAGCCAATGTGTTTTGCACACCTGGGACATGAGCTGCCAAGATCACCATATGGTGAACTATGGCCCATTTCCAAACTCTCATGGCCTTGCAGCAGAGTTGGTACAAGTGGGTTCCTCCCAGTTTGTTGATGTAGAACACCACTGACATGTTTGTCTGGACCAGGAGGTGTCCTGGAAGTAGGTCAGTTTGTAATAACTGCAAGGCATATAGGATGGTTCTCCTTTCCAATACACTGATATGTAGGGACTCCTCTATCAGGGACCACACACCCTGAGTTCTGTGATCATGCAGATGTGCTCCCCAGCCTGTGCTGGAGGCATAAGATCTGTGTAGGATGTGCCCTCTGAAAGGGGGTACCCACCAAAAGGTGGGACTGTGCCAGTCACCATTGAGGGACTTGTTGTCTTGGTCCTGGGATCAAGACAAGTTGGTAGAGATCTTCCTGATGCTAATCTCATTGGACCCCAGTGTCCACTGGATTGTCCTCATGTGCAGTTGGGCCAGTGGTACAGTGGCGATGGCAGCTGCCATGCGGCCAAGTAGTCTTGAGTACTGTCCTGGCTGGAACCTGTCATGCAGACTGAATGTGGTGAGCAAGACTACTTAGGCAGTCTGTTCTGTCCTCTGTGAGGAAGGCCTTCCCCTGAGAGGTGTTGAAGTGCTTTGATGGAACTGCAGCCACTGAGTCAGCCAGGGTGAGGATTTCGGCATGTTCACTGTGATTCCCAGTGCCACAAAGAGAGAGAAGGTATCTTCCATGGTTTGCAGAAGGGCTGTCCTGGACAGTGCTGGGATAAGCCAGTCATCCAGGTAAGGGAAGATGTAATGGCCCCCTTCAGAGGGCTGCTGCCACTACTGCCAGGCACTTGGTGAAAACCCTTGGTACTGAAAACAGTCCAAAGAACAGTGCTCTGAACTGGTAGTGCTGACACATAAATTTGAATCTTGGGAATCTCCTGTAGTGCCTGGCTATTAGGATGTGTAAATATGCATCCTGCATGTTCAGGGATGAGAGCTAATCTCCTGTGGATCATGGGTAGCAGACCCTGAAGTGTCCATCTGAAAGTGCTTATATTCCACACAGTCATAGAGGTCACAGAGGTTTAGGATGGGTCAGAGGTCTCCTGTTTTTCTTGGGTACTAGAAAGAAGTGAAAATAGTACCCTTGTCCTTTGAGTGGCTGGTACAGGATCTATTGCTCTTGCCCAGCAGAGCTTGAATTGTGTCCAGGATAAGAGTAGCATGGGATTGGGAATAATTGGAGAATTGGGGTAGTCTGTCCAGAGATATCTCGATGAATTCTGTAGTGTCCCCATTGAATCATCTATAGAACCCATTGGTTGAAGTGATGATCCTCCAACCCTCTAGATAGAGGGAAAATCTGCTTCTGAGATGTCTTGTGAGGAGGGTTCGACCAAAAGTTTGGCGTTGGTGGCAGTGGGCAGAGTGGGCTGGGTGGGTTTGGCTGACCTCTGTTCCGAGCTTCCTGAGCCACGAGATGGGCCCTTGTGACTGTAGCCTCCTCTCTGCTGCTGTTACTGGTATCTGGATTGTTGGCCAGATTTGCTACGAAAATGCTGTTTTTGAAACCGCTTTTGTTTGAGTTTATACATAGTATGAACTGAGCACACCTTTTCCAGAATCCTGTATCCTGGTAATGATCTTTTTGGATTCTTTTCCGAAAAGCATGGAACCTTAGAGGAGGCATCTAGGATGCCTGCTTGACATCTTGGGTGAAGCCATAGACTCTAAGCCAGGAGTGTCTTCTGAGGCATACGCCCATAGCTGCTGCCCTGGCTGCTGTGTCCGCTGAATCATAGACCAATCTGAGAATGCGAGTGGCTATGTCTGAGCCTGTCTGCATTAGTTTTTCTAGCTCTGCTTTCTGTGGACAATCTGGTAGGTCCCAGACTAAAGCCATCCCTTGTTCCCATATGGCACTCTGAAACTGCACCATATGGATAAAGAAATTGAGAGATTTGATGGTGCGGGGGGCCAATGAGTAGACCCCTCTGCCCATGGAATCCAGCTGTTTGGACTCTGTCTGGTGGCTGAGTACTTAAATGTTTAGGTCTCTGGGACCTGTCATGAGCTGCCATAATAACAATGGAGTCTATTGGCTGTTCTCCTAGAAAGGATTCCTCTCTGGGTGCCCTATAGAGGCGATCTGCCGCCTTTTGGATGGCCAGAGAAGTGGGCAGATGTTTTTCATGTTGCCTTGGTCATATCCTGAAAAGTCTCCACCAGAAATGTTACTACCACTGGTTTGGGGTCTTTCTGGGGCAAACATTTGGCCAGTCAACACCTTTCAGGGTCAAGATCCTCCGTGTCCCAGTCCATGTTGGATTGGTTGTGGTGCATGACCTCCATAAAGGAGGGATTGTCAGGTGGGGACCTTGGTTTGCCTCTCTGGTCTGGTGATGGGAGGTCCCTCCCCGAGGAGGACCCTGATGATGAAGTTGAGGAATGGTCTGCATCAACTGAGGAGGAGAACCTACATCTGGTACATCGGCGTTTACAATTGTCCATCTGTGGAGTGTGAAGCTCCTGGTCCTTGTCCAGGAGCATCTTTTGTGGCCCAAGTGACCTGCCAACTGGAGGATGAGTGGGCTCCTTGGGTGGTGGAGTAGGTTCCCCAGGCAGAGTTGGTTCCTGGGGAATGGGTTCCTCTATTATATGTCTGGCTAGGAGAACCTCTGCTTTGATGGTGTCCCACCAAGAACTAAACAGATCCTTGATCTGAGACAGTTGAAATCTTTGCTCCTAGTCCGGTGTCAGGCAGTTAGGACCCGACTCCTGACCCATTGTCTGGTCTGGGGTCAGAATTAGTGGCTTTGATGTACCTGTCATCCACCCTGTAGGTGGTGATGGGGCTTTAGGCGGAGGGCCAGGGTCGTCTGCCATTTTGTGAGATGAGACTGACACTGGACTACCTGATGGCAGGTCTCTGCGTTCGTCTGTCGGGGTCGGCAGTGTGGCTGATGCTGTGGTCATGGGATTTGGTACCTCTGGCTGTGTTGTGGAGGCCTGGCATTGGGCTCCTTGGCCTGGTGGGTGTCATTCGGTGACCTACCTGTAGCCATCGTCCATTTGTTGGACGTCGAGGCCTGGAGGCAGTGTCATTGCTCAATCACCCTTTTTTTTTTTTTTTTTTTTTCTGGCATTGGTCTAAGTGATTCAACCTTGGAGGGGGAGTTGAGAGAGTGACCTCCTGGAGGAGTGACCCAAACCCCCACATCTTTCCAGGGAGTAGGCTCCTGAGGTAGCTGACTTGGATGACTCTTTCAGTGGTCTGTTGCTGGAGGAGGACCTGACATTGGTGTCTGAGTAGCAGCCAGAGGAGTGCGAATGTGGCCAGGTTTTCAGAGGTTGCAAGGTGGAAGACCCTTGAGTTGCGCCTCCTGTTGCCCTTACCTGGGCAGGTAGTCTCTCCGTCAGCCAGGTAGAATGCATTGTCTGGGAGGCTGAGTCCGCACTGCCCCGGGAGGCCGATCTGGATTTGGACAACCTAGATCTTGACTGGGATCTATCTTCCCCCTCTCCTCTTCTCCTTGTGATGTTTCCCTGATTTTTGTTGTGAGGGGGACCCTTCTTGGTGGAAGAATGGGTCTTCTGGTGGTGTATCCTCACCTGGCTGATGAACCTTTTTACAGTGTGGCCAAACCTGTATCATGGTCTTGGCCTAAACACAGCAGGTAGGCAGTGTGTCAGCCTTGCAATGGAAATGTTTGCCGCAGGCACACTTGGACTGGTGCCGGTCGATTGATGACATTGGAGGAAGTAAACATGCAAAAAAAAGATTATATTAAAAAAAAAAAAACTAACTTATTGGAAAATAATGTTAAAAATGCTCCTCAGATGGAGGTCGCTCAAAGCTGAAGGTGTCCATGGAACCAATGTGTGTGACTCGGGCGGGAAAAGAACTGAGGGACTCTGGGGGACTGCCCCTTTTGTATCACATGGGACATCGGAGGCAGGCTGACATCTGGGGCGGTCCCCCACTGTATACTTCTAGCTAGAAATCTTCTGTGGGGTCCTACTGTCTGCTGGCTTCAGTCCTATTTCTGTTACTCCATCTCGAAGTAATCTACTCATCCAAACATTTTCATTTCCCTTCAGGAATATCATTATTATAAAAGCTACAACTAGTGTTTATAAATAAGTCTTCATCAAACCAAGTCTCAAATCTTAAAATATGCTGTAATAAAAAAAAAAAAAATTGTGAAAGCAGAAATGGTCACATGCTCTCCAAGGGCTGGGTATAAAAACCCTAGAACACAGATGCTCTACAGATGTTCAGGTCAGTATTGTGGTGGCCTAGAGAGGCTGTGCAAGTCTTCATATCTCATGCAGAAAATCCTGAACTAATTTGTAAAGATTTGGAGATCTGTGAATCTTCCTGCTTGCACCACTGAATTGCAAGTGTTTTTTTTTTTTGTTTTTTTTTTGTTGTTTTTTTTCCATTTTGGTTTTTAAAAGTAATTTTTTAATTTTATTTTTGGCTCCTTCATAATAAACCTCACACTATGATGTGTTTAACCTTTATATCCATGTGAGTGTCCATCTGTCTTCCAACACCAGTACAGTTGTACTTATTAGTGGAAGCAGGGCTGAATTAAAAAGCAGATATATAATGGGCAGGATTTGGGCACAAATGACATTGTGTAGCTTGCTTAAACATGGAAGCATTTCAGACTTTATCTCTATTTCGGAGTTGCAACCTTTGAGCCTAACTGGCTCTTTTACAAAGGCTCACAACACAACACAACAGTACAAGAGAGAACAAACAAGGCAATTTTGACAATGAAGGCAGCAATTATAATACTGAGTGGTAAAGGTTCAAGGACTAAAACAAAAAACTGGCAAGAAGGTTACAAATGTCATTGTTGTTAACGGAGTTTGTGCTGTAAGACGCAGCACTGTGGGATGCTGAGATGGGCTGAGAATGGAAAAAGTATACCAATGTGTTTCCCTTCATCATTGAACTATCAAAATGTATATATTTATGTTCTTGCTGCCTGGAAAGGAGGTCTGGACAGTACTTTTATTTTCAGCCTTGGCAGGGTTTTTTTTTTTTTTGGGGGGGGGTTGAAATAGATACAAAATAACAAAAATTGAAGCAGATTAATGGTAGTCACTAGCACTGATCCACAACAGTTTAGCATCGCACTTGCTACCTTTTTGAATACAGCACAAAGTGCATGAACTGCCTGTCCAGTACTCATGGCACACTTGGCAGAGTGCTAAAATAGTTGTTCAGTGCTATTTGAATATGGGGCCCTTAGGATCCAAAGCCTTCTCACACACTAAGCTTGAGATGGCAGCTCTGTGTGCCATCTACCAGTTTGCCTTTGTTCTCCTTTTCACACACTCCTTCCTTTTCATCTCCTTAAAATAGTACCCACTGCACCTGCCTCTGGAAATCTGTACAAACTGGCAGCATGAATCAAAACTTCTGTGGTGCCACAGATGTCAGTGCTGGGTGTTTTTCCGCTCCTCCCGAGCATAGGTTTTGATTAGCTCCTCCAGAGGCTTCTCACTGCACACTGTCCTTTAACATTTGACAACTGAGGCCAAAATCTGCTGCAGAAAAGTCCTACCTCCTGAAGTTGTACAGAGAACAGAGTGGGGGGAGGGGTCTGAATTTCACTTAAGCGAAGTGGGTAACATGTTCCATGAGTCAACTGAATTCCCTCTTTGATGCAAGAAATGTGGAAATGGAAGGTCTATTTCCAGGCCAACCGAATTGCCATGAATGTTCCAGGCTGGGTGGGATATAGGCCCATGATACGGAGATCAGCAGGCTGAGTCTGGCTCATAGACCATACAATGACAATAAAAGTAGTCTTCTGTCTGTAGGGAGCAATAAAGTCTGACACAAATGTCTGTACTACAATACAGCTTACAAGGTAGAATTCCCACAGAACTTAGTTTTTACAGAAAGTTTAGTAAGTGCACTCAGATTCACAGTAAATACAGAACTATTCATGGAGTTTCAAGGAGATAACTGTACAAGTTGATCTAGGAAGCATGAGTTATGGATTTATTTTATTTTGTAGTTTACTGGCCTTGACACCTTTTAATGTGTTTATTACCAGTGATAAGATCTTCTTTCCTCTTATCAGAGGGAGTGCATTTCAGTTCACATTGGACAAGCAGGTGTCCAGATGGGCAATTCATGCTGGGAACTTTATTGCATGGAACACGGGATCCAACCTGATGGGACACTTCCCAGTGATACTAGTCATAAGGGTGACTCCTTTGGAACCTTCTTCAGTGAAACAGGACATGGGTCCTATGTTCCTAGAGCACTGTTTGTGGACCTTGAACCAACTGTAATCGGTACGTAATCATTTTATGTTTAACTAATAGTGTGGCTGAATACAAAAGTGAGTATTCTCTGTAGTCGAGGGATGGAGAGATCAAAATAAGGTTAGGTTCGCCTGTCTGAGATTGCTATGCACCTGTCTGAGATTGGGGCAGTGGTGGTAGTGGATTGTTTGTGACCTGGAAGGATACACTTCTTGTTTTCAGGTGTCTCCTAGAGATGAGTTGTATGGACCTGTTGATGACATGGGGGGAGGGGGTGGCTCCCTAATCCAATAAATTCCATGTGATCTTTAACTTCCACCTAGACAACCAGGACAGTGACAAGAGACTGGCATCTGAAGGACTACCCTTAGTCCAGCAACTCCCCCCCAAAAAAAAAACACTGTTCTACAGTATCAGTTATGGGTATTGCCTCATGTACCTGGTATTGGGCTAGGATCCACCCCCACCCCCAAACACTGGAGTCTTCTTGCCCCAAAGGAGATTGTTACGTACTGAGCCACTTGACATTGACCTTGTAAAACTGGACTATATACCTCCTTAGCCAACACTTGTTTTACTTGGTCTTCACAAAATTAGTTTGCTATAATGCATACCAAAATGTTAATAACCATTGGAATTCAATGAGGTGGGCCTGCCTGAAACGCACAAATTCATCTATTGATCCTTTATTTTTTTTGGGGTTGGGGTAAAATATACTGAAATAACATAATGTATATTAATACATTTATTCCCCAGAGAGAAGCTGGAAATATAAATGATCTTAACCCACAATAACTAAGAATTCTGTATGCAGGACACAATGATATAAACATTAAAAAAAGCACCAAAAAAATACAAACCTAATAAAGGATGCACTGCTTTTTCCAAATCTATCAAGGGTCATCTGACCAAGCAAAAAGAAACTGCACTGCAAAACAAATGAATAAAGGTTTGATCCCAAACACATTTTTATATAGTGATTTATCTTTGTTGTAGTGATATAATTTGATAAATTTAGGTGACGCCAAGCTTTTAATCAACCATAACAATAAAAATAGGTTCTCTGATCCAGCTCTTTCAAAATAGTGTTTTTAGAGATGCTATTTTGACAAGTTTGAATTTTAGACAAATTGGAGCTAAAAGCTTAAATAAGACTGGTTGGATTAATAAGAAAGGTCCTACTTAAGAGTGTGGTGTGCACATTTATGGAACATACACAGATGGAAGAGAAATACTACTTTTTCTCCTGTTTGTATGTTTCATAAATGCACACATTGCACTCTTGTGACTGAAATGTAATTATCTGTACAGCACCGGGTTGTGCACTGGAGAAAGAGTAATGTGCTCAAGGACAGCCCATGGTGCAGCTGATTGTACAACTGGAACAGCATTCAGGGCAGCCTTGGTTCAAGTAACAGCTGAGGCACTTATTTCTTTCCCTCTTTCATTTGTATACAAGTCCTGCTTGATGTAGCTTGTCACTGAGATGCAAGATAAAACTTAAGTTTTGCAACAACAAATTTTTACTTGAGTCAATACCATTTTCTACTAAAATTATTGCAAACAATCGTATGACTATCTTGAAAGATAAAAGAAAATGTGTGCTTCTGAATTGTGTGGTTTTTTTTTTTGCTTTTTGTTTCCTCTTGTCAGATGAGATCAGGATTGGCTCTTATCATTCCCTCTACCATCCTGAACAATTAATAACTGGGAAAGAAGATGCAGCCAATAACTATGCCCGTGGGCATTATACCATTGGGAAGGAAATTATTGACCCTGTGCTGGACCGTATCCGCAAAATGGTAAGTTAGAGATTACAATTCCTGTGACTTACCTTTTAATTAAAAGGTGAAGCCTTCCAAAATTGAAGGGGGCAGGGCAGAGGATCATGTGAGTATTTGTGCCTTTTCAGTAATTGTGCATTGAAGAAACCCTTGTAGCTATAAAACTGGAATAATCATCTTTCTGAAGATTTGGTCCCTTGACATAAGTCTGCAGTTTGGGTACAACCGCCTCATGTGTAGACTAAATATTAAGAGGAGATAATTTTCTGGTTGTCTCTCATCCCTTGGGAGTTTGCAGTTATGAGCAGCTACAGTAGCTTGACAATCTTCATCTCCATGCATGGATGGACCATTACATTCTGCCAGTGCCCTTACTCCAAAATCCGCTATCACACAGAAGTGCAATACCGGAGGATTCTTCTTCCTGCCACTTTAGAAGAAACCAGTTTCTACATAAGACACTTGGCAGTTGTCAAAAAGATCTGGAGAGAGTTGAATGCAATGTAACTGTCCACTAATCTTGTTAATCTCTGGGTTATAATCCTCCCTTGAACACATAGAACAGTGTGCTTATACAAATGTAGAAAACTGCTTGCAGAAAATGTCCCATGGTCTGGCATGTATGCCCAGTTCCTGCCCCAAGTCACTGTAATCTGTCATTGATCTGGTCTAGGCAGGGAATGCCTGAGTTTTGGCCAGATTCCCCCACTTCTCTCCTCCCCCAGTGTTTGTCTTCACTAATCCCTTGTAGTTGTTCACCTTAAAACTACCAGTCTTGGCATTTACTACCTCCTTGGCAAGCTGTTCCATCTATCCACCACCTTCTGAAATATATTCTTGAATATCTTCTCCAACCACCACAACCAGCTTATGTCTCCCAGTTGTCAATCAAGTGTATTTGAACAGGTCACAGTTCTGAAAATAGTTCTTTCCATTCAGGAATCTTGCTTACTTTCTTGTGTCCAAAGAGTGTGTTCAGACTGGCCAGATGGTCCTTATATTTTCTCCATGCTGTTCCTATATCCTCTTTGTAGCTTGCCTCTGGACTGTGTCTCTAGTCCCTATCCGCTTTCATGTATGACATTTTCAGGTATAGAAGTGTCAAATTGAAGGCAAACAATTCAGTCAAGGCAGTCTTCCCATTTATCAGTGGCTTACTCCTTTTGTAACAGACTGAGTCATTCATCCATTCAGTCTACTCCTAAAGCATTCTAGTGTTGGACCACTAACTATGACTTCTAGAAGTGATTTCCAATTGTCAATTTTCTCTGAAGTATATTTTCTCAAGTTATCTTGAACAAGCTTTCTTCCAGGTCCAGTTTGTGTACAGTACATATGTATCATGCATTTGGTTATTCTTTAGCAACCAATAGCTCATCACCTTGGGATGGTATGAACTCCCGAACTGGACACAATAATCCAGGTGCAGCCTCGTATATAGAACGTATGAAAAAAACCAGCAGAATGTCTTGGTCTATAGCGTCGGCTCAATTGTGGTGCACATAATCCAGAGATTACAGTAGGCCCTGTCCCCCTTCTCTCCAAACTTGATCCCCTCACCTTCTTTTGAGTGACTACTGCAGGTGGGGATTTATTCCACCCTGACACTAGCCTCTTTGTAAAGAAGGCCCTGTCTAGATAACATGGAAAGTTACAATGTTTCCAAACTTGGTGTGTTGCTATGTCCCAATTAAATTCAGCCATGCTTTAGCACAGATAAAATGTGTTGCAGAGTCCACACTTGCTGCTCTGTGCCTAGTTGGGCTTGCCAAACATAGTTTGGGGGGGGGGGGGCGAAGCAGAGATGGAACTGTGCATGTTTCTAGATGTACAGGTAACATGATTCTTTATTGTAATCCATTTCAATAACCCTGTTAAGGCCTTTAAGCCACATAGTCTGAATAGAAACATAGAAACATAGAATGTGACGGCAGATAAGGAACGCTTGGCCCACCTAGTCTGCCCATTTTCCTACCTAACAGATAAGCTGCAGATCCTAATTAACCAACAACTTACTTCCTCCTACCTCCCACTAGGACTTCCTTATGTCTTTTCCATGCATTCTTGAATTCCCCCCACTGTTCTTGACTCCACGACCACCTCAGGGAGTCTGTTCCATACATCCACAACCCTCTCTGTGAAAAAATACTTCCTCACATTACCTCTGAGCTGTCCCGTCCGAATGGGGCTGAAGTGCCTTCTGACCTTGCATCTCTTCTCTCTCTCCCCCCCCCAACCAGCTTAAGATAGTGACACCTAGTGGTTTTATCACTGAAGCAGAAAAGATTTCTGCTGTCCACCTTATTTATACCTTGTACTTTGATCATGTCCCCTCTCTGCCTCCTTTCCTCTATTGACTGCATGTTAAACTCACTCGGCCTGTCTTCCTTTGACCTGTCTTGCTGTTCATGAACTATCCATGTTGCCTTCCTCTGTAATGCCTTGAGCGATCGGATGTCCTTTTTTTTATTTTTTTAGGTAGGGGCTCCAGTACAGCATGGTCTACTTCAGGTGTGGATGCATGAAGGATCTATGCAGCAGCATCATAACCTTCTCCCTTCTGCTCATGAACCCTCAAGCAATACAGCCTAGTATTCTGTTTGCCTTGGCCACTGCTTTCATATACTTCTTTTTAAGGTAGCTGGTAATGGCTATCCCCAAGGCCTTCTCCTCCACTGTTTCAGCAGCCTTGACACTGCCCGCCACCAAAAAAAAAAGGGCTGTACTCTGCCCTTGGGTTCTTCCCATGTTCATAACCTTGTTCTTTGCTTTGCTTTGGGTCCTACAAGAGCTTGCTAAGCTCAGGGTGGATAAGGCAATGGGACCTGATGGCATACATCCCAGGGTACTTAAGGAGCTAAAGGTGGAACTAGCAGAGCCATTAGCAGAACTGTTTAGTGAGTCTCTGAGCACAGGAGAGGTCCCAGAAGACTGGAGAAGGGCTCATGTGACCCCGCTCCACAAGAGTGGTAGCAGGGAGGAGGCGGGGAACTACAGACTAGTCAGTCTTAGCTCAGTAGTGGGCAAGATTATGGAGGCACTCCTTAAGGAAAGGATAGTGCAACACCTGGACTCCATAGGGGCACAGGATCCAAGACAGCATGGGTTTACAAAAGGAAGGTCCTGTCAAACTAATCTCATAGATTTCTTTGACTGGGTAACCAGAGTGGTGGACCAAGGGGGAGCAGTTGATGTCGCCTACCTTGACTTCAGCAAAGCTTTTGACACTGTTCCATATAAAAGATTGATAAATAAGCTGGGTAGGCTCAGGGTGGGTCAGAAGTTGGTCAACTGGGTGGCAAACTGGTTGACGGGCAGACAAGAGTGTGGTGGTAAATGGTATACAGTCAGAAGAGATGCAGGTCACAAGTGGGGTACCTCGGGGAGCAGTTCTGGGGCCAGTCCTCTTCAACATCTTCATTAGTGACCTTGCAGATGGACTAGAGGGTAAGGCTTGTCTGTTTGCAGATGACACCAAGTTCTGCAACAGAGTAGATGATCCAGATGGGGTGGGCAGAATGAGAAGAGATCTGGATAAACTAGCAAAATGGTCAGAAGAGTGGCAACTGGGATTTAATGCAAAGAAGTGCAAAATCATGCATATAGGGAAGAGAAACCCTGAAGCCACCTATAGGCTGGGAAGGAGTTGCTAGCAGTCACAAAGGAAGAAATAGACTTGGGCATCATCATCACTGATGACCTGAAATCATCCAAGCAGACCTCTAAAGCAGTAGGTAAGGCTAGGGGGGTGTTTGGGTGTATTAGTAGGGGTATCACAAGTTGTAAGAGGGAGATAATAATCCCTCTTTACAAGACACTGTTTAGGCCCCATCTGGAGTACTGCGTGCAGTATTGGAGGCCACACCTTCACAAGACATTAACCAAATTGAGGCAGTCCAGAGAAGGGCAACCAAAATGGTGCAGGGACTGCATCAGAAGACATATGAGGACAGATTAACAGAGCTCAATATGTATCCCTTGAGCAAAGGAGGAGAGGTGATATGATCGAGGCATTCAAACACCTTAAGGGCATTAACAAGGTGAAAGAGTCTAACATGTTTAAATATAAGAAAAATAGCAGGACAAGAGGACACAGTATGAGATTAGAGGAGGCCGATTAAGGGGAATCGGGAAATTCTTTTTCACAGAAAGGGTGGTGGATGCATGGAATGGCTTACCACAAGAAGTGGTGGCTATGAATACAGTGCAGGGCTTCAAACAGGCATGGGATAGGCATAAGGGAGCAATACAAATGACTATGAATAGATAGGCCACTGACAGAGCAAAGGCTGATGGCACATCTATAAGGTAGAAAAAGAAATGGGCAGACTGGATGGGCCTTGCGGTCCTTATCTGCCGTCAACTTCTATGTTTCTGTGTTTCTATGAACCCTAGCTGCCAGAGACTCACCACCTCTTAAGCCAAGCCAGGTCCTTCTTTAAGGTCCTGCACCCCTTCATCAGCATCAGCTTATAACAGAGCTTGGTGTCCTCTGCAAACAGTCAGATCTTGCCATTAACTTCCTCCCCAATGTCATTAATAAATGCACTACACTGTGCTGAGCACTGACCCTACAGGACATCACTAACTTTCTAGGCAAATTGTTAAATCATCAATCATGGTTTTTGAAGGTTAGTCATCATGACTGATCATTGTTAATCAAATGTTACCATAAGATCATCGGAGATCATGATCTAAGATCTAGATCATGATTTAATCATAACACATGAACTTTCAAATCACCAACTGATTTGTTTTTGTAGGCTTAAATCATCATGAGGGTGGTTGATGCACTGTGTATGATCAAGGGATGATCATTGATATTAGTTCAGTATTATAAGACTGCAAGTCGCGGAAGTAATTTGTTACAATTATGAAACTATGAATGTTGCATATTAGCAAAGACAAATGATCAATTATAACGTAAATCATGTGAAGTTTTATTCTCATTAGGAAGAGTACATGCAATGTCTGGTATAGTATACACATTTGCATACCTAATTTGCATATTTCGAAAGTACAGTTTATGGACCAAAACAATGGTAATTTCTATTTCTAATTTGCAGGATTAGTTTGCAGATTATTAGGAAAGGTTTTGAGCACAAATGAGATACTTTTAGGAACTCTCCACAACCATAAACGTAACCACTTAGTGGGGCTATATAAACCAATACAAGCCTTAACTCCAGTAAGATGTGAGGTATCAAAGTATAACTGAAAGCAATGGGCTTCTAGAGAGTCATCATGACTGATTATTCCAATAAAGATGTCTAAACAAGAGAAATTCCAAAGGTTAGAGAACCATTGAGAAGATTTTTTAACTCTAATCTTAACCATGGACAATCATGAGAAATCATGTGATCTATGTGATCATCATTAATCATAATCACCATTTCCATTACTTTGTTTTTTGATTGGTGGCCATTTAACATTGATTAATTATTGGTAATTTTGATCACAATTATGGTTTTTGAAGCTTGAACATGATCTTTGAACATAACTGATAATAATCATTTACACTGGAAAATTTCCCCCTTCCCCCAGTCTGGATCCTACCACTTTGCCACCTAGCTGGTGTCTGTCCCTGCCTCCAGGTCCTCCAACTTCCTAATCAACTTGTGTTGAACAGAGTTGAAGGCCTTGCTGTAATAAAAATACAGGTCACCCACCTTACCCTTGTCTTCTATTCTCTTTAGCCAGTCCTACAAAGTTAATTCGTTTGGTTTGAGACAACCTCCCTGAAATGAACCCGTGCTGTTTCTTATAATGTAGCCCTATGACTTAAACAAACTCTACCATTATTTCCTTCAGAATGGTTTCAATGAGTTTACACACAATGGAGGTCAGACTGACTGGCCTTTAGTTCCTGGGTCATTCCTGTGCCCACTCTTGTGAAGCAGTACCACATGGGCACAATTTTACATTCCTGTGCTGTCACCCCCCATATTTCAATTGTTTAACCAGGAATAGCGCACTCAAATCTCAAAGAGCTGTAGAAAGATCCACCAGTGCACCTACCTGCTGCACAGCCAGTTCCTTCAACACCTTTGAGTGTATGCCATCTTGGCCTTGGGTTAGGGACATGGGGAGCACAGCATCACAGCACCACATTTACAGAGCCATGTCAATACAGCACCAGATTTTGGTGACTTGTCAGTTACAGTGACCTCTGTCCCCTTTTCTGAGGTCCACCCCTCCTGGAGTTGGTATATTTAATAAGGGTGTGTGAGGGGGCACAGCAACCCACAAGGGCTCCCCCCACAAACAGAGGTTGCTATAAAGTCATCAAATCTGGTGTTGACAGTGCTGTAAACGCAGAGCTGTGATGCTGTGGAACCAGGGACATGAGCACATTCCTAAGCCTGTGCTCCATGAAGTGCTCAGCCATGGTGCCACCCTCTCTTCTCGCCTTTCCTTGTGGCACTGGTCCATCCTTCTCTTCAGTAAAGATGGAACAAAAGTATGTATTCAACATGTCTTGCTATTTCTTTACTGCTTTCCACTCTCTCCCTCCTTTTTTAGCTGTACTATACCAGCCTTCATGTCTCTGTTCTCACCGATGTATGTAAACAAGGCTTTCTTCCCCTCAATCACATCTGCAGTTTGCAGCTCCTTCCTGGTCTACCTGACTATCCTACCCACCTCCTTAGGTTTTTCCAAGTAGACCCCCCATCACCTTCTTTCAGGTCTTCCTATACTTTGGTCCTCTTATCCCTGACTGCCTGACTCTCCTCTCTTCTGAACCAACTAGGATTCCTGGCCTAGGAATTACTTTCCATTATGTTTTGTGCATGTTGGTGGCTCTCTATCCTTTGTCAGCACAAGAAAACCAAGAGCAGTTTCAAAAGTTGCAAAGAGCGTTTTATTAACAGTAAAATAAAAAATAAAAATTGTTCATTAAAACTATTTACAATGGCAGTACACACACAGAAAACAGATTCCTGAGTTTTTCTTTATTTCCAATCTCTTTCCCTTGTGCAAGCATTGTTGCTCTTTGTACAAGTCTGAGCCTGAAAAACTCATTAAGAAAACAGCATGTTTCTCACAATGTTCGTGTAAGTTTCCAATGTTTTTGCAGGTGCAGCAAAAATAACACAGTATCCCAGAACTGGCTTCTTACTTATAGCATCTGTTTGCAAACCAGCTTCTCAGGTTAACCCCTTGAGTTCCAAATAGTTTTCTGCAATCATTTCAACAGTATAACTATGTAAATTTTTAAACAAAGGGATCTCTATCAGTTACATTTCCACAAAATGATTCGCATGTATTTTTATACCAGCAGATATGCAAGGGGGAGGAAGACTAACTGAAGCAGCAGGTGAAGGTAGAGCACTAGCGAGAGGTGGAGAATCACAAGCGTCTAATCAGTTCCTAGGTCTCGCAGGAAAAGTTGGTTGCACAACCAGACAGAGAAGAGACTGAAAAGAAGATAGAACAGATTCTTGCATTTAAACTTTCTGAATAGCAAATGTAACAGGGCCTTATTCTGCCCTGTCACACACCTCTGTTCCACACTCTGTTTTTGAAGGTTAGCTAGGTGTCCTTTAAAAATCCCTTCCACCATAGTGGGCCTTCATGAAATCTAACATTTCTGTCTTGGTGCATTTTTCCCCAGTAAAACCATTCAGTGGTCATTATTCCCAAAAGGCTTCTCTATCATGATATCCTGGATGTGATACCTGTCTGTAATTACCAGGTCCAGGTGACTTCTTCTGTTGGTCTGGTCTCCCCGAACCAGGAACCCATCTTTGACTATGTCCAGTAAGTTGGCTTCAGGCACAAGTGGTGGACAGAATACTCCAGCCGACATTAGGCAAATAGTTTCCCATTACCATCACTTTACCCCTTTCAGCTGCCATCCTAATCATGGCACCTACCTCCCTGTCCCTTTGCTCATCCTGATTTTAATGGCCTATACACTACACCCAGCCTTAATTTCCTTCCTGCTGCCATTTGGATTTGTACCCACAGTGCCTCTATTTTTGCCACCCCTTCCCTTTCTCCCTGTCCCTTCTGTAGAGTATACCATGGAATGGAGAGATCTGATATGATTCTGGGTGGCCCAGGTCTCTTCACCAGATCCACCTACTCATCTGCCAACATGGCCTGCAGTCCATCCATTTTGCTCCCAAGACTAGTGTTAAGGGATGGACACTACTCCACCATTCCTGATTCTTGCCCCTTCTTTTTGACAAAATGCCAATGTTCCCCTCTTCTTTCCTTGCTTTTGGTCACCCCTAGCCCCTTCCATTCCCACCTTCTGTTCCCCGTTGTTGTTGGCATGAAAGGAGTTGATTGCGGCACCCCAGAAAACCACTCCTTAAGCTCACTTCTGTCTGATTTATGTACTTTACTGGTTGGGTCTGTCTTTCCTTTCCTGTTTATATACCCCAAACTACAGTACAAGTCGCATTAAACTGTTCCCTCAACTCACTGGTGTAGCATTGTTCAATGAGTTCCCTAATCTTAGTGTTTAATTCAATGAATTATTAAAAGTTTATTATTGATATGCAACTAGCTGTTAGGACTATAAGCTTTATTTTCAGCTGAGTGCTTGTTTCATTTCAGAAAGCAAACTAAACTATTAAGGAATGCTGTGATGTTTATAAACAATGCTATGAAAATGCATTGCATAAACACTGCAAAACAGCTACTGCCATATCACTAAATGGGTACAAGTGAGTTGAATAGGCAGTGAAGAATGGTTGGAAAAGAATTAAAAGCTTCAACAATTCACGCTACCACTGCAGTAGATTCACAAAAAAAAAATGCTACACCAGTGAGTTGATGGAACAGTTTAATGTGGCTTGTGCTGTACTCCCTTAGCAGCTGGGTTCCCCTTCTGTTTAGGTGAAACCTGTCTGGTGCACAGAAGGTTTTGTCATCCTATGCCCCCCGCATCCCCTATATACTCAAACTCCTCCTTCCTATACCATTACTTCAGCCAGTCATTTAATTCCTCTATGCTTTGTTTCCTAGTAATTCATAAAAGGCTACCGGCCTTGCCACCCCCTTTTTTTAGACTGGGCCCACCAATGTAAACCTCTCAAACTTTCCATACCTCACATCCAGCTAGGTCATTGCTACCTAGGTGAATGATCACATGTGACTTTCCCATGTTCCATGGTGAGTGGGCCTACCT
The DNA here is from genome assembly GCA_016271365.2 of Neoceratodus forsteri. Classification (NCBI taxonomy): domain Eukaryota; kingdom Metazoa; phylum Chordata; order Ceratodontiformes; family Ceratodontidae; genus Neoceratodus; species Neoceratodus forsteri. The sequence continues at coordinate 454,335,178 of CM057449.1, read as the reverse complement.
TTCATGCTACAGTATGTGCTCATCTTGCTGCCCCCTGCCAATCTAGGTAGGGAAATGGGCAGACTGGGTGGGCCAAGTGGTCCTTATCTGCTGTCAGTCTGTTTCTAATCTGATCCCCTTCATAATTGAATCCCATCACTAACTTTTCCTCTGTCCTTCCCCTCCACACCTCACTATGGAATCTATCATTACTTATCCTATCCAACCTACTGCCCCCTCACTCCTATTCTTTTAATCCCCCTTCCTCCTTCTCCTCAACCTCTGCCTAGATTAACATTTTCCCCTCTGTCACTAGTCTCCCAAGGGTGTCCCCTTCACTGCTTGCTGTCCTTGTCTCACCCCCCCTGTTTTCCATTTCTCTCCACTGCAACCTCTCCCAACCACCTACTACAGACTAGCCTCCACTGTTATTTGTGTCCTACCTTGATACCCCCTGTAGTAATCAGTGGTTGGAAATGACTCCTTACAGGTAGTACCATGGGTGCTTCTGCCACTCCTCCCCTCCCCACTGTCCTCCATTTTCACTGCCCCAACTTGCTAATCCTTTGAGGCAGTGAGTCCCAGTGCAATTGGTCACTGCCCCCTCCTTTTTTGCACTCGCATGATTCTACCCCTGGCCCAGTCTAGCTCTCCTGTCTCCCTGCCATTCTTCCCAAATCCTTCCACAAGCAGCTGCTCCTCATCCATCAAGAAGCTGAACAGCACACCTTCCTCTTTCCCATCTCCTACCTCATCTTGTATTTAACACTACCCTGCCAACCTCCACAGTCCTACCTTTGTGTCTGACTTGCTCCAGTCAGTTCAACAACCTGCCTTTGTAGGCCTACCCTAGAGTGGTGGTGGTGGTGGTGGTGGTGGTGGTGGTGGTGGTGGTGGTGGGTGGTGGTGGTGGAATATCTAACAGTAACTCAAACTGCTTTTATAGGCATCCAGCTAGGGAGTAACTCAACAGTACATAGCCTGCCTCCTTTGTTTACCTGCCCTGTTTGTTTAATGTAAACTGTAGACCCCCTTCCTCTTTTAGCACCTGCTATCTTGCCTGTCCTCTGAGCAGAATCCCCTGTTTAGCCCTGTGGACATCCTACAGATGGCGCTTAAAGATGCCACAATACTGCTTCGTGGCACTTGCACTTTGGGAGTGCTTGCATAAGGGGTCACTTGAAACTCTGGTCCTTTGAAGGGACTACAGCTACCCTATTGGCTTGCTGCAGTTTTGTGGTCCAGGTTTTCAATGGAACTGAGGACACCTCCCTTAACTCATTCTATCCTATTGTTACTTAGAATGTTCAGGTACCCTCTGCCTGCTGCTAGAACACCTCTGTTCCTGAAGGGATTTTAGATCTGCAGCATTCATACAAACACACTGTTTAAACCTACATATCTTAAACACCATACATCCAATTTTAAAACTGTAAAAAGAAAAGTTTTTCAGGACAAAGTTTTTGAAAATGAATGAGGTTTGGTAATGTCTATTTAACTGGATTTAATGTCGTAAGGTTGTTTTCATATTTTAATAAATTCTGATGATTTTATCTAAATATAATTATGCTCTGTTTACATAGTCATACAAAAATATTAAATTTCTGTAAAATTGTTGATTAAAATAGTTAAAAATATTCAATAAACATCTGTCATTGTCTAAATATAAATTTTGCAAGTTGTTTACCATTTTTTTAGTCAAATCAATATCTGACTCTCTTGTTATTACAGTTTGAGTTTTTTGTTCCACTCCACTGGTTGGAATTTTGCAGTGTTCAATTTTTCCTACCCACTGATTTTAGTTTATGAATCTGATTATCAATTTTTTTTTTTCCCCTAGTTTAGTAAGAACATATTTACACATTACCTTAGAAGGACATATCAGGAAGTGATGCAGGAAGGAAGGGCTTTGTGAGGTCAAGTGATGTAAACAGGAAGAACACTTCCGGTGTAGGTCAGTGAGCTGACACAGGAAATGGAGACATTTTTAGTGCTGGAGGTCTCTCTATGATTAATTGCATATGTGCTGCAGTTAAAATGTGTAATTTCATTGAAAGAAACTATTTTATTTTATTTTTGCAATAAAATCCCATAAGTATAGGAAACTATATTTTATTTGTGCTGTTTGCTTTATCATACTGTAAATGAAGCATGATGTTGTTCATATAAAGGTTCACAGTCTTTCAGTAAACATCATGTTACATAAATCTGTGTATTTAATTTCCTGGCATAGTTTATTTTTTGGGGTTGTATTATGGGATGGTTTAAGGTGAGGGAATGACTGTATGAGGAAGCACTGTGTGTTAGTGGTGGTGGTGGTAGTGGTGGTGGGGGGTTCCTGCATTCATAATACAGGCTCAGATGCACTTCATATGTTCTGGGAAAATGAGAGGGGCTGTATGCATCTAATAATGGTGCTAACAGACACTGTAGATACATTATGGGTATACGTATAGGATGATGAAATTGCTGAAAAGGCACTGGTAATTTGGGGTATACTGTGTCATGGGGAAGGGGGTGGGTGTGTCTGTACCAAGGAATGATGCTCATAGGCACTGCAGTCATTTTGTGTCATGAATTGGCACCTGTCCTTGGGGTATACTCAGTTGTAGGGAAGCAGGTGGGGCTGCCTGCACCTGGTAATGGTGTTCATATGCCATGCAGAAACATTGTGGGTACACATACAGGGTGATGACATGTACACCTGTAAAGGTTGTGTACTATGTGCTGTGTCACATGGTTTGCCTGCATACACATGTAATATGTTGCAACATTCAGTATGGTGAACTGTGTGGGTGGGAAGGAGTGTGGGTGTGCCTGCACCATGGAGTGATGCTCATTGGTGCACATGTGTACTGTGTGCTATGTTTCATTTGAATGGACTGTATACGTCACACACTGGCACTGATCACATCACAGGGCATCAGAGGTAAGGGATGGTCTGAAGCATTATGAGCACAAGGGACTAAAGTGGTTGTGGAGTGATTTGAACTTGAATAGAACATTACAGTGCATCTGAGGGTAGTGTTGGAATGAATCTTGATGTGCACAATGGACTACACCATGGTGACTGAGGAGGGATCCATATCAGTAATGCACATTACAGAGTGTCAGAGATAAAGGTTGGACTGAAGACTGATGAACAGATGGACTAAATCAGTGACTCTGGTGGGATTTGAACCTGAACAGCACTTTACAGTGCAGTAGAGGTTGGGGCTGGACTGACACCAGATCAGACAATGGACAACACCATTGGCGGTGGAGGGATCTGAACCTGAAATGCACTTCACTGTTCACTACAGTTTGGGGCTCGATGGATGCATGTTAAGGAGATAGATTTTACAAGTGGCTGTGGAGGGATTCGAGCCTGAAGAATACTTTACAGTGCATCACAGATTGGGGCTGAACTGATGGACTACACCAGTGGATTTGGAGGGTTTTGAACATGAAATGCACTTCACAGTGCATTATGGGATTGGTCTGGACTGATACATGGTAAGTCGATGGACAACACCATCAGCTGTGGAGGGATCTGATCCTGAAATGCACTTCAGTGTTCACTACAGTTTGGGGCTCGAATGACACATAAGGAGACAGATCTTACAAGTGGCTGTGGAGGGATTTGAACCTGAAGAATACTTTACAGTGCATCACAGATTGGGGCTGAACTGATGGACTACACCAGTGGATTTGGAGGGTTTTGAACATGAAATGCACTTCACAATGCATTATGGGATTGGTCTGGACTGACGCATGGTAAGTCGATGGACAACACCATCAGTTCAGGAGGGATCTGAACCTGAAATGCACTTCACTGTTCACTACAGTTTGGGGCTCGACTGATGCATGGTAAGGAGCTAGATCTTACAAGTGGCTGTGGAGGGATTTTAACCTGAAGAACACTTTACAGCACATCAGAGGTTGAGTCTGGACTGACGTCATACGAGTCGATGGACAACACCAGTGGCTGTGGAGGGATTCAAAACTGATTTGACCTTTACAATGCATCAGAGATTGGGGCTGGACTGATGCCAGATAAGTTGAAGGCAACACCATTATTTTTTTCATTTTAAACAATCAGCAACTGCGTAATGGGGAGAAAACTCAAGTGCAGAGCATGAGACAAACATGCTACTGACCCTAACCCACTTATCCATAACGTAGGAGCAACATGCCACATAGATTTTAACATAGCTATAATCCGAACATAAACTCTTTAAAAAGTAACACAAGGTGCCGAAATCATGTGACCTCATCTAGTACATGCACAAGAAACACTCTCTCCCATCAGGAATGCCAGCCGGATCCATAAGATGTGATCACACAGGATGACCAGAAATTATCCCAAAATGAACAAAGTAACAACTATGAACTTTTATCATAAATAAAAATAAAAACAAAGTAAATACAGATTACAAATCGAGGTTTTGGCACCGAAATGAAGTGAGTATTTTAGTATAAGAGCAGCACCTCCATCTTGAAACTAAGTTTCTAGTCACCATGCTCTTCCTGCACCAGTGTGCGCTCTGACTGGTTAATGGAAATAGTGACGTGCACAATAAGCATAGAGCAAGCACGGCAACAGTGATGATCAATATGACCAAATGGTGGCAGCACTACAGAGCTGGGGAGGGTGCAGGTGAGGGCTGTCGCCCCTAACTGAAGAACATCAAAAAAAAAAAAAACCATACTGTACACTCAAGAGCCCAGAGAGCCACTTTCCCTCCAGCGACGGTTGTAAAAAAATACGAGTCCTTGCTTGAATGCTAAATAAGGATTTAGTCTAATGTTTCAGGCACACACATTGAATAGAATAGTGGAAGACACAACAAAAGATCTGCGTGCAGGTTCCCTGGCGCTTCGACAACTAAGGCTTCATCAGTGGGATGGTGCCTGCATCTAAGACAATCCCTTTATACCAGTTAAATTCAGAATTGATGATGTCAGAAAATCTGACCAATCACAGAGCTCGATTTTTAAATACAGAAATATTCAGCTCACTTAGTGGTATAAATGGACTAATAGTTATAACAGTCATGATATCGGTGACAACATGTTATTGTAGAAAAATACCCCAAAAGACAAAAAAATACACCAAAGTGGTGACGGCCAATCGGATTGCTCGAATAAAAAAAAAATAAATAAATTATGAAATTAATTATAGTGTAAACCTGATCAGCTTAACATGTTACACTAAAACAAGATGATTTGTTGTTACGATGCAAACTAATGGCAGAATGAACATAATACATTTTTCACAGCACATGCAAAAAATAGTAAATGTATTTATTTATGTATCAAGGCTTGTTTTCTCAAAAATAGCCAATGGGAACACACATTATATTAGGTAAAATCAGTAAGTGCGATGTCCCTATTAGCTGGTACAACTCAATTCATCAAATGTAAACAAATGCTTGAGCTGCACCAAGAGAAAGATATGGACGCCAATTGGCGTCATCAGGCACTACAGCAAATGATTTAGGACACCATATGGCGTCATCGGGGAAAAAGAGGTATGTTTTTTTATGACGCCATATGGCATAATCAGGAAGGAATGAGTTAACACAGTCCCTATTTTCCCTCCTCCCTCTTGCCTGCTTCACTCTGTCTTCACTCCCCAAAAGTGATTACAGAAACACAAAATCATTTTTTAAATCGAGGAAGAACCCCACTGTCTAGCGTTAACTTATCCTGCTCCTGACTGTGTCCCTCTCCCCTGCTGGCACATGGCGCATAAGAAACAACTCCCTGTGCATTCCAGCATCCAGCTGAGCTTTCACAAATGCTTTGAGCTAGCAAAGGGCTGTCTTCTGGCATTCCTCGTGAGAAGACTGTGGCAGGAAGACTGCTTTTTATGAAGGGTCTATTTGTCCAGTACTTGCACTCTGTGGTCTGTTGCTAAGCTGTATCTTCATCCCTGGTGTGATACTTTTCCCCCTAAATTTTCACGTGCCATCCTCCTGAGTGCAGTGGGCACCACTGACCTAATATCTTGCTGGACTTACTCTTTCCAGTTTTATTTAATAACTCCTAGGAATTTCTGGGTACATGCTGGGTTTCCATAGCCTGGTAGCAGCAGTAGATACTGGGTTGCAAGACCTAGTCCAGGGATTGCACCTGTGACATGACACTTGAGTGTAACTGTTTTCTGGCCACCATGCAGTAGTTGTTGCCATGTGTTTTGGTGCTCATCATAACTGTTACTTAATGCTTTTTATTCTGTATTTGCAGGCTGACCAATGCAGTGGACTGCAAGGGTTTCTAATCTTCCATAGCTTTGGAGGTGGTACTGGATCCGGTTTTACCTCTCTCTTGATGGAACGACTGTCAGTAGATTACAGCAAGAAATCCAAACTGGAATTCTCAATCTATCCTGCACCACGGATCTCCACAGCAGTGGTGGAACCATACAACTCTATTCTGACCACTCATACAACCCTGGAACACTCAGACTGTGCCTTTATGGTGGACAATGAAGCCATCTATGAGATCTGCAACCATAATCTTAATGTTGAGCGCCCAAACTATACCAACTTGAATCGGCTGATAGCACAGGCTGTGTCTTCTGTTACTGCCTCACTGAGGTTTGATGGTGCCTTGAATGTTGATCTGATAGAATTTCAAACTAACTTGGTTCCTTATCCCAGAATTCATTTTCCTTTGACCTCATATGCACCAATAATCTGTGCTGAAAAAGCATATCATGAACAGCTCTCTGTTCCTGAGATTACCAATGCTTGTTTTGAAACTGCAAACCAAATGGTGAAATGTGATCCTCGCCGTGGTAAATATATGGCTTGCTGTCTATTGTACCGTGGTGATGTTGTGTCCAAAGATGTGAATGCTGCCATTTCTGCAATAAAAAACAGGCGTACTATTCAGTTTGTAGATTGGTGTCCCACTGGGTTTAAAGTTGGCATAAACTCTGAGCCTCCCACTACAGTACCAAGAGGAGACCTGGCCAAGGTTCAGCGTGCAGTGTGCCTGATGAGTAATACTACAGCAATTGCAGAGGCCTGGAGCAGACTGAATCACAAATTTGATTTGATGTATGCAAAGAGGGCCTTTGTGCATTGGTATGTTGGTGAGGGAATGGAGGAGGGAGAGTTTTCAGAGGCCAGGGAAGACCTGGCTGCCCTTGAAAAAGACTATGAAGAAGTTGGGTCAGAGTCGACTGAAGTTGAGGATGATGAGGATGAGTATTAGGTACATTTTTAGCACTTGGTTCTTGTATAGAGATCATCTTTAGTATATACTTGTATTAAAGACACTGTACAATTAAAATGGTTTTGTGACAACCTTTTGTTAAGAAAGTGTGTAAATTAGAAGGGTTGTCAATTTAAATTATGATTTCTACAGAACAAAATTATGTGAATAAATGAAGCAGAGTAAATAATCTCCTCCATTTTAATCATACTAGTAGGAAGTACTGGTCATAATATGCTGGGTACGCATGTCCCATGATGCTCTCCTCTCAAATGCTGCCTTGTGGATCCAACAATACCTTAACATGACTCTGTTCACTGCTCACACATTCTCATTGTGGGAATCTTGGGGCTGCACTCTGAGCTTTGTATAAAAGTTGGGTTGTACTGGAACTTTCAGCACAGAACTAAAGACGCACAATACCACAGGAGAGGGAATCAAACATGGGCTACTATGTCACAGCTCCCTGGTACACTAGTAAGGGGAGTTGCACAGGGTAGAGCTCTTACTTTGCCCTCAGGCATCCATCCTGCCTGATGGCATGAAGTTCAATCAACTAAAAAACTTTGAATCATCATGAAGGGTATGTGGACCTCCATCAGTGTTCACCTAATGTTTAACTTGGTCCTGTTCAGCTGTGGTTCAAGACGATCCATTTCAGGAACTAATTTGCATATCAGAATGCAAGTTCCCATTTTACATGATAAAAGTAATAAATCAAGTTTAGGGGTGAAAAATATATATTCTACAAGGCAAGTATCTGAACATACAAAAGGATTAACGTGCAACTTTCCATTCAATTTAAGATTGTTGTGATGGTACAAATAGCAGTTGGATAGTTGGTAGTACCAGCGCTCCTGTACCCAGCCCTCAAAAGAGCAGCTTGAAAGCCTGCAATTCTTTAAGTTCCCTTTTCTTTTTACCTTCAATCATTTTAAAGGGTTATTGGTCTCCTCTTGACCAAATAGCCTAAGCACTGGCATGGTGATTTCCTCATTGGTCATAACTACACTGGATTTTTAACATGCTAAAATGGGAGAGGTGCATCTTTCTCTTACTTGGTAACTCCTCAGTGTTCACATGTGACCCATTTATGGGCCAAAGCATGAAGCCAGAGAGCAAGTTCCACATAAGAGAGGGAGAAAGTGGTGGGACTCCATCTCATAGGCATGTTAACAAAAATATATATTTTTTTTTTGTGGGGGAGGGTCACTTTGTTGTTGCCCAGGATAATTATGATTCGGCTGAATGGTGATGAAGAATCCATATAATTAAATGAAGGCAAAGTAAGAAAAGGGAATCAACTTGAAGAATTGCAGACTTTCAAGCTCCTTTTTCGGGGAAGCACTTTGGCCTCAGAACAGAAGCACCCCTTAACGTATAAGAAACGTGAAACAGGGTGGAGCTTGCTAAACCTTTAACACTGCACAAATAGCAGTTGGGCTTTCTACTGGTTTATGAAAAGGTGAGCTGCATCTCAAATGCCCAACAAAGTACAAGGCTATTCAAAAATGCAGATAACGAGACCTTGTTTAATGTAGAGTCTACATTATTAAACAATGTAGAGTTCAGAATTGATTTAATTTGTCACAGGTCATTTCTTAGGCTGTCATTGGTTTAAAATGAATCTCCTGACCATGTATTAAGTCTCTAAATATAACTTCATTTTTATCCAACTATATTTAGAAGTACAACTTAACACTTAGGAGTGTGCAGGAAGGCATTTTGCCTCACACCACTCAAATTTGCATGCCTGGTCATTTATTTCCTACACAGGAACTACACGCTGATGTTAAATGGGCCTGCCTCTGATTTGTTTGCCCTTGTGCAAGGGTGAATGTAGTGGTATGACATTGGATTTTGAGAGGTGTCTCTATCTGTCCAATGCAGGGCAATCTGCAAAGAGCTCAATAGTATCAGACCAATCAGCCAAGAATATCATGACACTGTTCTGGTCCTGCTGGGGGAAAACTTTGTTTGCTTCAAAGAGCCACGTGAATAACAGGGCAGCTCTTTCCTTTGAGCTTCATAATGCCACCCAGCCAGCAGAGCTGATCAGCATCATGACCAGCCTGCTGTGATCCTCCCTCCCACCTCTCATAGCTTCCTTCTTTTGACAGTGGGGTGCCCAATCCCTAGTGCGGGCTAGTAACCCCCACCTGTTCTCACTGCAACACCAGTGAGCCCTCTTCCAATGCTGCTAAACATAAACACTGGGGTGCCCAATACCTAGTGTTGGTACCCCCATCTTATTTTTTTAATTCCTGTAATCCCACCCTCTGCCCTATCCCTCCCTTCTCCCATTTATTTCCTTGCCCCAAGTTAAGCAAACAGTGGGGAGACCAATCCCCAATGTTGGTACCTGAAATTGAGCCATCTCTCCATAGTGTTTCCTACACTCTGTAAATAAAAACATTCCATTGATGTCTGCACAGTACCCTTCCCTTGGCACCTTCACCCCACCCCTTACTAACTTACCAGGGGCCTAGTGCCATAATCCTGTCTGGACTGGAGACATGTCTTCACTCTTCAATGCCAGACTGGGAAATGAGGCAATCGGATATGCAGGTCAATGTGTTTCAATAGGTTTTGAACTTGTTCACATAACTTGGCCTTTTTTATTTCCCCATATTTTCTATGTGGCCTTTTTGGGAACCCACCTCATGAACAAGGGTGGTGGAATTTCACCCTGTGTTTGTGGCTGCTGCATGAAGTTACCTTTCAGGCAGGATTTGAACACTTTCTGCCCTTGTCATAGGGTGTGGTCCCAAGGATATTGAAATTTTGGGGAGTTTTATGAGCACAGACTGAATTTTTTTCAGTGCATGATCATAACTTTTCAATATTTTGACCTCAAATGTTAAACATAGATATTTTTCACTCCTCCTCAAGACTGATTGTGATAGCTGTGATTTTTCAGATCTTGTCTGAAATTGTGGTATGAAATGATCTGACCACTGTTATAAAGGGCAAATGTTCAGGAGTAGTCATAAAGACTATGTTGAAAATTTGGGGTCAAAAACTAAGTTATGAAGAAACACTGATTGTTCCAACCTTTACTCATAACTTTTTTGTGTGTAGATTTTGGCCCCTAATGTTCAGCATGCCCCTTTTGTTACCCCACCTCCTGGACATGACTGGTGTCATTTTTTTCAAATCACCTCAGATACTTGTTTTAGCACTAAAATTCCATTTTAGATGGGATTTAAAGATTTCTACCTGTCTTCATAACATCAAGTCATAATTAGATGAATTGGATATTTCCTCTCAGCTGGCCTAACCTGAGTAAATATGTAGTAAAAATCTGCACAAGTAAAACCTGGTACAACATATGGTATTGACAAATGCTGGCTTGCCTATCGAACAGTTAATACAGGCTCATTAAAGAGCATTTCTGGTCTGCAGAAGTAATTGCACAAAGTCCATGAAAGCTCACAGTTGACAAAAAAAAAACTTTTGGACCTTTTCACAAACCTTCAAAATGGTTCTTAATGGTTTTGACTAGGAATTTCTAGGAACAAAGTAGATGGTTATGATTCTGTTCACTTAGTGCAAGACTTTCTGGAAAAAATTAACATTGTAGGGTGTTTGAGTAGGATGTAAGTGGAAATAGTAAGGGAATAAAAAATGTTCATTATTGTGGAGAGGGGGGTACACATTTCAGGGTCCAAGCTCTCTGGTCCCATCTGTTAAGATGGGGGGGCAGGAAGTTTAAATTTAGTTTGGCTTGCCACATGATGTGCAGTGCTTGTGGATTGCCAACATAGACTTAACACTAATTCAAACACTAATCAAAACAAATTAAATGAGCAGGAAAAATCAGTTATGGAAATGGGAGAAACTTTCAGTGAGGGGAATCTAACACAAAAGCCATATTCATTTAAAAGTCTGAATTCTGACAAGTGGTATAGACTGACTCTTCAATTAGAACTAATGTTTAGGGATCTGGGCTAAGTGGTAACTTCATTGTCCACTCCAGCCTGCAAAGATTAAGCCCTCAGTAGTGTCTGAACAAGGTTGGCTTTTAAAAAGCTGAAGCCACAAATGTAACCCTTAGTGACAGAGAAATGAATAATGAAGAAGCAAACCATCATTATGTGGTGGTGGGGCTTTTCAAGACTAAGTAACTGTAAAAGGGAGAGAGCAACTGGTAGGTTTTCAGCCCCAGTGTCTCTAAAGTGGCACTTGAACTGCTGAAAACTAGACATTAGTTTTACTGTATCGGACAGAACAATAAAGGATACAAAGAAAATATATTTTTCTTTGAGGGGGGAAACCTCTCTGAGTCAAGCTTGGAACTGCAAGCTGTTGGCAATGGGACCACTCTACACCTAGACTGACTTAATATACCATCTATATAATGTGGGGGCACCTTTCCTTTCCTCATTTTTCTCAACCTGTCATCAGACCTACTGAGAAGCAATGCCATTTAACACCTTTACTTTTTCTAGTTGTAAAGACTTATTGAATGTGAAGTATCATTGTATGATGCTATCAGAGGAGCCTTAATTTCATTGCTGTTGCTTACATAGTCAGTCTGGCATTCCCACATTTGCTAGGGCTTCAACCAAGCCATGAAAAGGTGCTGTCACAAGGCATTTGAGGCATTTCTTCAAAGATGAAGATTACTGACAGTTTGATGCCGGTCTTGACACAGATTTTGCTATCCCATTCCACTTCAGTCACCCATCATTTGCCCAGGTAGTCTACAGTGTTGTCAAGGCTTAAAGAAAATCTGTAGACAAAATGGAGGCACCAGAGAAACTTTCTGAGGAAAATGAATCTTACCTGCCTGCTTCTTCCTCCTCCCTCTCCTGGTCTCCACAATGATCTGCAGCCCCCTCCACTGACACCAGGGTCAATGCCTAGTTCTCCTGCTAAAAATGGTATGCAACGGCCCGTGCCCTCTAATACCAGCCAGTTGTCATCAGTGGCATTGAATTTGGCTTGGACATCAGATACACTAGTATTCCTGGCCAGTACCTGAATTATGTAAGCAATACCAGACAGTGTGGGTAGTATTGCCCAATACTGCCCACCCTGGAGGGTATTATTGCACTTAGAAAATGTGCATCTGTGTACAATTTACTGTGATAAGACAGGAAATGAGTTTAAAATAAGAGTATAAAAAAACTTTATTACAAAAGTACTCTCCATTTCTATGCTGTTGCCTTTCCCTCCGACAGTCATTCAGTTCTACTTATCCCAGACCACACTACCACCACCTACAGAAGAAAAGATGGAGTTTCTTAAACTTTCACCTCAGCAATCTATGGGCTTTGTTTTTGAGCTTAAACAGTCCCCTCCCCTTTGAGACTTGTTGTTTGCAGCTGTTAGGTGGGCAATGTTGCTTCCTAACTCCAGGAAGTTGAGATCTACATGTACAGTGTGGGAAGGCAGTGATCTATATTTATTTTGATTTTGACCATCACTGCTTTTAAAATTTCACATAGATGGTGATAATTACATTTGAAGACATTGCCTTTTTGCTGGTAGCATGCTTCTGTGTGTTTGTAACTAGAGTTGTGTTGGGCATGTGTGGGACAGTTATGAATGGAGTTGAGGTCTGCAACAGAATGAAGGAAAATGTAAGTTGATTTTGGAACAGTATGCATTATTTTCTGTTAAGGTTAGAAATTAATGGAAATGAAACGGGGGGGGGTTGACATGTTTTACATACAGAGTAGTGGAAGTTTTTCAATTGCTAAGCAAGGGGAAAAATGATGGGCAGTCAGATTGAACATTCAGGGTGTCCAAGGAAACCATAATTGATGGGGCACCCAGAACTAGCACTTTTTTAACTAGGCTCTATTGAAAAATAAATGCATGCCTAACCATAGCTTTCAGACAATCGGGATGCTTTATTTTTCAAAACCCTCTTCACATGAGGTACAATATTTACTGTGGTCTCTACTGATTACTGCCTCCAAACAACCAGAACTGCTTGATGGTACATGCTGCTGGTGCTAAAAACTGGACTCCATAAAATAAAAAAAAAAAAAAATGCATGCACACACATCATGCATGAACTTCTTCGGCAAGGAAAATCAAGACACAACTGCTATTTTGTGCTGTGTTTTTTTTTTTTTAATAAAGACTTGAGTGAACAAAAAGCAGGTTGCCAGCACTAAGACAAGACACCAAATGTTTTGTGCTTGCACCCTTTGTCTTGGTAATGGTAGCCTGCTTATTTGTTTACCTTACTGATTTTTCTGTTAAAAGGAGTACAGTAGCCGTTATGTATTTTCCTCATCAATCAAAATCTTTATTTTGCCAGGCAGAACATCGAGACAAGCTCATTTACAGGATAGACCTGGGGCAAAAAAATTCTTAACAGGGTTAAGATATCTCAGGTTGCATGAACGTACATAACATAACATCTAACCATTGCATGTGACAAGATATTTGCACCAGCACATAGCAAATGGTTCAACAGGAAGTAGTGCCATTTAATACAATTGCATGGATATAGATACAGTATATGCATGATAAGCTGAAGTTTTATACAGTAAACATCATTAGAGGAGTGCTAGTGAGCAGGAGTAGCAGTTCCTCTCGTGTCAAAGTGTGAAGAAGATTGAGATGCAAGAGTCCTTTAAGTACTGTAGGCATAGCCTGGCAAGTGGGGTGGTAAGGGGGGAGGGAAGGTCAGCAGAGATGTGAGTGTTGGATATGATGGCCTAAGGAGGAAGGACTGTTTGAAGGGAGAGTACGACAGATGCCACGGACAATGGTTTGGGTTTAAGTACAATATTTGAAGCAAAGATGGATCGTGATATTAGAGAAAGTTCAGGTGTGAGTTTTTATTTTACTGATTTCTGTTATTGTCTGCCTTAGCCATAAGTCAATCACTGACCTGGGATTTTTGGATTCGTTGATCAGTCTGATGCCTCTTCAGTTAAAACTTCCCCTATATGAGTCTATTGCTCTCCCTAAATAGGAAAAATATAAATAGTGAAAGTGGATGGAGGTGTGCGTATGCATGTACACATGTGCTTTCAGCTGGTCAGGGTTATGTTCTCCACTAAAATGAACCTTATGAGTTTCTGGAAGTCCTTACTACACCTACAGCTCTGAGGGTACCTCCCTCCATTAGTTATGCCTCTGGGACATAGCACAATACCTGGAAATGTTTGCTTGGTGGGGGCTACCCATGATGTGCATTTTTGGTCCCCATATTTCACTAGTTTTGCACATCTGGCCAACAAGTAGAGACCAGCAGGTTGAGCGCCCCCCCAAAAAAGCGGGAGTGACATGAGTACCACATACTAACCCAGTATGGGGGGGGGAGAAGAAAGGGTGTGCTGTACATTATGCCACCCCAAAAAACAATGAGGAAGGTGGGAGGGTGAGATGTGGGTCATTAGGATTCTCCTGGAATGACTGGCCTAAATCCCCATGTGACATCAGCTACATTCTTCTTCATAAATCATCCATTATGGTTAAAAGGATTTGTGCCTCTTGAGTCTCTTGGCTTCTGCATGGCTAATTATTAGGACTTTCAGATAACCTATAACAATAGCCTGTAGAAATACTTATCCTTATTGGTGGATGAGCTGCTTGATAGGTCCAGCAGATTGTTGTCTATGGGATGGATAACTGGTAAGTATTTCTTGCATTCCATCTATGATGCTTCCACCAATGCTGTGGTCTTGGACATTTGCCAGTGGAGCTATTCTGGCCTAGGATCACTTGTCTTTGTGACTGATGTGCAACAATCAGTCCTTCATGCTCTGCACACAACAATTATTTGACTACGGTGCAGGAATGACTGAGAGACTTTAGTCTTTAAAACTGAATCTTTGCTCTCTCAAGGCTTTGATACTTCAGTATTATTGAGGAAGAGGCTGGGGATTTTTTCATAGGTGGTGTTACTGACCTGCCAATTATGACCCTCCACCAGGATTTGGGTCTCCATAGTACGCCAACTCCACCTTCCTTGCCCCCAGATTCCCATTTCCCAGATGCTCAATGGAGCAAGTGCCAGTGGTTCCTCTGCTACATGAATGATCCATTTACCATGAGCAGCAGTCCTTTTCTTCAAACGCATGCTGGTGGAGTTCAGCCTTACCAGCAATAGTAGTTGTATGCTGACTTGTGTTAGTTTGTGTAAAGGATTACTTTAGTCAGTGATAAACAGACAGTACAGACAACAGGGGTCTAGTGACCTGGAATTTTGCTCCACAATGAATGCTTGAATAAAGTGATTTATTTTATTAAGCAGGTAGGTACACTGGAACAAGTCCATTTTCAGGTCTGACCAGACACTGAAGACAGTCACAAAAACAAAACTGGATAAAACATCCACAAACTTCCAAAGACTAAATACATCTGATGAGGAGAAAGATTGTAACTTGACAGGTAACAAATCCCAAACTACGGAAGCAGCAACTGAAGAAGATTGAGCTACAGTTCTAGAGTAAAATGGAATATTTTGAAGAACACCACTAGAGGAATGTGTGTTAAATCCACTAGTGGATACTTGCTATTTGGAAAACTTGATATAAATACTTGACAGTCAAATACATGATTTTAGAGCAAGGAGAACATCAATCCAACTTAGAATACATATGATAATGATAAAAACGATAGGAACAGTCCAGTATAAAATGACAGACATCACTGTAAGTAACTGATATACCGATCTCTCTAATGGATAATTTGAAATAGAGAGACTCAACATAATTGGTAATAATGACTGAATTGCAACTGATCTGAGTATCTGAAGTAAAATATTTATAAAAAAAAAAAAAAGTAAACCAGCTTTTTGTTTACCATTTTACTAACTGCTTTGACCTGTAAAGAAAAACTTAATCCTGGGTCCAAGAGGACAGCAAGATATTTAAACTCTTTAACTACTCAAGTGCTGCTCCCTATTGTCATATATCAAGAGTGGGGTAATTTTTCAGAGTGTGAGGTGTCCCAAACAAAGCCTTTTTTTTTTATTTTTTTAACATTAAGAATAAAACTGTTTTCAGAGAACTGGTTACAAACACTTTGAATTTGAAATTCCAATGACAATGAGACCTGAGAATTGGATTAAGCTCATGAATAAACTATAAGGTCATCTGCATGTAATAAACCATTACAGGACTTTAAAAAAAATAAATAAATAAATAAAATGGAAGGTGTATTAATAAACAAAAAATAATAGGGAGCCCAATATGGACCCCCTGTGGGACTCCAAGACCATCATCCTAAGAGATGATACTGCTGACCCTAGACTAACCATTGGTGGCCTACAGGTTAAATAATCTCTGAAAAACCAAGGTAATCCAATTTTAAACATAACAGAGGATGATTAATGAGACCGAATGCCTTAGTCGGGTCTGCAGAAACTGCCCCTGTTAAAAGACCATTGTCAAAGCCCTGGAGGACAGCATTCATGAACCCGATCAAGGCAGTCTGTACCATGATTCTTATGAAAACCATGTTCCAAACACACCAAACTGTACTTCTCTAAATATTCAGTAATTTGACCAGCTATAGCTTTCAGGTATCTTGTGATCCATAATACTAGAATATGGATGACTGCAAAAATGGTGACTCGTATTTGGTGCTTTTATCAATCAATTTCTTTATTTTACCAGGCAAAACACCATTAAGGAGAACTCATTTGCAAGGTGGACCTGGGAGGTCATAAAAGGAATTTACATCAAAGGAGAAAACAATATATGAAAGACAAATGTATGTACAGAGGAAAAAAAGGTTACCAATATATATGCACAGAGTGTATATAGGGTAATATTGCAACAATAATGCAGTAGTCTAACATATTCTGTGCTAATGATACAACTGCTCTGAGACCAAATCAACAGTTTCCTGGTACAGTACAGTTTACAGTGTTTCATGAAGGAGATGGGATTTACCTTATCCAAGAATAGCCTCACCTCAAGGTGAGTGAGGCACTAGAGGTCATGCAGGACTGAAGGAGAGAGAGCATGCAAGACTGAAAGGGGAGGTAGTGAGAGGTGGAGGTATACAGAGCCACAGAGAGGTAGGGAGAACTACGAAGATTAGAGTAGGGTGGAGATTAGAGCATCATCAATGGAAACAATTGCAGACCTCCTTGAAGGTGCACAAGTAAAGAGTTTTGAAAGTGGACAACTGCAAGAGGCTAATAAGCCTCAGAGCTTTCTGTATAGAGTTCCATAGAACTGGGAGAGCATGGCTTATAGCAGCTTTACCAAAACATATCCTGATCTTGGGGACCAATAGAGAGATATACAAGAGGCTTCTTAGTGGGTAGTTGCCGGCCCTGCAGACAGGCAAGAAATCTGAAATGTACTGGAGGAGTGTGTTAATTGATCTGTACATCCAATAGACAGCATTTCTTTGTCTTCTGGCACTTAAAGTGCTCCAGCCTACCTTGGCATACAGAGTGCAATGGTGGGTAACATTCGGGAGTCCGGGAATAAATCTAATAGCATGGTGATAGAGTACCCAGTTTGGACAAGACAGTGGTTGGTCTTTGGCCATAGATGAGGTCAGCGTAATCCAATAGGGTCATGAAAGTAGTCAGGACTAACCTGGTTTTTGCTTCCTGGGTAAGAAGATTCTTGATTCAAAAGAAGACAGAGTCTTTGCTTTAACTTTTTGGACAACTCCTTGATGTGATAAACGTAGGACAGGCTGATATCTATCCAGAAGCTAAGGTACTTAAATTTAGTTACAAACTCCAGAGGTTCACCCAGGAGTGTGTTTACTTGTGGGGAAGTGCCAGAAGCATAAGACTTGGAGGTACTGGTAGACTGGGAAAACAGCATAGCTTTTTTTTTTGCATTTAGCAGCAACTTCAAATGCAGCAGGTTTGCTAGAAGTTGGTCAAAGCTATGATGCTTGTCCCTGCAAGCTAGTTCTGGCGTGGGTCTGTCAATGTACAAAACCATATCATCAGCAAATAAGTGAATGTTTGCAGATTCAAGGCCCTTATTAATGTTGATATAAATGCCAAATAGTAGAGGGCCTAAAATAGACCCTTGGGGTACACTTTTCGGTAGGTGTTTTGGTGAGGAAAATGCCCCATTGATCTTGACCAGTTGTTTGTGATCTGTCAAGTAGTTATTAAACCATTTTAGAGCTGGTTCGCCAATCCCAATGTATTCCAGCTCAGTCAGAAGCAGGTCATGGTCTGCAGTATCAAAGGCTTTGCTCAAGTCAAGGAACAAGGCACAAACATAGTTCTTAGCATCCAGTGCTATCTGCCGGTCATTTGTGACTTTCACAAGTGTGGATATGGTACTGTGGCGAGGTCTAAAGCCAGACAGCACTTCATTTAGCAGATTGAGGGATTCCATGTAATGCCTGAGTTGAGCTTTGACAAACTTCTCAAGTAATTTCGACAGGGTGGGTAGGAGAGATATTGGCCAGTAGTATTTTAGATCACTGGAGTCACCAGATTTGAATAGGGGAATGATATGAGCTGTTTTCCAGATAGATGTGAGTGTGCCCTGGGGAAGGGATAGGTTGAAGAGATGTGTGATAGGAGGAGATAGAGCGTGGTAACCTACTTTGAGATAATAGGGCTCAATGTAATCTGCTCCAGCAGTTTTGCTTGTATCTAAATCCCAGAGCAATTCTTCCACTTGATTCAGTTAGACAGGACAGAAGGAGAAAACTTGGTGTGCAGGGGTTGATGCATTTAAGCATACCAAATCTATTTGGTTTAATGTAGCCTGAAGGGTATTTGCTGGTGAGGTGTCAAATGCTAATCCTGCCATAGCAAAGCAACTGTTGAAGAGGTCCAGTATCTTGCAATTGTCTGTGGTGGTGTTGCCCCCAGTCATGATTTTCTGGAGAAGCGTGCTGGCTGGGCTATGACCTTCAATGTCTTTGAGGGTTTTCCAAAATTTTGCTAAGCAATGGGAAGAAGAATCGAGATCTGCATGGAAGTTTCTAGCTTTCTTGGCCCTGATCAGCTTGGTACACAGGTTTCTAGCAGAGCTAAAGTCAGTCCAATCGGTTGCCTGTCTGTTTTTCCTGACCTTTTTCTAAAGGGCATCCCTATTATTTAGTGCAGCTTTAAGACTGGTAGAGAACCAGGGTAAGTTTTTTTTTTTTTACTTAGTACAGATTTTAGTTAGGGGGGCGCGTTTATTAATATCCTCGAATACAACAGAATGGAATAACTGATATGCCTTGTCTACTGTGGGAGCCAAATAAAAATCCTGTCAATGAATGCTTTGAAGATATATCAGGTATGCATTAGGGTCAAAGCGCCATAGGCTCCTCTTTAGAATGCATCTGGAGGTGGTAGTGGCTTTGGGTACTGACCTCACACAGGAAATTGCACAATGATCACTGAGGTCATTGGCTAGAGTTCCAGTGTGGGAGAAGAGATGAAGTCTATTTACTAAGATAAGATCAAGTAGTGTGCTATGGTCTGGATTTTTATTGTTAGGCTGAGTGATGTTATTCATGAGCTGGGTAAGCCCGTATGCATCACAGAATTCTTTCAGGGGTCTGGATGTGGCTGTTAGCCAGTCCAGATTGAGGTTACCCATAATGATTACCTCAGTGGCAGGGTATCCAAGACCTCACTCAAATGTTTCAGAACGTTTAGGCCTGCAGAAGGAGGTCTGTAGCATCTAATTACATGAAACTGGACTGAATTAGAGATTTGAACTTTTAAGATGAGGCTTTTGAATTCTTTAGGAGTACTAACAGCATGTACAAGGGTGGTAGTATATATGTCCTTGATGTAAATTGCTACACCACCCCTCTGGTGTGTCTATCCACCCTATATAGGTTATATTGACTGTGTGATCCAACATAGAGGGTCTCAGCCACGTTTCTGTAACCACCAGAAGGTTCGGTTGAGCATGGTAAATCCAGGATTGCATGGTGTTAAATTTCCTGATTAGACTACAAGCATTTATATGCAGGAAACTCAGTCCTTTTAGTCGGGCCAGTTCTATGGGTGCAGTAATAGAGAGAGCAGGTCCTGGGTTTAGTTCAATGTTGCCTGCGCAAATAAGCAGTAATAGAAGCAATTTCTTGATAGCATTTAATAAGAGCCTAGCAAGACATAGTCTTTTCTTTTGAGGGTAACAATAGGTGTCGGCTGCAGCCTTTGCTAAATGAGGATCAAGCGGGCTAAGGGATGCATATCACCCTTGCCAAGATGTTGTAAGAATGTGTGGTGTGGTGTGGATATTAGGTTTGACCTGGAAGCTAAGGCCTTGATCAGGGAAACTTTTATCACAGGGTGACAGCAAGGGCAGTGACCCACTGCGATGGGGAAGGAAGGAGAGGGTGACTAGAAAGGAAGTTTAGTGAGGGATAGGGAAGTGGGCTAAGAACATGTACTGGACCTGCTGCTGCTGAGCCAGCCATGTGGTGTAGTGGTGAGGGAGGCTGACCCCAGTGTAGCAGGTCCTGGGTTCGGGGCTTGTGTCAGAAGGGTGGTTGTTTTGCTGGTGCCTGTGGCTGTATGATTGTTTTTTCATGGGTCTGGACAGTGCCCCCCCCCTTGAAATGCACTCACCTGGAGTTGATAATCTAAAAGCGGTGGGAGGTGCAACTTCCCCCCACCACTAAAACACTTGTAATGCCGGATTGTCTACATGTGCATATCACCAATTTGGTTTTTGGTGATATGCACTTGCCATTATGGCAATTACCATTCTGCAATCGCTATTATGACATAGAACCCTACTTTCTCTAGTAACTTATTTAAGGAATTAAGAACTGATATAGGCCTACAATCTTCAAGACGGTCAGCATTTTTTTCCCTTGTGAACTTCCAGGTTGATGGAAACTGTCTAGAGATAAGACTCAAATTAAATATGGAACACAAAGGACCTACAATTTGAGGGGCAATTAACTTCAAAAAATGATAATCCAGGCCTTCGTCACAATTGCTAAATTTATTTGGGATAGTCGCAATTAATTTTAGTAAATCAAACACTGATATGATCTAGGCCTATCCATGAACGTCATTAGAACTGTTATCATTATTTAGTAAGATAACGGTTAGACCCATAGCTTGAAAGATCAGAACATTTATCATTAAACATCTCCACGATTACAATAGGATCTGATATTTATATCATCAGAAGTTTTGATGTTATCAACAGTTAATTTTTCCCTTGGGTAATCGGATTATTTTCACTGAATCCCAAAATTTCTTTGGGTCAGTCCAATTGTCCCAGTTGTTTTTTTTATAAAAAAAACTTTTCTTTGCACAGCCCACTAAATAACTAACCTTATTCGTAAGAAAGCGATATCTATTGAGTAAGGCAAATGAAGGAAGTTGCTTATATTCAGACCAGAGAAGATTTCTAGCACTAATCCATTATTTTAACTCCTCTGTAAACCACCTATTGAAAGTACATTGCACCCTTACCTTGTGTAAAAGGGGAA
The DNA here is from genome assembly GCA_016271365.2 of Neoceratodus forsteri. Lineage (NCBI taxonomy): Eukaryota > Metazoa > Chordata > Ceratodontiformes > Ceratodontidae > Neoceratodus > Neoceratodus forsteri. The sequence continues at coordinate 454,313,629 of CM057449.1, read as the reverse complement.
AACACATATCCTGTACTAGCAGTAATTGTTTACAAAATAATCAATTGCACAGTCAGGATAAGGGATTAAATCTAGTACTGACCAGTCAATTAAAGCAAGACATTGCATAAGCTTACCACAATCAAATGTCTTGAAGCTACGAAGCTGAACAAAGTGAGATGAAATCTTGGCCCTCTTAAAATTCAAAACACAATACACAGTTTAATGATCACTAGTTGATTCACACACTGAGGATATAGCTGCCCTATTGGTCCAAACCAAAATAGGACTCCCTGTATGGTGATTAAACATTCATTAATCATTTGAGACAAATCATAGGAATATAATCATGATTGAAGACCCAAGCTATTAGACTGCATCCAATTCAAATTTGTATCCTTCACTAAAACAAAATCAGACGCAGAAAAATATCTGCAAGCAGTGTCTGAAAACTCCCTTAACCCTCTTAATCCACAGGTTGGTGGGTTATAGAGAGACCCAAAATAAACACATTTTAACCCCCCCCCAAATTAATCTTAAAATAGCAGCCAGCCATTTAATGAATCTGTATTAACACTATACGCAGTAAACACATCTCTAAACACTCCTTAAACAATACTGCAACCCCAACCACCTTTTTTTTTTTTTTGCTCCTCCCACTACGGGCCACCTGATCCCTGCTGGAGCTCTGTCCTGAGACCAGCCACCACGACTTCATGTCGCAGCCCCCCTGGGTACCCCGGCATAACCCTTCACCGGATGGGTCCCACTCAAAGGGAGAAAGGCGCCAGTGGGAGTCGGCCAGCACACTCAGTCTTGGCCCGGATGCTGCTGATTTGGTCCTGGGCCATCTCCTTGGGCTTCCATGGCAGCAGGAGCCAACGACCATCATCTTGTCAGCCATGGAGCTCTTTTTTTCCCCAGGGGGCATGGTGTACCACTAACATCGAGGCGTATGCCGACGTTCACCATGCCTCTTTGTCCATCAGGACCCAATGTGGTGCCAGTCCCCTGGCATCCACCAGGAGTCAGCAAGCACCAGATCATTTCCCCACCCTACCTCTGAGAGAAGCCAAGCAGTCACTGGATGCTCAAGCCTTCTCTCCCCGACTAGCCCTCTGGTGCCCAGATCCATTCAAAAGCCCGGGTCGCTGGCATTGCAAGTGGAAATCCAACTGCTGTCATGACTGGCTGGCCATACCCCCCTTCTTTTTACCCCTTTTTATCAGCATGAATAACATTATACCCTGGAATTTTATATACATTATCTGGAATGGTTTGCTTCAACCAAGATTCAGTTAAAACAAATATATCAGGATTATACGATTGTGAAATAATTTCAGCCTCAGCTAATTTGAGCAAAAAAGCTTATAACATTTAAGTACATAACCTTCAGCCCATGTAGTGTGTGTGCCATGCTTTGCTACCAGCAGCAGGGCCTAGATCACCAAGGGGCCCAGGGTTCAATTCAATATTCCCTGATAATAAGATTAATTTGAAGTAACGCTAACACTTTAATGTTAGCCTGAATTCCACATAGCCCTTTTCGATAGAACACTGAGGCTGGCAGCAAAACGACCCACATTCTCTCAAAACATCTCCATGCAACAGTAACAACCCATGGGTACCAGTGATATTAAACCTTTATACCAAATGATTTGATACCTTTTAATGGACCAACATAGATGTAACAACAAGAACAAAGTGCTCTAGCTTTCGGACCAACCAGTCCTTCTTCAGAAGCTCATGGCAGTTGTTTAGAAAATACAATACTTATAACAGCTAGATAATGCAGAGAAAAATAGAAAAAAATCCCCATTGGTTTAAAATACTCATTTAAAAACCAGAAGATGATGTCAGAGAAGTTTAACAGTACAATACTGCCCTCAGTCCGAATGAACCTTGGGTTCAGATGTGCTTGGTGCAACACACATACAAAGAATCCTACTGCACATAAATTTAAATGACATAAGATAACACTGCTGAAGCAGATAACTCCCAAATCAAGCCATGAGTGTCACAGTCAGTATAAGGATGTGATTACTGAAAGGCAACCCCACCAGCTTAAAGACAAACTAAGATAGTTATAGGGCTCATGAAATTACAATGTATGCATTAAAGACAAGAATTACCAGTAAAGTTGTCTAAAAACATCAGTGCACACTGTGTGATGTGTAAAACCTAGCTGGACATGCCACCCAGCTGTATTCTCAAGCTAAATAAAAGGCCCAAGAAATTACAAAAACCTCAGGACTATATAAATGATAATTTAAATATAAATTGATAATATTAGTGTTAAACAAAAAACTCTAGTCGAGGAACCTCAAGGAATTCAGACCATGCAGCCTGATATGTACTGATGTCAATATATACTGAGAATGTATCAACGCCCCTGCAAGACTTGTGGGCTCATTTCTACCTCGGACTGTGTGGTTACATCACAAAACAGACAATTCCAGGTGCATGGGAGTTATACATGCATGTCATGACATGTTGTTTATTTCATTCAGTGCAAGAGATGTCCACAAACAGGTTATGTAGGAGAGACACGCCAACAGCTCCGCACTAGGATGAACTCACACAGACATACTATTACAGCAAGGAAGCTTGAAAAACCAGTGGGGCATCACTTCTCCCAGCCTGACCACTCAGTCTCAGATATGTCAGTAATGGTCTTAAAGGAAATCTCAAAAACACACAACAGAGCGAGCTTTTGAGATTAAACTTATTTTACATCTCAATATGGTAGCAGATGGGATGAACGTTGATCTTGGCTTTATGGGACACTACAGAAACTAACATCCACAGACCTTTTCTTCTTCAAACTGACATATTATAGGACTTCAGCATGTGTGAGATGTGGATGCGTGTGTATATGTGTGTGTGGTATGTGTGTGGTATGTGATATAACAGATGTGGGGCTTGCTGTCACATTGAGGTAAGTCTCTATTTAGCTATATGGAGTTATAATGTGTTACTATTTTTATTTCACACACATAAAAAAGATTTTCTCCTTACTTTTTATCTTTGCCTGTGGGGGTGGGGGGGAGGATTGATTCCATTGCACCATATTCAGATTACCCAGCCTGCTAGTGTACATACAGGAGTGTTATCTTATACCGTTATATATAATTTTTGTAACTCTGTACATATTGGGATGTGTGATCTCATTTGCTTGGGGGTCCTGCACATATCTTTTTACATTAGGCTAATATTGTAGTAATTTACTCAGGATTTCATGACAAGTTGTATTCCTTTGGGGAACAAGTACAGTGACTGAAGTTAATATAGGTTCACTAGGAGAGAGATTGTGTGTGTGTGTGTATGTGAGAGAGAGAGAGAGAAAAAAGGAGGGGGGAGAGAGAGAGAGAGACAACATCTCATTTAAGCTATGTACCTCCCCCACCCACATTATTGTGATGTGGGGTGGGTTAGGTTGTATTGTTTGTATGAACAGGAGGAGATAAATTACATTTTTATCTCTTTTTCAGATTCCCTAGACACTTGTGGTACATGAAGTTGATACATTCTCAGTATATATTGACATCAGTACATATCAGGCTGCATGGTCTGAATTCCTTGAGGTTCCTCGACTAGAGTTTTTTGTTTAACACTAATATTATCAATTTATATTTAAATTATCATTTATATAGTCCTGAGGTTTTGTAATTTCTTGGGCCTTTTATTTAGCTTGAGAATACAGCTGGGTGGCATGTCCAGCTAGGTTTTACACATCACACAGTGTGCACTGATGTTTTTTAGACAACTTTACTGGTAATTCTTGTCTTTAATGCATACATTGTAATTTCATGAGCCCTATAACTATCTTAGTTTGTCTTTAAGCTGGGTGGGGGTTGCCTTTCAGTAATCACATCCTTATACTGACTATGACACTCATGGCTTGATTTGGGAGTTATCTGCTTCAGCAGTGTTATCTTATGTCAATTAAATTTATGTGCAGTAGGATTCTTTGTATGTGTGTTGCACCAAGCACATCTGAACCCAAGGTTCATTCGGACTGAGGGCAGTATTGTACTGTTAAACTTCTCTGACATCATCTTCTGGTTTTTTAAATGAGTATTTTAAACCAATGGGGATTTTTTCTATTTTTCTCTGCATTATCTAGCTGTTATAAGTATTGTATTTTCTAAACAACTGCCATGAGCTTCTGAAGAAGGACTGGTTGGTCCGAAAGCTAGAGCACTTTGTTCTTGTTGTTACATCTATGTTGGTCCATTAAAAGGTATCAAATCATTTGCTTCTGGATCTGTTCTTGCAAGGACCAATACGGCAACTACTAAATCTAGATTTCACCTTTATACCAATAAATTGGACATGGAATAATCAAACTGTACATTTTCCCCTACTTCCTCATATATAACATAACCTACCACTATATTATTAAATAATAAAACTAAAAATAGCACACAGTTAAAACTTATTAACGATGAGCCCAACATCATTTTATCCATAATACACCAAGTAAACAATAAATAAACAAACTTTAGACAGAGTGATGTGTCCTGGTCTCCGACGGCTCTCTCGGACTCCCTTAGACTCCACACTTTGCCACAGAGAGCAGCCGCTTAGGACGCTGCCACCGCATCTTGCAACCAGTAGCTTTTACATCCCCATAACCCACAGAATTGGGCTGCCAGCACCAATTGGGGGAGGGGGTGCCGCAAGTGTAACTAACGTGTTCAACTGCTAAGCAACACAGGTGGGAGTGAGCACGAGCAATACAGGGAGAGCTGCAGCTGTCTAAATTGGGCTCTCAGTACATATACCCCAGAAGCAGTTAACACACATCAAATAACATTAAAACACAGCAAACCAATCAATCAAGATTATCTTATACTGTACAGGTATGTGAGCAAACATGCCCATTTTCACAAATGTTTACTTATCCAAAAGGTTACAGAGATGATATAGATTCAGAATACATAAGAGAAAGTGTATGCAAGTAGAGATGACATAATAAACAACTGATGCAGTAAAAATAGGTCATAATATAACACATACATAACAATAGAAATGTACAAAGGTATATATGTTTATGGTAATAAAATGATTACGGGGTGTTACAAAACCAATATAGAGGTTATCACAAGACACCAGAGGTAGTCAGCTGCAAATGGTACAAAAGCGGTGCTAAGTAAGGATAACCTGTGAAGACTAGCTGGGAGAAAAATGTGAGAGGGTAGAGGAGGAATGGGAGAGGCAGGGAAAGGAGAGATTGATGGAATACACCAGAGGGTTGCGTGGGTAACTGATGTCAGGTGACACCTGAGAGGGAGGAGTAATTGAAGGTGAATCTCATGAGAAGCTGACTTCTAAGGGAGCTCTAGAAAGCATGGATAGTGGTGCAGGCCTGAATTGTGGGAGGAAGCTCATTATAAAGAGTAGTGCCCTTAAAGGAAAAGAATTTTGGGTGAGAGATCAGTGGAAAAAAAAGGAATGTTGAAGAAGAAGCTAGATGTTTTATTTTATTTATTGAGGTCTAGGAATTACAACCCTTTGAGTCAGGGACTCTTTTTCAAAAGCTCCACATCAGTACAAAGTGTGCCAGGCACGTGTTAGACACAAATGTACTTCTGGTCAGTCGGGTAGGAGTAAACGTGGGGAAAAGGGCAGAGATGCAAGGTCTCAACTTGTTTAGATGGATTTTGTGGAGAAAGGACAAACTTGGTGAAATGCCCCTCAGAGGGGAGCCAGCCTAAAGCATTGTAGAAGGTATAATGGTGATTTCTCCAAGGAAGGCCAGTAACAAATTGGATGATATTGTTGTAACAGGATCTAAGTTTGCAAAAGAGTTGAGAGTTAGTTGGGGAAGGGGGGGTAAATTATGGAGCCATAAGTCAAAATTGGTATGAGGAGGGAGCAGGCCAGATGAAGTCACGAGCCACATGAACCAGCCTAATTTTTTTTACCAACTGAAGGAATCTGTGTATCTCACCGAGCTGCAGGCATAGCTATATTAATTATTAAACTGCACATGCTGAAAGCCATGGACAAGTGCCCAAGGTTGGCTCACAAGTTGGTGCTGCCTGGCTGAGACTAATGACTGGATTCCTACTGAAACCAGGAAGAAAAATGGGTCGTGACTATACCCCCCGCCCCAAGTTCTGAACGCACAGTTTATCATTCTCCTGATGGTAACCCTGTCTATAAAGGACCCATACCTGGATAACATCTTGAACCACCAAGGCTGTGTACTTGCAGAAAAGAGTCCTCCAGCCCAGTGGGAGACCCGCAGTAACATCCAGCTATTTGACCGTCCCCCCATGCCAGGTACCACAGCCTCCCAGGACTCAACACGATGATACTGTGCCTATACCCAGGACTGCTTAGCAGCCTTTGCACCCTTCCAATAGCACACAAGGCACAGACTCACCGGAGAGCAAGAACAGCCTGCCTTTTCCCTAAATTACCTAGAATGCTCATCTGGGTCCTACTCCTGATCTCAGGAAAATGTTCACCGCAATCCTGACCCTATGCCTGCCAACACCCAGACCCAGCCACCCACAGGGAGGTGAGGATTGTGTCCTTAAACATTGGCAGATTGCTAGCAAAGCTCACTCAATTTGAATCCTGGGTGGCACTTGTGCAGCCTGACGCTATTGTGCTGACTGAAACCTGGCTCACACCCAGAACTGCTGACACGGCAATCTCCCTATCTGTGTACAGGTTGTATAGGCTTGATCACATGGTGAAAAGAGGTGGTGGATGCCTAGTCTACACCCTCAACCATCTCCAATGCCATGAAGTCCAACTGCCTGCTGCCAGCAATGACTGTGAATGCCTTGCAATAAAAATCCTCATGGTCAATGGGAAGAAAGGGCTGATTGTCATGTCAGTATACATTCCACCTGGATGCCAGCAAACAGCGTTAAATGATTTTGCCAACCTCTTTACCCAGGCAAGTCACAATAAGGAAACTATTATGCTAGGTGACTTCAATTCTAACTGGCTAGCCAGAGCCAGTTCCTTACACAGGGACCTGATTACTGGACTATACCTAACGCAGGTGGTCCAGAGTTGCACACGAACCAACTACAGAATAGGGAAAGTACCCTAATTAACTGGGTACTGACCTCCCACCCCAAGAGAATTACCAATATCCATGTGTTCCCAGAGGCACTGAGTGATCACTCCCCTGTTCTATGTGAATGGTCCTCCAAGCTGCCAAAACTAATCCCAAGTCTGATGAGAACAGAGTCATCAGAAATTTCTCTATGGCCACCTTCAAGAAACACCTGGCCAACACAGACTGGAGTATCCTGGATACCTGTTCCTCTGTTGACGCAGCCCTCTAGCTCTTCGTCAGTTTAACTTGGCTGCAGACAAGTATGCCCCTTTCAGAAGAAAATTATAAAAGGGAGGTGCATGGACTGAATCATGCCCCAAGTCCTTGGTTTGATGCGGGAACGTGATCTACTATGGCACAGAGCAAGGGTATATATCCACTACACCACCACCGTGCTTGACTAGTACCTTCAGTACAGACGTGTAACTCTGCAACTCTCCTCCCCCATTCTCTTTTCCCTTCTCCATGGGAATTTTCTATGTGTTCCCCAACTCTGCTCTTAAAATTAGTCTAGATGTCTCCTTACCCTGATGGTTAGTAATATTCTCATCACTCTTTATTTCTACTCCTTACATTGCACTCACCATCTCACCCTCTTGTCCCCTTATCCCATTTCTCCCCCTCAATAATAGTAGTTCCCTTTCTTATAGCTCTCCCTCCCCAGACCTGCCCACACCTACCTGACATCCCATTCCCATCCCCTATGGATAATATCCTTAGGGGATGGAAAGGACTACACAATGTGTAGTTAATCCCATCCACCCTTTAAACCTTTCCTCATATCTGAAGCTACTGTACAATCCCACTTTGTTGCTATGTGCACATATCTCTCTCTCTCTCTATATATATATATGTAGGCAATTGTGTAAACAAAGCTAGGATTTATCCTCTCATATGTTTTGTTGTGATACCTTGTCTATTTCCATATATACTTTGTATTGTCCATTGAATATGTAAATGAATATGTTTATTTCCATGTATACTTTGTATTGCCCATTGAATATGTAAATGAGCTTGTCCTACCCAGGTCTATCTTGCAAATGAGCACTGCTCAATGATGTTCACCTGGATAAATAAAGATTTTGATTGATTGATTGATTGATTGAAGGGTATCAGGGACAGTAGAGAATGTCCAAAATTACAAAGCTGCTAGAAATAGGTTCACATAGGCAATACGGAAAGCCAATGCTTCCCACCACAGAAATTAGCAGTCCAGTGCCTGAAAGATGGCAAAGAATTCTAGGCTACCATCAAGGACCTCGCAGGGACTTGTGACAGGTCCCCACCAGCCATGCTCCACCACAGTGACAGTCATAGTTGACAAAGTTACCAAAGTCAATATTTTCAATGAGGCATTTACTGACTACAATGCAGTCATACCACCTAAATCAACTGTTCATGAGGACAAAACACTGATCTGTGAACACCTGCCCTCCCCCTCCTAACACCAGCCCAAAATTCTACTTTCAGCAGGTGACCACCAAGGAGGCTGCTAAATACCTTGCAAGAGTGCTGGGTAAAACAAGGATGGGTGGGGATGGGATTGATATGAAACTTATCTCAATCGCCCTCCCTGAAGTGGTCGTACCTCTCACTAAGCTTTTTAATATGTCACTTCAGATGTCAGCCTTCCGATCTACCTGGAAAACTGCCCTGGTCACTCTGGTTCTAAAAGGAGGGGATCGTTTGCTTGTGTCCAGTTACAGGCCCATTTCCATCCTGTCTCCTCTCTCCAAAGTGCTGGAAAAATAATTGCAGACCAGTTCTCTGCCCACCTATACAAATACAACCTCCTCAGCCCGCAACAATATGGGTTCCTCAACTGGCACAGTACCAACATGGCCCTCATTGAATTCATAGGCTTTGTTCACAAGGCACTAGACCAGGGACAACTAGCTAGAGCAATCTATATTGCCCTATCCAAGGCATTTGACCTTGTGGATCACAAGCTGCTGCTCAACAGGTTAACCTGCATTAGGTTGTCCTCAGATATGGTTGGGTGGTTCTCTAGCTACCTGTCTGAACGCTCACAGAAGGTAAAGATTAATGGTACCATCTCAGAGGCCAGGAAAGTCATGTTCAGAGTCCTGCAAGGATCCATAGTGGGCCCCCTCCTGTTTAGTCTGTTTGAAAATGACCTCCCAGCTGCATGTCCCTCTGCCAAAGTCCTGCTGTATGCAGATGACACGGTGCTATTCCTTAGAGGCTCCTGCCAAGACACACTGACCAGGAACCTACAGTGCAACTTCGACCTGCTACAGGAATGGTTTAACACCAGCCTCCTGGTACTCAATAGTAAAAAAACTAAGACAATGCTTTTTACCAGTCGCCAGAAGAGGAAATGAACCACACCATTTAAAATAGCACTCAATACGGACTCCACCCTCGAATAGGTTCACTTTCTCCGGTACCTGGGGGTCACATTCGATGAGTCCCTCTCTTTCGATGAACACTTAAGTAATATCACTAAGGCTACAAACAGGAAGTTGGGGACACTCTAGAGATTCCACTTCTGCCTCACCCCTGAAACCAGGCTCCAGGAGATCAATGGCACAATCCTGGACTATGGAAATGTGGTTTATGGTGCTGCCCCGGACACTAGCCAACACAAAGTCCATCTTACTCTCAATAAAGCATGCAGATTTGTCCTGGATGTGGATTGCATCACACACATCTGCGAGCTCTACATAGGGACAAAGTGGCTCCCCCTGCAGGATAGAATAAGGCTCCAGACCTGTTTACTGTGAAAGAAGGCCCTACTAGGACTGGCACCTGTCTCTCTGCAGGCGTTATTCAGACCTGCCCCAGGTGAGCATGCCACAAAAAGCGTCTCCAGGCATGCCTTAGCTGTTCCTTTCAGGAAATCAGCCCAGGGGAGACGTGTCTTCATGGTAAGGGCTCCCACCTGGCTAAACAAGCTTCCAAACACAACCACCAGCCTTCAACGCCTAGGGCACTTCAAATCTGAACTCTGTAAGTCCATATCTCCTCCAGTCCACTGCCTGTGTCAAACATAATCCCAGCATCCAGCCCACCACTCAACTGCCCACTTGCTCTGGCCAGGTTGCACCTACTACTCTCCCCTCACCCCCTTCCCCCCAACTTTTCCTTTGTCCAGTACCCCCTTACTACCTCTCCCCCACCTGCTCTCTGTCCAGTTCACCAACACTACCTCCTGCCTGGTCCCCTGTCCACTTCTCTGCCCCCTCTCCTCCCCTCAATTGCCCTCTGTCCAGTACACCCACTACCTCTAGCCCATTTTCCTGACCTTTTCCTCCCCCCTCCCACTCCCCTTCACCTACCTGCACTTGCCAAACCCCAGCTTGTCTCTCTGCACTTAACTTCTCTCAGATGGCTGCACATTGTGTACCTCCACTGGGAAATTGACAATGCTACCAGCTGCTTCATTCATGTCTTGACTTGTGTAAACTGTAAATGTATTTGCTACATCTTCCATTGTATACAGTATGTTAGTAGTACAACCCCAGTGTCAATTTGTCTGCTGTAATTATGCTGTTGCAACAAAATGTATCTCCTTAAGTGTTGATGACAATCCTTTGTAAATGAGCTCTTAGCTCAAAGGTTTGTAATTCCAAGTTCCCAATAAATAAACATGTGAGACTTGAGAGCTGAATGACAGGTGGGGGTCTAGAATGATACCTAGGTATCTAAATTTGGATACAAGTTCAATACCATTACCAAGGTTGTCCTAAAGGGTAAGATAGTGGTTTGCGGTTTTCCTGGGACCAGAGAAAACCATACATTTGTTTTTTTGGAGGGGTTGAGGACCATGCCTTTATTGGACAACCAAGAGTGTAGCTTGAGGAAGTCAGATTGGAGGTCTTTGATCATTGCATCTGGGTTTTTGCTGCCGCAGTAAGGAGTGGAAGCAAAAACCTGGACGCGATGACCAAAGACCTCTAATCCAAACAGGCAGATTCAGCAGAGGCTCAGCAGCAGTAAAAGTTAGTGAATGTGGTAGCAGTACAATCATAGAGCAGCAGAAATGGCAAGGCATAATGACAAACTCGGTTCCCCAGGCAGCAAGGGCACATCAGTAGAACAGTCATTCAGGAGTGTCAATCGTAACAAAACAGATCAGGCTTTTGTTGTTTCACTCATGGCCCTTCAATAGTAGACAACTGGCACAGGTAAAGTCCTGGATTAGGTCTTTATCTCCACAGGATGCTTTCTCAGCTCTTTCGTGTGGTACTGGAACACTACTGATGGTATAATGGGTGTTGTGGGAGCTTGCCACACTCCTGCAGACTCCACACTTTGCCACACTTCACCGCAGAGAGATGTCACTCAAGATGTGATCCTTTGCTTAACCCAACATGAGTCAGTGTATTGCTATTGCTGGTAAGGCGTAAGTCTGCCTTTTTGTGTTTGCTTGCATGCATGTGCAAGAAACACATTGTGTCAGCTTTCTTCACAAGGGGGCTGTGAAGGTGCAGCAGTGTTGTGCTGAATGGCAGCAGTCCATTCAGGGGCTGGTCTCTGCCTGGCCAATAGACTAGCATGCCCTGGATCACCACAGTTAAACAAGCAGGCCACAACATCAAAGGAATTGAACCGCTGCAATTAGGGAGCATCCTGTCAGTATGCAATCAGCTGTTCAGTACACTCCCTGACTCCAGCAGCTAATTACAGAGCTGCAAGCCACTGTCCCCTTTCATGTGCCTTCCTGGTAAAACACTTAAAGAAAATTAAAACCGACAGGGTAGCCCACTCCCTGTCGGCAGAATCCTCCCTTTACAAAATTTTCCTGTGCTGAGAGTGCTCAATCCCCTCGCTCTTTCCACACCCCTGCAACTCTGTGTGCCAACAGGGATGCCCAATCCCCCTGTCGGCATGCCCATCATTCATCATTTTGCCCGGCCAGGGGCCCACTCCTGTCAGCATAATGGTCACATCCCCAGTATCTAGTCTACCAAGGGGTGCCCAATCCCTGTCTCATCTCCTCACCCCCAATAGGTACGGCGGGGTGCCCAATCCCCGTCGTAAAGCACCCCCAGTCAGGTGGCAAGCTGGGAGCCCACCCCATCATGCCCAAACAAAATGTCCCTGTAAAAAAGAAAACCTTCCCGCGATGTTTTTTTTTTTAAATAAACCTATAAAGTAGAAAACTGTCCCTTGTCGATTCCTCAACCTGTGCCCACCCTCTGCATACCCCACCTCCCCACACACACCCTCACCCCATACTTACCTGTGGAGTCTGGTGCGACGATCTTCGGTGGACCGGGAACACGTCTGCACTCTTCAAAGCCGACTGCGAACTGAGGAAATGCTGGTAAGCTGTATAATGGAATACATAGTTTTTTTTTTTAACTTTGATGCATATCTCAGGCATTTTTTGGAATTTTGGCACCAAATTTTCAACATAGGGTTTTTGGGACCCCTCCTCATGATTTCTGTCACTGTCATGGTGTTAATCTGCCCCAGAAGGTGATTTTGTGGTCACTGCGCGGAATCACCTTTCAGGACCGATTACCAAAACGACAGTGCCAGTGTTCATGAGGTGGGCTCTCAAAAAGCCTGTTTTCCAAATTTGGTGGAAAAAATCCCCAAAATGACTGTTTTACTATCATGCGTTGCGCAGTTGCTATGCATAGAAACATAGAAACATAGACTTTGACGGCAGATAAGGACCACTTGGCCTACCCAGTCTGCCATTTCCCTACCTACTGGATAAGCTGCAGATTTTAGTAAACCAACAGACTACTTCCTGCAACCCCCCACTATAATTGCCTTGTGTCTGTCCCATGCATGTTTGAATTCCCCCACTGTTTTAGACCCAACGACCTCCTCAGGAAGGCTGGTCCATGTATCCACCACTCTCTAAGTGAAAAAAAATTTCCTCACATTACCCCTGAGCTGTCCCCCCTCTATCTTTAAATTGTGCCCCCTTGTTCTTACCCATCTCTTTTTCTGAAAGATGCTACCCTCCTGGACTTTGTTGATTCCTTTGAGGTACTTGAACGTTTCTATCATGTCCCCCGTTCCTCCTTTCATCAAGAGTATACATATTAAGCTCTCTCTCTCTCTTCATATGGTTTCTGCTGCAGACCCTGCACCATTTCAGTTGCCCTCCTTTGGACTGCTTCCATCCTGTCTATGTCCTTGCGCAGATGAGGTCTCCAAAACTGCACACAGTACTCCAGATGGGGTCTCACCAACTGTCTGTACAGAGGGATAACCACTTCCCTTTTTCTACTTGTGATGCCCCTTCCTATGCATCCCAGTATCCCCCTGGCTCTCCTTACCGACTTTCCACATTGCTTACCCACCTTTAGGTCATCTGATAAGACTACCCCCAGGTCCCTTTCCATTTTTGTTGTTGTTAGTACCTCCCCTGCTATTGTGTACTCTTCTCCTGGGTTTCTGTTTCCCAGGTACATTACTTTGTACATCTTTGCATTGAATCTAAGTTGCCATATGTCTGACCACTCCTCCAACCTTGCCAAGTCCCTTCTCATCTTTTCTACCCACCCTTGTGTATCAACTCTGTTACAGATCTTTGTGTCATCTGCAGAGAGGCATACCTTTCCTTCCAGACCCTCTGCAATGTCACCTATAAAGATGTTAAAGAGGACTGGACCCAGTAATGAGCCCTGAGGTACTCCACTAGTAACCCCCCTTTCTTCAGAATGTGTTCCATTCACTATTACCTTCTGTGTCTTGTTGTGCAGCCAGTTTGCTACCCAGTCTTCTACCCTGGGACCCACTCCCAGGCTGGCTAACTTGATTATTAATCTTTTGTGCGGGACTGTGTCAAATGCCTTGCTAAAGTCTAGGTAGGCCATATCCACAGCCCTTCCCTGGTCTATTACTTTGGTCACCCAGTCAAAGAAATCAATTAGACTCGTCTGACATGACCTTCCTGCTGTAAATCCATGCTGCTTTGGGTCCTGTGCCCGCTTCTTCTAGGTAGTCAACAATTCTTTCTTTCAGAGTGATTCCATCATTTTCCCTACCACTGAGGTCAAACTTACAGGTCTGTAGTTTTCTGCTTCTGCCTTGCTCCCACTTTTGTGAAGGGGAATCACATCTGCCCTCCTCCAGTCCTCAGGTACCACCCCATCCTGCCATGATCTGTTAAAAAGCGTGGTCAGTGGTGTCACTAGGTCCTCCCTTGGTTCTTTTAGGATTCTGGGGTGAATCCCGTCAGGCCCCATTGCTTTGTCCACCTTGAGTTTTAGGAGTTCTTTCAGGACTCTTTCTTCTGTGCATGCTTGTAACTTCACAAATTTGCAATATTTTCATGCCACATTTTCAACATTGGCATTTTACACACCTCCTTGTGAACCGTACAGCTGTCATTTTTCACGTCTTGTCTGAAATGTGTTTTCGCACTTCTGGCACAGAATAGCATGGTCGCCATGGGAAATCAGTGTTTGGGACAGATTACGAAAACGACAGTGACACTGTTCATTAGCTGAGGTCCTAAAATGTCTATGTTAAAAATTTGGTGACAGTACTTCATAAAATGACTGTGTTACGAGTGTGCATTGCGCGGTTGCATGCGCTCGTTATGTTTTCACACATTATAATATTTTCACTCCAGATTTTCAACATTGCCATTTTTATGCACCTCCTTATGAACAGTACAGCTTTCATTTTTCATATCCTGCCCAAAATGTGTTTTCGCAGTTCCGGCGAAGAATAGCATGGTCACCATAAGAAATCAGTGTTGCGGACACATTACGAAAATCACAGTGACACTGTTCATTAGCAGAGGTCCTAAAATGCCTATGTTGAAAATTTGGTGACAAAAGTCCATGAAACGACTACATTACGGGCGTGCGTTGCTCAATTTCCACTCACACTCGTAACCGCTTACATTGCAATATTTTCCTCCAGATTGCCAACATTGCCATTTTTCTGCAGCTCCTTATGAACAGTACACCTGTCATTTTTCACATCCTGGTCGAAATTTGTTTTCGCAGTTCCAGCGCAGAATAGTGTGATCGCTGTGGGAAATCTGTGTTCGGGACACATTACGAAAATGACAGTGACACTGTTCATTAGCAGAGGTGCTACAATGCCTATGTTGAACATTTGGTGACCTAAGTCCATAAAATGACTGTGTTACAATGTAGTGAGTTTGCGGGTTTGAACGCTTCGCAACTGCAGATTTGCAATTTTGTTCATGCCAGATTTTCAACATTGCCATTTTTTCACACCTTTTTATGAAAAAAGCAGCTGTTATTTTTCACATCCTGGCCGAAATGTGTTTTTGCACTTCCGGCGCAGTATAGCGCAGTCGCTGTGGGAAATCTGTGTTCGGGACACATTATGAAAATCACAGTGACACTGTACATTAGCAGAGGTCCTAAAATGCCTATGTTGCAAATTTGGTGAGAAAAGCCATGAAATGACTGTGTTACGAGCATGCGTTGCGCAGTTTCCACACACTCTCGTAACTTTGCACATTTGCAATATTTTCACTCCACATTGTCAGCATTGCCATTTTTCCGCACCTCCTTATGAACAGTACACCTGTCATTTTTCACATTTCACCCGATATGTGTTTTCAGACATGTAGCATACAATGGCGTGGTGGGTGTGCAAAATCAATGTTCGGGACAGATTAAGAAAATCACAGTGACACTGTTCATGAGCAGAGGTCTTAAACTGGCTATGTTGAAAATTTGGTGACAAAAGTCCATAAAATGACTGTGTTATGAGTGTACATTGTGCAATTTCCACGCACCCTCGTACGTTCACAAATTCGTAATCTTTTCAGTCCAGATTTTCAATATTGGTATTTTTCCACACCTCCTTATGAACAGTACAGCTGTCATGTTTCACAGCCTGACTGAAATGTGTTTACGCACTTCCGGCGCAGAATGGCATGGTCGCTATGGAAAATCAGCGTTCGAATAGATTAAGAAAATCACAGTGACACTGTTCATGAGCAGAGGCCCCAAAATGCCTGTGTTGAAACTCTGCTGTAAAAAATCCCCAAACTAATTACATTACTGGTGTGCTTTGCGCAGTTTCTATGCACACTCATGACTTCACTAGTTTTTTTTATATTTTCATTCCAGATTTTCAGCATTGCCATTTTTTATACCTCCTCATGAACAGTACAGCTGTCATTTTTCACATCCTGTTCGAAATGTGTTTTCACACCTGTGGCGCCAAATGCTGCAGTCGCTGTGCAAAATCACCTTTCAGCTAGCAAACTGATAGTGTCTCTGTTCATGCGGTGGGATCACAAAAAGCTCAAGTTGAAAACTTGGAGTAAAAATACCAAGAAACAGCCAGGGTGTTAGGGTTTTCAACCACAATGCCCTACAGCCATCAGGGATATGACTTGGGATTGTCAACAGTAATACTCATGACATTCAACCCCTCCACTCACACCCTGCAGCCAGTGACAGGCTTAGAGGTATGCCTTGGACTCTTTGGCCCAAGAATCCATCCCATTCTCCTATACTGCACTCATTTCAGTATATTTCCTTATGGAATGAGATGAGTAAAGCCCAAACACCCAAGGCACACCTTGACACTTGTCAGTGTCTGCAGGGTAGGGTGAGGGGAAATGTCGTGACCATTATGGGCAACGACCCAAAGGCACACCCCAGTGCCTGCCCATCTCTGCAGGATGGGGGTGGGGTTGGCGTCAGTTCAGTACTTCACTGCCATTCCTATACTGCATGGGCCCAATTCTCATAGGGGCCTGCGTCTGGCACAAGCTTGGCAAGCAGCATCTTGCACCAATGCCTGGTGCACCAGGGACCCTGCACCTGATTCAGGTACAGGAGGGGTCCTACTGGCTAAGTCCCCATGCTAGCATTGACCAGAACCCTGCGGCAGACTCCAGGCACACTGCACAGGTCCACCTCAGGCCACCAGAAACTAATACAGGACCCCCTGTCTCACTAGGTAATGGGCATGTGGACCCAACCTGATGGGTCGATGTCCCCCCACCATGTTTGTGCAATTGGCACCTGGCCATAGAAGTGAGTGGTGGGATGTACTGGGCACTGTGGAGCAGTCTGCACTGGTGTACGGGGGTTTGAGCACCACCTGCTGGGGCATGGGTGGGCACTGTACCACCATACATTGGTGCTGTAATAGCATCGATAGGGCAGGCATCGGGGATCAGGAGAGCCGCATCAGGACGGGGGCCGCACACAGGCATGTCACCCAGGGGAGAATGCCTAAGTCCCCTTACGGCTGCCCTGACTGGTCTAAGGACATTTAGAATTTATCCTGGCAGGTGATGCCTGTGAATTGCAGGATGTAGCTTGCATCGGCCGCAGTCTCCCTACCGCCATGCTGCAGTGCATTGCAGGTGCCAGCCCTGTTTGGGGCAGGTGGACTGTGGTTGCTGTGCAAAATCAATGTTTTGGACACATTACGAAGATCACAGTGACACTGTTCATGAGCAGAGGTGTTAAAATGGCTATGTTTAAAATCTGATGGCAAAAGTCCATAAAATGACTCTATTACGAGCATCCATTGTGCAATTTCCACACACCCTCGTAAGTTCACGAACTTATGAACAGTACAGCAGTCATTTTTCACACCTGGCCGAAATGTGTTTTCGCACTTCTGGCTCAGCATAGCACGTTTGCTGTAGGAAATTGGTGTTTGGGACAGAGTAAGAAAATCACAGAGACACTGTTCATGAGTGGAGGTCCCAAAGTGCCTATGTTGAAAATCTGCTGTAAAAAATCCTCAAACTAATTACATTATGGGTGTACATTGCGCAGTTTCTATGCATGCTCATGGCTTCACCAGTTTTTGTATATTTTCACTCCAGATTTTCAACAGTGCCATTTTTTTACACCTCCTTATGAATAATACACCTGTCACTTTTTACATTCTGTTTGAAATGTGTCTTCACACCTGTGGTGCCAAATGGCACAGTCACTGTGCAAAATCACCTTTCGCCTAAAGAACTGATAGTGTCACTGTTCATGCAATGAGGTCACAAAAAGCCCACGTGGAAAACTTGGAGTAAAAATACCAAGAAAGGCCCAGGGCATTAGAGTTTTTGACCATAACGCCCTACCCTGTAGGGACTGACAGGAGTCAGGAGTGTGACTTAGGATTGTCGACAGTAATGCTCATGCCATTCTACCACCACTGTGCAGCCAGTGATAGGCATCGAGGTGCACCTGGGACTCTTGCTCCCAGAGTTCACCCCATTCTCCTATACTGCACCCATTTCAGCATATTTCCTTATGGAATGAGGTGAATGTAAAGCCTAAACATCCCAAGGCATACCTCGACACTTGTCAGTGTCTGTAGGGTAGAGTGAGGTGAAATGTCGTGACCATCATGAGCGACAGCCCAGAGGCACACCCCATTGCCTGTCCATCTCTGCAGGGTGAGAGTGGAGTTGGCATCAGTTCAGTACTTCAATGCCATTCCTATACTGCATCTGTCTAACTCCTGCACTTCAACTGCTAATGCCAGCAAGCAAACATTCAGCATTGGCAAATGCTTGTTTTCTATTCCTTTTGTTTTTATGATGGTTCCTCTGCTGCTCCAGGTATCTTCTGATGTACCTCTGATACCTGTCCCTCTAATAGACCCTAGCATACAGGAGCTCCATTTTTCTGCCAAAATAGAGGGAGACCATGACTGTCGAAAGGGTCTTAGAAATAATTCAGAGGGTCATGCTTTGGAGTTAGTCTACATCTTTGGTATTGTTCCAGTATTTTCTAGTCCCAAAGTGGACAGGGTACTTGCATCCCGACCTAGAGGTAATCGCTTGAACGAATACATCATATACCAGCAATTTTGAATGGTATTGTTTCAGTCTATGCTCCCCTTGTTGATAAAAGGGACTGAATGTGTGCCCGTTATGGAAGGATGCTTACCTTCATATAGCTGTGTGGTGTTGCTATCAGTATTAGCTCCACTTTATGCTGGAAGGTTTACAGTATGTATTCATGTGGACTAGGATTAACTAGTAAACAAAACTGAAGTTACACTTATATAAGTGAAAGGATAAAAAAAGTATTAAAAAAATGTTATGGAAAGTTTACATACAGTGGCATACTCCCCTTTCCACCAGCATTTCCTGCCAAACGTTGTGCGCTTTGTCAAGTCCTAAGGAATGCCCCCTGTAGAGAGTTCAGGATGTCCCTGCTTCTAGCTGAAGCCACTGTTGGGACGCTCCAATCTACATCTGATAGGTTGAAGTTCCCCACCAGCAGCACCTCCCCCTTTTCCTGCCAACTTGCCAGTGGCTTCCATCAGTACCTTATCTGTTTCTTCCCCTGTGCTGGAGGTATGTAGATCACTCCAGTGCAAACAGTGGCTCCATTTCCCATCTGTGTTTCCCACCTCTGAGTGTCAATGGATTCTCTAGAGCCATTTTTTTTCACATAATAGAAACATAGAAAGTTTAGATGCTGTTGGCAAAAAAAAAGTCCCAAAAGCCCTTTGCAACTGTACAGTAACTGCTGCATCCACATTCATCTTAATGCTGGACCACAGCTAGTCTACTGATGGCCCTGATGGTATTCTGAGACACCTTCACCCTTATCCATGCATCTCCTCCTGCTGTTGACTGACCACCCTCGCTCCTGCCTTTGGTTTGGACCATTCTCCTGTGCCCATACCCCCTGTTTGATTCTGGTGGGGGACTCCTTGCTGAATACTTCTTTAGGCAACTTATTCCACTTGTCTAGCATCCTTTCTGTAAAGAACTAGAGGATCACCTTCAAGGATATCGCCCTCTATTGAGCCATATCATGGAACTGTAAGCCATCGGCATCAGGGTCAACCAGAAAGTTTTGCTGGCTGGGGTCATCCACTTCACACCTACATAATGCAGGTGTCTCCAGCATGCCTCAGTTATTTCTCCTGTTGTCAGCCACAATATTGGCCCACTGTTGTTGAATAATGCCATTGAGCTTGCAAAACTTTACTGGTGCTGCTCTCAAGTTTGTTATTTTAAATGTTACTTTTATGCTGCCAATGACAGACAAGGAATTGCTGTTTTGCTATTGCTGCTGTGGCAACGTTAACATTTATAAAGATGAAGACCACTCTGTGTGTATCCATTGCCTCAGCAAATATCATGACATTCAAGTTTGCTCTATTTCTCTTTGCAGATGACACCAACATCTGCAACAGAGTGGACACTCAGTAGGGGGTGCGAAGGATGAAAAGAGATTTAAAACGACTAGAGGAGTGGTCAAAAGTTTGGCAGCTAAGGTTTAATGCAAAAAGGTGCAAAACAATGCACTTGGGTCACAGGAACCCTGGAGTGCAGTACAAAATATGGGGAGAGATACTTGCAATGACCAAGCAGGAAAGGGACCTACAGTAGGGGTAATCATATTGGATGATTTGTAGGTGGCCAGACAATGCGTCAAAGTGATTGGAAGAGCTAGTGGGATGCTAGGGTGTATATGTACTGTAGCTGTATTTCCAGCAGGAAGAGGGAAGTGGTGTTCCCACTATATAGGTGTTTGGCAAGACCCCATCTGGAGCACTGTGTCCAGTTTTTGAGACCTCATGTTAGGAAGGACATAGGGTGCAGGCCATCCAAAGGAGGACTGCCAAGATGGTACAGGGTCTACATCCAGAACCCTACAAGGAGAGGCTGAAGGAGCTAAACATGTACATCCTAGAGGAGTGGAAGGAGTGGGGGGATATGATCAAGACTTTAAATACCTCACGGGGTGAATAAGGTATAAGTGGGAGGAATTGTTCAGAGGAAAGGATGCTGTAGGACAAGGGGCCACAATATAAAGCTGGAGAGGGGTAGGTTCAGGAGAGATGTGAGGAAATACTTCTTCACAGAAAAAGTGGTGGATGCCAGGAACAGTCTTAGTGGAGATAGCAGGGGTGAAAACAGTGACGGGATTTAAAAAAAGCCTGGGATAAACACAAGGGAATCATAAGTGATTGATATGGAGTGGAAGATAAAGTGCTGTAGACCTGGAAGGGTCCATGGCATAAGTAATGCAACAAATAAAAAGGTAGACTGCATGGGCCAAGTGGGCCTTATCTGCTGTTAGTTTCTTGGGCAGCTAGGACACCTTGTAAGAATGCTTTAGAGGTTCATTTAAGGCTGAAAGAAATAGAGAAACAGATTGCATTGAAGGTGTCTACACTGGCATCAAGTGCTCCCATTCCCTATTTGCCAATGACCTGCCATTCCCTGCAATCAATGGCAGCCATCGCTGATTTGGCAAAGAAGGACAAATCCTCCAAATTGGTGAAAAAACAGCAACACTTTGAGAAGGAGAAGTGGTGTAAAGACAACACCACTTCCCCAAAATGTTCCTGCCTATTCTGACACCTCAAACACTATTTGGTTGCCACTGCCTATCCCTCCTCCCTTTCCTCTACTTATTATACCCATGTGCCTATCCCATACATGCTTAATGCTCCCCACTGTCTTTGTCCCCACCACCTCTGGCAAGCTATTCCAGGTCTCCACCACACTTTCTGTGAAGAAGCATTTTTTCACATCCCTCTTAAACTTCCCTCCTCTAGCTTCACTGCATGCCCCCCTGTTCTGGTGCTTTTCCTCCTCTGAAAGAAACTTCCCACCTGCACCTTCTTCACCCCCATGAGGCACTTTGAGGTCTCAATCATTTTCTCTCTCACTCTCCTCTCAAGGTAGTACATGCTGAGATCATGCAGCTGCTCCTTGTATGGCATCACATGCAGCCCCTGCACCATTTTTGTAGCCCTCCTCTGGACTGCTTCCACCTTGCCAATGTTCTTGCAGAGGTGTGGCCTCCAGAACTGGACACAGCATTGCAGGTGTGGTCTCACTAGTGAGTGATATAATGGCAACAACACCTCCCTTCTCCTGCTAGAAATCCCCTTCCCTATGCACCCCAACATCCCACTAGCCTTGCCTACTTCATTTTCAGAGTGTCCTGCCACCTTGAGGTCATCTTGCTTGGTGACTATATGTACCCCCCCCCCATACACAGCTTCCAGGTTTCCCTACCCCAGGTGCATATAATTGAAATCCAGTTGCCACACCCTAGACCACTCCTCTCATTTCCTCAGATCTCATTGCATTCTCTCCCCCCCTTTCTGAGTATCCACCCTATTATAGATTTTTGTGTCATCTGCAATGAGACACACCTTCCCCTTCCAGTTCCTCATCAGTGTCACTTATGAAGACATTGAAGAGATCCAGTCCCAGTACTGATTCATGTGACAGCCTGCTAGTCACTCCCCCATCCCATAAATGTCTTCCATTTACCACCATCCTCAGCCTCCAATCCTTCAACCAGTTTGATACCCAGCTTACCACCTCCTCCCCATCTCAAGGCTGCTTAGTTGCTTTATTAGCCTCGTGAGCAGCACAGTGCTGAAGGCCTTATTGCAGTCCAGATGGGCCACATCCATTCCCTTCCCCTGATCCACATCCATAGTCACCCAGTCAAAGATATATGTGGGATTTGTTTGGCATAATTTTCCCCCTGTGATTCTGTGGTGCCTGTGGTCCTGCAGCCCATTTGCCTGCAACTACTCCATCAATCTGTCCTTCAGTAGGGTCTCCACTAATTTCCCCACCACTGATGTGAGAATGAGTGGCCTATAATTGCTATCCTCTTCCCTGCTGCCACTCTTGTGGAAAGGGACAACATCAGTCATTCTGCAGTCCTCTGGAACTACCCCCTGTCTCCAATGATGGTTTGAATAGTGTTGCCAGCTGCCTGGACCTCTCACATTTGCAGGTGTAGCAGCCCCCCCTCTTGACTCACTTTGGCTGTTCCATGGCCCCCGGGTCCTCAATACACACTTCTCCAAGGGGGCTGGACTGAATTCACAAGTGGACAACGATATACTGGAGTAGACTGGTGCTGTGCCTCCACCTGGGATAGTGATGTGAGATACCCACGGGATAAATTCCAGGTTACCAGCCCCAAGGAAAATACATTAAACTGCCCCACAGTACCTTCCCCACGCAGTAAATGCACACATTTTCCAATAACCAGCAATACAAAATTGTACCATGAACCAACTTTATGTTTTATTATAGGGAGGAGGTGAACAGGGGAGACATTAGCACAACAATAATAAATGGCAACAACAACTACTATACCCCACACTGTCTCCCCCACCTCCCACCTGTGGATGCATTTGGCTTCCCCTCCAAATGGCCGTTAGAAACAGTCAGTCATTCGTAGTGGGTACATCACCGGAGTTGCTCCAAAATGCAGGGATATGGTGGGGATAAACAGTCTTGTAACTGTGACAAGAATACTTTTGTTGGGACCCAATAACTTGTAAACAGATGGAAACTTTAACTTTTTTCTGCCTGGGCTTATCTTGGCGCTAACAGTGGGGCCCAGGTCTTAACCCCCTTTACTAATTAGCTAGCTAGTTAAAGTAGAAGACTCCTTGGAGCCACAGCCCAGAAGTACATGGAGTGTGGAGATCGAGGAGGTTCAGCAGACAAATTATTTCAAATAGTACCGTGCTGTTATCAGGAGTTGTTGTTGGTGCACCACACAAGCAGTTTGCAGGAAAACAGCAGCTGGCTGAAGAAATGAAGAATGCTGGTCTTCACCTGTCAGGCCTTTCAAATCTTCACCTCTGAGGCCTTTGCATGAGGTGATCACCTGACAGGCCTCTCGATGTCTTCCTCTCCAGTGGTCTCTTCGGTGGTCTAGGAGACTGGGGAGGCTGGAAATCCCCTAGACTTTCTGCTTGGCAGCAGCCTATGTAAGCACACTGACGGCTGGGCTTTGGCTCAGTCTCTAGCCTCAGCTCACACAATTTCTCTGGCTAGAAGCAATAAAGCAGTCTCAAACACACTTTTCCCTCCGAGGGATACACAGTAACTCAGACTGTCTTTTGCTGCAAAATCACTTTATGCTTGGCAGCAAAATCTTTTTCTCACTGCTGAAAGATTTTTTTCTCTCTGTTGCAAATTTCTGCTAGGCTGCAAATTAACAGTCTCTATGCTGTCAGGCTGCAAACTCCAAACTCTCTCTTTCAGGCTGCCAATTTCTCTTTTTCCAGGAGCAGCAGGTTCAAAACCCGCCCGGACCTGGGGATAATTAGAAATAGTGGCTGCATGGCCAAAAACATTATTGGAGCTGTGGCACCTTTAAATTTCCCAGCTACTCTCCATGCATGTGCAAACAGCGCCACATGGCCATCTTTCTTTATGTTTGGGTGGTTCAACTTCTCCACTTTCACTGGGACCACTGCATCTTCCTCCTAGGCGCTCTGAGGTACAAATCACTTTTCAGACCTCGGCCTCCTTCACAAATGGGGCTAAGAAACAAAAGATTTCAGTGTCCACAGCCATAGGGTTACAATGAGTGCCATGGCCCTAATCCCACCTGGGGCCACTGATGGCAGATACCGCTGGGCAGTGACAGGGCCACAGCCCTTCAGGTAAGCCCCACAGGGGTGGGGTGGAGTGGGGGACTTTCACTAGGGCTTCAACCAGGCCTTGAAGAGATGCAGTCAGAAGGCCTTTGAGGCATTTCTTTAAAGATGAAGCTAGCACCACACTCAATTCTTTTAGAACCCTTTGGTGAATCCCATCCAGTCCTATCGCTTTGTTTTCCTTTCAGGCTGCCAATCCCCTTCTGGCTCTCTCTGCTAGAAAAATGAACCTGTGTCCACTCCCCGGTGCCTGCTAATACATGTTGGTCTGTCCCCCTTTCTACTGAAGATCGAGCAGAAACATTCAATTAAAATTGTAGCTTTTCTTCATCATTTCGACACAGTCCCCCCACCCTTCTGATTCTCACTATCACACTCCTTGCTTTCCTCTCTTCACTCATGTAAGTGAAGAAAGTCTTATCCCCTTTTATAGCTCCTTGGCGATGTGGGTGGACCCCCACTCCTCAGTTCTTTCTCCCACTGTCAAAGTTGATATAGCTGTTGCTGCTTATTTTCTTTAAGAATTTTTAATTGACATCTGAGTTTCTGTATGCTACTGAAGGATAAAGAACCTTTGTTCTGATATTCTTCCTGTGGCTACAAAATCTACAGACATGACACGCACACAATTTGTGTGTGTTTGGGCCTATCTCATAATGCGAGGGCCTGCGAGATTTGCCAGAGTTTCAACCAGGCCACAAAGCGATAACACCGATGGAAGTGCTTAGAGACCTTCCTTGCCCAAAAAGCCCTGAGAGCCATAGAAAAGGCTGTGGTTTCTAGGCCTGCTTCTCCCATGCTGTTAACCAAGAAATGGTAGTCAAAGTCGAAAGACAAACGTAAAGAGCAGTCATCACCGCAGGCCTTCACTTCTTCTGGCCATAAGCACAGCACAAAGATAAAGCTGCTTTGCCACCACGGTCTAGGTTGCAGTTAAATCAGGTACAACTGTGCACCTTCTCCACTGGTATCAACTAAAGCCCTCCCCAATTCTCATTGAGACAACAAGGTCAGTGTTTGCTCAGACAATGCTGTACCTACTATGAATGGTACATTGCCACTATTGTTGGGCTCCAGCCCTTTGACGCAGGTAGTCCAGGACCCTTTTCAGAGTGCAGTCAACTTCCATGAGGTACTGGTGTTCTTTTTAGATATGTTATGTCACTTACTACTATTACTGCCACCGGCAGTAGTTCTGCCATTGAAATGGCCACCTGTACCAGGGCTTTCCTTGGTGGATTCTAGAAGCACGCTGCTGATTCCTCCTTTTCTGCCATGGCCGGTGTTGTCGGTTCCATCTGTGGCTCCTGTCATTTTTTGTGATGGTAACAACGAGGTGGAATATAATCCTGACCTCATGGACATTGAACTGCAGGGGATTTAGAGGATGAATTTGCAGGTGAAGGGCAGTTTGATGAAAGAGAATCTGCCTGCCAGCTCAACCCTTTCATCCTGCAGTGAGTGATCTGTGGCTTAAACACCCAAGTCTACCACTGAGGATCTCTCTTCTCGGGCTATGCTTCAGCAAATGCAGTCTGTTGTAGGCTTTGCTGTGAAACAGGAAGATTCACTAAAGGGAATATTAAGGACTTTTTGATGGTCACTTGCACACCTTCCATTATAATTCCTCCTGTGCATCCTGCCTTAGAGTATGCTACCTCTACTACTTGACTTAGACCTATTACCCAACATGCAGTTCCAAAAAAGACTGATAGGCAGTACCCTACTCTGTCTGTAAAGCCTTGTTATGCTACACTGCCTAAAACTGACTCTGTAGTCATTATGACTGTTCATGATTGCTCAAAAGCCCCTAGGCACATGAGTACTTTGCCTTCAGATAAAGAATCTAGGATGCTGGATGTAATGGGAAAGTGTACATAATGCCTCAGCATCCTTAGACCTGAGGATTGCTATTTACCATGCCCATATGATAAAATAACTCTATAAGGTTGCACATACTGCAATTCAGACTTTCCATGACTGGTCCTTCTAAGACTGACTTGATGAAAAGCCTGTCAGCTAGTTCTGAGGTTGGCAAACATTTACTGTTTAGCATATGAAGTGTCAGATGTCTCTTCCAGGGCTGTGGCCTCTGGTATTTGCATCAGACATTATGCCTGGCTCAGAGTAGCTGATTTGCTACTGAGGTGCAGCAGGCTGTTTCAAATGCTCCTTTTAGGGCAACACACTGTTTGGAAGTGATGTTGAAGATGCACTTTGTAGCCTCCAGTTCTCTAAAATAATTAAGGTCTATAAAATCCCTTTACCCTATGCAATTCAGAGGGCATTGTAGGAGAACTTTTTATAGGCTTGGTGCCAGAGGTAACCATACATACCATCAGCAAGGCTGTGGCAGAGGTGGTGGTGCTCTCCAAAGTTCCCTACCCTCTGGTGCCCATGCAAAAGCATCCAAAGGAATAAGTTCCAGCATCCTGGCTACCCCCAGTTCCACCTGACTGTCTTCCATCTCTCCCCTCCTCAACTATTTCCTTCAGGGGTGAGTGTTGGAGGAAGGATCTCCCTACATTTAAAGTAGTGGAGGGAGATCAATACAGACAAGTGGATCCTGGAAATAATAGAGAAGAGGCATACTCTGGCATTACTAGAAACTCCACCAGATTATCCTCCATCCCCCATCCCCTTCTTCTTCCCCCCGGGCAACTTGTCCCTTCTAAAGGAGGATGTATAGACCCTGTTCTAAAAATGTGATTTCAAACCTGTCTCTCCACAAGAGAGGAACAAAGGCTTTTATTCTAGAAACTTCCTAATCCAAAATGGACAGGAGATCTATGTCCTGTGTTGGACCTCTGAAACTTGTATCTATACATCCGAAGTTTCCAGTGCTTTCTCTGCAAGCCCTGATTCCCCTTCAGCAAAAGGGGACTGACTTTGTCCACTGGACATGAAGGATGCATACCTTCATATCAAGATCAGAATGTGCCACAGACAATACCTCCACTTTATGCTGGAGGGCAGGCACTATCAGTTCTGTTAATACAGATGGACAACGGCGGTGTTATGCACTACATTAACAAACAAGGGGGCACTCATTCCTATCCACTATGCAGGGAACCAAAGATTTTTATTTTATTTATGACTTTGATAACTGTGTGCATGCACTGATCCCAGGGACCGTTTTCAGGCACAACCCGGGCCATAACACATGGCACAGGGTGACAGTGGAGTGCAAGGTAACAGTAATACACATGAAACAGATTTGATACAAGCAACAATAGTAAGCACAATATACAGGCTTGATGCATAGGTCAATTTGAGAACAGTGAATACAAGGTTTCAATATCGGACATGAGGAGATTTGGTACAAAACAAACAAATCGTAGGCACAGTGTGCAATGTGTGACTGCATCGTCCAGTGAGCAAGTAATACACAGAATACTCCGTAAAAAATAGGTATACAATATGTACAGGCAAGGAAGTCAAATATTACTGTGAAAAATATGATACAACAGTTGTAGGCAGGGTGTTGAATAGTGTGGGTAGGTGGGTAACCCCTGGGCTGGGGAGTTGACTAGTGTGGGTTGGTGTCAGACCCCAGGGATCAGCGGCAGGATGAGTTTGCCAGGAACCAGACTTTAAGGCGAGACTTGAAACTGGAGTGTGTGTCAATGGAATGGAGTTCAGCTGGTAGTTTGTTCCACTGCAAAAGGGCAGCTGCAGACCAAGCTCTGCTACCCATGTTGGTGGATACCCTAGGGACAGCTAGAGGGGGAGTACCATTAGAGCGGAGGTTGTGGAGGATCATTCTGGTTTCAGAAGGGCAGTTAGGGGGGGATTCTGGAGCCGTATGGATGACATTGTCTACCATGCAGCAGAGGGCTAGGTCAAAGCGACCTTGTAGTGGTAGCCATCCAAGGGTATTATAAAGAATACAGTGGTGGGTGGAGAACAGGGCCAATAAAGCAAAGCAACAGGCGCTGTTGTAGGCAGCGGAGAGTTTAGCCATGGCAGTAGCTGAGGTCCTGGCATAAATAGGGGAGCAG
This sequence comes from Neoceratodus forsteri, assembly GCA_016271365.2. Lineage (NCBI taxonomy): Eukaryota > Metazoa > Chordata > Ceratodontiformes > Ceratodontidae > Neoceratodus > Neoceratodus forsteri. The sequence goes on along the minus strand of CM057449.1, from coordinate 454,285,213 downwards.
TAGTCAAGAATAGGGAGAAGATTACCCTGGACAATGGCTAGTCTGGCTTCAGGGGTAAGGTATTGCCTGAATCTATAGGCGGCACCTAACCTTTGATGGAACCTTCTGACAAGGGAATTTGCATGCTCAGTGAAGGTGAGGGAGGGGTCGAGCAGTACTCCTAAGTATTTGTAGGTGTTGACATCCTCCAGGGCTGAGCCGTCTGGGGTGAGAACGTGTAAGGGGGCATGGTTTTTAGTATGGCACTGAGCAATGTCTCATGACCTTCAGTTTTTGGCCGTGTTTCTCCCAGGTCACTCAAGTGTCATGGCAGGCAGGATAAGCAGCACTCAATCCCTGGTTCATGAATAGAAACATCTGTCTTCAGTGGTACATTACCCTTCACAAGATGGATCATCCAGAGTTGGGCCTTCTTGCTTCCATACACAATGCAAAACTACCACATTTTTGCTCACTCACTCCAGGGCCTGGAGTTTTTTGGTGAGATGCATTGTCCTTCTCTAGGAAAGAGAAATTGCTGTGTGCATTCCCCCCCATTCCTCTCACACAGAGGGTCCTACTCAAGCTATGAGTGGAGAGTGCCACTCTCAACCTCATTGCTTTTCTTCGGCCTTGCCAGATATGATTTCCACTTCTACAATGTCTGGCGGCGGAGCATCCTGCTTCTCTACCCTTGTGTTGGGGTCTTTTGTCACAGGCTGGGAGTTTCTGGTCCATCCAGACCTGAATTCCTACACCTGCATACATGGCTCCCGAAAATATAGCCATAGCACACTTTGGGGTGTCCCCTTAGGCTGCTGATGTCCTGCATGCAGCTAGGAAGCCTTCTATAAGATATATTTATTCCTTGAAATGGAAGCATTTCACTCTGTGGACTACATCTAGGAATATGGACCCTTTTATATTTCCTGTGAATTCTTTTCTTGAATACTTGCTTTCCTTATCTGATTCAGGCTTTGTCATGTTCTCTCTTAAGGTGCATTTGACTGCCATCTTGGCATTCTATGCCCCTACTGATGGCCATCTGGTTGAACAGTTTGAAGTGTCCTGTACATTTCTAAGAGGTAGTCTTCATATGAAGCCTTCTATTTGTAACCCAGTCCCCCCTTGGGACTTGAATTTTATGCTTGAAAAACTGACTCTGGCTCCTTTTGAGACAGCTGTGACTTGCAGACCAGTTCCTTTTCTTGGAAAACATAATTTTTAGTTGCCATGACTTCTGCTCGAAGAATGTCTGAGCTTCGGCCTTAAATGAATGAGCCTCCATGTTTGATTTTTCACAGAGTCTCATACTGCGTACCAATCCTAATTTTCTATTGAAGGTTGTATCTGAATTTACACTGAACCAAACAATCCATCACCCTGTTTATTACTAGAGATGTGAATTTTTAATTCTTTGGCAAATTTGGTGCTTACCTGCATTATTTGCATTCATAAAACAATTTGTGAATCACACAAAACTGCCAACTTTGCTGGCAGATTTGTTTTTAAATTAAAAAGAACCTCCCCCTGCCAACTGTGCTGTAAAACCAGCTCCTCCTCCCGCCCAAGAACATAAATCCAATAATGTTACCCCTCCCCAACCTGCGGCTGGCACCTTCATCCCCCCACCACTGGCGAACATCATGCTGCTGTGACTAGAGGTTACCTGTGTCAGACAAGTTACAAAAGTTAATCCTTTCCCCCACCCACATGCTAAATACACTGCACCCAACTCCCCCCCACCCAAGTCCAACTGTTATTATTAGAAACACAGACCACTGCACAAGCACCATCTGGCCTGCACCAGCACCTTCCCCTCCCACCAGCACCCACAAAATCAACCTGCAAATAAAGAAACCAATCAGGTTTTACCAGGAGCAAAGACGCCACCATTCATTTATTAAAACCATAACAAGATGGAAGTCAGTACTGAAAGAGCAGACACTCTGGACCAGAGGATTGCTTCTATTTGCAGGTTGATTTTGTCAGTGCTGGTGGGGAAGAGTGAAGGGTGAAGAGGTGGATGGAGGTCAGGATGTTTCTGCTAAAGACAGTAGGACTCAGATGGGGAAGTCTGGTGGAGTGTATTTGACACATGGATGGAAGGGAGCAACTTTTGGGGAGTGGAACAGTGTGATGTTCACTGGGCAGGGGAGGAGGAGTGAGACAGTGGGAGGTTAGGAAGGTTGGTATCTTCATTGATTTCCATGCAGTTCACCTTGTTATTCACCAGGCGAACTGACTATTCACCACGTGAATTTAGCCAGTTCCCCTGATGAATAACTGTGTAAACTACAGACCCCAGCTCTGGGCAGTTGCTGGAATTCATGAATTTTTTTTACACGGAGCAAATTTTGCAACTTTGCATATGTCTGCCCTGAGCATGCTGACCAGGGCAGGGCACTGCTCCATACTCTTGATGTACATAGCAGCCAGATACATTCTAAATCCAGATTACAAACGCATCTGACTGCTCTCAGCATGTGCAGTTGTGATACATTATTCTAATGCCATAAGGTATATGCCCAACTGAGCACCTACCCCCTTCCCCACCCTCATCCTCCCCCTGAAATCTCCCTCATCTGATATAATCTGACCTTCTCTCTATTTCACCTCCTTTCCCACTCTTACCATCCCTACCTCTATTACCATACCTAGATAATCCTATTGTGTCTCCCCTTTATATTTTCTTTCACCCCCACCCCTCACACCCACTAACCCAAATCCATTCCTCACTCCTTACCTACAGTAACGAAATGTTATGGGTGGATTTCTTTCCTGTTCCTATCCCCTACACATGTTACCCCTTGGGTCTTTCCTCTCTCTCTCTCTAACTTCAACTATCCACCTCATTAACTATCTAAACCAACCTTTCTCTATGCAAGGACCTTCCTTTACCTGAACTGTGCACTCCTGTTCCAAGCAGCCTTAGGCACAGCCCTAATTAATACCGCTGCTATATGATTTTCTCTTGCTACAAGTGAATATTGTCCTCAGTTGTTACACTCTGTCACTCTTACAGTCAATCACTACTCAATTGACATTGTACTGTTAATGTCTTATTGCTTGAATTGTAACTACACTCCCTGTAATTGTTAATTGTCAATTGTCTGTAACATTTGTCTGTAACACTTCAGTGTGGAACCTTTGTAAATGAGCTTTCTAGCTCAAAGGTATTAATCCGAGAATTCAATAAATAAATACTGACGTGGAACCTTTGTAAAAGAGCCATGGCTCAAAGGTATGTGTAATCCTAGACTTGATAAATGAATAAATAAAACATAGAACACTGAGATACTATGTTACTCGCACTAAGAGCAGCAGAAAGACTTCTCAGCTTTTTGTTTCCTACAACCCTGAGAAAAGAGGGTGCTCCAGTGTCTAAACAATGCCTGCCAAAATGGCTGGCTAATTTTATAGTATTTTGTTATATGAAGTATTGTAAGGAACTTCCTAGTGCTGTTTGTGGTCACTCCACAAAGGGTATGGCTACATCTGTTGCTTGCTTCTGAAATGCCCCTGCTATATAGTTTACATTTACTAGCTCTGTGTGTCAATGGATTCTCTGGATCCTTTTTTTACATTATAGATACATAGAAAGCATAGGTGCTGATGGCAGAAAAAGGTCCAAAGGCCCATGTAATCTGTGCAGTAACTGCTGCATCCACATCCATCCTAATACTGGACCACAGCTAAAGTAGTCTACTTGTAACCCCCTTACAAATTGGGGTTTACTATAATGTCTTCCTGGGCGCCTTAATGCCTGCTGTAAGGCTGGTGTCCCATCTTCCGTAGTAGTTCTATTTGTGTGTGTGAGAGTGCCCTAGTGAGCCTCCATGCCTGTCTCTTTAAGAAAATGGCTAATCTGTGTTTAGAAATTAGTCTGGGCTGGGTCCAAGTAATTTAAGGCTTGTGTCCGGCCAGACAGGCTGTTATTCTGCTCCATTCTGCAGTCGCTACTTGCGCAAAGGGAGCGTTCATAGGAACTGTGATTATTTGCTGTTTATTTGCTGTTATAGTAAAGATAGAGATGCTTGTCTAACCTGCTTCTGTTGCAGCTCAAACATTTGGATGGGAACCACCATGTTCGGTCCTGGACTTCCAATAATTGGACCAATCGAACCTCTGGGGACCTAAAATAGAAACTGTCCCCAGGGGTCTTGTGGTAAGGAAATTCTGGAGTTTTGGAGTATTAGCACCTAAACGGACCGGGAGGGGGAGCCCTTACTGTGGCTGATGGTTCCCTCAGTCAACCAAACCTTTTGGATTACAGGTAAATCCCCAGAACTGCCTGAAGCAGTGGATCAGTTACAGTTGGAAGTGGTAGAGTAAACAGCTTGCGCTTTTGAGCTGCTACTCACAGAAAGAGTGTAGGGGAATCAGCAGGAAGAGGATCTGCTGGCCTTCCTGCCATGTTTCTCCTGCATCTAAACTGCCTTTTGCAGAAGTCAGATATGTCTGATTTCCAGTCTTGGAATTGTAGCAGAAGAATAGAAGAAGTGTTAGTGCAACTAATGATTTGGACCGAAGACTTGCAACAGAAGTGATCGGCCCAGCTTGTGTGAGAATTAAACTCAGATTGGAAGGTTTGCGCAGTGAAGCTGTCAATTTGCAACTGGACTGCATTCGAACTGATGCTCAAAGAAGTGAGTGATTTAAATGTGCAGAATGTGTTTCGTGGGTCTTGATTTGGTTACCCAAAGTCCAATCTGCTACGCCAGCTGGAGGCTTCCCCAGCAAGAGATCACAAACTTTTCCAGAATTGTTCATCTTGCCCAGGCCTTGTCACCTCGGCCTAGACTGCTACTTGTGCATCAGAGACCTTGTTGGTGAAAGACGGGCTTGGGGATTCAGCTCCTTGCACAACACCATCGAGCAGGTAGCGACCACCCAGAGGTGAGTTGTGTTGGCCTGCTTCCCCTAGCCTCCCTAATCATCACCATGAGGTCTACATCTTGTCTGTCCTGCATCCAGGTCCTGGTAGCATGAGTACAAACCAGGGTAGTTCCCTGCAACAAAAGCAAAGATCACTGTGGTACCATCTAATTGTTTATTTTACTGGGTTAATACAATGGACTGAGCCATCCAGCTTGGATTACAAATAATTGGGTTGTGTGCATGTTTAACTGCTTTTCCTTTCTTAAGGGTCCCAACAACAGCTGCAATGCCAGCCACCCCCGGCCAATGCTTCAGGCTAGCATGCATGACATACATGGTACCCAGGGTTGTTGAATTGTCTAATTGGGACTTACAGTGCATGCTGAACAATCCTGATTTAAATCAGATTGCTATTCATTTTGCTAGATTCACATCCCTCCCCTGTTCACTGCCCCTAAATAAATCTGATTGTCTTTTTTTCACATTTAACCTGGCTAGTGTGCATATTATTAGTTGAGTTACCATGGTGGGATTGTATTGCTGCATTGCTGATCTTATTTTCCAGGGGGTCTCCAGGGCAGCTGCTGCAGATCCAGCCCTGGTGGTAAGTGAAAGGGGTGTGAGCACATTATTATTGTTGCCTACTGATCATGACTGCATCATTGTGTTATTTCTTAGGCCACTAGAAGGGTTGGTGGGTGGTTATAGCATCCCAGAGGGCTATACCAGAGCAGTTAAGCTAGCCTGATACCATTCCGCTGAGTGGAGGCACCTGATGACAGAACTCAGGCCCCTCAACCTGTGTATTGCCATACAGGCAGGAGCAGTAGCCCTTAGAATAGCGCTGCCCAGGGGTTACATACTGATGTCCCTGACAATATTTTGACACACTCACCCTAGACCATGCATCTTCTCCTCCTTCTGTTGACTGCCCACCCTCATGCCTATCTCCAGTGTGGACCATTCTCCTGTGAGTATCCCACCTGTTTAAAACTAGCGGTGGACTTCTTGCCGAACACTTCTTTTTGGCAATTCATTCCACTTGTCTGCCATACTTTCTGTAAAGAACTAAAAGATCTTCTTCAAGGATATCTCCCTCCATAGAACCATGTCATGGAACTGTAAGCCATTGGTGTCAGGACCATTTGGAACTTTTTGCTGTCTGGGGCCACCCACATTGATGTGCCTATCTAACATAGGTATTCCCAGCATGCTTCTGTTCTTTCTCGCACCGTCAACTGCTCATCAGTCCACCATTGCTGAAGAATGCTGTCAACCTTGGAAATTTTTGCTGATGTTGCTATCTCAAGATTATTTTAAACCTTACTTTTATGCCACTGAGGACAGACAAAGAATCATTCCTGTGCTATTGTTGCTGCAGCAACTTTAACATTTATAAAGACAATGATCACTCTGTATGTAACCATTGCCTTGGCAAAGAAAATGATGTTGGAGCCTGCTCTATTTGCCAGGACTTTAATCAGGCAAGCAGTAGGCATCACAAGAAAGCTTTAGAGGTTCATGTAAAGCTGAAAGAAATGGAGAAACAGATTGCATTGAAGGTGGCATCATCGCTGTCAACCGCCTTTGTTCTTACTTTGCCATTGACCTGCCACTCTCCATGGTCAATGGCATCTGTTACTGATTTGATGAAGGACAAATCCTCTAAGTTGACAAAAAAGCATTCCCACTCTGAGCAGAAGTGGCATAAGGACAAGACTGCTACCTCTACAATGTTCGAGCTCTCTTCTAAGAATAGGTATGTTATCTCATAAAGATGGGTCCCAAGCCAAGGCTGTGGTTCCTGCCTTCCCCTGACCATCTTTCAGACAACAAGGTCAGCATCTGGTGCTGGCTCACCTCCCTGGTGGGGGATCTTCAGCCTATACCGCTGTTAGGCACAATCCCATTAATGGTTTCACCATCGACGAACCCTTCATGGCCATTCGATTCACAACTCCTATATAAAATTACAGTATGTCAGAGCTTTTTCACCACCTGATGTGGCTACCACCATTGCTGCCGCCTCCATGGGCAACCTCAGCAATCCGGTCACTAACCTTACTTACAGTGCTATAGTTCTCAGTCCCTGCAGTAGACTTGGGCACTGAATGTCATGTGTTGATGGTTACTCCTCCAGTACCTCCTCATCCCATCGACCATCTACAGATGACAATCAAAGTTGATGATGAACTGGAATACAATCCAGAATATATGGAAGAGGAGGAGGCCATGGATGAAGAAGAGGAAACCACTGATATAACTGGCTGTAACTCTTCTCTTTCTTTCTGCTCAGAAAATGAGGAATATGATTGTATTAAATGTAAGCAGATTGCAGATTTGATACAGGAAAATAAGGACCTCAGAAAGAAGCTGGATCTCCATGTTGAAATGTATAAATCAGAGCAATTTATTAAAAATACTGGGATTGTGTTGCAAGAGGGTAAACAAGAGGCTGCAGAACTACATGATTCTCCAGGGCAGGCCTCTATATCAACATTGGAAGACAGAGAATATGTAGAGCAGGAGGTAGTTCTGAAAGTGAAGTAGAGGAATGAAATGATGATTGGTGTTTGGTACATAGAGGAATAAAATGAAGAAGAAGGTAGGAAATAGCCCCCACTTCAATACAAAATAGGTTTTCCATTTTAGAGTCAGCTAATGAAGCTGAGGCAGCAAAGAATAACTTGTTGGAGAGTCAAAATCAAAACCCATTAGATCAACAGGGATTAGTTGCCGGCCTGGTGGTGCTGAGGGGTTGAGGCCCTGGATGCCACACCTCATACCATGCCAGTGACCCGGGTTTGGGAGCAAGCCAGGGTCATTGGAGGCCAGTCAGGGGGGAGAGGCTGTGACTATGCTGCCGGCTGGCAGCACTCCGCCTTGGGAGAAGTTCTTCAGCTCTCTTGGAGCTTGGCCGCCCCCTGGTGGAGGCTGGAGGGACAGTGCCACTCCGAGAAGCGCTGATGTTAGGTCGATGGGGAGGGCGGAAGAGACCTGGTCTGGAGCTGCGGTGTGCATGTGCGCCTCCACGCATATACATCACCGCTTCCAGGGGTCTCGGGTAAGGTGGAGTACACAGGGAGAAAAACGGAAGATAATGCAGGGGTCCACCGAGGATGAAACCTCCTAGCCTGGCTCAGGAGTTCTGCCAGAACACATATCATTGCCATAAGACTCCAGGTTCAGGTAAGTTTGCAGACATTAGGTTGGACCCACTGCAGGAGGATAAAAATAGTTGATAAAAAAAAAAAAAAAAAAACAGGGATTAGCTGAAAAAAATAATGAGGTAGAAAAAGCTGGGAACACTCAAGTACCCCAAGTTAAGGGAGAAAATGAGGCAAACACTACCTGTAGTAGAGAAATTGTGGTTTTGTGGGACTATTATAAAATGTACAGAAAAACTAATATGTAGGGGCAGAAAAGATACAACCATGGTGAGTAGCCAGTCTGGTACTACAATAAGCAATATTAAAGACAACTTGGATGGTCTACTAAGGGGTACAAATACACCAATAGTTGTTTTACATGCTGGAATAAACAATGTAAGGAGGAGGTAGATATTAAAAGGGATTTTGAGGTAGGTGGAGCCTCTTTGGACCAGGAAGGGATGTAGAATGGTAATTTCTGAAATACTCCCAGTACTGAGAGCTGGCAGGAGGAAAATCCAGGACATCAAACAACTTAATGGCTGGTTGAGACGGACTGAAAGGGAGGGGCTTACCTTCTTAAGACCTTGGGATAGATTTGTCAGACACAGTAAACTGCTTGGTAGAGATGGGCCCCACTTAAATAGAGATTGTACAAGGGTACGTGATGAGAGAATAAAAAAAAAATCATTGAGGCCTGTTTATTTATTTATGAAATTTTGTTAATCGGGTAAGCCCACTGGGCCCCGAAGGTCCCTTTTTCAGGGCGACCCAGAATTAGTTTCAAAAAACAGTACAATACATAGAAGTAAAACAGTGCAGGACATAGAGTGCAATAATACAAAGATAGTATACAATTAGACAGTTTTCAATGGGGAGTAAGTAAACTGAATAGGATGGGGTAGAATCACCCATTGCTAATAAGCTGTCAACAAACTGCCTGACGGTAAACAAGGTTAAGATGGTTGGTGATTGGAAAGTTTTGCTCATGAATACAAGGAGCCTTATGAAAAAAGGATGAATTAGAATACGTTTTGGTCAGAGACAGAATACAAATATGCACAATCACTGAAACTTGGAGGCAGGAAAATGATGGCTGGGATAGGAATATACAGCAGTATACACTATTTAGTAAGCAAAGGAAAATAGTAGAAAAGGTGGAAGCATAGCAGTGCATGTGCAAGATAATATTTCAGCAGGATTGATGTCCCAGGATATAGATACCAATTTAGAGCATATCTGGATAAAGCTCATTCCAACACTTGGACATTTTTTAGTTAGGTTTAGTGTATAGACCACCCCCACAATCAGGAGAACTAAATCAAGCATTGCTGGACATGTTAAACAAACTTAGTATGGAAGATAGAATAATCCTTTTGGGAGAGTTTAATATGCCTAGCATCAACTGAAGCTCTAGGGGAGGCAGAACGGGCTTGGAAAAGGAATTTTTAAATACCATCAACAAGTTCAATTTGGAACAATATGTATTCTCGCCAGCAAGGGGGGAACACACACTCAACCTGGTGTTAAGTAATCTAGATGATCAGATATAAAACTGCAGGGCAAGTGAGCCATTTAAGCAATAAGCCATGAGGGGGTGTGGGTTATCAGGGGATTTACCATGGCTGGAGTGGTTTGCCCACGATGCGATTATGCCATCAGTTAAATATTTAATTGATTTAAAAAAAATGCATCTTTTTAAAAAAAAAACAAACTATAAAGCTGTTTTTATTACAAATAACCTTGCACAGCTAAAAACCAAAAAAATAGTCCTGGCCAAGCTGGTATGAGGAGGACTGCAGAGTTTGAGTTTTGTACTGCTGGTGAAGGTTACCTTCTCGTAGGCTTGGATTCGTCACAGTGTTGGCAGGCTGAGGGGCGGGAGGCATAAGAGCAGTTTGTTGAAGTAAGTGCTGCGACCTGAGTGCTGCTTTGTGGTTCGGTTTGGAATAGACCGAGATATTTATTTAATTTTGGCTGGGGCAATCAGGTTGAATGATCGTCTTACTTTTTTCGTAACTGGGAGGCATGAGCGAGAGTTGGGAGACCCAAAGCATACTTGTGGTGTGGCGAGGCGATGGAATTCGGAGGAAGCGAGCGTTATAGGAACATTTTCAAATGGTTTGTCACGTTTTTTAGGCTGCAGTTTCTTTTCGGAGAAATGCGAGCATGAAATTAGTGTTTATGCCAGGCAGTTTTTTAAAATGTTTCATGAGCTGGGGGAGGAGGCTGGGAGGGTGCTGTGCTGATTTGAGCTTAGCGAGGAAACGAAGATGGCGGCTCGGAATGATTTAAAAAAAAATTTTCTAGTTGTTATTGAGATGCGGCTGGCTGGCACCTTTTGCGGTGATTATCAGAGGATTTACAGCGGAGAGTAAGGTGCCAGCCTGCGTTCATTAATCGGTATCCGAGAGTCCATGGTATAATTAAGCAATAATGCACGACAGGGTGTGGTATATCGTAGGATATCGTCACGCCTCGGGTAGTTGGGCATGAGGCCGCGGGCGAGTCGTCAACAACCGAGAGGTAACGACCATCCACGATATACCACCCTGGAGTACTATTGCTATTATGAACTGGATTACAAAATTGGTGTAAAAAAAAAAAAAATCAAATATTAAAAGAAAAAGCTTTCTAAGGGGTAGTGTAGGATTACTGTTTCAGAAAATAGTTCTATTAGGGTTGCCGTCAGCAGGTGGTGCTATTGTAGGAACTGGTAGAAGATAGTATAGGGATGTCTCCCTGTGTGTTCTGCTGCTGCCTCCCCCATACCCAGCATGAAAAACAAAACAAAACAGTATGCTTCTGTGGTCTGTTCCTCAGTTTATACTGTGTGCCCCAATTTTTTTTTTTTTTGAAACTGCCTACTGAAGTGTACCGCGATTGTTTGGCTGCAGTGCTCATTCTGTGCTTTTGAGTGAAGAGAGACGGTAAGGCATCGCTGTTTACATTTAAAGCGGTCATCTCGATGGGAAGATTCTCGAGGAGCGAGTTGCAGATTTCCGTTAACTGCTATTTGGCGTGACGCAGCATGTTGTGGTGGGGAAATATAGTTGGTGGGTTTTTTTTTAAATCTCTTATGGCGTGTATTGAAATACAGATGGCAGGGGAAAATGTTTAAAAAAGTTTTGCTTGTCAGTGGCAGTAAAGAATGATGCAAGCGGGGAGTCCGTGAGAGCTATTGCTGCTGCCGACTGTAAGTTCAGCGTGGCTGCCCTTGTCGGAATGATTTTTATCTGCGGTGGGAAGGCTGGTGACCGGAGGTTTTCTGAAGCCGTGATGATGTAGCCCGATATCATCATGGCTTCGAAAACCTCTCGGCCAATCAGAATCATCCATTTACGATCGCCGGTTCATAATAGTGGATAGTGACCATAATATAACTTTTATTATTCCTGGTATGAATTGTAAGATGAATGACAGCACCACAATCAAAGTATTAAAAGAATGAGATTGGAAGAGTCAGGTTAAAAACAATAATTTAAACAATATGTGGGAAGCGTTGTACCTGAAAAATGAAATGTGGTAAAAAGTGTAGGACACCTGGTTGGCTTAACAAGAATGTAAGAAAGAAAATTAAGAGCAGGAAGAAAGGATATGGGGGCAAAAAAATTACACACAAGTGAAGCTTGACCTGAATATAAAAGTAGAGCCAGGGAAAGCAAAAAATGCATAAGAAGGGCAAACAGGGAGTTTGAGCTGCACTTGGCACATAGGGTGAAGGGTAATTATAAATCCTTTTACATTTACATAAATTCAAAAAGGAATACTCTATCTCAAGTGGGCTCTTTAACTAATACAACTGGAGAACTTATTAAACAGGAAAAACAAGTGGCAGAGTTCAACAATTATTTTAGTACTGTGTTCCTTCAGAACAAAAGTAGATCACATTAACCCTAGTCAGCAAGTAACAGGTTGTCCAAAAATACTGATCAGGCAGGAAGACAGAAGAATTAGATTAATTCAGATAAATCCAAATAAATCACTTGGCCCAGATGGTTTGCTTCCAAGATAACTGAAGGAACTGGCTGATGAACTAGCAGAACCAGTGACAAATATTTTCCAATCATTCTTAGATCGTGGTACGGGAGTGTGGGAGAAAAGTGACAGCTGTAGGGAGCATAATCTGAGTATAAAAGTTATAGGCCTGTGACTCTCACCTCAGTCTCACCGCAGTTTTATGTCAAATTCTTGAGAGAACAATTATAGAGGAAATAAATAACTTCTTAACTGAAAACAACCTAAATGTTACAGCACAGTTTTAGAAAAGGCAGATCATGTCAGACGAACCTACTATATTTTTATTATAGTGTAAGTAAGGCCCTGTATCAAAGCAGGCCAATAGATGTTATATACTGGGATCATAGCAAGGCATTCGATAAGGGAAAATGGGTTGGATTTTAATGGTGACAAGTGCTCGGTGATGCACTTTGGTAAGAGTAATACACAGGCAGAATATATATTGAATGGACAGATTCTTAGAGCAACATCTGAGGAAAAGGACTTGGGCATTGCTCTGAGGAATGACCTGGGCTTTAGGAAATACTGCTGTCTAATTGCTAAGAAATGCTTTGGTATTCTAGGGAGTTTTCGCAGGCACATGAGCAGCAGAGATCCTAGGCTGATGTTGCCATTGTACACATCTTTGGTCAGACCACACTTGGAATGCTGAGGTCAGTTTTGGGCTCCATATTCCAAAGGTGACATAAAAATGCTGGAAGGTGTGCGACGTAAAGCAACCGAAATGCTTAACGGGATGCAAAACCTAAATTACACTCAAAGGCTGGAAAACTGGGCTTATTCACCATGGAATACTGCAGATTATGAGGCAATCTTTGTCTGATATATAGAGCTTGAATAACCCTGATTTATGGAACTGTGTTGGATTAGAATAAAAAATACAGAATTAAGTATGAGATCCCACATCCTCCAGTTAAAGGGTGAACTGCCACATTCAAAAAAGAGAGCTGTGTGGTTTTTCCAAAGGGCAATATGACTATTGAATAAATTATTATTACATACTGTGGCTAGTAACACTATGACAAACTTCAAGGCACAGATAGCAATATTACAGGATAGAACCTTTGAAAAAAGGTGAGCTGCTAAAGGGCAAATTGCCTGCTTAGCTTGCACATAACCTATGATGTCTCGACCTGAGGATGCCTCAAACAGGTCCAGGCTAAACTGGGATTTCAAACAGAGGAGAAGGATTCCTCCAAGAAGAACCTTTACAAGTTCTTGGAGGTGTCTGCCTCACCTACTGCAATCATCCCTCTTGTGCATTCCACATGATTAGAGGATGCTATTTTGGCTGCCTGGCATAGATCTGCATGATTGCCAGCAGTCCCTAACAAGGGCACATAAATAATATCCTGCCCCTACAGCTAAATTTAGGGCTATTCCCATATGTAAGTGGGGGAAGAGCTCCTCCCCCACATCCTACTTAAACCTGCAAGCAGCGCACCGCCCTGCTTAGAAGCAAGTTGCACTCGCTGGCGTTGTGGTGCTGGTGCTCGGCTGCTCTCCTTCCTCCATTCTGTCTGCCCCCTTTTCCCATGTCCCTCAACTTCTCCATTGTTGTTGTGCCCCCCCTTGTGTGCTTCCTGTTGCTGTGTTTTTCCTACCTCGTTCCTGGTGTTTCCTGATGCTCCTCCTCGCACCGCTGTGCCTTGTTTGGCGGCCGCTTGCTGCCCCTGCTTTCCCAGCTTGACTTCCTCTGCCTCCTGCTGCTGCTTGCCCTCCTTTCCTGCTCCCTGTTTTTGAGCAGCAGCCACTCCATGCTTCCACCACACTACATGTGTTGCCCTTGCCCAGTTTCTCTTCACCTGACACCAGCCTTGCTGCTCCTTTAGACCTCCATTGCGGCCAACCACCGCCACCACCATGCTCCGTTTCTGCTGCTGCTCCAGACGCCCCTGACTTTGGTGCCTTTCTGCCTGCTGTCCCAGCCTGCTGCCTCTCTCCTCCTTGGATGCCTCCCGGATCAATTTTTTTTTCTCTCAGCCACAGTTCTGCACTGCTGTATTGCCCTGCTCTGTGTTGCCCGGACTGTGGTGCACGTCCATTTCGTCTCCTGTCTTCCTGCTGCTGATTCTGCTCTACAACACCATGCTTCTGACCTGCTCCTTGGATTGATCTGCTGTGTTGCACTTTGGGTGCCTGATCTGTCCAGGACCGCTGTTTCTCCCAGATTTGCCTCCTTCCCTTCCCTCCCTCCCCCATGCGCTCACGCTCCAATGTTCTTCATTTGAATGGCTGCCTTGTCTGCCTAGTAGACTGTTGCCCTGCTGGATGTTCTGCCTGTTGGTTCCTGGGACTTTGTCTGGCTCCTGCTTCGGCTCCGTTGCTGGCTGTGACTATTTTGGGGGGGATGCTACAGGTACGAATCACGAATGAGTAAACAAATAATGAAGGTGCATCCCAGGTAATTTACCGGGTGCTGAAACAATAAAGGAAGGCTATTTCTAGGCTATAGACATGTACAATTCATGACACTTCTGGTCTTCAACCTCAGGCTGACGTAAAGCAGACTAATGGCGGCAAACAGAATATCAAACAGCGGGTTATTCACTAAAGCATATGCTGCCCTGCTAGTCACGGATGACTTCCAATTTCCATTACTTGTGTTTATGGTACTTGAGTCCTACTTACTTCTCATTATTGTTCTTCTGCTGCACAGATGCAGGTACCTTATTGTGCGCTCGCCTCAGCGATACATGCTGTGTCTGGCAGCCCTCCTGGGTGAACCTCCGGTCATGCTAGCCATTTCTCTTTTCCACATACTGTACAGGTGTTGCTGATTCCTGCCTACAGCGTCCTGACTCCTACCAGATAGTTTAAGCATTATGCCTCAGCACGTCTTCAGCACTCGCTCCAGATCCTTCCTACGTACCACCATCTTGGCCACTCCATCGATCTTGCACATCCCAGGACATTGGTTTTCAGTCAAGCCTTTGAGTGCTGGTTGCTGCAGTTCTCATTTTGCTTGTTTCCCACCTCTTCATCAATTCATAACCATCTGTGTCCTTTACGGATCATTATCAGATTATGCCTCAGGAAATTACATCATTTTCCCTGTTCGTTTACCATGCCACTTCCCTTTGGTGACTACTACCCTTTACTTACCTTACCAGCTGATCTATGTGTGGTTCAGCTGCTCATGCTAGCTTTCGTGGGGCTTAGCTACCAAACCTACATATCGACTGGCCGACCTACGTGTGGTCCGGCCGAGCATGCTGACGTTCGGGTTTAGCTACCTTTCTACTCACTTGCTGGCCAACTTCATGGGGCTTAGTTGCCATTCTCCACTCACTTACTACTCGTGGATTGGATGCTCTGCCAACTATTCCTAGCCTTCAGCCATACTACTCGGATCCTGGACCTTGCAGCTCTCACCTTGCTGCTCACTCTTCCTTCCATTGTCAAGGACTTGTTTCCTCCTTCCATGGATTTAATTTTGATCACATCGACATTCGTCTCCTTTCATTGGGACACTCCTTGTTGTACTGCTTCAACTCTGGATTCACTATTATCATTTCATAATGCCTTCCTCATCATAGCTCAGCATAAGACTCAGACCCCTACAATTTCTGGATGCCTATTACCTCAGGCAGAGTTGCCGACTCGTCTGTCCAGGTCTCTTCATCCCATACTTTTCCTACTTGATCATCAGGAACCTCAGTTTATCGCACCCTTCCGCTGTTCTCAGAAGCATGCCTCAGACTATTCCAATGCTGCATGGAATTGGCCCAGGATTACGTTACAATTTACAGTACTATTTGCATTGTATTCCTCACAACTTCGCTACTACTTCTGCATTGCATGCGGAACGAAATTACTATAACTCTACTTACCATTGCTCTATAATGGTTTACTGCACTGCACTTCGAAAGGACCTGCGCTCTTACAGCCTGGAGGTCCCTTGAACTTATATCACTCCAATACATTTACCTATTTCTCAGACCAGGAGCCTCTAACTACTATGGACTGATTTCCTTACTACATACTAACATACTAACATATTATTTGCCAGCAGATTAGGCCTTATGGTCTATCGAGTCTGCTCGAACCTAGATCCTTAGTTGGGTGCCGAGACCTTCCCATCCCTTGTGCTCCAGAAGCCCCTATCATCCATCCCCACCCCCCCGGGACAGGCCATCATCTGATACATCCACTTTCTGTGTCTGTCCCACCCTCTCTTAAAGCCCTCACTGTGGATCTCTGAACCAGCTCACCAGGCAGAGCATTCCAAGGGTCCACCACCCTCTCAGTGAAAAACCTCCTCCTCTTTTCCCCCTCACCTTCCACCTTCCAACTTCAAACCATGCCCTCTGGTGATGCCTCCTGCTTTAGTCTAAAGATCCCTCCATGTTTACCTATTTATTCCTTGAGGTGCTTGAAGACCTCAATCATGTCCCCCTGTCTCTCCTCTCCTCCAATGAAAACAGGCAGAGCTCCTCAAGTCTGTCCTCGTAAGTCAAATCCCTAGCCCTCGTATCATCTTTGTTGCCCTCCTCTGTACCTCTCCAGGAGCTGTATGTCCCTCTTCAAGTGTGGTCTCAGTACTGTACACAGTACTCAAGGTGTGGTCTAACCAGTCCATTGTACAGCGGCAGATAAACTTCCTTGCTCCTAGAGGTGATCCCCTTCAGATGCATCCCAACATCCTGTTTGCCTTGCTAGCTGCTCTCCTGCACTGCTCAGAGTTATTCATACATGTATCCACCATGACCCCTAGGTCTTTTTCCCCTGTTGAGGCTTCCAGCACCTCCCCTCCCAGGGTGTACCTGTGTTTAGGGTTTCCCCGACCAAGATGCAACACCTTGCACTTGGTGATATTGAAATTTAATTTCCATGTGTGAGCCCAGCTTTCCAGGGTGTCCAGGTCCCCTTGCAGGGCCAACCTCCCCTCTTCTCCCTCAACTACTGCTCCCATCTTGGGTCATCATGAAAGACTCATTTCACCTATACCATCCCTGATGTCATTATATATGCATTAAACAGGATTGGACCCAGGACCCGAGCCCTGTGGTACCCCACTTCCAACCTCTGTAGGGTTCGAGAGCTCCCACAGACCACTACTCTCTGAGTGCCCAGCTATCCAGTTTTCAATCCATCTGACCATCAAAGGGCCTACTCCTAACCCCATCAGTTTCTCCACCAGACCATTGTGGGGGACAGAGTCAAACGCCTTGCTGAAGTCCAAGAATAATACATCCACAGGCTTACCCCTGTCCAGTTCTGATGTTACCCATTCATAGAACTCCACAAGGTTGGTTTGACATGATCTACCTGGCACAAACCCATGCTGCCGACTATCCAGACCTCCCACCTCCTCCAAGTAAACCCCAATCGTTCCTTTATTATACTGTCCATTAATTTTCCCACCACCAAGGTTAAACTGATGGGTCTGTAGTTTCCTGGTACTTCCTGACCCCTTTATGGATTGGTACCACATGTGCCTCTCGCCAATCCCTAGGTACCCTCCCTGTCTCAGTGACCTGCTGAAAAGCTCCGCCAGTGCAGCCAGTATGTCCGCCAATTCCCATAGTACTCTCGGATGAATGCCATCCGCCCAGGAGATTTGTCTTTCTTTAGGCCTTGAGGCAAACCACACCTTTTGTGGGATGGCATCATCCGTCCCTCCACCTTACTGGTCTTTTATCCTTATCCAGATGTGACACCCTCTGGGGTACCTTTTCCTCCCTTTGCTCCATTTCTGTTGCTCCCCTGATCCCACCCCTGCCGCTTATCCCTTTGTGCCTTGCTTTGTAGATATCCCATCCCCTCCCTAGTGAACACAGAGGCAAAGTACTCGTTAAATACCTCTGCCTGGTCCCTCGCCTCTTCCACCCACCCTCCTTCTGATCTCAATCTGCTGAGATGGCCTTAGTTTTCTCCGCTCCCCAATGTCCGGAAGAACCCCTTTCCCTCCATGTATCCCTGTGCCAGCCGTTGCTCTTTACTGGACTTTGCTCCCTCACCCATAGTGACTTTTCTAGATGCAAGCTGGTACATTTCCTTATCCTATCCCCTCTTGTTGTTTTTATATTTTGTAACCGCCTTCTTTTCTCTGACTGCTACCTGGACCTCACTGGACCACCAGCATGGTTTATGTGACCTTGCTCCCTACATTTCAACTTAAGCGCAGATCCTGACTGCCTCATGAAGTCCCGTTTATGACCTCCCATCTCCTTTCCACACTTGTCTGAGGTAATCCCTTCAAGTGATCCTTGAGAATATTTCCATGCCCATAAAGTCTGCCCCCTGAAGTCCACCTGCCAGTGTCCTAGATCTCACCCCCACTCCCCAATGCTTATTTGAAACCAGACAGTATTGTGGTCACTCCCAGTCAGGGTCCTGTACAACCATGTCCTTACCAGATCCCCATCTGCCAGAACCACATCCAGGACATGCCCCTCCCTTGTGGGCTCCATCACATGCTGTGTTAAGAACACATCCTGGAAGCCATCCAGCAGTCTCTGCTCCTTGGCCACCTTAGAGGACATGGTTCCCCAGTTTGTACCTGGCATTATGGTCCCCATCAACACTACTCCTTCCCTTTTGACCACACTGGGCAATGATGTTGTCCAGCAAACCATCCTCTAGAACATCACTCATCCCGGGGGCCTATATGCTACTCCCAGCTTGACCTTATCTCCTGCTGGGGATCGTGGGTGACCCATAAGGCCTCCACGTTTCCTTTGCCTCTTCTACCATAGCAATTTCTATGTCATCTCTAATGAACATAGCCACTCCACCCTCTTGCCTCCTTTCTATCCTTCCTAAGCATAGTGTACCCCCGTACATTTAGGTCCCAGTCATGGTTTTTGTTGGCCCACGTTTCCGTGACTGCCGCCACATCCACCCCCCGAACAGCATGGCCTGGAACTCTGGCAACTTGTTTCCCAAACTCCTGGCATTTACTAACACTAACCCCCACCCTTATCCCTGATCCTCTTTGTCAGAACCCACCAGATTCCTTATACTTCCATCCTCCCCTGCTCCTCCTGAAACCTCCACCTCCAGTCTGTTTCCCTCCTCTTGGGCTTGAGGCTACTCCCTCATCTGGAGGGAGGGCTTCTGGTCAGCCCTCCCTATCCCTTCCCCCTTACAAGTTTAAACCCCACCTTTCTTGTATGTAGTCAGTCATCCCTGTTTAAGGACTTCCTTCCCTAACGGGGCAAGATGAAACCTGTCCTTGGCATATAGTCTCTTATCCTCCCAAACTCCATTCCAGTTCCCTAACACCCCCAACCCATTCTCTTCACCCCACTTCCTGAGCCATTCATTAACCTCTGTGAGCTTCATTTTTTTCTCCACTGAGGCCTTTGGTACTGGCAATATCTCCGAAAAGGAAATGTTGCATCCATTATCCCGACAGCCTCTGGCAAGTTCTTGGAACCTTGCTTGATTTCCATAATGCTATTTCCTCTAGATCATTAGTTCCCAAATGCACCAGGAAATCCGGTTTCCTCACAATCCCTAACCATTTCATACACCATGAACTTTGCTCTGTGCACTGTCAGCCCAGAGATACTCACTACCTTCACCTGGCTATGGCATCCACCCCTGTCCCTCCCAATGGATACCCTTAATCATCGAGTCTCCCAGTAACAGAACCTTAACACCACCATCATCCTTATGGTTACCTCCACTATGCCTCTCAGCCCCTCCCCACTTTATTCATGATCGCAATTTCATGGGAGTCTTCCTGCCTTATTAGAGACCCCTTGTCACCCTCCCTTTCTGCCTTCCTTGCTATTTTGCCCACTTAACTCAAACCCCTCTGAATAGGTGTCCCCTTTAACCCTCTCTTATCTGAACCATTTATCCTGGCCCTGATGGTTTCCTTCCCCCACCACCATCCCCCTTGTAATAGTACCCTGTCTCCAGAGGCTCTCTGTGGGTTCCTTTAGCTAGGGGCCCCATCCTTGGTACTGACCTCCCTGCTGAAGGGGCTCCTCTCCCCCTCCTTGTCTCCCAGTTTCTCTCCAATCATGCTCTCCTCCCTCATGTCTGGAATATGTTGCATCTCCCCATTTGCTTAACATATATGTTTCTCCTCTATGTCTATCCTTTCCATAGCTGGTCTGGATGCCCTATGGGTATCTGACTCCTCCCCGGCCTCTGTATAAGTTTCTCATTTCACCAACCCTTCCTCCCCTCTAGGATGCTTAGTATCTCAAATTTATTGTGACACTCTATGTCAGCCTCCATCAAGTAACCCGAGTTTCCCTGACTGCATCTCTAAACTGACCCTCTTCTTCCTCTCTCTTGCACTGTTCACCTTAGGAGCTCCCTTCCACAGTCTGCTGTTTTAGGCTTCCGCACAACAGCCCCTCCTGACTCTTCCCCTCCAGTCTCCTTGAATTCCGAATTTTCACCCTGTCGCTTTCCCTTAGCATCAACTTCCCTATCTAGGGTCTTCTGTCCTAATATCCCCCCTTCTGCTTGCTGTAGCATAATGTCCTGTAATTTCAGGCGTTGCCCCAGCCTCCTCAGCCCCCCCCTTCTGCTGCCCATATCCACACCCTTATCCTTAGACACCCCCAGCTCCCACAGCTTACTCCTTAACCAATATACCTCACTCCTGATACAAGATAGCTGTCTACAGAGTGGGCAGCCTCCCTCTCTCCAGGCCCAATTTAGAATTATTGCCATCCCACAGCCTGTGCAGCCTACAACCCTTCCGAAGATGCCTGCCATGGTGGAATATGGCCACCCTGATTATCCCCTCTGTTTATAATAGCAACCCTTTCTCAGTCCCTTCCCTGGAGTACAGTTTCTCTCTACTTTTAGTTGTTTACAAACCCAATTTCAACCCCACCAACAAAGTTCCCAAGTCTCACAAACACATACAGTCCAGTATGTGTTCGGTCCCACTAACAGGTGTGTAAGCAGACACCAGGTACTGTATGATGTCACAGGCCCACCAACTCCTGTTGCTTCAAATTTCAGTCCCAAACAGAAATACTCAGCCCTTCAATCCCAACCCCAGTGGCTTTTCAGTATTTAAGAAAGCCTACAAAACAGGGTGGGTGGGAGGGCTCTACCAAACACCAGGCAAACAACACATTTAAATTACCTTCTAATTTTCCCTGCCAACCAACTATCCCCAAACCTACAATATCACAGCCCAAGTATCAGTTCAAATTCAAGGTAATAATTTTTAACACATAGAACTAATTTCACTTACAAACTATTCAAATATTTCAGTTTAAAACAAAATATAACTCCTGACCTCTTTTCTACCAACCTGTTGCTTAAGCTCCCTACGTCACTGCTATTTCTGCATTACATGCTGTCCATCATTACTGTTACCTTATCTGCTAATACTCTGTTCCAGCCTCACCCAGCTTTGGGCCTGGAGGTTCGCACTTCTACTATATGCCTTCCTGCCACCATGTTGCCAGCCTTAGGAGCTCCATTCTGCTATGAACTCATCTAAGATTGTTTAACCATGCATCATCTATTCTTTGTCTACTTTGCCTTGCGCTTCTATCATATGAATTACTGCTGCTACATTCCTGCCAGGACACTTGCAGTAGTTGAGCTTATCCACAAGTCTTTTCATCTCGAGTTTTATGCTCCACAGCTTATTGAACCCTGCATCAACACTGCTTCATTTGACTCAACCTCTTCCGTTATCACCATCTTTGACCATGAGCTCAACTATTCAGACCTCATCAGATTATTCTCACCAAGTCAATTCTAAGCTAATGTACCATTCTAGCTTTCAAAATGTGGATATCTACATTGGTTTGCAACCATTTGGATCCAGACGAAGCTTTCGATTCCCATGCTATTACCATTCCTTCATTCTCCTTGCCGAATGTTGTACATATTCTATGCCATGTAACTCCCCTGCTACTACATCTGCATCATGCAGCTTTACTTACTCCTACAACTGACCTATGTACATGTCCACTTATTAACTTTACTTGCTCATACTACCTGCTTCACCCTTTCAGGGCCTAGAGGTCATCACGACTAACTCGCCATTACAATCTACTGTGCTCCTTGAGAGCTCGAAATACGTCTCAACTATGTCTGCCTAATGTCTGCCTATTCACTACGATCTCTACCTACTTCAAATACTTGCTTTCCCTCTCCACTGGAAGTTCCTACTGCTCCGTTATCCTGATCATGCAGTATACACCAATTCTTGTGCTTCATCGCCACGGCCTTCGTTTGCTAACCTTGCCAGGTGGAACTTGACCCAACTGTCCTCCATCTGGACATTGATGCTGAACCTTGATTCCTGGATCTCCTCTGTGCAGTCATTCGCCCCTGCTGGAGTGCTTCACCACCTGCAACTCATCACTCCAATTCATATCAACCATGGATTCCACTCTACTTCATTCCGACCTGCTCATGGATTCTCGGACTTGGCGTTTACTAGATGGATGCTTGCTCTATTCACCTGACAAGTCACGATCAATACGTCTTCAGGTCTCCACTTTCCTGGATTGGGTTCTACAACTTTCATGTTCGGATTAGCCATTTAAAATATTTAGGATTACTCTCCTTTAGTATGCCCAGAAGGACGAGCAGGTCAGTAGCCATGAGTCCTCAGAGGTTCCCCCAAGGGTTTTTTTTCCTCTCCTGCGTGCTACTGGCCACACTCTCCGGAGTTGGAGGAGGTGATCATACTGCTACTCATACTGGGGATGTCTTCATACTCGACTCCTTCAACAGTCGGATACAGAACAATCATGGATATCAGTATTTTTGGGGGTCTTATAATACTGAACTAAGCATCCTTCCTATGGTGAGATACAGAGAAAGGCCAAAACTATCAAACCATAACAAGTGACTCATCAGTTCATGCATCTAAGCACCTTGCATACTATCCAGTTCATACATACTATAATCAATGACTTGCTCATGTCTATGCGAAGTACCTAAGCACGAATCATTTCATACTACTAATAATACCTTACAAGCATTATCCTACTTACTGGCCTGGCCTCTGTCTCCAAGCACAACTTACTGTATCCAGCTACAGTATGTAACATAAGCACTGAGCTCTGAACCACAGCTATGCTTTATTATTCATCTCAGCCTAAAAGAGACTCAGTACTAATCATGGCTGCTCATAACAGATCAAAGGCACTAAAGCACATGAGTTCTCATCTTCCTGAAGAGGAGTCAAGGAAACTGAATGTGGGGGGGGGGGGAGAGGACATTTTCTTCTGCTTCACTTGGCCTAAGGATTGCAAATTATCAGTTATACATGATAAAGTATCAGAATTGCCTATGGAAGATGACATATGAACATACAAATGTGCCAGCAGAAACAGACCATTCGGTCTATCTAAGTCTGCTTGAGTGTGCAGCTAGCACTCCTAGTTTGCAGCTGCCCCACCCCTCCTCTTTGTCATCCCACTGCCATCCCCCACCTTCCCCACCCTCACTCTCCCCTGTTCCCTGTCCCATGCCTTTTTGAAGCTGTTCACAGATTTACATGATACCACCCATTCTGGTAGTGTGTTCCATTTTGCTAGCACCCTCTCTGTGAACTAGTGTCTCCTCATTTCCTTCTAAATCTCCCCCCCCCTCTATTCTTAGTCCATGCCCCCTGGTGTCCCTCCTACTCCTTAGCTTAAAGATCCCATCTGCCCCATCCTTATTGATTCCCCTCAGATACTTGAATGTCTCTATTATGCCCACCTTGTCCCTTCTATCCTCCAGAGTGTACATATTGAGGTCTCCCAGTCTGCTTTTATAGTCTCTCCCTTCCATTCCACATATCATCTTTGTTGCCCTCCTCTGCACCCCCTCCAGTAGCCTGATATCATGCTTTAGATATGGCCTCCAAAACTGCACACAGTACTCCAAGTGTGCCTTACCAGTGACCTGTAGAGGGGCAAGATCACCTCTATTGGCCTAGATGAAAACCCCCTCGCTATGCAGCCCAGTATTTTGTTCGCTTTTGCAGCCACTCTCCTGCACTGAGCAGTGTTGTTCATGGTCCCTGTTATCATTACCCCTAGGTTCTTCTCCTTCTCAGTGATCCCCAGCTTAACCCTCCCCCAGCCAGTATTCGCTCCTTGGGTTCTTCGCCCCAAAGTGCATAACCTTACACTTCTTGCATTGAATCCAGCTGCCACCTCTCTGACCACTCCTCTAGCTTGCTTAGGTCCCCCTGCATCTGCTTCCATCCCTCCCCTCCCTCCACCACTGTTCTGATTTTGGTGTCATCAGTGAACAGACTTACCTTGCTCACCACCCCATGTGCAATGTCTGATATGAAGAGTCCAAATAATACTGGCCCCAGCACAGAGCCCTGTGACACCCCACTCATCACTGGCCTTGGAGTTGAGACCACCAGCCGTTGCAGCCTCCCACTCAGCCAGCTTGTAATCCAGCTCATCATTTTTGACCCTACCCATACATCAGTTAGCTTCCCCCCAAGCCACCCATGAGGCACCGAATCAAAGGCCTTGCTGAAGTCCAAGTAAAGAACATCCACCGCATGACCCTTATCCAGCTCACCTGTCACCCAGTCATAATATTGTATCAAGTTGGTTTGACAAGACTTCCCTAAAACGAACCCATACTGTTTCATATGCTTGAGGCCATTGTCCTTCAAGAACAACACCAGTCTTTCCTTTAGTATCATTTCCATGAGGTTTGCACACTATGGAGGTGAGACTTATCAGACGATAATTACCCGGTTCATCCCTTGGCCCGCTCTTGTGTAATGGTACTACATGTGGCATCCTCCAATCCAGTGACATCCTCCATGGCTGATAAAATGCCATAATGTCCCAACAAAATAGTCTCAGCAGGCTATTGCTTATGGATGGGAAGCCGGAAAGCACCTACTCCAGTCTGTTTATGATACCTCAGATGCTGCAGCCCATGCTGCAGCCTCTGGGATTTGCCTCTGCTGCCACTCTTCACTGCAGGTGGCAGGCTTTGCTTCTAATGTCCAACAATCAGTCCTCTCTTTTAGAGCAAGGCAACTATTTGGATCAAATATGGAAAATACACTGATGGATCTACAGACCTCAAAAATGACTTTAAGGTCCCTATACACTTTGACCCTGAAAACCCACTGTAAGGGACAGGGCAATTTTGTGAGCCCTACACATGCCCTGGCCATGGATATTCTAGGGGTCAGGGATGAGTTTCCCAGAGACCTCACCCTTCCACTTCCCAGGTGGCAAACTCTACCGTCAGAGGCAGTAATCCTGCTGCTCCCCGCTGCAGAGGTACCTTTCCGGTTCCAATCTTGGGGGAAAGAAACGTATCCATCTGTTCGGGTCTAATGTCTGCTCCTTCCTTTAACTTCAAACCTCTCTGGGTGGCCATTCAGTCTCACAAAACAAACTCAAGTTGAAATAAACTGAATAAGCGTAAAAGGAAAACTGAAACAGCTTAGTCCTCGTTATAGCGGAGCTTTGGAAAAACACGTCCAGCCACATTGCTCTCCACAGCGCCCCCTCAAGAGACTCTGTCTTTGAGAAAAATCAAACAAGGAAGCTAACACACTAAAGCCTAAAGCTCAGAAATTCTATGAGCAAAAGTCATGGCAACTAAAAGTAACATTTCTCATGGCGGGAAACGTAAGCCACAGGACACAGCAGGCTCAGAAGGAGCCTATGTCAATTTCTCAAGGATGAAATTCAAGTCCCAAGGTGGGACTGAATTACATATAGGAGGTTTCATATGCAGGACACCTCTAGAAAAGTAGGGGACATCTCTAGTTGGGCAACCATGTGGCCATCAATGGGGCGATAGAATGCAGATAGTGCAGCCAAATGCACCTCAATAGAGAAATACTGTAAGCCTGAATCAGATAAGGAAAGCAAATATTCTGGAACAGAAATTTACAGGACTAGTAAAAGGGTCCATATTCATGGAAGCAGACAACAAAGAGAAATGTTTCCATTTCAGGGAATAAGAATGTCTGGTAGAAGGCTTCCTAGTTGCAAGCAGGACATTAGCAACCTTAGAAGACACCCCAAAGTGTGCAATGGCTATGTTTTTAGGAGCAGTGTATGCAGGTGTAGGGACTGCAGGTCTGGATGGACCACAGACCCCCGTCATGTGACAACAGTTCCTGACTCTTTGGTAGAGGAATAGGATGCTCCACCACCAGATGTTGTAGAAGTGGAAGCCATATCCAGTGAAGTCATAAAGGAGCAATGAGGATAAAAGTGGCACTCATCACTATTAGCCTGAGCAGTACCCACTGTATTAAAAGAATGGGGGGAATGCATACAGGAATTTCCATATCCGAAAGGGGCCTCACCAAAAAACTCCAGGTCATGTGTCGAGTGAGCAGAAACGCAGCAGTTTTGCTTTGCAGGGGGATACATAAAGGTCCAACTCTGAACCACCCTATCTTGTGAAGAGGTTGTTTACTGCGGAGGTCAGAAGTTCCTATTTGTGAACCTGGGGCTTACATACTTAGCCTGTCTGACAATATGTTTTGAAGACCTGGGAGAAACATGGCCAAAAGTTGAAGGGCATGAGACATCACCCAGTACCACACTGTTATTGGTTCCTGCTTAGGGGATAGGAATGAGTGCTGCCTTGCATTACCCTGACATTGCCCATCTGCATTAACAGATGATCTGGGCAGAGAGGATTCTGAAATGCCTGGAAGCTTCATAGGACAGCCTTAATTTTCAGGACATTGATGTTCGGCCTCCATATTATTCCAGGACCCCTGTGTCTGGAAGGGGATTAGATTAGCACCCCAACCAGAGCTCAAGGCATCCATGGTGAGTGCCTATACAGGAGCTGGTACAAGCAATGGAAAGCCCTTGAGTAAGTTGTCATGGTTCATCCACCATAGTAATGCTCTGCAAAGAGGGATGTGACAAGAACCATTTGTTCCAACTTTCTCATTAATGAATCCCACTGAACCCTAAGTGTCCATTGTGGGATTTGCATATGAAGCCAAGCTAATGACGCTATCACTATGGCAGCAGCCATCAGGCACAGGAGATGTAACACTGCTCTGGCAGAAATGTAGAAGCTCCTGTGAGCTAAGTGTGCTTTAGCAATAAGGATGTCTGCTCTGTCCTGAGGTAGGAAGGCACAGCCTTTCTCTGTGTCCACCACCACTCCTATATATTATAGGAACTGGCAGAGAGTCGATACAGACTTTGGAACATTCACTGTGACCCCCAGGGCCTCAAACAGTTCTCCTTTTCAGGAGAGGGTATGAAAGAGAGCTTCCCTGGAACTGGCATTCAGTAGACAATTATCCAGATAAGGGAAGAGTTAAAGCCCTTCCCTGTGAAGGTGGTTGCCACAACCGCTAAGCATGCAGGATACATAGGAAGAATTATAAAGGAAGGTGTGCAAAGAACCTCCAAAAATTCCATAAGATTCCTTTTAGTGGAATCTTCCTCCTCAACAGCAAAGCCCATGTGACCAGCCCAGTGGCGCTGAGGGTTGAGGTGCTGGATGCCACACCTCGTGCCGTGCCGGCAACCCGGGTTCAGGAGTGGACTCGGGTCATCGGGGGTCAATGGGGAAGGAAAGGATTGAGCATCTGGAGGACAGCTCTCCTTTCCTGGGAGGGAGAGCGATAGCGATAGAAGAACCCGCTGTCTGGCGACCCCCGGTGGAGACTGAGGGTGTAGCAACAGTTTGGTTCCCCAGAAAGGGGATTGGCTGCGGCAGCGCTCCTGTGAATGTATGCCTATTGGGGGACAGGAAAAAGTGGAAAAAACCTGGTTGCCTGGTAGGCGAAGGTGGATCCAGTGGGATGGCCCCCGCGCACAGTCCCGGGTCCTGCCGGCTGACAATTGGCTTTCCCTCTGCTCCCTGGTCACTGTACTGGATTATAGATAGAGTGCCAGTAGGAGACAGCGGTCCCACCCTGGGGGACTCAGAGATGGGGGACGGGGTGGCCAGGGGAGATGGAGAGAGAGAGATGAGCCCAGGTCAGGAGATGATTGGAGGACTTCCGGGGTGTGAGAGAAGTCACATCACAGGTCTATCAAGTCTACCTGATTGTGCAGTTCTTGGTTTCATATCACTAGAGCTCTAGTGATATGAAACTAAGAACTGCACAATCGGGCAGACTTGATAGACCTGTGGTCCTTTTTTGCCAGCAGTTTCATATGTTCATATGTTCATACCTGAAAAGAAGGAATATGCAGTGTGCCAGAAGAAGCCATCAACAAAGGTTCTGGTATAGGTAGCCCTGTCTGTGGTACAGCTATCTTCGGCAACAGCAATGGTCGTAGGCATGGCATCATGTCAGAAAACAATGCCAACACAGACTGGGAGGTAATGGCATCCTGAAAAGATCCAGGACTACCCGCATTGAAGGGCTAGAACCTGAAGACAGCAGCGACATACCATCCATAGTATGTACAGCAGCACCTGAGCCAAGCCCTGACCTTTATGTCTCAGCGATGCTGAGGGATGCTTTCGTCAATGCCACTGGAGCAGGCATTGATGAGGATGTACCTGGTTCAAAGGCATTCTGGATCTAACCAGCAAAGCAGACTTTTCTGTATGCTTATGGTTGAACAACAAGGAGGCCTGTGACAAAGACCATTCTTTGTTCTTGTCTTTCGACTTCGATGACCGTTTCTTGGTCAACAGGGAGGAAGAAGTAGACCTGGAACCTGTAGCCTTTTCCATGGCTTTCAGTGCTTTCTGAGTGAGGAAGGTCTCAAAGGCCTTCTGACAGCAGCATTACCAATCTGACAGATGAACTAGCTGCACTTTCTTTATAGGATATCAGTCCATGTTGTTGCAGGTGACTCAGAAGTGATTTGCCTTTCTGATCCTGAACATTGGATGCCCGAGTAGTAGCTGTAAATGTCCTTTCCCTCATTGATGACACTGCTGTGAAGAATTGATAGATGTGCTGTTGTCTGTAGCACAGGCACACTGTGATGGTTTGGCAGGGTGTGACTGCTGTACATCAGTTCTGGGCCCTTGAGAGGGTGGGAGAGCTGGGGATAATTTCTGGAGCCCAGCACAATAGAGGGACCCAGGCCACCAAGCATGCTACTGTATGCAGCTGCATAGGGGTCTCAGAGCCTAAACATTTCCTGGGGCCCAGAATTCCTCTCACAGGGGATCAGTTAATTATGTTTGTAGGGCAATGTCACATTTGGCTAGCAGAACATCTCTCCTATACTCAATGTCTTCCTCTACAGGAAGGATGGATTCAATGTTAATAGAAACATAAAAACATAGACTTTGATGGCAGATAAGGACCGCTTGGCCCACCTAGTCTGCCCATTTCCCTACCTACAGGATAGGCCGCAGATCCTAGTTAACCAACAGCCTATTTCTTCCTACCCCCCACAAGAACTGCCTTATGTCTGTCCCATGCATTCTTGAATTCCCACACAGTTTTAGACCCCACAACCTCCTCAGGAAGGCTGTTCCATGCATCCACTACCCTCTCTTGAAAAAATACTTCCTCACATTGCCATTGGGGGCATCACTGGCAGGTGGGGGGAGGGCTAAGCAGGAGAAGAGGTACTGGAAGTGGAAATCACAGCAGAGAGAGTGAGGGAAGCCCTCAGCCCCTTAAGACGGAGAAAGCACCGGGGCCGGATAAATTACATCCTAGAGTGCTGAAGGAACTTGCAGATGTCCTGGCAAACCCTGGCAGAGCTTTTCACCATCTGTCTGAGGACAGGTGGGTGCCCCAAGACTGGAAGGTGGCGCATGTAGCCCTATCCACAAGGGGATCAAGGGAGGTGGCAGGGAACTACAGGCCTGTCAGCCTGACATCAGTGGTGGGCAAGGTGATGGAGGGCATTGTCAAGGAGAGGCTAGGGGGGGACCTGGATAAGTCAGGGTGCCTGGACGATAGACAGCATGGATTCATCCCGGGGAAATCGTGTCAGACAAACCTGGTGGAGTTCTACGACTGGGTGACAAGTGTCTTGGACCTGGGTAGACCAGTGGATGTCCTCTTTCTAGACTTCAGCAAGGCATTTGACTCTGTTCCTCACGTGGGCCTGTTGGATAAACTAGGAGAAATGGGGTTGGGAAACCAGATGATCCGATGGATAGGCAATTGGCTCCAGGACCGGACCCAGAGGGTCGTAGTTGGTGGGATAGTCTCTTCCCCAAGGAGGGTCATTAGTGGGGTCCCACAGGGATCAGTCCTGGCCCCTTCTGTTCAATGCCTCATGTTCTGACGAAGGACAGGAATCAGGGAGGAGATGAGTCTCTTTGCAGATGACTCGAAACTGGGGCAGTGGTGGATGGGAGGAGGGAGGGTGGCCCTGCAGGGGACCTGGAGGCTCTGGAAAGATGGTCTAGAAAGTGGAAGCTGAGGTTTAACGCAGGGAAATGCAAGGTACTCCACCTGGGGGCCAGAAACCCAGGCCAAGTGTACACCCTGGGGGAATACTACAAGTCTCAATGGCTGAGAGGGACCTGGGGGTGGTGGTGGATGTCAAGATGAACAACTCTGAGACTTGTAGGAGGGCAGCAGCCAAGGCCAACAGGATGCTGGGATGCATCGCTAGGGGGATCACCTCCAGAAGGAGGGAAGTGATACTCCCTCTGTATAACTGCTTGGTGAGGCCGCACCTGGAGTACTGTGTGCAGTTTTGGAGGCCGCACTTAAAGAGGGACATTAACCTCCTGGAGAGGGTCCAGAGGAGGGCAACCAAAATGATTTGGGGCTTGGAGGACAGGACCTATGAGGAGAGGCTCGAAGAGCTAAATATGTGCACTTTGGAAGAGAGAAGGGACCGGGGGGACATGATAGAGGTCTTCAGGTACATGAAGAGGGTAAATAGGGGAGGAACAGTGAGGGTGCTTCGAAGGAAGGAGGAGGGGCCACTAGAGGGCATGGGTGGAAGCTGGAGGGGGGAAGATTCAGGGGAGAAAGGAGGAGGTGCTACTTCACTGAGAGGTGGTAGAGCCATGGAATGCACTACCTAGGGGGCTGGTGGAGGCAGAGACAGTGGAGGGGTTCAAGAGGGGGTGGGACAGGTACAGGGGAAGGGTTCAGGAAGCAAAATCCAATGCAGCAAGAATATCCGGAACTGAGAAGGGAGAAGCCAGAGAAGGCGAGGGGCACAGCAAGGTCAGCACCCAGGGTGGGGGCTGACCAAACGAGCAGACACGAAAGACCATTAGGCCTATTCTGCTGGCATTTTAGTATGTTAGTATGCCCCGGAACCGCCTCATCTTTAAATTGCCCTTGTTCTTGTAATGCTCTTTTCTGAAAGATGCTACCCTCTTGGACTTTGTTGATTCCACTGAGGTACTTAAAAGTTTCTATCATGTCCCCCCTCTCCCTTCTTTCCTCAAGGGTATACATATTAAGATGTTCCACTTAAAGTGGGGATCTAGCAATGTAGCCAACTCATAGGTGTCATTCTTAAACATGACATTTAGTCTCTGATCAGCCAACAGTTTGAGACTCCAGTCATCTGCCAGCATAAGAGTGCAGTGTCATCTTTGGACTAAAAGTCTTTCTTTATGTCATCAAGGGAAAGGTGAAGAAATCTGATTGTAGGAAGAATTTGACTCAGAGTTGCACTGTCCAAACTGACATCAAGTGTGGCAGCCTCAAATGACTCCCAATAACATGACTAAAGATTCCAGCAGAGTCCTGCTGCTGGAACTGAACATGATGTCCACTTTACCTATTTAATTCTGCATGGTTTAGTCATGACCAGCTTTTTTTCTGTTCAAGGAGCCTTTCCAACATGTAAAATGTTGAATTTCAGTGGGTTGGAACTTCTTGCTTTAATGTATGCAAGGGTAAGTTGGTAGACCTGCAGCTCCTTAAGGATTTTTTGTGCTTTCACAGAGTGGATCAAATAACCACATATTTCCCTAGCAAGATCTAACAGGTTTTCAACATTTTTGCTTCCATTTAAGAATCTATGGATGAGAAGATTTAAACAAGGTGCAAAACAAGGGATGTGTTGGTGCTGTAGTTGCCATCTCTAACAGCTTTGACTATGTTGGCACCATTATCTGATACTATGAACCCTGGAGATAAGGAATACAGTTAGCCATTTCTGGAATTGATTTTGCAGCTCCTGCAACTATTCACAGCAGTGCGGTTTTCCTCAGACGCGGTGACACATAATACAGCCTGCTTCCTATTACTTACGATAGAGTAGGGATTATTACTTTCTGACTGAAAACTTGCCCCATGAGCTGTAACAGTCATGTGGTCAATTGTTTGGTTGTTGGTCCATATATCCGTAATTATCCTGTTTCACCTCAGAGAGTTCAGTTGTCTAGTGACCACACTACACACCAAGTTATACAACTGTGGAACAGCCTTCCTTGAGAAATATGTTTGACAGGGAATGGTGTGCCCTGGTTCAATCTGGTTCATGATCTTGAGGAAAACAAAAGCAAAAAGGAGTTGACAATCAGCCAACAGCTCTGCAATGGTTCTATTTAACAGCTGGCATCTTGGATGCTTGTGGGTAAAGTTTGATGTTCTTGTAACACATTCTTTTAATGTTAATTGAAGAGAATGAGGAGATATTTTTTACGTTTGTGGGAGATTGCACTTTTTATGTCTTTCTCACATGGAGCACTAGTACTGTGGGATTTTGCAGTACTTGATGGTATCAGAATAAAACAGTCTATGTTTATCTAGTAAAAGTGGACGCATCAAGTGAGTCAATGTTAGTTCCTGCTTCCAGTTCATTGTCACTGTGGTCACTGCCACTACCACCTCCACTACCAGCCATACCAAGCACACTGTCCCTTGTCCTGACTCACTCAGTTGGGTACTATGCCTTTGTATGCTGTATCATTATTGATGTGCCAAAATGTCTCGCATTGCCACCATGACTGACAATCTTTTCACATAGACTGCATACAGCTCAAGAGTTGTCTGCTGGGTCAATACAAAATAAATTCCACTCTAAAGATTTACCCTTTGTGCTTTGTACTACGGCGCCTGGCAGTATTTCTTGTACAGTCAAGGGACCTGGAGGAAACTCTGCACTGCATTGCCATTTCCTTGTTTACATGAATTGTTCTTACTCATGCTCATCTTATTTTTACATTTAGCATATTTCTTTTTTCTGCACTTGCATCCCATGCCCTACAGCAGCATCTTCTCCTACCACCTCATCAAAACTAGTACAGACCTCATTGCCACAAGATTCAGAAGAAGTGGAAGTGCTGTCATCATCATCATGTGGGACATAGCCTGGGCTATCCCATTCCCAGTCCTCACTATCACCACCATCTTTATCAGCATTTGCTGCCTCAGCATCTGAGCTTATATTTGAGGAGGATGCCTCCTTGTCCTTGCATGCTGCTTCAGCAGCTGAATGTATCCTGGCATATGTGGCAACATGTTCAGTACCTCTACAAATTACTCCTGTCAGTGCTTTCCAAAACTCTACCATCATTTCATTAATAACATGTTTTTTTGGTTCAGGAGGATGGTTAATGCCAGTCCTGGTGATGTTATTATTGTCACTATTTTCTTCATTAGTGCTAGGATTCATATTGTCCACATCCTTTTGAACTGCATGTACAGCATCATTGTGTTTCCTTTTAGTAGACTTAGAATGGGAAATTCGAGATATAGTAGCCACAGTTGTGGCTTTCACTATGCTTCAGAAAGACGTCATACACAGTGTTCTTATGGCAGGGCTCATAGCACCTAACAGACATTGTGTAGTACTGTAATACAGCATAAATGGCTTTATGCAGAGAAACAGAGTAGCTATACGTCACAGACAGGGCTTGGGGCACCTAACAAACAGTGTGTAATACAGCCAAAATGGCTGTATGCAGAGACACAGAGTAGCTATGTCACACACAGGGCTCGGATTACCTAACAGACACTGTGTAATACAGTCAAAATGGCTTTCACTATACTGCAGACACACAGAGCAACTATGTCACAGACAGGACTTGGGGCACCAACAAAGACAGTGTGTAATACAACTGAAATTACTTCATGCAGAGACACAAACTTATTTATTTGGTTTTTTGATAACCAAACTAGCTATATAGTACGTCACACACAGGGCTCAGGGCACCTAACAGATAGTGTGTAATACAGCTGGAATTGCTTTATGCAGAGACACAGAGTAGCTATATGTCACACACAGGGCTCAGAGCACCTATCAGACACTGTCTAATAAATCTGAAATGGCTTTCACTTTACTGCAGAGACACACAGACTAATTGTCACAGATAGGCCTTGAGACACCTAAAAGACTGTGTAATAGAGCCAAAATGCTTTATACAGAGGCACAGCCTAGCTATATGTCACACACAGGGCTCAGAGCACCTAACATACAGTATGTAATACAGTTGAAATGGCTTTATGCAGAGACACAGAGTAGCTACTGTATATGTCACACACATGGCTCATGGCACCTAACAGGCACTGTGTAATAAAGCCAAAATGGCTTTCACTATACTGCAGAGACACACAGAGTGGCTAAGTCACAGACATGGCTTGAGTCACCTAACAGACAGTGTGTAATACAGCTAAAATGGCTTTGTGCAGATACACAATCTAGCTAAATGTCATACACAGGGCTCAGGGCATCTAACAGACAGTGTGTAATACAGCTGAAATGACTTTATGCAGAGACACAGAGTACCTATATATCACACACAGGGTTCAGGGCACCTAAAAGACACCATTTAGATACTGTAATTCCAGGTCTGGAAAGTAGCCAAGGTGCCCCCCCTCCACAAGTGTGGGGACCACACCTCACCTGGTAACGACAGACCTATCTCTCTCTCTCCTGCCTGCTCTCATCAAACTCCAGGGGCCCCTAAAGGCTCCTGGAACATCTGTCTACCACCAACTATCTCTTTCCATTCCAGTCTGGCTTCAGGAAGCAGCACTCCACAGTTTTCTCCCTGTTCCCTGTTCCATGTCACTGATCTTATCCAGTCAGCCATGGACAAAGGCCACGTCACTGCTGCTATCTTCGCGGACTTGGTGTAGGCCTTTGACTCTGTCTCATACCATCTCCTGTTCAAAAAACTTCTCTTATCTTCTCTGGCCTAGCCCCATCCACCACTGACTGGTTCAAATCTTATCTCTAAAACAGACAGGTGGTAATGTGGGAAGGAGGAGGGGTGCTACACTATAAAAGGAAAGCCGCATACCTGCATCTTCTGAGCAGTTGCATTTTTCAAGTGTAAGAACTGCTCTATTGCTCTGGTTCCAGTTTCCTCACCCTGACCAGCTATCCTGCCTTTGAACTGTGTCTCTGGTCTGACCTGGTGGCAGTGGTCAGTACCAGCAACCAGGACTCCAGGTGGTGACATGGGAAGGAGGAGGGGCATTACAGTTTAAAGGTGATACCTCCCTTGTGGCTCTCCACATAGTGGCTCTCTGTGTGAGTGGCTCTTGCTGAAGTGGTGAGATTCCTCGGCAGGAGTTACAGGCAGGAGGCGCAGCAGGAGGCCCCATATAGAAAAATTGTGTTTATGTGTAAAAGGGGTCTTAGAATATATGCGAGATTGTGTTGGGGTAATAGGGTATAGGGTACTGCAAAATTTGCATGCATATATCAGTCACTTGTGCTTTCTGTTGCTATTGCTAGAGGTACATCTACACAGGTTTGAAATAGAAGCTAGTGTTAAGGGGGAAGTAAAGATCTGTGGGTTGGGGGACATAATTTATGTACCTGAAAATATTCCCATGGTGACAACATGCTATAGAAAAGCTAAGAGAAATGTGGGCCATGTTATTTGGGGGAATCTGCACAATATTGTCTGTGAAGCTATAGGTTTAGAATTCACTAGGGGGTTAACTCCAAGTGAGGAGTATGAAATCCCGATTCAAATCAATCATAGAGAAGATGGAACGAACAAGGCTAAACAATGGTGTATATCTGAATTAAGTCAAAATTTGGTTAATGTAGAAACACAAAAGTCATGGGTTCCCTCTTTAATGAATACCAATACAGTATTAGAGTTCTTGTAACTAAAGTAGATGAGTTAAGTGTGATTTGAAGTATAACCTTGTGCAAATTGTTGTTATTACTGAAACATGATGTACCCCCAAGTGCCAAATGATACTTTACAAATTAGTGGGTATCAGTTAGTGAGAAAGGATTGTGTAGAAAAATTGGGGGGAGTTGCATGTTATGTACAAGAGAATATTCCAGTTGAGATAATGAGTGAATTAGAAGTGGAAGGATTTGAGACCCTATGGTTAAAAGTAAAAATGTCCAGACTTCCCAGATATGTGGCCCTTTGCTTGTGGGTAATTTTTACCATCCTCCCTCAAACAATAGTCGGACTCGTAGTACGATTATGCACCTTAATTAGTGTTTAGATCGAATAATGGAAAAATATCCTGTGTGTGAGATTGTCTTAATGGGAAATGCAAATCAGTTGCAATTATCCAAAGTTATGCAGGGTAGGAATTTGAAACAGATAGTTAGGGAAGGGACTAGGGGGAAAATATTTGGGATGTTGTAGTCACAAACTTGGACAAATGGTATAGCCCCCCTGAAATTAGCCCTCCTATTGGTTCTTCAAACCACAAATCTGTTTTTGTCACCCCCAGTGTATTAGGGTGTAAGGTTTAAAGAGGAAAGAAAAAGGTGTGGATGAGTCAGAAGTGGAATAGCACAAAAAAGAAAATGGTGTTAGATATGATAGTAGGGGAATTTGATAATGAATGGCTCAAATTTGAATCAACTGATTCCACATGGACTATGGTAACTACCTAAATCCTTGAGATAATGGATAGAATTGCAGCTCTGTGTGAGGTTGAAGTTGGGGGGTGATAAACCTTGGGTTAAGGAGGAATTTAAAGGGTTGATAACTAAAAGACAGAGGGAATTGAAAGCAGGGCGGACAGATGGATTCCATAGGTTAAGGAATAAGATCAATAGGTTAGGAAAATGGAAAAAAAGAAGTATTATGAGAAAAAGATTACTGGGTTATGTAATGCTGATCCAAGAAAATGGTGGCAATCCACAAAGGCTATTATTCAAAGTAACAATGAGGAGGAGTAGGTAGGAAAGTGGGTGATAAATTGTGGTTTTGAGGGTGAAAACAGGGAGAGGCAATTTGTACAGGAGCTTAATAGAGTATTGTGTGAAGTTAGCAGAAAGCTGGAGCCTTTGAAAAAATGTGAGGAAGAATTGTGGGTAGTTCTGGTTAAATATTTAGTGTCAGTTGAGGATGTTTCTAAAGCTTTAAATGATTAAAGGTAAACAAAGCAGTAGACCCAGACAATATAACAAACTGGATTTGGCATGAGGGAGCTGATTTGGTGGCACCCTGGATTTGTAATATTTTTAATAACTCAATGCTGTTGGGGAAAAATCCCCAATCAATGGAAACAGGCCTGGATTTTACCATTGTCTAAAGTAAATATTCCATGTGATGTGAGTAAGGATTTTAGACCCATTTCTTTGACTTGTGTTGTTTCTAAAGTATGTGAGGAATTTGTTACAAATTGGTTATTGGAAATAATAAGTCAGTATATAGATCCCAGTCAGTTTAGTTCCCTAAAGGGGAGTTCCACCACCCTAGCTTAATTGAAATTTCAGGAGTTATGCATGAGGTCATGGGAAAATGGTGAAATGGTAAGGGCGGCTTTAGTCAATTATAGGAAAGCCTTTGATTCAATAGCGCATTATATTTTGATAGATAAATTACAGTCCTTGGCAGTTCCTGCCTATATAATAAGGTGGATCCATGATTTTCTTGTAGGTAGGTCGCAGTGGATAGAGAAGGAGGAGTGGAGGTCTGAACCAGATTATTTATATGGGGAGGGTCCACAGGGTACCAAATTATTATGATAAACGACTTGCATACAATGAGGCCCTGTATTAAATATGTGGATGATACAACTGTTATTGATAGATTTGAGGAAGTAAGTCAAAGTGTAATACAGAAGGATTTAGAAATAATTGAAGTATGGACGCAGAGTAATAAGATGCAGATAAATCCAGACAAAACACAAGAAATAACATTTGAGAAAACTAATAAGGTTGAGTCACCACCCCTTATGTTTGGGGGATAATATTGTGAAGGTGGTAAAGAGTGTTAAACTATTAGGTTTACAAATTCAGGATGATGTTGGATGGAAAGAGCAAGTGTCAGAGATGGTAAAAAAAGGGAATTCTAGGGTGTATTTTCTGGCAATGTTAAAATGAGCAGGTGTGAGCCAGGATGATTTAGTGTATTTTGTTTTGCACAGTTGTTCTTCCCATTTTGGAGTATGGGGCTATTATATGAGAAGCTGGGTTAACCTTTGCAGAAAGTAAAGAAATTGAAGTAATTCAGAAGAGAGCTTTGAGGATTATTGTAGGCTGGGAAATGTCACATAAGGATGCATTGAAAATTTGTAAGTTAGAAAGGTTAGATGAGACAAGAAAAGTAATGTCAAGGAAATTGTTTTATGAAATTTGTAATCCTCAGCATAAATTGCATACTCTGTTACCACCCAGAGCAACTGCTGTCTATGGTTTGAGAAAACAAGTTAGATGGTGAAAACCAGTTTTCAAAACAACAAAATACCAGTCTTCCTTTTTTATGAAATGTTTAAATGATTGTTAATATTATTATGCATTTATTCTTTGTGTAATTAAAAGCTTTTGCTTTTGTTTTGTGATTTTAAGGTGTATTTGTATTAGGTTATATGTGTTTGTAATTTTTCTATTCTTGTTATAACTGGTGTATCAAACTTCAGCCGACCCACCTCGGTGGGAGTTTTGGTTGCAATATGGTGAATAAGCAAACAAACAAACAAACTGTTCAAGTTGGTAGTATCCTCTCCCCTCCTCTCTCTATCCAAACCGGCATTCCCCAGGGTTCCATACTTGGCCCAATCCTTTTATCACTTTTTATAAACAACCTGCCATCTGTCTGTTCTCCCTCAAATATCCACATGTACGAGGATGATACCATGATTTACCTTTCTGGTCCAATTGCCACTGTTATAACAACCCCCCTGTAGAATGACTTCGGCAAAGTGCAGTCTTGGTTCAGAGAAAATCAACTCAAGTTAAACTCCAAAAAAACAGTCTCCATGTTTTTTGGATCAAAGCAAAGATTATCCAGTTCCTAGAACACCTCAGTTTTTATCACCCTGGACAGCTGTCAACTTGACATAGTCAAGGCTTT
Organism: Neoceratodus forsteri; assembly: GCA_016271365.2. Classification (NCBI taxonomy): domain Eukaryota; kingdom Metazoa; phylum Chordata; order Ceratodontiformes; family Ceratodontidae; genus Neoceratodus; species Neoceratodus forsteri. Next base: position 454,246,139 of record CM057449.1, on the reverse strand, counting down.
CAAATACCTTGGGGTCTGGCTTGACAGCAAGCTTGATTTCACTAACCATATTGATTCCATCTGCTCCAAACTTTGACCTAAACTAGGAGCCCTCTACCGGCTTAAGGATTGCCTCCCCTTGTCCACCCACCATGATTTAGTCACCAAATACATCTTACCAGTTACAGACCATGCAGATATTTTTTATTGCTCTGCATCCACTACTTCCCTCACTAAACTCGATATCCTACTTAACTCATTCACTCCATAGGAGCTGTTCGAGAGTTCCACCACTTGTGTTCTGTATACTCGTAACACTGCATCCTGGGCCTTTCTAAGCAAAATCAAGCCATAATCAGCATGCCATAAACAAATGCAAATACCTCATGAACGGTACATGCTACACTCAAAATACAAGTAGCAAAGTTGTTCAGCACAAAATTACCTTTCTAACGGTGCTATGCAATCAGTTGTAATCAATTTGGTTTTTATTTTATACTACCTGAAATATCAAAAAACTGTGTTTTTTTCGGATTTGTTCATGCTTAGGTGAGGCTTGAAAATGAATGTTAGCCATGCACACCGTACCATAAACAAATACACATAACTCCTAAAGTATACGTGATAGACAGAAAGTATCAGTAGCAAAGTAGTTTAGCACAAAATTACCTTTCTAACTATGTTATGCAATCAATTCTAAGCAAGTCAGTGTTTTTAATATTTAGGTAAAAATTGCTGACTTCCTCAGATGTTTCCAGGCCTGAGTAAAAGCCAGCTGAGTACATCTACAGTTGTTATTGGCCTGAGTGACTATGTTTTCAGATGCCACCTACAGGTATATCCAGGCCTGAGAGAGTTAACTCATTTTGTTGTTTTGCCACCTCCTCCTCCCCCCCTCATGCACCACTGCACTCTCTACTCCTCCCTTTCCCTAATGCCCCTATTTGTTAGGCACCATACTCATAGCCTCACTTTTATCTCCAAATTCTGGTTTGGGTCCCTCCCCCCCATACTTCAACTTCTGCCTTTCACCAGTTAGCTCCTCTATGTACTCCCTCCGATCCAGGTGTGCTCGTATGTTCTCCCTCCCTCCCCCATCCATGCACTTGTTCAGGTAAGGCTGCCTTCTCCTACTGCCTCCCTTACCTCTGGAATCAACTCCCCTGGGACACTCTTCATTCCCCCACATTCTCTGATCTCAAATCCAAGTTATGAACTGACCCCGCTACTACTTGGTCATGTGCTTGTCCCTCACCTTGACCATGCAAACACCATTCCCTACTTAGTACCTTCTCCTCACAATGCCCTTACCCATCCTACACCTCCAATCAGTTTTATATAACTTCTGCCTGGTAAATATATATTACTTGTAATGAGTTGTACATTATGTAACTTGTAATTGTGTTTTGTACATTACTCCATATGTGCTGTACATAAGTATTATCCAATGCATATATACCGTATTCCCTGCCGTTACTGCACTCACTGACCTAATAGATCTTGTCTTCTCTCAACTTGAGAGAGGGGGGGAGGTGGGCACGGTGTTCATGGATTTGTCTAAAGCCTTCAACACCGTGGACCACAGGGTTTTATTGCAGAAACTAGAAGGGATGGGCCTAGATTGTAAAACCTTGAGATGGTTTTCCTCTTATTTATGTGAAAGGTCACAATTGGTTCAACTTGAAGATGTAACCTCAAAACAGCTTAAAATTGTTAGAGGGTACCACAGAGGTCAATTTTGGGCCCAAGCCTTTTTTTTGGTTTATGTTAATGAATTAGTAAAAGTCGCTACCTATACTAAAATAAAATTATATGCTGATGATACAGTTTTGTTAACATATGGTATGAATATTAAAGAGGTTGAAAAGGGACTCCAGAAAGACTTCACAGGGTTGGAAATTGGCTAGCTTACTCAAAATTAGTATTGAATAGTAAAAAAATAAAAACCCTTCTTTTTAAAACTCAGAAGGGTAAAATAAATTGTAAACAGGAATTGAATATCAAAACATTGAAACAGGAAATATTACAGCAGGTTTCTTATTATAAATATTTAGGGGTTTGGTTGGACTAGGGACTGAAATTTGATATACATATAGAAGAACTAGCAGGCAAAGTAAATAAAAAAATTAGGGGCTTTTCAAAGAAACAGGTTTTGTACTGATATTAAAATGAGGAAATCAATTGTAAATCAGTTGTTAATTCCTACAATTGATTACGGCAGTCACATATACAGTATGGGAAGGCCTCAGGCTTTCTTTTAAGAAAGCTTGAAGTTGCCTATAATAATTTAACAAGGTTTATTTTACAGTGCGATTACAGGATTCATCACTGTGATTTGTATTTGCCATTGGATTGGTTAACATTTGAAAACAGGAGAAAATTGATAAGGGCCTTACAAACACATAAATTACAAATGACAGGAGAACCAAAATATCTTGGGGATGAAATAGAGGAGAAAAGTTTTAAACATAACTATAAGTTAAGAGACAACAGGATGACCTCTTATGTGCCTAAAGTAAAAAACTGTTTCACTGAAATAACATTTATTTTATTTATTTACTGAATAGAATCAGAATTACAATCCTTTGAGTCATAGACTCATTTGCAAAGGCTCCACATCAAATAAAAGTAAAAGGTAAAGAGGAAACACAGAAATAAAAATATATATTCAATAATAATGAAATAATAATAAAAGTACACATACAATAATAATGAAATAATACAAGGTCATACAGTCCTGGCTTAAGTGTAGTTTGCTGGTTACATCAGCTGGGAGCATAAGTAAGGTCCTGGGTCAGAGTTAAGACAGGATACAGTTTTGTAGGATCTTAAGGGACCCAGAGTAGTAATATCTAGACAAGGGGATTGGGTACGAAGGAGAGACATAGAGGAGGCTCCTGAGTACAATAAGTCCTAGGTAAGAGGTTCGGGGGGGGGGAGATAGAAATGTGTGCTGGGGTTTAATTACAGTCACAGGTTGTTGAGTCAAGGAGCAGGGTTTTGAGACCAGATTTAAATTGGTTGAGATTTTGGGCCGAGGAGATGGAGGATGGTAGGCTGTTTAGCCACAGGGGGGCACAATATCGGAAGGATCTTTGTCCCAGAGATGTTCTACAGTGGGGGACTAGAAGGGTGGGGTTAGTTGCATGCCTTTGTGACCTCCTATGGGGGGCTGTGCGAATAAGCAGGTGGAGGCCGATTGGGGCTTGTTTGAGTTGTATCTTTTCAGTAAGGAGACAGGTACAGTACTTAAGCCTGCCTTGGAAATTGAGCCAGTCAGTAAGTTTATAAAGCTCACATGTGTGAGTTAACCTGTCACATCCTGTGACTAGGTGGCAAGCTTTGTTGAGGGCGAGGTTGATGCTCTGTAGGGCAGTTTGGTCTGCTGACCCATAAATAACTATTCCGTAGTCCACCAAGGACAGGATAGATGAGGACACTGCGAGATGCATGGCCTGGGGGATAGGCAGTGCTTATGCCTGTAAAGGATCCCCAATCTAGTGTTAATAGAGGAGGAGACATTTTGTATGTGAGAGTGGCAGGAGAGGGAGGTGTTTAAGGTGACTCCAAGGTATTTGAAGCATGAGACCTGCTCCAGCGTTGAGCCATGGGTGTTCATTACAACTAGAGGTGTGTGACAATGGGGGCTTTGGTGGTGGGCAAAGATCATCGACTTAGTTTTCTTGTAGTTGATAATAAGATGGTGTTCAGAGAACCAGGTTTCTATCTCCCTAAAGAAGCCATGTAGAGCAGTTTGAAGAGTATTTGGATGAGGGTGTTTCCAAAAAACTATCACATCATTGGCATAAAGCAGCATCTGACTGCTGCATGCTTTTGAGAGGGAGTTCAGGAAGAGGGTGAAGAGAAGGGAGCCAAGTATTGATCCCTGAGGGACACCAGTAAGAACCGGTTTGCTAGTGGAGATAGTTGTATGTAACCCCCAGGTGGCACTGTCCCAAGGGCTACTATCTCTGCCTGCTTGACTACTGACAGGTTGAGGGGCCTAGGTTCTATGGCGGGTGCCTCCACCCAGAGGTCAGGATTCATAGTGGTTAGATTAGCTTGGTCACAGCCCTCTGGGACACTGAGACCCCCTTTTATTCCCTCTAGTCGCTCACACAGTACACAGGAGTTACAGCCCCAATACCCACGTATACACACTGTTCACTCATGAAGTACCACTTACCCTTGAGACTGATTCTGCAGCACGTCTCTGAGGACCCCGTGTAAAATAAGGTTAAACAATATACACAGCAAAATACAATGCTGTTTCCATAAGTACCAACACCACAGACTGTATATAGTATAACAACAACAAATCTGATTTATTTAGGGGACAGTAACACGGGAGGGGGCAATCAGGTTAATTGACAGAATTAAATCACAGTACTGTGCACACATACAGGGTCTGAAAAGTCACACTCTGGGTACCCAGATTGGGGGCGGGGGCACAACACACAATTGTAATCCAGAGCCAGATGGCTCAGTCCATGAAGAAGTGAAACAACAATAATTAGATAACACACTTGTACATAGAAACATAGACTTTGACGGCAGATAAGGACCACTTGGCCCACCTAGTCGGCCCATTTCCCTACCTAGAGGATAAGCTGCAGATCCTATTTAACCAACAGCCTATTTCTTCCTACCCCCCACAAAAATTGCCTTATGTCTGTCCCATGCATTCTTGAATTCTTCCACAGTTTTAGACCCCACAACCTCCTCAGGAAGGCTGTTCCATGCATCCACCACCCTCTCTGTGAAAAAATACTTCCTCACATTGTCCCTGAGCCGTCCCCCCTCTATCTTCAAATTGTGCTCCATTGTTCTTGCACATCTCTTTTTCTGAAACATACTATCCTCTTGGACTTTGCTGATTCCACTGAGGTACTTAAACATTTCTATCATGTCCCCCCTCTCCCTCCTTTCCTCAAGGGTATACCTATTAAGCTCCTTTAATCTCTCCTCGTATGGATTCTCTAGCAGACCCTGCACCATTTTAGTTGCCCTCCTCTGAACTGCCTCCATCCTGTCTATGTCCTTGCGGAGATGGGGTCTCCAGAACTGGACTCAGTACTCCAGATGGGATCTCACCAACTGTCTGTACAGGGGGATAACAACTTCCTGTTTTCTGCTGGTGATGCCTCTCTGTATACATCCCAGTATCCTCCCCAGCCCTCCCTACTGCCGTCTCACATTGCTTGCCAACCTTAAGGTCATCTGATATAATTACCCCAGGTCCCTTTCCATTTTTTTGTTGTTACTACCTCCCCCATTGTGTAGTCTTCACCTGGGTTTTTTTCCCAGGTCATTATTTTGCACTTTCGTGTTGAATCCAAGCTGCCATACTTGACCATTCCTCCACCTTGTCAAGTCCCTTTTCATCCTTTTTATGCCTCCTTGTGTATCAACCCTGTTGCAGATCTGTGTGTCATCTGCAAAGAGGCATACGTTTCCTTCCAGTCCCTCAGCAATGTCACTTATAAAGACATTAAAAAAGACTGGACCCAGTACTGAACCCTGCGGTACCCCACTATTAACCCCTCTTTCTTCAGACTGGACTCCATTTACAATTACTTTCTGTGTCCTGTTGTCCAGCCAATGTTTTACCCAGGCTACCACCCTGGGACCCACTCCCAGGCTGGTTAATTTGACTATTAATCTTTTGTGTGGAACTGTGTCAAATGCCTTGCTAAAGTCTAGGTAGGCCATGTCCACAGCCCCTCCCTGGTCTACTACTTTGATCACCCAGTCAAAAAAATCAATTAGATTCATCTGACATGACCTTCCCGCTGTGAACCCATGCTGCCTTGGGTCATGTGCCCCATTGGCCTCTCGGTACTCAACAATTCTTTCCTTCAGAAGTGATTCCATCACTTTCCCTACCACAGAGGTCAAACTGACAGTCTGTAGTTTCCTGCCTTTGTCTTGGTCCCACTTTTGTGAAGGGGAATTACATCTGCCTTCCTCCAGTCCTCAGGTACCACACCATCCTCCCATGATTTGTTAAAAAGGGTAGTCAGTGGTGTCACTAGTTCTCTGCTTAATTCTTTTAGAATTCTGGGGTGAATTCCTTCTGGCCCCATTGCTTTGTCCACCTTCAGTTTTAGGAGTTCTTTCAGAACCCTTTCTTCTGTGAAAGGACTGGGATCGACCCCCCTATCCAGAGAGCTTCTGTTAATTGGATTAGGCACCTCCCCCACCTCCTCTTTTGTGAATACTTAAAATAAGTATTCATTCAGTATCCCTGCTTTTTCACTGTCCCTCTCTGCCCACCCACTGTCCATTCTGTTCAGCCTCACTATCCCTCCCTTTGTCTTTTGACGCTCCCTGATATACCTTTAAAAGGTTTTATCCCCTTTCTTAACTGAGTTGGCTATCTTTTCCTCAGTTTGGGCCATTGCTATTCTGACTACTCTCCTAGCTTCCTTCTGCCTTAACTGGTACAGTTCTCTGTCCTACTCCTTCTGTGTTTCCTTATACTTCCTAAATGCTATCTTTTTCTCCCCAACCTTCAACCTCACCTCTTTTGAGAACTATAGTGGCTTTTTCTTTTGTTTTAATTTATTTGCTTCACACAAAGGCTTGTTGCCTCTGTGATGGCAGTTTTGATATTTCCGCATTGTTGCTCCACTCCTCCTTCTAGCCTGTTTGCTAGTGCTTTTCTAAGGCACTCTCCCATCTTGCCAAAGTTAGCCCTCCTGAAGTCCAGAACCCTCACTTTTGTATGGCTTGACTCTGTAGCTGAGTTTATCGTGAACCATGCTGTTTGGTGGTCACTTGTTCCCAAATGGCTACCTACTTCTAGATCTGAGATCCTCTCACTGTCCCCATTTGAGAGTACGAGGTCTAAGATCAGGGGTTGACCTTAACTTTTTTTTGCACTAGCCAGCAGGACAAGTCAGTCCAAAATTGCACTAGCCCGCAGTAGTTTGCACTAGTCTGCACTCATGACACCACGCACTTTTGGCACACAATGAAAAATGACACAAATCACTGTAGTTTAAACATTTATTTACATTTCTATAATGAAAGCCAGAATGTGCTGCAGCAAAATAGATACACAACAGGGCAGATCACACGGCACACTTTCGATCCCTCTCATGCCCCCCCACAACCTCAGAAGAACTGTAATTACTAACACTTGACTTACCGAGTAAATTGGTGTGTTCAGCAGCAATCAAAAAGAAAACAGCTACAGAAATGCCTGCAAAGGCCCACAACAAACCACAAACACTCCCGCAGAGCAACAGAACACAATATGAGCAGAGCAATGGCAGACATGCCCAGCCTGGCAGCCCAGACCCACAACAAATCACCATTGGCAGTCAAACCAAGCAGAAAAATAATCCCTAATTGTCTTTCTGCAGAAGGATTGCGAGAGTATACAGCAAGCTGTCTAGTCTCTCAGCATTAACCATCCCATGACATGACACTGTGACTTAACAAGGCTGCGTGACTGTGAGTAAATCTCAGCCTCGGTTCCTGACAGTGAAGGTCTGATTATGCTCACTTCAAAATCAAAATGCAGTTTTTCACAAGGGCAGACTGTTTCAATACTGCTTCTAGTAGTGGCCCCATTAAAATCCCCCCTAGAACCAGCATTCACACACTCACGTACTGCAGTGCACACAATAAAAGAAAAGCAAACTGCATTGTGGGGCTCCATCAGGTTCAGGCACAGATTTGTAGATGTTTGGCACTATTCAAAGAGAGCTCCTAATGGAGCAAACAGCCCTAAATCACTAATTCACTTACTGAGCTAATTTACTATAGAATACTGCAGGTCGGAGCAGCAAAGCAAAGATGAGCCATAGACAGACAAGGCAAAATTTACTCACTCTGCCAGCAAGACACTCAAAAGACTCCCGGCCCCACATAACTGGTGATCATAACCGGCATTTTTATGAACGCCACGTGGCACTGCCTCATCTGAGCTGGCATTTTTGGTGTCTGGAATTCGGGTGATCCAGCTCTGATTGCTTTGCTGTAGTTGTTGCAGTCTGCTCAACAAATGCAAAGAAGATGTCCGACAGTCCTCCGGCTTTGATCCCCACCAAGACCGCTGCAGCACCACCGTACTGAAACTGTCCAAACCGCCAAACTCCCAAGCTCCCGGTCCTCACACACCCAAAGTTCCTCCAGCCTTTGGCAACGCACAGCTTCTACCAATTTTAAATCATCCACACTTTTTGAATGAAAACAGCTCCATAAATGAAAAGTTAGGCATCCGAAGCCATACTCCCACAGCGCTAACCACCAATGGCTTCAGCTGGTCTGCCTCCTTCTTACACGCCCAGGCTATTTTTTACCCAATCAGTGCTAGGGTGACATTGGTGCTGTTCCCACCTCTTGCTGCCTCCCCCCATGACTTGTGTATTGAGCTGGCCAATAGGGAAAACAAGCAATGAGTGACAGTCCACATACCCGCCCTCTAGGGGGAACTCCAAACAACAAGGAAGTCAGAAGCGCTAGTTCGGTTCTTGGAAAGTACCCACCGGCTATGTCTGCTCTTTGCAGCTGCTCCAGAGTTCCAGGGATCGGTGGGATTTTGCTCTGTTGACTGCTACCACCGCGGAATACTGCTGACTCTGGTGACTGCACTAGCCCACACGGACAGGTAGGGAGGTATCTGCACTAGCCCGAGGCAATCTGCACTATGCCCCGGGCTAGTAAATGTATGTTAAGGTCGAACCCTGTCTAAGATTGCTCCCTCGTGAGTAGGTTCCAAAACTAGCTGTCTGAGGCATGCCACCTGAAGGGCCTTAAGAATGGCCCTGCTTTTGGATGTGGCAGTAGCAAAGGTGCTCCAGCTGACTTCAGGCATATTAAGGTCCCCCATCAACAGTATCTCCCCTTTCTCTGCCATCCTAAGTATGCCTTCTATCATATCCTTGTCCATTCCCTCCCCCTGACATGGGAGTCTGTATACGACCCCTGTGCAGATTGTGGTGCCATTTCCAGTCTCTAAGGTGACCCACAGTGCCTCCTCTCCTCCCTGTTTACTCTTTTGTTCAGTTGCTTTTATCCCTTCCCTTACATAGAGTCCTCACCCCTCTTCTCCCTTCCCTGTCTCTCCTGTAGGTTGTATACCCTGGTATGTTAACATCCCAGTCATGGTTCTCTGTGTACCATGTTTTTGTGACTGCTACAATATCCAGGCATCCCTCTTCCATCAAGGCCACCAGTTCAGGGAGCTTGTTGCCCAGACTACGGGAGTTGGTACTCATCAACCTCCATTTCTTGATGGCCTTACCCCTTTTTGCCCCATCCCTGTCCTTATTGCGTTTGTCACTTTCTCCATTTACCCCTGCACTTCTCCCTATCGACATCTCTATGTTGGTGTTTACCTCACTTAGTACCCTGATTTTTTGGGGGGGCTAGAATTTCTGTGCTCCTTTCCAGTGCCTTCCAGCTTGGTTAGTTAAAGTGCTTGCCAATGAAGCATTTAAACCTATCACCTAGGATCCTGGTTCCCCTGCTGGACAGATGCAGACCATCACACCAGTATAGGCCTGCATCCCTCCAGGTGGACCACCAGTCCCCAAGGAAGCCAAATCCCTGAGCTCTGCACCAGTTTTTCAACCACTGATTGAATCCCACGGTGTGGAGCACCCTAGCCTCACCTGTGCCATAGACAGGCAGCACCTCTGAGAAGGTTACACTGTGTGCTATTTGTCTAAGGCCCTTCCCCATCTCCACAAACGCTTCTTGCACTACTCTGATCTCTTTCTTAGCCAGGTCATTTGTCCCTAGGTGGACAATGACATCCAGCTCCCTCCCCTGTGCAGCTGCTCCTGCGATCCTGAGGATTCGCTCCCTGTCCCTCCAAGCCATGGCACCAGGCAGGCACCTTACCTTCCTCTCCCCTTCCTCCCCCAGTTCTACCTTCCTAACAATGGAGTTCCCACCAGGAGTTGTTTCCTTCCCCTGTGGGATCCCATCCCACCCTCCTGTGGGTCTCTTTGTGGCAGTTCCCAGCATCCTCCTTGGTCTCCACTATGGGTGCCTCCATAGAGGAACCACACATTTCCAGAATGGCATAGAAATTATGGAGAGGTACAACTGGAGGGATGCACCTCTGTTCCACCACCCTCACCCTCCCTGAGCCCACTGTGGTCCAACTGCTCCTCTTTCTTGGCAACCTCTGAGGCATCGGCAGTGACCCTGGTGGTCCCTGAGTGGGACAGGAGGACCCACAAATCCTGGCCAACTCAGCCTGGAGATGAACAACCTCCTCCCTCAGCCCAGATAGGTGCCTGCAGATGGGACAACACCGCATCCTCCAGAACGTCTCCCGGAAGACTGCTGCGCCACAGCCACTGTACTGCACTACTCCCATCATGTCTTATTTCTGGCCCCTATTTGTTGTTTGGAATACTTAACTCTTTCCTCTGTTTGTTTATTTCTTTTTTTTTCTTTTCTGTCTCTACTTACACCTCTGTGCGCTTTTAGCTCCTGATCTTCCTGTTCTGAGACAAGAAGTTCCTATATTTCCCAGTAGTCTAATTACTTGCTAGAGTCAGACCTCCAGTAATTGAAAACAGGCTGCAGGGGAATACCCTAATTTGTACTCACAATACCCAAGCTGTGAACCGGATGGTGGATGTTCTTCTGGGTTGCCAGAACAACAGGGCATGGAGACAAGGTCCTTGTGACTGGACCCCACTGCAGTAGATAGCAAACAGATTTAGTCCGAGACAAGCTGGGGTTGGCTTCCAGCTTCAACACACAACACACAGCACAGGGGATTGGAAATAGCGATTCCCCACAAGCACTACGCACATTCATATGTAAAAAGAAAGTACTATACCAGGCAGGTTGCTCCCCGATCCCGATCGCAATTACTGCAAAATACCCGGGAGCACACACAGCAGCTCCAGTTCCTGACAGACCGAGTGCGATTCAGCAATTTCTCCAGTCTTCTACAGGGTGAGCCTGGTTTCCACACTTCTAGTGCTTCTTTCTCCTCACAACTTGGATTCAGTCCAAATTGGCACTCACAAAGGCTGCAGGCCGAAACTCAGGGCCTCACATGCACTTCCTGCGCGAAACTATATACCACAGACGCACACAGCTCCTTCTATGTTCACTGCCACAACTGATCTGATCTTTCCAGTCACAGAGCAGGGCATTTCCTTTAGCTCCACACTATTCTGTTGTCTGATTCAGCTGTCACTCACAATAAGACAAACTCTGTTGGTAGAAAAAGGTGCCAAGGTCAAAACTACGTTTCCCAGAGTCACTGCCCATACAATCCCCTTGTGGCTGGCTCAAAATTAAGAGTCCAAGTTCTGATTCATCTACAGGCTCCATTTGAGGGACCCCTTAACCCAACTGGCCCAGGACAGCAGTTTAGGTCTAAAATGGAGGGGTAACATACACAGAGTCCCAGCTGCAAGAAAGGCAGGTTAGACAAACTGCATTTTACTTAACACTTTAACTGGTTTCAGGCAAACAGTTACATCTTTCATTTAGACTCCCTCTGATCTCTTAGCGAGTCAAGCGACTGCAGAAACGGAGCAATTTCTCTGCAGCTCGGGCGGGATTCGAGTATTAAATACACAGTCCCCCCATACAAACTAATTAAGTCTGAAAGCAGACAGCTCTTAAAGAGACAGTACGCGGAGGCTCAAATAGCACTCACTTGGAACCACATTTAAACAGCTCAGACACCGAACACCATCCAGACTTGGAACATTCAGGCAAGCTCCTGAAAGACTTTTGGGAACCCCCATTTGCAGGGAGGTTGCATGTATTTATTCTGACTTGTTGTGTCCATCCTGAGAGATAGTCCTTGAACCAGGTGGTGACCTCTGTAGCAAAATTAAGGGATGGGAGGGTATGGAGGAATAGCTCATGACTGACAGTATCAAATGCCTTGGTCAGATCAATGTAGAGAGCCCCTGCCATGGAGCCTTGTTCTAGGGCCTCATGAATAAATGTAGTAAGCTCTATGAGGGCGGTGAAGGTGCTCTGGCCCCTCTGGAAACCGTGTTGTTCATGGCAGAGCAGGTCGTGTTTGGATAGGTAGTCAGTTAGTTGATCAGATACTATTTTTTCAAGGGCCTTAGAGAGGGGTGGCAGGATTGATATAGGTCTATAATTGCTTGTGGCGGTGGGGTTGCCACTCTTCAGGATGGGGGTTATTATTGCTCTCTTCCAAGCCGTGGGGAATTGGCTAAGGCATAAGGACTAGCTGATGATTTTGGCTAGTTGAGGTAGTGTCACATCCAGGGTAAGCCGAATGAGTTTGAGGTTCTGGGAATCACTGCTAAAACGAGAGTTCACCAGAGCTTTGGTGAGATAGCGTTTAGCCTCATCACAAGAGATGACCCTTAGCCTGAAAGGGGTAGTGATGGAAATGGCCAAGGTGTCGGTGGGGGAGGTGGATGGCAGAGTCAAAGAAGTTTGGTGGGAGAATATGAGAGAGATCAGAGAAGGAGGTATTGAGGGCATCAGAGATAGCAATAGGGTCCTAGGTGATAACCCCATCTACTAAAAGCTGAACAGGGGTAGGGAAAACAGTTTTCCCACCGAGTTCCTTAATATTGCTCCAGAAATTTTTCCCAGAGCCCCAGGAGGAGGTAAGGGTTTGTTTATAGTAAGCAGCTTTGGTTTTCCAGATTGCCCAAGTTCATCTGTTTCTGGTCTCTCTGTACAGTTGCCTGTCCTGCGGGAGCTGCGAGTCAAGGGCCTTATGCCATGGGTTATCCCTGTGGTGCATTAGGTCCAGTAGGGCTTGGGAGATCCAAGGGGTGTTTCTTTGCTTGACTGCTTGTTTAGAGAAGGGTGCAAAACTGTCACAGGCCATATTGAAAGTGGCAATAAAGAAGGTGAGTGCGGCATCCATGGTCTGGGCAGTGTGGATAGAGGACCAGTCGCAGGAGGCAAGGTGGGACTTGAACTGTGCTAGGGTTCCTTTTTTGAGGCGTCTATGTACAGTGACCTTTGGAGGAGCGGGGGGGGATTTTAGTGTACCACAGACAGGTCACAGAGGAATGGTCGCTAATCGAGTCAGGGAGCACTGTGACTTGAGAGATGTTATAAGGCCTGTTGGTGAGAATAAGGTTGGTAAGAGTTGAGGTCCCTGTTCTAGTGTCCAGCCTGGTCGGGGATTTGATGATCTGGGTGAGGTTACAGGCTAGGGCTGAATCTTTGCAGTGGGATGAGGCAGTCGATAGCCAATTGACATTGAAATCACCCAGTAAGATGATTTCACTCCTAGGTGAGAGGTGGGAGATACTGTCCAGTACTAAGTCGAAAGCGAGCTTTTGGTTGCTATGGGGAATGTAAACCACCATAATGTAAAGGGTTTTACCCGGGTTGCCAAGGCTGAGCTTGACTGTTAGGGTATGGGCTCCGTGCAATGGTGGCGTTGTGCAGACCTCCAGGGAGCGAAGGGAGGATCTTACGTAGATGGCACAGCCTCCTCCCCTCTTACTATACCTGTCTGCTCGATAGATGGCATAATTGCTGAGGGTGACTGCTCCGTTGGATATTTTATCGGACAGCCAGGTCTCAGATAGAGCTAAGACATCAGGTGAGTGCTGGGCAATCCAGCCCTGTAGGGAGGTGAACTTTTTTTGGAGGCTACAGATATTAAATGTGGCCAGCAGTAGGCGTCCATGTTTGCCATATGAAGAGACAGTGGGGGCCTGGGTTAGGGTATATATTTCCTGATAGCAGCAGTAGGAGGAGAGTGTGTTGGAGCAGTGCTAGTCTGAGCAGTTTGGGTGAGGCACCTTTAGACTGGTAATTAGTGGGAATTTTATTGTGTGTGATAGGGACTGGGAGGGTGCGTATGAGGTGGGTTAACAGGGTAACTAGAAGATGGGTACCAAGATGGTTGCTAACAGGAAGACTAGGGGGCGGTATCCTGAGGGGTAACAGGGTAGCAGTACAGCAAGAGTTGTGGACGTAGTGATTGGTTACTAGTGCAGGGAGGAGGTGTGTGCATGTAAGGTGGCATAGCATGGAGTTGGGGGGGCATGTGGGTGAGCCTATTGTGGTCCCACCAGTTAGTTAAGCAAGAGCATATAGGGTTGTTGGCAGTGGTGCCATCGTATTGTTGAAATTCCTCAGTGGTGGGTGGAAGAGCCAACTGTGGTATCATTGAGGCTATGAGTACAGGCAGCACGGGATGTGGAAATATATTTACTGTAAAAAGGGTTAAGTATATGGTCATTGAGATGAGTGGCCACTAGTGGTAAGCTGGTATAAGCTGCTGCTGGAGAAGTGGGCTAATAGATTAATTCCGTTCTCACATGTTGCAGTTGTGCCTATAATAGAGAGAGCTGATCAAGGGTGATGGGAGGGGCAGTGGGGAGCCGAACGCGTACCATTCGGTGAGGCAATCCTCCATGCTGAAGCACCAACGGTCGCGATCAGGCGACTGCACGCAGTGGAAATCTCCGTACCTGGGCAGTTTTCAGCGGCTCTTGTCTGTGGGGGAGGGCTGCTCCAAGCAAGCCCTCACGACCTCCTTAGTCCTCGGGGGTCAACTGTGGAGAAAGGAGAAGGGGGCTCAGCTGGGCAATTTTTGGCGGCTCCTGTCTATGGAGGAGGGCTGCTCCAAGCAAGCCCTCATGACATCCTTAGTCCTCAGGGGTTGGCTGGACAATTTTCAGGGCTGCTGTCTGTGGAGGAGGGCTGCTCCAAGCAAGCCCTCATGACCTCCTTATTCCTGGGGTGGCCAGCTGGGCAATTTTCTTTTTTTCCCTCCAATTTTTGGTCCCTGGCTTCCCCTAACCCCGCATGCGAGGTTCGCCCTGCCCCAGCCACTGATCCCACATGCTCAGGACTGACCCCCCCCAAATAGGGCTGCCGTAACACAGTTAGATGGCCAGAGGGGTTGGCGTACTGTAGCCGGCTCATTAGTGTGGAGCCGAGAGATTTACTTATTGTTTTTTCCCCAGGGCCGGGGACGTGTAATGACGGCCAGCGTCAGCCCCGCCCCCCTTCCAGCAGGTGCCAGAGCACTTGTGGTACCTCCAGCCTCTGCTGGAGGTCCACATTGCACCAAGCACTTGACCCCCTTCCCCCCAGAGCAGGACAGTAGTCTTTCAGATGCTCAATCCTGCTCCCCGGCCAACCCTCGTACCGGATCCATTCCTGAACACGGGTTGTCGGTGCATAAACGCCACCATGCCTCTCGCCAGGCTGGCCACTGGCTGGGCAATTTTCGTGGCTCCTGTCTGTGGGGGAGGGCTGCCCAAGAAAGCCTCATGACCTCCTTAGTCCTCGGGGGTCGGCTAGAGCTCAATATGCTATAAATAGTAAATTGTTGAATGTGATAAAAAATAAGTTAGGTTATAAACCTTCTTTGATTACTAAACTCCTGAAAGAGGAATTGAAAGTCAGATGCAGGTGCAATGGTTGAAGAAAAATAGAATTTGATGGCAGATAAGGACCGCTTGGCCCACCTAGTCTGCCCATTTCGCTACCTAACGAATAAACTGCAGATCCTAGTTAACCAACAGCCTACTTCCTCCTACCCCCCCACTAGAATTGCCTTATGTCTGTCCCATGCATTCTTGAATTCCCCCACTGTTTTTGACTCTACGACCACCTCAGGAAGGCCATTCCATGCATCTACAACCCTCTCTGTGAAGAAATATTTCCTCACATTACCTCTGAGCCGTCCCCCCTCTATCTTCAAATTGTGCCCCCTTGTTCTTGCACATCTCGTTTTCTGAAAGATGCTACCCTCTTGGACTGTGTTGACTCCCTTGAGGTATTTGAAAGTTTCTATCATGTGCCCCCTCTCCCTCCTTTCCTCGAGGCTATACATCTTAAGCTCCTTTAGTCTTTCTTCACATGTCTTCTGGTGCAGATCCTGCACCATTTTGGTTGCCCTCTTCTGGACAGCCTCCACCCTGTCTATGTCTTTGCGGAGATGGGGTCTCCAGAACTGTACACAGTACTCCAGATGTGGTCTTACCAACTGTCTGTACAGAGGGTCAACAACCTCCAGTTTTCTACTGGTGATGTCTCTCCATATTCATCCCAGTATCCCCCCAGCCCTCCTTACTGCCTTCTCACACTGCTGGCCCACCTTTAGGTCATCTGATATGTCTACCCCCAGGTCTCTTTCCATTTTTGTTGTTGTCAGTATCTCACACCCCTGTTGTGTACTCTTGCCCTGGGTTTTTGTTTCCCAGGTGCAATACTTTGCACTTCTTTGCATTCTAAGCTGCCATACATTTGACCATTCATCCAACCTTGCCAAGTCCCTTTTCATCCTTTCCACCCCACCTTGCATATCAACCCTGTTGCAGATCTTTGTGTCATCTGCAAAGAGACATACTTTCCTTTCCAGTCCCTCTGCAATGTCACTTATAAAGACATTAAAAAGGACCAGCCCCAGTACTGAACCCTATGGTACCCCACTAGTAACCCCCCCATTCTTCACTGTGGACTCCATTCACTATTACCCACTGTGTCCTGTTGTCCAGCCAGTGTTTAACCCAGGCTACCACCCTGGGACCTACTCCCAGGCTGTCTAATTTGTTTATTAATCTTTTGTGCAGGACTGTGTCAAATGCCTTGCTAAAGTCTAGGTAGGCCATGTCCACAGCCCCTCCCCGGTCTACTACTTTGGTCACTGCTCTATCTTGGTGTTTACTTCGCTAACTACCCGATTTTTGTGGAGGCTGGGATTTCCCTTCTCCTTTTCAGTGCCCCCGGCTACTTTAACTGCTTGCCAATGAAGCAATTAAACCTATCACCTAGGATCCCGGTTCCCTCCTGGACAGATGTTTCTCAGATTTTAGATCGTATTTTTGTAGTGAAATGAGTTGTATAAAATAATGTTGGAATATGAGTATATTTATTTAGATGTTTAAAAGGTTCTAGAGATTGAATGTGATATTGTATTGTGTTTGTATTGCATATTATTTTAAAGTCCTACTGTCAGGACCATCTTGAAAAAAGGAGTCAGCCTAAGATGTGAAGTGAGAACTTTCCTGAATAAAAATAAATCTTTTACTACTACTACTAAATATTTTAGCTAGTTATTTTTACTCCTCTAATTTTGTCTGTACAGTTTTGTTTTATTGCACTGCTTATTGAATGCTGTAATCCACTGTATTTGTTCCCCCCACCCCTGGGTTGCACCTGGAAATGAGCTCCAGCTCAATGTGCCTTTCCCGGTTACCAACTTTTAAATAAATAAATAAAGCCTGAATGGCTTTATGCAGAGACACAGAGTAGCTATATCAAATCAAATCAAATCAAATCTTTATTTATTCAGGCGATCATCATTGAGCAAGGCTCATTTACAAGATGGACCTGATAAGGTCAAGGTTCGAGTTGGTGCACAGCAATTACATCACATACTTATGAGACAGTTATACATACAGAAACAAGAAAATGTTATTTATAACACAATAATATACAGAGAATTCACATGTTAAAGCTTGGCAAGAGAAAGTTAAACTAACATCTACAATATGTACAATACATATATATCACAATGAGGGCCATGACAGTCACTCACATGATGAGTACAAGGATGGTGAAGGGAATATTGGGTGCCATATACTGGCGGTGTCTGGCTGGAAGGAATATGCCATATGTGAATGGAATAAAGTTTTGTGGGATGACTATTCTATCTCTAGTAGTAGCAACTGCATTACTCTGTGAAGAAGGCTGTACAGTGCTGCTTGAAGGATGTAAATGGAATGATAATGGACAGTTTTAGGGATTTTTGTAGGGTGTTCCATGCTATGGCTAGAGAGTAGCTGATTGCTGCCCTCCCTATTTTGGTGTTGACTTTGGGCAATTTGAGCAGGATGATATTGTTGCTTCTTAGGGCATAGGAGCTGGGAGTGGTCAGGTTGAAGCAGTCCAGGATATAGCTTGGGAGTTTTTTGATAAAGCTCTGTAGATCCATAGAGCTGCATTTCTGCTCCTCCTGACATGAAGGGAAACCCATCCAACTGAATCATAGAGAGAACAATGGTGAGTATTATATGGCAGGTCTGTAATGAACCTTATTGCTCTATGGTATAAGGTATCCAACTTTTGAAGGTAGGGAGTGGAGCAGTGACTATAGAGGAAGTCTGTGAGTCAATGACTGATAGAAAGATGGCCTGGACTAATCTCATCTTTGAATCCCTATTAAGGAAGGGTTTAATCTGTAGAGGAGGCCAAGCCTTAGCGACTTTTCAGCAGTTGTTCTAGATGCTGAGTAAAGTCAAGTCTGTTATCAATCCACACACCTAGGTATTTGAAATTTTCAACATACTCCAGATTTTCTCCAAGTATAGTGCATATCTGGGGAGACTGATTGAAGAGGATGTGTTGGTGGAGTTTTGGGTTGTGAACATCATTGCTTTGGTTTTCTTTGCATTTAGCAGAAGCTTTTATCGAGAAGCTGATGTTGTAACAGGAGAATTCTGCTTGTAGGATTTCATGAGCAACTTTAGGTGAAGGGTTGCTGACATACAGTACAGTGTCATCAGCAAAGAGATGTACTGAGGACTTGGTAAGGGTTGAATCAATTTTATTTATATAAATGGCAAAAGGATAGGACCCAGAATAGAGCCTTGGGAGACTCCTCTTGACAGTGGTCTTAATGGGAGAGGTCACCTTCAGCTTTACCTGCTGTGATCTACCGGAGAGGTAGCATCTGAACCACTTAAGGGAGGATGGATCTAGGCCAATGGAGTGTAGGGATGAGAGTAGCAGTTCATGGTCCACAGTGTCGAATGCTTTGCTCAGGTCCAGGAATACTGCACAGACATTGTTCTTTTATCCAGTTCGGTTTGCCAATCATTGGTGACCTTGGCTAATGCAGTGATAGTGCTATGTTTGGCCCTGAATCCAGATTGAGCTGGATTTAATAGATTATCATTGTCCAGATATTCCCTTAACTGAATACTCACTAATTTCTCCAGCATCTTGGATAACACAGGTAGGATGGAAATGGGCCTGTAGTTATTAAGATCCAAGGTCCCCTGATTTTAGAAGGGACCACTTGAGCTGTCTTCACAGCGTGGGAATAGAGCCAGAGTTTAGGAAAGGTTAAAGAGGTGAGTTAGGGGACTGCAAGCACATGACACGCAATCTTTAGAAAGAATGGGTCCAGAAGATCTGCTCCTGCACTTTTTTTGGTATCTAGATGCCATAATAGATCCTCAACTTGTTTCAACAGTATAGGTTTGAAGCTAAAGGAGGAGTCAACTCTTTGTTCACCAGTATAGTGGGAGCTTAAATGATCACTTAATAGGTTAGCTGGGGAGGAGTCAAAGGCAAGGCCAGCTGTTGTGAAGTGGTTGTTGAATGCATCCAGGATTTCCAATGTGCCAGTAATGGGGCCATAGTTACTGTGTAAATGGGTTGGAAGGGGGTTGTTAACATCCTGGCCCATCATCCCCTTGATGATGCCCCAAAATCTAGCAGTATTATGGTAGGAGGAGTTGAGTTGGGCCAGGTAGTAGGCAGCCTTTGCATCCCTAACTTTCCTAGTGCATTTATTCCTTGCTTTCCTAAAGATCATCCAGTCCGTGATATTCTTAGTTTTTCTTGCTACTTTCCAAAGTTTATCTCTCTCCAGCAGTGCAGCTTTGACGTCAGCTGAAAACCAGCGACAGGATTTGTTTTTTATTCGGATACTAGAGATTGGGGCATGGGTGTTAAGGGCATTTAATATAATGCTATTTAGCACCTGCTGAGCTTTTCTACAGAATGTGCAAGATAGAACTTTGCCAGTGTGGAGAGTAGGCTAGATCATGCAGATATCCTTCAATATTAATGTTTTTCTTGGATCTCCTCATGAGGAATTTTGCAGGATCTGTTTTAATGTTGTTGGATTTTACCTCATGATGGGGCAGTGGTCACTTATGTCGCATAGAGCACTCCTGCGTGTGTGAATAGATGTGGTTTACTCACTAGTATGATGTCAAGTAGAGTACTGTTACTACTATTCCTTGCATTTAGTCTTGTTGGTTCATTAATTAACTATGGAGCCCATAGGTGTCACAGAATGATACCAGAGGTGTAGCTGCCTGGGTGAGCCAGTTAAATTCAGGTCCCCTATG
This sequence comes from Neoceratodus forsteri, assembly GCA_016271365.2. Lineage (NCBI taxonomy): Eukaryota > Metazoa > Chordata > Ceratodontiformes > Ceratodontidae > Neoceratodus > Neoceratodus forsteri. The sequence continues at coordinate 454,226,115 of CM057449.1, read as the reverse complement.
ATAATGACTTCTTTAGTACAGGACTTGACCAGGTTTCCAGGTGGGATAAGAGCTTGTGTTCAGCAGAGGGGGTCTGTAGCATCCAATTAAATGGAAAGTTGCTGTATTGGGGAGAGAGACTTTAGAGATAGACACTCAAATTCCTTGGGCATAGATGTTGCAGCAGTACAGGTACAACTAAACCAGCTTTTACATATATGGCTACTCCGCCTCCTTGTTTGGCGATCAGCTCTGAATAGCTGATAGTTAGGTAGGTTAACTTCCCTGTCCATTGTGGTGGTCTTGAGCCATGTCTCAGTTATCACAAGAAAGTCTGGCAAGGTATGGGCAACCCAGGATTGTAGCAATGTAATTTTTTTCAACAGACTGCATACATTAATATGCAGGATACTGAGGCCTTTAATTGAAGATAGGTCTGAGGGAGAGGTGATGCTTTCAAGAGGTCCAGGGTTGATTTCTACATTACCAATACAGAGCAATAGGAAGATCAGTAATTTCATAAGGGTTGCCAGTGATAGGGAGAGGGGGCTGTCTTTGGTCCTCCTTTTTTTATTCCGTTGCCACTCTTTGTTTTGGGTGCTCCCTGTGGATTTAAGGTAGTGTGTCGGGATACCAATTAGCAGTTTGATGACTAGGCTTAGTGGGGATCTATATACCCAGTAGTGGGGCCTTGTCTGAGACATATATGTGGTGATGTGTTCAACTTTATGGTGATTGTACCACTGTAGTCGATGCAGCAATGGCAAGACATATATGAGGGTATGGGTGTCAGCCACGGGGGATGTTCCAGAGAAACTAGGCGGGTTGACCACTTTAGATTGTATAATAGGGTCATCTTCATTGTGGAACCCTATGGCTATTAGTGACAGGAGTATCAGTAGCAAGCTCCCCATTCTGAGGGGGATATTGATAGTTGGCAATAGGGAGTAGCGAAGTTGCTGATTGGTTGGGTCAGCAAGCTGGTGTGACTGTCTATTGGTTTAGAGAAAAGTGCTGTGTCACAGTATGTCACAGATAGGGCTTGGGACACCTAACAGACCCTGTGTAATACAGCCTAAATTGTTTTCACTATACTGCAGAGACACACAAAGTAGCTATGTCACAGATAGGGCTCAGGGCACCTAACAGACACTGTGTAATACAGCCAACATGGCTTTATGCAGAGACACAGAGTACCTATGTGTCACACACAGGGCTCAATGCACCTAACATTTACTGTTAAATACAGACTAAATGGCTTTACGCAGAGACACAGAGTAAGTATATGTCACAGACAGGGCTTGGGGCACCTAACAGACATGGTGTAATACAGCCTAAAATGGCTTTCACTACACTGTAGAGATACACTGAGTAGCTATGTCATAGACAGGGCTTGGGGTACCTAACAGACACTGTGTAATACAGCTGAAATTGTTTGTGCAGAGATACAGAGTACCTATGTGACACACACACAGGGCTCAATGCACATCACAGTCACTGTGCAATACAGCCTAAATGGCTTTATGTAGAGACACAGAGTAAGTATATGTCACAGACAGGGCTTGGGGCATGTAACAGACATGGTGTAATACAGCTTAAAATGTCTTTCACTATACTGTAGAGGTTCACTAAGTAGCTATGTCACAGACAGGGCTTGGGGCACCTAACAGACGGTGTGTAATACAGCTGAAATGTCTTTGTGCAGAGACACAGAGTACTGGCACTGGGTCAAAATGCTGTGGACAATAACAGCTCAGTAAACATCTGTGTAGAACAGGCATATTGCCAGAAATGGAGGTAGCGCTCTGCAAAACAGCGAGCGCTACCTTCTGCAAAGGAAAACACAAAAATTACATGTTTGTGGGGGGCTGTGCCCTGCATACCCCCGCTACGGGGGTCTGCACCCCCCAAACACCCCTCTTTCAAAAACTAGCTCCAGGGGGAGACTAAACTTGGAGAAAGGGAGAAAACTCGGGAGGGGAAAAGAAATGTCCCCAAGACCAGGAATCAAGCCTTGGTCCATCACCACTCTGCCACCCTCCACTGTCTGTAACTCTATCCACTGAGCCATGGCAGCTGCTCAGCAAACACACTGCCAGCCAAAGTCTTTCACCTCTTCCCCAAAGGCAATATAACTACAGGGATAGCGGTTATTTATCTTTGCTGCACTGTCCCTGTACCTATTATGCCTTTAGCTATTTTGACCATGCAGTCCTTGCTTCCACAAATTGACCTGGAACCCAGAGTGCCTATATGCCCCACGCAGGGTTTGGGGCACCTAACAGACACTGTGTAATGCAGCCTAAATGGCTTTATGCAGAGACACAGAGTAGGCATATATCACAGACAGGGCTCAGAAAACCTAACAGACACTGTGTAACACAGTCAAAATGGCTTTATACAGAGACCCAGAGTAGCTACATTTCACACACAGGTCTCGTGCACCTTATAGACACTGTGTAATACTGCCTAAATGGCTTTACACAGAAACACAGAGTAGCTATATGTCTTAGACATGGCTTGGGGAACCTAATACACAGTGTGTAGTTATACAGCCTAAATGACTTTCACTATACATAACAGTGTCAGTGGCTCAGTAGGTAGCACACTCGCCTCTGAGGCTGGGAGATCAGAGGGCTGTGGGTTCAGTTCCCACATCTGGCACTTGGGTTAATATCCCAGTACTAACACTGTAGTGCAGCATGAGAGGGGTGCTGCACTTCTGAGGTGCCGTCTTTCGGATGAAACATTAAACCGAGGTCCCATCTGCCTGGATTGGTGGTAGTTCAGGTGGATGTTAAAGATCCCATGGCACTTATCAAAAAGAGTAGGGGAATTTCCCCGGTGTCCTGGCCAAATTTCTCTCATTCACTAAAAATACCACCAACAGCTTAATCTGTTTCAGTCCGTTGGCATTCATCTGTATCCCCCTCCCCCAGGTCGTGCCTGAAAATAGGCAGGAATTGTCTAGTGCACTTACCCGGTCAACAAAAACTAAATAAAATAAATAAAAAAAAAAACTATACTGCAGACACACTGAGTAACTATATGTCACAGACCAGACTCAGGGCACATAGCAGACAGTGTGTAATACAGCTTAAAATGGCTTTCACTATACTGCAAAGACACACTGAGTAGCTATATATCACAGACAGGGCTCAGGCACCTAACAGATATTATGTAATACAGACTAAATGGTTTTCAGGGAGGCAGTATAGCACAATGGTTTAAGGCTCTGAGCTGCAAATCTGGAGACCTGGGTTTGAATTCCACAGTCCCCATTTGCATACTGTGTGACCCTGAGCAAGTCACTTAACTTCCCTGTGCTCCCAGGTCACCCCTATAAACACGCTTTCAGCTTAGTGTACCACTCCTGGTTAAACAATTGAAAAAAAGGCACACAAAAAAACCTACTATACTGCAGACAGACACACAGAGTAGCTATGTGAAAGAAAGGGCTTGAGGCACCTAACAGACACTGTGTAATACAGCCTAAATGGCACTCACTATACTGCACATACACATAGAGTACTGTAGCTATATCACAGATGGAGCTAGGGGCACCTAATACAGCCTTAGTGGATTTCACTATACTGCAGAGACCTACAGAGTAGCTATATGTCACTGACAGGGCTCAGGACTTCTAACAGACAGTGTTTAAATACAACCTAAAATGGCTTTCACTATACTGAGACACACAGAGTAGCGCTATGTCACAAAAGAGCATGGGGCACTAAATAACACACAGTGTATACAGCCTGAATGGCTATCACAGCTGTTGCCAGCACTGAGCTTCTGAAGGAAAGAATTGTCGAGTATCTAGAGGCCAGAGGGGCACAGGACCCAAGGCAGCATGGATTCACAGAGGGAAGGTCATGCCAGATGAATCTGATAGATTTCTTTGACTGGGTGACCAAAGTAGTAGATCAGGGAGGGGCTGTGAACATGGCCTATCTAGACTTTAGCAAGGCATTTGACACAGTCCCACACAAAAGATTAATATACAAGTTAGCCAGCCTGGGAGTGGGTCCCAAGATGACAGCCTGGGTAAAGAATTGGCTGGAGAATAGGACACAGAGTAATAGTAAATGGAGTCCACTCTGAAGAAAGGAGGGTTATTAATGGGGTACCGCAGGGTTCAGTATTAGGACCGGTCCTCTTCAATGTCTTTATAAGCAACATTGCAGAGGGACTGGAAGGAAAAGTATGTCTCTTTGCAGATGACACAAAGATCTGCAACAGAGTTGCTACACCAGATGGAGTGGAAAGGATGAGAAGGGACTTGGCAAGGTTAGAGGAATGGTCAAATGTATGGCAGCTTAGATTCAATGCTAAGAAGTGCAAGGTAATGCACATGGGAAACAAAAACCAAGGGAAAGAGTACACAATGGGGGGTGACATACTAACAACAATAAAAATGGAAAGGGACCTGGGGGTAGTCATATCAGATGACCTAAAGGTGGGCAAGCAATGTGAGAGGGCAGCAAGGAGGGCTGGGGGGATACTGGGATACATAGGGAGAGGAATCACCAGTAGAAAACAGGAAGTTATTATCCCTCTGTACAGACAGCTGGTCAGAACCCATCTGGAGTACTGCATGCAGTTCTGGAGATCCAGTCTCCGCAAAGACATAGACAGGATGGAAGCTGTCCAGAGGAGGGCAACTAAAATGTTGCAGGGTCTGCACCGGAAGACATATGAAGAGAGACTTAAGGAGCTTAATATGTATAGCCTCGAGGAAAGGAGGGAGAGGGGGGACATGATAGAAACTTTCAAGTACCTCAAGGGAATCAGCAAAGTCCAAGAGGGTAGCATCTTTTAAAAAAAGAGGTGTGCCTTCCCCCACCTTTCTCCTTCTCTCCCAAACACCAAGTCACATGATCCCCCAATTTTCCCCTTCAGTCCCCATGTTCCCATGCCCCTAGCCTCCTTTGTTGGTGGACTATTGTGGTTGATGTTTGTTTTTTAATGTAAAATTTTCTGTTGCATTGCAGGCTAAGTGAGTGCTGAGTGATTGCTCCCTCTCCCTCCAAGCTACGGATGTATTCTGCACAATCATACAGCAGACAGGGAGCTCAGACACCAGCACTGACCAATTGGATTATCAGGTTGGTGTTGTGTGCTCCTGTCTGCTGTGAGGACCCCACAGCCTGCCTGTAATGCTTGATTGTATGTCGGAAGAGTCCCAGGGCCCCATAAGCTGTCTGAAAAATGATTATTTTTTTAATTACCCACTACACAACCCATTACCAGTGGCCACAGTACCCAACTAGCAAAGTGTACCGTTATGTTGGATAGGGTAGTAAATTACCCGAACTACCCTCCCCAACTAAAAACGTTAATACCCGATGTACCTGCTCTAACTACCCGACTGATGGCCATCCCTTGTTCAAACTGTCCTGCAAAAGAGGGCTGTGAAATTCATCCTGGTTTCAGAACAGAACCAGGGCTATTATTCTGAGTACTTTCTGGTCCAAAAATGGACCAGGTATCTAAGGCATATATAAGACCTTCAAGGACCGAATCGATTCATCAAACACAAAAAGTTTTGAGTTTTCTCTCTGCAGTCACTTCTCCCTGTTTTACTAAAATGGGACTGAATGGTTGCTCTGTACATAAAGAATGCACGTATCACATCGAAACAGCGTCATTTCAACAGCGAATGTCATTACAGTGACAATTTTTACAAAATTCAAGATTGTCGCTGTAATGGTCCCGCTGGCAAAATTTCACCATTTCCCGTTGGTGTTGGAAAGCAATTGCTGCCTTTTACATTTATTTATTAATACTTATTTTGTACTGGAACTTAACAAAGTGTTCTAGTGGTCAGTTCTTCTGTGATGCCAGACTTTTTGCTCTTTTCTTGAAACTTTTTGTCTGGGATCCAGCAGTACTCCCACAGTAGCTGCCTAGTTGGGGGTGAATACCCTCCCCTAGAATGATGACTTCTGGTGGGATAATTAAAATGAATACAAGTAGTAACATTTCCCTGATTTTTAGAGCCAACCAGCCAACTACATTTACAGTAAATCCACAACAAACATCGAGCTTTGTGGAGGGATTATTTTTTAAAGAAGGTGATATAAACCCAATGCTACACTTAACAACAGAAATTCAGAATTAAATGAACAGAAGGGGACTTCCGAATAGATTAGCGAACCAGATAACATTAAAGAAGTGTTTGTCCAACTGGAAAGAGCTGCACTGAAGGCATGCCAGTTATACTGGCAAAGAGTAACACTTACTGTCTATTTAGAGGTTTATAGAGCACCCAGGGGGCTTAGAATAGTGTTGCAGCCTACCCTTGGGACTGATAGACCGGAGTTTTTGAAAACATGGCGAACACATAACCTGTACTCTAGTGCAGGTTACAGTACATCAAGATTATTCTTAAAGATGCAGAGCAACAGGAACAGGAGATTAAGGAACTTATGCAGAAAGAAATGCAGGTCAGACAATTTGTCTCACACACTGAATATGATTGTTATAGACAACAGTTGGAGAAAACAATAAAGAACGGTGATGCTAGAATTAGGAAGACAAAAGAAAGAAAGCATGAGAGGGACAGGAGAGACTGCCTAGCACAAAATGATATATATACTAGCGGCTCAGACACCGATACACCCAAAAATTCTGAATCTGAAAATTGTTTTTTAGAGCAGCAGGGGGGAAACAGCCCCCCCCACCCTTCCCCCCAACAAACAAGTACAACAACAGGGAATAGCTGCAATCAATTACCCACAAGGGGGGGTGCAGCATGGTCACACAGAGCAACACTCCAAACAATCAGAGGGAGGATCAAATCAACAGGATGGAGGAGACCAGCATGGAACTACACCTACCAGAGGTCCCGCAGCAGACTGTATGGAGCAGTCTGAGAATACTATGTTTCAGAGACAAACTCAACGAGGGATGAGGGGGAATTGGCGGAAGAGGAGGACAACAAGGTACAATGGCAATTTCCAGCAGGGGAGTCAGAGAGGCTGGAACAGGAGGACACACCAGAGGTAATCAGTTTGGTAATTAATATCTCAGAATACGAATTGACAGAAATGGAACATAAACTATTCAAAAAGGCTTACATTTTGTCCCAACAAACCAATTAAATGTATTTAAGCACATAATCAACCTGAATAGCTTTACAAGAAAACTTGATCTAAGAGTACAATTTTTTGAAAAGGAAAACGTGAACTGTAATACTCAACACACATCACAGAATATAACTGATAGCTCACTAAGTCTAAGAAAACCATCAACATACATACCCACAAGAAATCCAGCAGTGGCAATCTTTGAAAAGATGTGTGAAAGTAATATCCAACAACTTGTTGCAGCCAATGAAAAGCTCAGTTTTTTTAACTGCATGAGGGAGGAAAAAGCTGCTGTCAAAGACCTGGCAAATAATGAACTGATAGAAATAAAAGCAGCAGGTAAAGGGGGAGACACGGTTTATATATTTAGTTATTGTTTACCGGGTAAGTGCACTAGACAAGAATGTTGCCTATTTTCAGGCATGACCCGGAAGTGTTACAAACAATGGATTATTGTACAAACAGGAAATGCAATGGGCATATCACAACAGGAATTAAGCAAAATTTGAACAACAAAGTAGTGTTTACAATTGAACAAAGACAGTTAAAATGGCAAGGAGAACAGAAAAACATATTAATTAAGTGCACTAGACAAGAATGCTAACTATTTTCAGGCAACAACCAGGGAGAGTATCATGCGACGGTATTGGCAGGAGTACAGTATCCAAGTCACAGACTGGTTTATGCAGCAGTGGGTCCACAAGACAGTCTGTTCAATGGGTCAAATAACATTTTGATATAATATTGAGGAGGCAGTACTCAGGCAGGTGATACAAGTGCGGATATGAGAATAAGTGTCATTTAGTGGAGCAGGTATAGCAATTAGTTGGGAGGCACAAGAATGTCAGAACAGGAGCAAATGTCAGAGTCCCTAAGGAGGGACTGAAGATCCTTTTTAAAAGCTTGGTGGGATTTGGAGAGTTTGACTTTTAGAGGAAGGGAGTTCCAAGTTTTGGGCACAGATATCACAAAGGAAGTTCCCCCTTTTTTGTGGAACTTCTAGGAATTTTAAAAGGAGATTGTTCAGAAGATCTCAGGGGGTAAGCTAGAGTGGGATGGTTTAATATATTGGAAAGGGACACCGGAGCTCCAGTTCTGGCTGTGTTATATTAGACATCCAGCAGTATAGAGCCAATGCAAGGATGGGGAGAGCCAGCCCAGACGAGAGTAGAGTTGGCAGAGATGAGTTAGTCTAAGCGTAGAGAGTGCAAATCGGCATATGCGATTGTAGCATGTGCTCCATTTTTGGAAAGCACCTTTGCTCACATCAAGATAGGCCATATAGCCATATGTTAGACAAGGATGGAGTACACCTTGAGCTATAGCAAGCCTGGCAGCAGAACTGAGGGAGGACCTGATTTTATAGGTCAGCCCCAGTTTTATGTTAACCGCCTTACACATGGCTGCAATGTGAAGGGTGAAATCAAGAGATGTGTCAAGTGTGACCCCAAGATATCTGTATGAGTTGACCATCTCCAGGGGGGAGCCTTCAGGGCCCTGGATTGAGAGGGCAGAGGTACAGGATTTGATTCTAGGTGAGGAGCCAAAAAGCATGGCCGCCATTCTCTTAGAGTTTAGAATAAGCTTGTTTAGTAGAAACCATGCTTGTAAACAGTAAAAATCAGATTGAAGATTGGCATTTATGAAGGGCAGGTCTTTAGCATTCGAGTAAAGTACCATGTCATCCACATAGAAGATCCTAGAGGAGGAACACAGCAGAGTGGGCAGATTGTTAATAAAAAGAGTAAAAAGGATGGGGCCAAATTTAGATCCCCATGGGACTCTGACAAGGGTAGAGGTAAATTCAGAGATTGCAGTTCCTATCTGAACGAATTGCTTTCTTCTTGAGCGGTAGCTCTCAAACCAAGAGGTGGCATCCTGGGAGAAGCCAAGTGAGGGAAACTTGGATAGCAGTAGTGGGTGATCTACAAGACTGAATGCTTTTGTGAGGGCAATAAAAATGTCCTGTTTGAGCATGCCCTTATCATTGCCATTAAGACGTCATTAGAGAATTGAATTAGCACTGTTATTGTACTGGAAACCATGCTGAGCAGGGGATAGGAGCTTGTTTATATGGAGATATTCAGTGCCCTGGATCGCCACAAACTTCTCAAGTGGTTTGTTAAGAGTAGAGAGAATGGCAATCAGTTGGTAACTGTCCATGTTTTTTGTGTCCCCTTTCTTATGAACAGGAACCACTCAAATAATTTTCCATAAAGTCGGCACCGTCGGGTTATAATGGATAAGTTGAAAATTCTCACAGTTGGGACAGCAAGGGCAGGGGCTGCTGATTTGATAGACTTAGGCAGTAAACCACCCGGTCCTGCAGATCCGTGGGTGGGGATAGCTTTAAGAAGTCACAGCACTTCTGCAGAATTGACCGTCTTTAGGGTAAATGGTGTTCAGATAGACACATCGTTACAATCAGTGAGCACAGGGGACTGACCTGAATTTTCCAGATATGCAGAGAGGTCCAAGAAGTGGCCGTTAAGAGCATTTACAATTGTGACTAACTTGTTGCAGTTGACAGCATTCAGTGTCATTTCAGTTATAGGTGGCTTGGACCCTTGTCCCATAACATTTTTAATGTGGTTCCAAAACCCCCGGGCATCCCTTGTGGAGGACTGGAGAAGTTTAATACAATATTCCGTTTTGGCCTCCCACATGTCTTTTTTACAGGCATTCCTCAGGGTTCTGTATCTATCCCAGTTTGCCGTCAGTTGGCACTTCTTAGCAGAGGCCCAGGTTGTGTCCCTTCTTCTCATAGAAGCCAGGAGATCACTATGCAACCATCTTGTTTCAGAGGCCCATATTCTCCTCCTCTTTAGGGGAACATGTAAGTCAGAGAGAGAGAGAGAGAGAGAGAGAAGCTTAGTTACAGTATCATGTAGTCAAGGGCCATCTGTGAGACAGATTGGAGACCAGTCAATGCTTCTTATGTCAGACTGAAGCATTGCTAAATTTAGCTTAGAGAAATCTTGAAACTGTATTTCCTTGGGGTGGGGGTCTTGGGACAGTGCCCATTCCAGATACAGAAAGTTGGCAAATGATCACTAATAGAATCCAGGAATGCCCGTGCAGCAATTATCCTATTTGCTCTATTGCTAACAATCCAGTCCAACAGAGACTGATGGTTGCTGTTGGCAGAGATTCTAGTCGGTCCAGTAATCAGTTGTGAGAGGTAAAGTTTTGTGAGGGCTTCAGTGTACGTACCACAGTTACTCCCAGACCAGTCCAGGTTGAAGTCACCCAGTAGAATGACTTCAAATTTACCCTTTAGCATAGAAAGATAGTCCAGAATACTGCTAAGCCCAGAGAGAACACCATTCAGTGAGTTGCAGGCACATATCAGGTTGAGTTTGTTTGCACCACCTAATACCAGTACAGTGTGCAAGGTTTCACAAGGGCCGGTTAACCCAGAGTGTCGAACAGTAACATTGAGATGAACTTTATAATAGAAGGCAACCCCACCTCTCCTCTGTTTGTAAGGGCAGTCAAATATAATAAGATTATAGCCATTTAGATTATACATAGTGTCAGGAATGTCAGGTCTAAGCCAAGTCTCAGTTAGTCCCAATATGTCGGGGGTTGGGGGAGTGTAGGGCAATCCACACTTCCAGTTCAGGAAAGTTGCCTGGCAAGCTTTTTATATTCATAAGGACAATTTTAACGCCCTTAGTGGAGAACCCATAAGACAAAATTAAGTACAAAAATGAGATTTTTAAATAACTGTCTAATGTACTTTTTATAGGAAGTTACCAAAGGATGTAACAGATGTTTGTAAAAAGACATTGATATGTATCTGAATGATTGTGTACTCGAAGGTATTATTTCTAAGCAAAAGTATGATTTCTTGTCTGTCCCCCACCCAGTCAGAGTAGTGATGTATGGGTTGCCAAAAATCCACAAAAGTTTAATAGATCCCTCAGCCCGGCCCATCATCTCAAGCACAGGCTCATTAATGGAGCTGTTGACACAGTTCATCGACCAGCATATTAAGGAATTTGTAGAGATGGGCCCAGTATATCTTAAAGAAACCACACACCTTCTAAATAGTTTAAATGGGGTACATGTGGGAACAAAATGATGTTTGGGTTACCCTTGATACAATGTTCCTTTATACGAATATTCCCAGTGAGGGTGGACTTATGACACGGGGGGGAAATTTTGTATCAAAATTCTAAGAATTCTAACAGTTTCATTGAATTTCTACTTGCAATAACTGAAAAAGTATTGAAGTATAACATGTTTATGTTTGACAAACAATATTATTTGCAGGTTATGGGGACAGTGATGGGGCAGCATTCGCTCCCAATTATGCCAATATATAATTGGCAAAATGAGAGACAGAAAATATACTTTATAAAAAGTATCAATTTTTTAGCAAGATTAAGCTACACAAACAGTATATAGAAAATCTCCTTTTAATTTGGGGGGGGGGGGACTGACGAAGAACTGCCCAGCTTAATAACCTAGTTGGAATCTACAAATTTCAATTTGAAATTTACTGTGGTGTATGACATGTTTAAAAATTTTTTTTTTGATCTGAGCATTACGAAAGAGGACACACGGAATATAGAAACAGATCTCTTTAGAAAGGCCACATATAGAAATGCCCTTCTCAGATTTGAAAGTTGTTACCCTAGACCTTTGACGAATAGTATTCAAAAAAGGGCAATTCATGAGGTGAAAACTGAATACAAGCATTGCAGAAAATTATGAGCAAAATGTGAGGGGGCTACAAAAGTGGTTTAAAGGGAAGGCTATGATAACTGTTTAAAAATAGCACAAAATCAGATGGAAAATACACCAAGAGAGATTTTACTTAAAACAAATAAGGATCAACAGTGTAAACTTAATTTTGAATGTGATTCCACTCCACAGAGCAATAAGTTAAAGGCCATCTTGAATAAGAATTGGCATATTCTAAAGACAGAATCCAAATTGGAGGAGAGTACCAGTACACCCCCCAGGATTGTGCACAGACAAGGAAAGAACATTGGAGATGAGGTAACACATAGTTCGTTCTTGGACAAAACCAAGGTCTCCATGAATCTCCTTCCCGGTGGGACATTCTACTGTGGTAACTTTTCTTTTTGCTCAAAAATTAAGCCTGGTAATAGTTTTCAGCATCTGACTATGGGAAAGGGGTATGAACTAAGAGATTTTATCAATTGCAACACCACTTATGTGGTATATGTGGCGAGTTGTGAACAAGGTAAGAACTTCTATGAAGGCAAGACGAAATGGTGCTTTAAAGGGACACTGTCAACCTTTTTTACGTCATATTATTTTTAAGTTAGAACCCACATTTTATGATTGCTTACTTCCTCTAAAATTCATTGATGTTGCTGGTTGTTTTATCTGCCTCCTTGCTTAGTGGAACCAAAATGTATGGTATTGTATAGCTATGCCCAGCTTTGTTTTGCTTCATATCACTGATCTACTCTTAGTGCACACTTCCTGAACATTAGAAACACCCTCAAACAGAGCAGTCAGTCATGATACAATAGTCTCCTCTACTCCTACTGCATAATGAGTAGCTAGATTATGCTGGGGGTGTTCCTGAGTCTAGGAAAGATGCAGTGGGAGCTGGTCAAGAAATGCAAACAAATATGTTTTGGTGTGGTAACACCAGAATGGTGGGCAGTCAGGTTTTCACTTTTTAAAAGAAAAAAGGGGTCTGAATCAAACTACCAGCTGCATTAACAGTCTCTATAGAACATGAACAATCATAAACAGTGTTTTTTAAACTAGGGACACTTTGGGGCCTAAGTGGGTTGACAGTGTCCCTTTAAGAACAGAACAGCAGAACATTTACAAAGCATGGCAACAAGTGACATTAAAAATGCTTTGGCTGTGCACATAATCCAAAAAGGAACGGACCATAATTTTAAATGTCAGGGCTTAGAAAGAGTAACCATAGGTCCGGGGGGGGGGAGGTGACTGGGAGAACAAAGTCCTACAAAATGAAAGTAAATGGCAATATATCCTAAGAGCCCATTCAAGTGAGGGTCTGAATGAGAGCTTCAGGTTGGTGCCATTCTTAAAACAGAGGAGATAAAGACTTATTCTTTTTTCCTGTGGTAGCTCTCAGACCCATATAATACGAGGTTAATTCAACGTGTAGTTAGTTTCTCTGTGATTTTCTATATGTGCTACTTTTAAATGACATAATTTTATTAGTATAAAACATAAATGTTATAGGATACTGAAGTTAATATTTGGATAAAAGGATTGATGTGATGTGTATTTTTGGCTCTGAGCACTGACAAACTCATTCTATATCACTGCAGTTGAATAAGAAATGTGATTGGTGAATTTGAAACATCATGAAATGGGCTCATTAGTATAAATGAAGTGATGTTATTGCTTAGGCCACACCTTGATAAAGCATCAAGTACGATGTGAAACGTTGGTGTTGGGGAGCAATTGCTGCTTTCTTAATTTATTTATAAATAAATATTTCGTACCGGAACTTAACAAAAAGTTATAGTGGTCAGTTCTTCTGTGATGCTGGACTTTTGCTCTTTTCTTGAAACTTTTTTGTCTGGGCTCCAGCAGTAGTCTCATAGTAGCCACCTAGTTGGGAGTGAATATCATCCAGAAAGCACCTGCATTTCATGCTCCTGGGTTTGCACAGCCAGTTTTGTGTCTTGCCCTGGCTTGTGCTCTGCACCATGTGTATTTACCAAAGTTGTTTGCCACGGTGGCAGCTGCCCTCTGCAGAGAGGGCCTCTGTCTTCCCATACATAGATGATTGTCTGCAGAAAGCCCCACCTCCTGAAGCCATAGTGTATACACTGTTTTGGACCATACAGTTGTTGAAACAGTTTGGTATCCTGTTCAATGAACCGAAATTGGTCCTTACCCCATGCCAGCGGCTCCTGTATATAGGGACTGTCCTGACTCCTGGACATGGGGCTAGGTCAGGCATTTTTGCTCACAGATTATGATACTGCACTGGTAGCCTTGGCATATCTTGTCTCCTCCAGTGACTGTCTTGGCCAGATGTCTTTTACAGTTAGTAGGCCTTATGGCAGCAGCCATATTGCCCATCCCACTTGCTTGTTTCCACATGAGGATCCCACAGTGATTCCTCAGACAGCAGTGGACACAGAATTCCAAGTTGAAGTGTCTCATATAAGTGTCTCCTCCTCTCTGTAGCTCCCTGCTCTGGTGGTTGGAAAACTTTAACCTAGAGACTGGGTCCCCATTCCTTCAGCCTTCCTCCTGTTCCTGGTGATGACCAAAGATGCCGCTAGTTATAATTGGGGTGCCTATCTGGACCTCTTCAGAACTCAGGGCCAATGGACTCCTCTAGATAGAACATAAAAACATAGAATTTGTAGGCAGAAAAGGACCATTAAGCCCGTCTAGTCTGTCCCATTTCCCCCTGCCTATTCAGACACCTATGACCCTATTTGGTTGCTGGTGTCCTTCCTTGCTCTATTTGCTCTTCTTACGATACCCATGTGCTGGTTCTATACATTCAAGTTCAAGTTCAAGTTTATTACAGGAAAGCCTGAAGCTCCCCATTGTCTTTGCCCCCACAACCTCTTCTGGAAAGCTGTCTCAGGTGTCCACTACCCATTCTGTGGAGAAGTATTCCACACATCCTTCTCAAACATCCCCTCTCAGCTCCACTGCAAGCCCCCATAATCTGGTGTTTTCTTCTGTGAAAGAGACTCCCTACCTGCACTTTGTTCACCCCCACCCCCGAGGTACTTTTAAGTCTCAATCATGTCCTCTCTTGCTTTCCTCTCCTCCAGGGAGTACATGTTGAGATCCCACAGCCTCTCCCTGATTGGCTTCCCATGCAGTTCCCCCCAAAAAAAATTTTTGTAGGCTTCTTCTGGTCCACTTCCACCCTGTCAATGTTCTTGCAGAGGTGCAGCTTCCAGAACTGGACACAGTACTCTATAGGTGGAGTCACACTAGTGAGCAACACAGTGGCAACACCACCTCCCTTCTTCTGCTAGAAATCCCCCTCCCTATGCATCCCAGCATCCCACTAACCTTGCCTACTGTCTTGTCACATTTTTTTATTTTTTTTATTTTATTAAGGTTTAGGAATTACAACCCTTTGAGTCAGGGACTCATTTGCAAAGGCTCCACGTCATACAAAAAATGGATTTGAACACAGTACAATATGGAATATACAATTTAGACATCAGCTCTAGCACAGAAATGACAGTAACATACCGAGATGAAAGAAAACTACATAAGCACATACATGGAACATCAGCAGTTGTGAAATATTAGTGCATTAAACATTTTTTTAGAGTTTCATCTGCAGTCACAGTGGGAGTTGGACATAATATGATTAAGTAACTCAGTTTTAAAAGGCCCAAGCCTGGGGATTGATAAAATAGAGTCTGGGGTTGAGTTCATCCAGAGTGGGGCCCTGTAGCAAAAAGACCTTTGGCCAGCAGTGGACTTCACGAAGGGGACACGGAATGTGGCAGTGCCAGAGTGTCTGGTGGAGCGAGCCGGAAGGTTCTTTTGGAGGAGTTGAAGACAGCCAGGGGGGGCTAGGCCCAACTGGATTTTTTTGGCCAGTAGACAAGTCTGATAAACTTAGACACTCCTGGAAGTTTAGCCATGATGAGTGCAGATAGAGGTCACAGGTGTGCATAAGACGATCACAGCCTATGGCCAATCTGCAGGCTTTGTTTAGGGCACATTTAATGCTGGACAATGCTGTGTCAGAGGTGGCCCCATAGATGATTATGCCGTAGTCTACCAGTGAAAGGATGGAGCTGGAGATAGCTAAGCGTAGAGCCTCCGGCGGTAGACATGGCCTGAGCCTGTAGAGGAGACCGATTCTCTTGTTTATGTCAGTGCAAGTTGACGCGATATGCTCACGATAGGTAAGGGTGGAGTCTAGGGTAACCCCTAGATATTTAAAAATTGGAAACAGGTTCCAGCGTGGTGCCCGTCACATTATGTATTGATAATTTTGTAGTGCTTTGCTTATGTTGTGGGTGGGCGAATAGCATGACTTTTGTCTTTTTTGTGTTGAGTACAAGCTTGTGAGAGGAAAACCAGGCTTCAATTTGAGTGAAAGAGCCCTGCAAGGATTTTTGAAGCTGCGTGGGGTCAGGGTGCCGACTGAAGATCACAGCATCATCAGCATAAAGGAGAAGACGCCCAGAGGAGGCCAGCAGCAATGAGTTCAGGTAAAGTGAGAAGAGGAGCGGACTGAGGATAGACCCTTGTGGGACACCCGATCGGATGGGAAGGTTAGCGGGGAGAGAGTGTTTCTTATCATCACCTGTTGCATGCGGCCAGAGAGATAACTGGAGAACCAGCTAGTAGTTTCATTAGAGATGCCGACAGAGAGGAGGGAGTTTATGAGCATGGTGTGATTGACGGTATCAAATGCCTTGGAGAGATCTATAAAGACTGAGCCAGCCAGGTCTTCATGGTCCAGAGCATAATGAACAAAGGAGGTGAGTTCTAGTAGGGCAGTGGTGGTGCTGTGACCTTTCCTAAAACCGTGTTGTTGTTGGCAAATTAGGTGTTGTGCATCTAGATAGTTAGTAAGTTGATCAGTCACTATTTTCTCCAAAGCTTTTGAGAGAGGAGGGAGTATGGAGATGGGCCTGTAGTTAATAGTAGAAGTACGTGCACCACTTTTATGTATTGGCGTAATCCTCGCCTTTTTTCCACAGAGATGGGAATTGTCCTGCCACTTTGTGTTCATCAGATGTAATTACTCTCAGGTCCCTTTCTTACTTGATGACTGTAAGTAGTACCCACCCCCATTGTAGAAGGCAGTATAGCACTATGGTTTAGGACTCTGAGCGGCAAACCTGGAGACCCGGGTTTGAATCCCACAGCCCCCACTTGTATGCTGTGTGACCCATAACAAGTCACTTAACTTCCTTGTGCTCCCAGGTCACATCTGGAAACAAGATTCAGCTTAGTGTGTCTTTCCTGGTTAAACAATTTTCCCCTTCTCCCTTATACACAGCTCCAAGGTTTCTCTTAATCAGGAACATGACTTTACACGTTTTGGCTGCCACACCCTAGACCAGCGGTTCTCAAATGGTGAGGCCAGCCTCCCAAGGGAGGCCCCACATTTTTCCAGGGGAGGCCCAGTGAAGTCTGAGAATGTACAGTATCTAAATGTTAAGTTTTGGCTGTTTTGTGTGAAAGGATAAAACAAATTAAATATGGATAATTGCAGGTGAATTTATTTACCTGTGCACAGATTTGTGACCAGGAAATCCCCACTGAACCAAAGCTTATTTATAGGTGTGTATTTATATGTAAATTAATGCCTGGGGAATACATGCTGAGTCAAGGCTTGTAGCTACAATAGGTATGTATATGCAAATTGGTGACTGGGAAAGGCCCACTGAGTCAAGGCTCATTTCTGTAGTAGGTGTTTATATGTAAATTAGTGACTGGGAA
Organism: Neoceratodus forsteri; assembly: GCA_016271365.2. Lineage (NCBI taxonomy): Eukaryota > Metazoa > Chordata > Ceratodontiformes > Ceratodontidae > Neoceratodus > Neoceratodus forsteri. The sequence goes on along the minus strand of CM057449.1, from coordinate 454,208,623 downwards.
AGGTACAATGCGCTGATGCATGTTTTCAGGTGTGACCTGAGGTAATGGTACAGGAAGCTGCTTAACAACAGGTTAAGAGGGGGAGCTATGAAGTGGCTAGGCTGGTTGTTCCAGATAGAGAAGAAGCAGAGCAACAAGGGTCCAAGATTCAAAAATGTGGAGTGACAAGTATAACCTGGGGTGCCAGGTTAGAGTTGGAGAGCAATAAATTGAATAAAAGAGAATATACTCAGTCAGCTTTATTAGTTTCACTTTGTTGCTGGTGTACTTTGCAAAGTAGGATTTTTTTTTCTGTGGGGAGGCTCAAGATTTGTTTCCAAATTTGAGGGAGGCTCGAAATCTTTTTCATGACTTGGGGGAGGCTCACTATCATAAAGTGTGAGAATTAATGCCCTAGACTACTCCTCTAGTTTCTCCAGACCATTTTGCATACTTAACATCCCTTACTGATTATCTACCCTGTTGCAGAGTTTTGTGTCATCCACACAGATACACACCTTCCCCTCCAGTTCCCCAGCTATATTTGGACACAGCATTCCAAGTTCAAGTGTCTCATACACGTGACTCCTCCTCTCTGTAGTTCCTTGCTCTAGTAATTAAAGGTATCCACTGGGGGAGGAAGGGGAACCCAAGGAATAGAAGAGTGGTTGTTCATATGCCAGTGATGGAGGTGGGGAGAGCAGAACCTAGGATCAGGGAAGTTGTAAGGGGTTGGGGGAGAACCTCATTTGGTCATCCATCTGTGTACCAGTGACTTAGCAGGGGAAGAGGTGAGGGTGGTACAGAACAGAGTCATAGAGCTAGCAAAGAACTGCAAGGATTCGGTGAGCTCTACAGTCTTTTCAAAGGTGATTCCTGCCCCCAGAGCTAGCACAGGCAGAAAAGGAAGGATAGAAGAGTTTAATGACTGGCTAAGGAACTGGTGCAAGGCACAGGAGTTCAATTGCATTGGAGGTGGGGGAAACAAGTGGTCGAAAAAGTGTCTATATTCAGTGTGTAAGCCTCCTCTCCAGGAGAGGGGCTTACATTCACCATTAGGGGCCCCAACTGTGTGCCTTCCCCGTAGAGTATGGGTTTGATAGGTATTTTGGGGAAGGCACGATTCAGGGCTACACATTGAGGAGGTCACTAGGGGTAGGCTTCTGAGCCCTTAAAAGCAGGGAATGCAGGTGGCTCAGGGGGAGATAGGAGGTTGGCCAGGAGATGCAGGACAGGCAAGAAGGAAGGAGCTCATCGGTCCGGGGTGGGATCGGATTCCAAGGTAGACCCCCCCCTCGTAAGTGCAAGGTAGTGCGTGTGTAAGGTGAGGTGGCGCCGCTAATGGGAGGTGCGGGGGAGGGCATTAGTTAGCCTGCCAGCATTTTGAGGGGGCAGATGGGGCTCCAGGGAGAAAGGGGTGGTGAGAGCGCTTTAGGAGGTAGTTATTGTGGGGTCCCAGGCCCGTGAGAAGTAGGCCTGGACTGCCAGGGCTGAAGGTTTCATGGCAGGATCCCTCCAGGAAAAGGGTGGTGGCAGCTTCCTTCCCAATTCTCGGTGTGGCAGGGTGGTCCAGGCCTAGTTAAGGGGGTGCCAGAAGGTTCCATGTCATAATAGTGATCGCAAAACAGCGATTGCTATTAAGGCATGTGTATATCACTGAAAAGCATATTGGGGATATACAGTTCTCAGCTACCCCACTTCCGGGAAAACTTAGTGTTTTTATGGGGGGGCTGTGCACCCCATGCCCTTCCCCTTTTAGATTATCAGCTCCAGGGGGGTGCATGTCGAGGAGGGGGAAAACTGTCCGGGGAAAAAGCAGCAGCCCTGCAGCAGTAAAATATTCTTCCCCGGTCCAACCTGAACCCAGTGCCTATTGCACCATAGCCAGCCACCCTCACCACCACACCACAGGACTGGCTTGGTTGCAGCAGGCTGTCCTTCCCACCTAAACCCTCCTTCCTATCCCTCCTCTCCACTTTCCTATCCATCTACTTCCGGTCGCTCTCCTCGCTGTACCATCACTACCCTTGCAGGGTAGCATATGATGATAGCGCTAAAAATGAGTCACTGTTTTTGCAGTCATTCATTTTTAATCGCTATCATCACTGGATACCGTGCTGGAGGTTTCTCCCCCAATATGGGGCCTGCTTGGAGGGGCAGGTCTCGGGGTGCTGATCACAAACTGTTCGGGTGGGCCACAGGTCAGTTAGGGCAGGCCTTGGGAAGCTCTCTGGACCTGGTAGCTTAAAGCAAGCTCAGGATGTAAGGCTGATGGGCATGGGCTAGAAGTAATTTTGAGATCCCCAGTTATGGAGAAAGGAGACTGGGTGTGACTACGGCCATGTTTGAAGGGATTTCAACATGTTTAAGGATTTTAAGGAACTGGTCAGGGAAGAAAATTCCTGTGTTCCCTTGGCATGGGACCAGGTGGGAGAAGCCTTTTGCTTCTCCAACAGATGGGGAACTGACCAGGGAAAAGGAAAAAGGAACAAGAATAAGTTAGAAACCAACTTGCCAGTGCCAGAGGGTAGGTTCAGCTTGAAGGTCTGGTGCAGGTCCATGGAAGGTTTTGGGTATAGCATCCGAGGTTTCATCAGCTGCCTGTATTGAAATGCTGCCTGGGATATCTGTTCTCCCAGTCTTGTGCCACCCCGGCTCTGTAAATAGTTTGTGATCCATGGAGCTGGATGACAAATAAGGTTTTAAGCAAGCAACGGGAACTACTGGGTCCATGTAAAAAACTAATTGGGACCTCAGGTGCAATAAAGTGGTTTGTTGCTTATTCTTGAGTGTGCAAGAGTGTTTTTAAAGTTTTACTAAATATATGAATTGCAGACAATTTAATGAATTACTAACCTGACTTCTTTGGGGAGTTTAAAGTTCACAGCTCATTTGATATCAGTATTTCCTGGGCCAGGATGCTGGTTGGGGACTCTAAGAGAAGAAAGAAAATAAAGAGGTCTCCGGTTTCAATCAGTAGTATCCAGAGGAGTGGTGAGGGGTAGTGGTCATTATGCTGCAATAGGACTCAGGCCATGGTAAGACAACACCATTTTGTTCTCCATGGTTGTTAATGTTCTGGTCTGGGTCTCATTGAGGTAGGCCCCTTCCCCTCTTGAACCATCGGGTGCCCCTAGACAAATGGGGAGGAGGGGTGACCACAAGTGGATAGGCTGCACCTTAATTGGAAGGGACTGAAAGTACTCAGAGACGGGCTGAGAGAATTCATGGAAAAGGATCTGAGTTTAAACTGCTGATGGGGTGAGAGGTGGGCCAGCAGGCAAGAGAAACTTCGAGTCAGGCAGGTCTGTGGACCTCCCCATACACAAAAAGTAGCATTCAGAAGGGAGGGTGCAGGAACTAAGAAGGATATCCTGGGACAGGGGTGAGTGGGGTAGTATAGAGGATAGGTAGATCAAGAAGGATACAGGAAATAGGCAGGGAAGCACAGAGTCATGGTGGAGGGTGGTGTCACTCAATGCTCGCAGTCTTGGTAACAAGATGTCAACATGCAGGCCCTCTTAGCAGAGGGGAACATAGACTTAGCAGCAGTTACCAAGACCTGGGCTACAGCACACAATGACTGGGACCTTTCAATCCCGGGGTACAAACTGTACAGAAGGGACAAAGTGTTAGGCAGAAGGGGGTGACAGCATACATCAAGGAGGGGATAATATGCACTAGGGAGGAGAATGAACAGGGAAATGTGGAATCGCTATGGATCCAGCTCCAGACCAACAGGGGGAGGAAGCTCAGGGTGGGGGTGGTCTACAAACCACCCAATCAAGAGGAAGAAATGAACAAAGAACTATGTATGGAATTGCTGGAAACAGCAGAAAAAGAGGATCCGGTAGTTGTGGGGGACTTTAACCTGCCTAAGGTAGACTGGGGTACACCAGCCACATCCTTTGCCGGGAGTCAAGTGATCCTGGTTGTGCTACAGGGAGGGTTCATGATCCAGGGAGTTATGAAACCAACCAAGGAGGGGGCAATCCTTGATACTAACATACTAAAAGGCTGGCAGAATAGGCCTAATGGTCTTTCATGTCTGCTCGTTTGGTCAGCCCCCACCCTGGGAGCTGACCTTGCTGCCCCCCTTGTCCTCTCTGGCTTCTCCCGTCCCAGTCTCGGATATTCTTGCTGCACTGGACTTTGCTTCCAGAACCCTTCCCCTGCACCTGTCACACCCCCTCTTGAACCCCTCCACCATCTCTGCCTCCGCCAGCCCCCTGGGCAAGCTCATTCCATGGCTCCACCACCCTCTCAGTGAAGTAGCACCTCCTCCTTTCTCTCCTGAATCTCCCTCCAGCTTCCATCCATGCCTCTAGTTGCCCCCTTCCTTCAGAGCACCCTGACTGCTCCTCCCTATTTACCCCCTCATGTACCTGAAGACCTCTATCATGTTCCCCGGTCCCTTCTTTCTTCCAAAGTGTACATATTTAACTCTTTGAGCTCTCCCCATAGGTCCTGTCCCCCAAGCCCCAGATAATTTTGATTGCCCTCCTCTGGACCCTCTCCAGGAGTTCAATGTCCCTCTTTAAGAGTGGCCTCCAAAACTGCATGCAGTACTCGAGGTGGGGCCTCACCAAGCAGTTATACAGAGGGAGTATCACTTCCCTCCTTCTGGAGGTGATACTCCTAGTGATGCATCCCAGCATCCTGTTGGCCTTGGCCGCTGCTCTTCTACAAGTCTCAGAGTTGTTCATCTTGACATCCACCACCACCCCCAGGTCCCTCTCAGCCATTGAGACTTGTAGCATCCCCCCCGAGGGTGTACACTTGGCCCTGATTTCTGGCTCCCAGGTGCAGTACCTTGTATTTCCCCTGCATTGAACCTCAGCTTCCACATTCTAGACCACTTTTCCAGAGTCTCCAGGTCCACCTGTAGGGTCACCCTCCCCTCCTCCCCATCCACCACCACCCCCAGTTCTGAGTCATCCCAAAGAGACTCATCTCACTCCTGATACCTTTCCTTATGTCAGAGACGTAGGCGTTGAACAGGAGGAACCCAAGGACCAATCCCTGAGGGACCCCACTAATGACCCTCCTTGGGGATGAGACTATCCCACCAACCACAACCCTCTGGGTCCGATTCTGGAGCCAATTTCCTATCCATCTAATCATCTGGTTCCCAACCCCCATTTCTCCCAGCTTATCCAACAGGTCCCTGTGAGGAACAGAGTCAAATGCCTTGCTGAAGTCAAGAAAGAGGACGTCCACCAGTCTAGCCAGGTCCAAGGCATTTGTCACCCAGTCATAGAACTCCACAAGCTTTGTCTGACACGATTTCCCCGGGACGAATCCATGCTGCCTATCATCCAGGCCCCCCCCTGACTTTTCCAGGTCCCCCCTAGCCTCTCCTTGACAATGCCCTCCATCACCTTGCCCACCACCAATGTCGGGCTGATGGGCCTGCAGTTCCTGCCACCTCCCTTGATCCCCCCTTGTGGATAGGCACTATATGCACCACCTTCCAGTCCTGGGGCACCCACCCTGTCCTCACAGAGATGCTGAAAACTCTGCCAGGGGTTTTGCTAGGACATCCGCCAGTTCCTTCAGCACTCTGGGATGTAATTTATCCGGCTCCGGTGCTTTCTCTGTCTTAAGGGACCTGAGGGCTTCCCTCACTCTCTCTGCCATGATTTCCATCTCCGCTACCTCGTCCCCCTGCTTTACCTTCCCCCTCTGCCAGTGATGGCCCCCCTCTCCCAGACCCGCGATCGGTAAGGGCCCCCTCAGTTTCACCATCTCCTCCCATGTATGATGCAGCCCCCCATTTTCCTTGGTGAAAACTGAGGCGAAGTGCTCATTTAGTACCTCAGCTTGCTCCCCCGGTTCTTGTGCCCATCCTTCCCCTGTTTTAATCCTGCTAACCTGCCCCTTCACCCTTCATTTTTCCCCAATGTATCTAAAGAACCCCTTGTTCCCTCTCCTAATTTCCCTGGCCAGGTTCTGCTCTTTCCTTGCCTTCGCTGCCCTCACCACCTTAGTGGCCCTTCTGGCCATTAATCTAGTGCTCACAAATGGGGAGCACATACTTGAGATAGCAGTCAAGGAACCCCTGAGAGGTAGTGACTGCAGCACAGTGTGGTTCAGTTTGGATATGGGAAGGGAAAGCTTCCCCACCAAGACCAAAACCATGGACTTCAGGAGAGTAGATCTCCAGAAAATGAGGGAGGTTCTAAACAAGCAACTAGACGGAGGCAAAGCACACATGGGTGGACAGACAATGGGCCATCATCAGGGATGTAATACTAGCAGCCACAGTGGATTGTGTTAAGAATAGGGGGAGGATATTGCAGCCAAACCACCCATCTTCTTCAACTCCGTGGTTTCCAGGGCAGTGAGGGACAAGAGAGAGGCCTACAAGAGATACAAGAGGACCAAGAGTGAAGCAGATGCTGGCCCAGTGGCGCTGAGGGTTGAGGCGCTGGACACCACACCTCACGCCACGCCGGCAACCCGGGTTCGGGAACAAGCCCGGGCCACTGGGGGTCGGCAGGGGGTGAAGATATTGAGCATCCATAGGACTTCTCTCTCTTCCCGGGGAGGATTGGGGAAGGCACTCACTCCTGCAGCAGCCTCTGGTGGTGATCCGGGGGCTCCCAGTGTGACGATGCAGCAGACGCACTAAGGGCGGAGTTGCGGCTTAATGTTGCCTTGCCTGCCGCACTCCAAGGGGACAAGCAAGGAAAAAGTTGAAAATGCCTCACACACCTTCAGTGAGATGACAGGGGCCCCAGGGTATTTTACTCACATCCCAAGCACCGTCCCAACGCACCCAGGATCTTCCTGCATGGCTGACCTGATGACCATCAGGTAGGCACCTCACACTTAAGGAGTTAGCCACCGAGGGAGGGTGGAAGCAGCCCCGGAGATGGTACCAGGGGTCAAGCCTGCCTGGGGTTGTTCGGTGGAGGGTATCAGGGGAGCGGCAGGGGTTCAGGCTGGGAGTAGGGCAGACTCTGAGAGGGCACTCCTGAAGGATGCCTGAGGGTATGGAAGAAACAAAGTTTAAAAAAAAAAAAAAGTGAAGCAGATAAGGAGGAATACCTGAGGTTAGCTAAAGAGGCAAGCAAGGTGGTGCAGTAGGCAAAGACACAGAAAGAACTGAAAACAACAGAAGGGATCAAGATCTGGGAGAAGACCTTCTTTTGCTACATAAGCAAAAAGAAGGACAGGAAGGACAGGATAATTAAGCTAAGGAAGGGGGATGTATGGGTGGAGAACAAACTGAGCAAGGTGGAGGTACTGAACAAGTACGACTGCTCTGTCTTTACTAGAGAAAAATATGGTCCAGTAGCACCAGGAGGAGGAGGAGGAGGAAGGGGGGAGGGGCCACAGACACGATAATAGAGGTAGATAGAGTGATGGAGGGGCTAGAAGCATTGAAAGCTGACAGGTCCCCAGGACTGGACGGCATGCACCTGAGGGTACTGAAAGAGCTAGCAGAAGAGCTTGCATGGCCACAGGTGGACCTCTTCAATAGATTCCTGAAGTAGGGAGTGGTGCTGAAGGACTAGAGAATGGCACATATGGTTCCTGTCCACAAGAGTGGACCCAGGGATGATCCAGAGAACAATAGGCTGGTCAGTCTGACATCAATCATGTGCAAATTCATGGAGACCATCCTCAAGGAGAGGTTGTTAAGGTACACAGATGAGAAAGGTCTCATGGATGAGAGGCAGCATGGGTTTGTGAGAAGAAAATCCTGTCAGACTAACCTGATTGACTTTTTCGACTGGGTCACCATGGCAGTGGATTGGGACAAATCAGTAGACATCATTTACCTGGACTTTAGCAAAGCCTTTGATTCTGTGCTACATAAGAGGCTAATCAGCAAACTGAAGGATCAGTATGGGAGAAAATGACAAGGTGGATACATAGCTGGCTAAGTGACAGAACCCAGAGGGTGGTGGTGGGGGGAGAGTTCTCCATTAACAAGGAGGTCACTAGTGGGGTCACACAGGGATTGGTACTAAAGCCAGTGTTGTTCAATGTCTTCATAAACAACATTGGGGAAGGCATAAAGGGCAAGATGTGCATGTTTGCAGATGACAGGACAGCAAACTTTGTGGAAGTGTGGACAGAGTTGAAGGGATACAGGACCTACGGGAAGACCTCAGGAAACTTGGGAGATGATCAGGAATCTAGCAACTTGGCCTCAATGCCAAGAAATTCAAAGTAATGCATATTGTGGCCAGAAATCCTTGGACCGAGTATTACCTGGGGGGAGGGGGTGTCCAGGTAGCAACATCAGAGGAAGAAAAGGATCTGGGGGCGGTGATCACCAGGGACCTGAAACATTCCTTGCCATGCAGGCAGGCAGCAGCAAAGGCAAGCAGGATGTTGGGGTGCATAGCCAGAGGATTCAGCAGTAAGCGGAGTGAGGTCATGATGCCCTTGCACAAGTCACTGGTGAGGCCGCATTTGGAATATGGGATAAGGCATTGGAATCCATATCATAAGAGGGATATCAGCTTGATAGAGAGTGTCCAAAGGAGGGTAACCAAAACAGTCGAGAGACAGCAGGGGAAGTCTTATGAAGATAGGCTGGGAGCTCTGACAATGTACTCCCTGGAAGAGCGATGGGGGGTTATGATAGAGACCTTTAAGTACCTGAAGGGAACAAGTAGAATGGATAGGGAAGGTCTCTTTAAGCTAAGTGGCAACAGTTCCATGAGGGGGCCCCATTTGAACTTGATGGTGGTGGGGGGCTTAAGAGGGATGTTAGGAAATATTTTTTCAAGGAGAGAGTTGTGGACACATGGAATGCGCTCCCAGAAGAGGCAGTCTCAGTGAAGACAGTGGGAGGCTTTAATATGGCCTGGGATAGTCATAAAAGGAACCCATGGAATTGTTGGGGGGGGGCAGAGTTATGAAGGAAGAGTTGACAAGGGGTACAGGGTCAATGGCGTAAGTCAGGGACACTGTATTACTAACAAGCAGACTCAATAGACCAGTTTGGCCTTCTGCTGGCTCTTTTGTATGTTTGGATGTTTGTATGACATTTATGATGACCAGTCCCAATACTAATCCCTGTGGCACCCCGCTGGTCACTCTCCCATCCCCTTGAGTGTCTGGTGTTTACTACCACCCTCTTCCTCCTATTCTTCAACCAGTTTGATACCCAGCTTACCACCTTCTCCCCAACCCACAGGCTGCTTAGTTTCTTTGTTCGCATCCTGTGCGACCCAGTGGCAGTGGCCTTACTGAAGTCCAGATAGGCCACATCCACTGTCCTCCCCTGATCCACCTCGCAAAATGTTAGCTTTTTTCTTTATCGTCTTGTGCACATTCCCCACTCCACCCTCCTGATTTGCACTATCCCAACTCTTGCTTTCCTCTTTTTACTCATGTATCTGAAGAAAGTATTATCCACTTGTTGACCTCCTCAGTGATCCTCTCCTCTGTTTGTGCCTTAGCTGCTCTCAACCTCATTCCTGCCTCACTTTGTTTTTCCTGTTATACGTCCCTGTCCCCCTCTGTCTGGGTCTCCTTGTACTTTCTAAAAGCTGTTTTTTTTTCTCCTTCACCACCTAAGTCACCTCCATTGAGAACCATAGTGGCCTCTTCCTCCTACTACATTTGCTTACTTCCTTCAAACAGCATGCCATTGCCTACAGTTCTGCGCAGCAACACTTTGGAGAAGAGGGTTGTTCTGCGTGGCCTAAAGGCCTTCACCACCTGCCATCCAAGGTACTAGCTGATGATCCATAGAGATAATATTTCGGTGCTGTACTACATCAACTAACAAGGCAGAGTCCTTTTATATCCTCTGTACAGAGAGGCAAGGAGAGTTTGGCATTGAGTGGTGGAATGCAGAACACATTTCTGTCAGCAGTGTCCCTACCTGGTACTCTGAACACCATAGCAGATTGCCTCAGTCAGTCCCCTTCAGTCTGTCACAAGTGGGGACTCTCAAACTCTGTTCTGCACAACTTCTTTGAAAAATAGGGTTGACCAGACATAGACCTGTTTTAGTCTCTACACAATACAAAACTGCTATGTTTTACTTGCTTGCTCCGGGGCTTGGAGTTTTCTTGTGAGACACATTGTCCTTCTTCTGGAAATGGAGGCTCTTCTCCAAGGATCTTTCCTCCATTAGGTCACATGTTTGTAATTGTAAGTCATCAGTATCAGAACCACTTGGAAACTTTTGCTAGCTGGGGTCTGCCCACAATGACGTGCAACATTGTCATGTAAATAACATGGACAGTCCAACACTGCTGAGTTCTTTCTCCCACCATCAATTAGCCTCATCGGACCTACAAAGAAAAAATGTCAAAATAGTCATTATTCTTTCTTTCTTATATGTATTTATTTATTAAAGTTTGTTAACTGTGTAATCCCACTGAGACTAAGAATCCCTTTTTCAGGGGTGACCAGGTGGAGGGTGCAAGTTGGAAGAGCCATTGTACAATGAGTAACAATTATACTTAATAGTGTACAAGGATAAAATACAACGAATTACAGGGAACAATAAATGAAGGAATGTTTACAAAGATTAAAAATACATAAAATGATAATCAAATGTTGAGATTACAGTAAGTCAGTACAGTAAGCTAGTATGAGCCAAGTAAAGCATGAAAAAGGTCCTGACACACCAAACATATAGATACCGGACATACAATTTCAGGCAGGTGAAGGAGAGTGAAAGGTAGCAGTAGATTAGCTTGGAGGACAGAAGAGAAGGTAGGGGGTTAGCTAGAGGAACTGTGGTGGTCAGCTGAGTGGGACACTAGTAAGGGTTCGGTAGGGGAAGGGGCCTATGTACAAGGACAGGAGAGGGATGAGGTTAGGTAAGATATGAGAGAATGTTTAAACTGGGATATTGAGGAGCAGGTGAGAACCCCATTAGGGAGGAAGATCCAGAGGGAGGAGCCAGAGTAAGAAAAAGCTTGCTTGCCAACAGCTAGATGAGGATTGGGCATAGACAGTAGAGGGAGGCCAGATGACCGAAGGGATCTAATAAAAACATTTCTCTTAATAATGTTTTGGAAATAGGGAGGGTTATACAGGTGGACAAACTTATATAGCAAACAGAGGGTGTTGTAACGTAGTCTGGACTCAAATGAAGCCCACACCAGTGAGGCAAGAACAGTGCAGTGGTGCTCCCTAGAGTTAGAACCAAGTGCAAAGTGACCCACTCTATTGTAGGCTTGTTTTAGGGAAGCGAGTGTGGCAATTTGTGCAGAATGGATAATCGGTGCACCATACAGGGTGAGTGGGAGGAGGCCATGGCCAGGCGGGAGGAAGGAGTAAGGAATGGGTAAGGTGACAGAGGAGAGGAGACCAAGTTTCTGATTTATCACATGGACAACACTGGAGGAATGGGAGACAAAGGTGAGACTGGAATCTAGGGTGAGCCTGAGGTACTTGAAGAAGTGTACTGTATCAAGGGTGTCATATTTGGAGGACTTAATCAGAAGGGGTGGAAAGCAGGTGATATTGGGGGTGGGATGGTAGAAGAGCATAGTCTTTATCATCTTGATATTATGTACAACGCAGTTTGCCTGAAACCAGTCCTCAAGTATGTGAGAGTCGAGCTCCAGTTGTTGATTCAGCCATTTTAAGTCTGAGGAGGATCTATACAGGATGGCATCATCAGCATACAACTGCACAGATGCCCCCCCCCCCAAGAGAACTGGGGTAGTTCATCAATGAGCAAAGAGAATAGGAGGGGGCCCAGGATTGACCCCTGGGGTGTGCCATCTGTTATGGACCTGAAAGGGGAATTGATACCATGTAACATATTGGGTGCGGTCAGTGAGGTAGCTAGAAAACCAGGTAAGGTATACTGTATCCAAACCTAAGGAATGGAGTTGTTCCAGCAGAAGTTTGTGGTTGACAAGGTCAAAAGCCTTGGTGAGATCAAAGAAAATTGCTCCAGTGACTAGGCCGTTGTCCATAGCACTCATGATGTCAGAGGTTACCTTTATGAGGGCTGTGTGACTGCTGTGATTTTTTCAGAAACTGCTGAAACATTGTGAAGGAGCTATACAGCTCACGGTGGGTTTGGTGGTGAAGGTGGATGAGTTGCTCCTGAATTTTTGCAAGTGGACAAAGGAAGGATATTGGCCAATAATTTTCAAAGGTGGTGGTAGGGCCACTTTTGTGGATGGGGACTACTATAGCTGCCTTCCATTTAGTAGATATTGATCAGGTCACGTACTGGGGTGGCAATGACGGGGGATCCCACCTTCAGGAAGAAAAGTTCCAGGGTGTCATGACCCAGAGAACTGTCATCCTTGAGAGAGCTGAAGAAGCATAGGACTTCTTTTCTTGTAGCAAGCTTAAGGTGGAAGGTGTTAACTTTGCGGTTGCAAGTCGGGGGACAGGTTGGGGAGGGAGTTGGAGTTAAGGGACAATTTGTGCTTAGCTAGGTCGGTGAAGGCAAGGTTGAATTCAGTTGCAATAGACACAGGGTCAGTGATCTCAGATCCATTAAAGAGGATAGAAGTGGGGCCAGAAGAGGAGTTCCCTTTTAATAGGGAGTTGATCTTTCCCCCAATTATCTGGAGTTGGAAAGGTGTTTGGTCTGCAGGTCGCAGATGTGTGAAAGCTTAGCAGCGTGTAATTTGTTTTTGCAGGAATTCCATAGTTGCCTACAGGTCTGCCAATCTGTAGTGAGGCTGGACCTCTTAAAGGTTCTTCATGCTGTATCCCTTAAGGCCATAAGGCTTCTGAGCTCCTTAGTGAGCTAGGTGCTTTGACTTCCTTTGATCTCCTCTTTACATTAGGAGAATTTTATTTATTTATTTATTAGATCATCGGTTTACAGACCTTTGAGTCAGAGACTCATTTACAAAGGCACCTCGTCAAGAAAGCAATACATCACAGCAAACAAAACAGTACAGTACATAACGCTTAGATTAACAAAACAGTACAGTACATAACGCTTGACTGACAATAGAGTTGAATGTGTTGATGAAGTATTCCAGTGCCATGTCAACATTAGATAGAAGGGTAACTGGAGTCCAGTCAATCTAGGAAAAGGAGCTGAGGAATGCAAGGGGACTGAAACTGGTCAGGTTCAGAACCATGGAGTATTTAGGCAGTGGGTTTAGAGAGTTATTCCACCAAATGCAGTATATTGGGGATTGGTCACTCAACGCATCTGGGAGTGTACCAGAAGCTTTGATGTGTTGGGGGCTATTTGTGAGAACCCAGTGTAAAGGGAGTGATTGCCAGATTTATTACTGAGTCTGGTGGGTTCAGTTACTATTTGAGATAGGTAGGCTTCAGTAATGGAGGCATGAGTGATACCAGTTCCTGATCACAGCCAGTTGGTATTGAAATCCCCACATAGTACCAAGTCGGGGGGCTAGACCAGGAGGAAATAAGGGAGGTGAGAGAGGTGGATGAAGCATTAGGGGGAGGTTGATGTAGCCTATGGTAAGTTTCTTTACATGGCCTAGGGTGATTTTTTACATAGACGGCCTCAGCCGAAAGTGCATCACAGGGTGGTGTCACCAGTACAGTGGCAGACAAAATGGAGCAAATATAAATTAATACTTCTCCACCTGGTCTAGATGGTAGGTCAAGTCTACAAATGCTATAGCCAGGAAGGGCAATTTCATGGTTGAGAATGGAAGGTTTTAGCCACGTCTGTGAGATGCGAAGCACATCGGGACTGTAAGGTAGGGTCCATGCCTCCAGTTCAGACTGCTTTGGCCTCAGACTGTGTATATTCATATGAGCGATCCTTAGTCCCTTCGTATTGCACCTTTTAGGATCAGGTAAGATGAAGGTGGTGCATGGGGGACCAGGATTTGTTTCTTTTGTATTCTTTTAAGAATTATTTTTCACTGTTGTCTCTGTATGCCTCCAAAGGACAATAAAAATTTGTTCTGATATTGTTCTTGTGGCTACAAAATCTTCAAGGATGATGACACTCTCGCAATTTATGTGTGTTGTTTATAGAAACATAGAAACATAGAATTTGTCGGCAGATAAGGACCGCTTGCCCACCTAGTCTGCTCATTTTCCTACCTAACAGATAAGCTGCAGATCCTAGTTAACCAACAGCTTACTTCCTCTTACCCCCCACTAGGACTGCCTTGTATCTGTCTGGTGCATTCTTGAATTCCCCCACTGTTCTTGACTCCACAACCTCCTCAGGGAGGCTGTTCCATGCATCCACAACCCTCTCCATGAAAAAATACTGCCTCACATTACCTCTAAGCCATTCCCCCCTCCATCTTCAAATTGTACCCCCTTGTTCTTGCACATCTCTTTTTCTGAAAGATGTTACCTTCTTGTACTTTGTTTATTCCCTTGAGGTACTTGAATGTTTCTATCATGTCCCCTCTCTCCCTTCTTTCTTCAAGGGTATACATATTAAGCTCCTTTAGTCTTTCTTTGTATGTCTTCTGGTGCAGACCCTGCACCATTTTGGTTGCCCTCCTCTGGAAAGCCTCCACTCTGTCTATGTCTTTGTGGAAATGGGGTTTCCAGAACTGCACACAGTACTCCAGATGGGGCCCTCACCAACTGTCTGTACAGTGGGATAACAACATCCTGTTTTCTACTATTAATGCCTCTTCCTATACATCCCAGTATGCCCCAGCCTTCCTTACTGCCTTCTCACATTGCTTGCCCACCTTTAGGTCATCTGATATAATTACCCCCAGGTCCCTTTCCAATTTTGCTGTTGTCAGTATCTCACCCCCCATTGTGTACTCTTCTCCTGGAGTTTTGTTTCCCAGATGCATTACCTTGCACTTCTTTGCATTGAATCTGAGCTGCCATACATTTGACCGTTCCTCCAACCTTGCCAAGTCCCTTCTCATCCTTTCCACTCCATCTTGTGTATCAACCCTGTTGCAGATCTTTGTGTAATCTGCAAAGAGACATACTTTTCCTTCCAGTTCCTCTGCAATGTCACTTATAAAGACATTAAAAAGGATCGGTCCCAGTACTGAATGCTGCGGTGCCTCGCTAGTAACCCTCCTTTCTTCACTGTGGACTCCATTTACTACTACCCTTTGCATCCTGTTGTCTAGCCAATTTTTTATCCAGGCTACCACCTTGGGACCCACTCCAAGGCTAGCTAACTTGTGTATTAATCTTTTGTGTGGGACTGTATCAAATGCCTTGCTAAACTCTAGGTAGGCCATGTCCACAGCCTCTCCCTGGTCTACTACTTTGGTCATCCAGTCAAAGAAATCTATTAGATTCGTCTGACATGACCTTCCCATCATGAATCCATGCTGCCTTGGGTCCTGTGCCCCACTGGCCTCTAGGTACTCAACAATTCTTTCCTTCAGAAGTGATTCCATCATTTTCCCTACCATTGAGGTCAAACTAACTGGTCTGTAGTTTCCTGCCTCTGTCCTGCTCCCACTTTTGTGAAGAGGAATCACATCTGCCCTCCTCCAGTCCTCAGGTATCACCCCATCCTCCCATGATTTGTTAAAGAGAGTAGTCAGCAGTGTCACTAGTTCTACCCTTAGTTCTTCTAGAATTCTTGGGTGAATCCCATCAGGCCCCATTGCTTTGTCCACCTTCAATTTTATTAGTTATTTTAGAATCCTTTCTTCTGTGAATGGACTGGTATCGACCCCCATCTTCAGAGTATTTCTCTTGTTTGGACCTATCTTACAACAAGAGAGCCTGTGAGATTTGCCAGAGTTTCAACCAGGCTAAAAGGCAACACTGACAAAAAGGCCATAGGAACCTCCTTCACCCAAAAAGCATTAAAAGCCGTGAAACAGGCTGCAGGTTTTACTCCTACTTCTCCTTCACCATCAGCCAAGAAACAGTCATTGAAGTTAAATGACAAAGAAACAGAAAGGTTGTCATCATGGACTCCCTTTTCATCCGCCATAAGCATAAGCACAAAGATAAAGCTGCTTCTCTGGCAAGATCCAAGTCGCTGTTGAAATCAGGTACATCTTTGTTGGTGCCAACTCTGGCAGCGTCAACAACCCCCATGACCTTTGCTGAGACACCAGGGTTGGGGCTTGGCTCAGGCACTGATGTACCTGTTATGGATAGTACATTGTCACCATCATCAGGGCATTAATGCAGGTAGTTCAAGACCTTTCTCAGGGTGCCACCAACTCCCATCCTGTTCTGGCATCATTTTCAGATGTTATGTTGCCTTCTTTCATCACTACTAATGGTGGTAGATCTACCATCGACAAGGCTGCCTGTAGCAGGGCCTTTGTCAACGGATTATAGAAGCACAGCAACGATTCCTCCTTCCTAGTCACTGCTGACGTCACATAGAAACATAGAATGTGATGGCAGATGGGGACTTCTCAATTCACTGAGTCACCAGTTTCATCTGTGGCTCCCATTATTGTTTGTGATAAGAACGATGAAGTGGAATGTAATCTTGACCTCAGGAATGTTGAGGGGGATTTTGGTGAGGAATATGAGCAGGAGGGGCAGTTTGAGGAAGGGAAACTACCTTCCTGCTCCACCCTTTCATCCTGCAGTGAGGCCTGTGTGGTTGACACACCCAGGTCTCCCCCTGAGGATCCCTGTTTTCAGGCTATGCTTCAGTAAATGCAGTCTACAATAACATGGGCTTTGTTGTAGAGGAGAAAGATTCCACTAAAAGGAATCTTATGGAATTGTTGGAGGTCCCTTTCTCACCTTCTATTACATTTCCTCCTGTGTATCCTGCATTAGAGGATGCAACCTTTGCTGCTTGGGATAGGCCTAAAACCCTACCAGCCATTCCAAGGACGGTTGATACACCTTCCTTGGAACTACAGGCAGGGTATTAGATACTCTGCTTCGATCTGCTAACCCTTAAGGTGCTGCACAGTCTAAAACTGACTCTGTAGAAATTACAACAGCTCATGATCATTCTAAAGCCCCTAGGCATATGAGTACTTTGCCTCTGGATACAAAATCTAGGAGGCTGGATATAATGGGCAAGTGCACTTATGCCTTTGCATCCTTAGGCCTAAGGATTGTTAAGTACTAGACCCATGCGATAAAATATCTGAATAGCCTCTGGAAAACTGCACGTGCTGCAGCTCAGGCTTTACCTGATGGTCCTTCCAAGGCTGTATTGCTTAAAACCATGTCAGCTGGTTCTAAAGTTGGCAAACATCTGCTACATTCAGCATATGTTGGGTCTGATGTCTCTTCCAGGGATGCAGCCTCTAGTATTTGAATTAGACGTTATGCCAGGTGTAGAACAGCTGGTTTTGCTACTGATATACAATAGGCTATTTTGAATACTCATTTCTGGGGCTCCAAACTGTTTGTAAGTGACATTTAAGAAGTACTTCATGACCTTCAGTCCTCTAAATTGACTTTAATGTCTGTGAAATCCCTTTACCCTGCACTAACTGTAGTAGAGAGTGTTTTAGGGGATATTTTCATAGGCTTTCTGCCAGAGGTAACCATAAGCAGGGCCATGGCAGAGGTAGTGTCCCCCTCCTGGGTCCACTTCACCCAAAAGAATCTGTTTGCAGTGGCTCTGCCACCCCCAGTTCTCCCTTACTCTCTTCTATCTCTTCCACCCCCTCAGCTATTGCCTCCAGGGGTGAAGGTGGGACAAAAGATTTCGCTGCATTTACAGCAGTGCTGGGAGATCACAGCAGATGAGTGGGTCCTGGAAATAGTAGGAAGGGACATGCTCTGGAATTGATAGAAATCCCTCCAGCTTGCCCTCCATCCTATTCCTTTTACCTACTGGGCCACTTATCCCTTCTGAAAGAGGAAATCCAGACCCTGTTTCAAAAACATGCTAAAGAACTGGATCTTCAACAAGACAGGAACACAGGGTTATATTCCAGATACTTCCAAGTTCCAAAATAGACAGGAAATCTATGTCCTTTTTTGGCCCTCAGAGACCTCTGCTGTACATCAAATACAAAACATTTTTTATGGTGTCTCTGCAAGCCTTGACTCATCTCTTGCGAAAAGTGGACTAACGTTTTTTACTGGACATGAGCGATGCCTACCTTCACATCATATTAGAAAGTACCATGGACAATACATTTGCTTCATCTTGGAGGATAGGTACTATCAATTCAGATTGTTGCCCTTTGGCTTATCCTAAGCACTTTGGGTTTTTGCCAAATGCTTAGCAGTAGTTGTGGCAGCCCTTTGCAAGGAAGGACTTTATGTCTTCCCTTATCTGGACAATTGGTTCCTGAAGGCCAATTTCAGGAAATATCTTCTTCACATCCTTTCCCAAAAAGGACAACTGTTTGAAGTCTTAGGGATAATGGTGAATGTGCCAATGTCAGTCTTGTCACCATGCCATTGTCTGCAATAAACTCAGAAGTAGTGAACATGGAAAATGGGCATGCCTTCCTACCACAGGACAGAGCAGACACCCTTCTTGCTCAGGCACGCTTAGTTCATAGGTGTCACTAAGTCCCTGCCATGATTGTGTAATGTCTCCTGGACCTGATGGTTGCTGCCATATTAAGAGTGCCATTTGCCCAGCTTCGTATGTGAATCCCACAAGAGACACTTGGGGTATGGTGGGATCAGCTGATGGACAAGTTAGAACAAATGGCTCTCATCATATTCCCTCTTCAAACACTACTATGGTAGATCAATCACAGCAGTTTACTCAAGGGAATTCCATTTCTTGTATGGCTCCTCTACAGATCCTCACCACAGAAGCCATGGGCTCTTCTTGGGGTGCTAATCTCTGAACCCCCCAGACACAAGGATCCTAGAAAAGAGTGGAGGCTGACCTACACATGACTGTCTTGGAAATGAGAGCTGTCCTATACAGCCTCTAGAATGTCCTCTGATCTGGTCCTCCATTAATCCAGATGGACAATGTCAGTGTTATGCACTACATAAACAAGAAGACAAAGGGGCACACACTCCTATCACCTAAGAAGGGAAGCAATGAGAGTGTTCTATTGAGCAATGTCTCGCGATCTTCATCTGTCAGCCATGTTTCACTCAGGTCTCCAATACATTTAGGATCCTAGAAAAGAGTGGAGGCTGACCTACACATGAATGTCTTGAAAATGAGAGCTGTCCTTTACAGCCTCTAGAATCTCCTCTGATTCAGTCTCCATTAATCCAGATGGATAATGTCAGTGTTATGCACTACATAAACAAGACAAAGGGGCACACACTTCTATCACCCATGCTGTTATGCAGGGAAGCAATGAGAGTGTTCTGTTGAGCGATGTCTCGTGACCTTCATCTGTCAATCATGTTTTGCCCAGGTCTCCAATGCATCTAGGCAGACAGACTAAGCAGGTGTCAGTCACTGGTTTATAATGGGAACTGATGATCTATGCAGTAAACAAGCACTTCGCAAGATGGGGTCATCCAGAGTTGGACCTATTTGCATCACCACACAATACAAACTGCCAATTTAGCTCACTTACTCCAGGGCCTGGAGTTTTCTGGTGAAACGCATTGTCCCTCTCGTGGAACTGTAAATTCCTCTATGTATTTTCTCCCATTCCTCTAATACAGAGGGTCCTGTTCAAGCTAAGAGTGACAGCAAGAGTGCCACTCTCATCCTCATTGCTCCTCTGTGGCCTTGCCAGATAAGATTTCCAGTCCTACGACATCTGGTGGTAGAGAATCCTGTTCTTCCCTCCTTGTGTTGTCATTTGTTGTCACAGGATAGGTGGCATCTGGTTCATCTGGAACTGAAGTCCTGCAGGCATGGCTCCTGAAAACATGGCCATTGCACACTTTGAGGTGTCCCCTAAAGTTGCTGATGCCCTGCTTGTGGCTAAAAAGCCTTCTACCTGACATACTTATTATTTGATATGGAATGCTTTCGCATAGTGGTCTGCTTCTTGGAATATGGACCCTTTTACACGTCTTGTGAATTCTCTTTTGGAATACTTTATCTGATTCGGGCTTACAGTATGCCGGTGCATTTGACTGCCATATCAATGTTCCATGCCCCTACTGATGGCTGTACTGTTGCACAGTTAGAACTACCCTATACTTTTCTGAGAGATATTCTTCATATGAAGCCTCCTAACCGTAACACATCCCCCTTGAGACTTATACTTGAAATATTAATTCTGGCTCCTTTTGAGCCAACTGTGGCTTGTGGCCTCCATTTCCTTTCATAGACAATGTTATTTTTAGTTGCTATGACTTCTGCTCAGAGAATTTCCAAGCTTCAGGCTTTAATGAATCAGTCTCTTTATGTGAATTTTCACAAAGACAGAAAGTCTTTGCATGCCAATACTACGTTTCAGCTGAAGGTGGTATCAGAATTAACACTGGAAAAAATGTTCCACCTTCTTGTTCATTACCCCGAGCATGCCAATATGGGTGAGGCATTGCTCCATACTCTTGATGTCAGTACATAGAACACTGAGACACTGTGTTACTTACACTAAGAACTGCAGATAAACTTCTCAGCTTTTTGTTTCCTTTGCGCCTGAGAAAGGAGGTGCAACTGCATCTAAACAGTGACTGTCCAAATGGCTGACTATTATTTTTTGTTATAGGAACTATGATAAAGAACTTGCTTGTGATGTTTGCAGTCACTCCACAAGAGGCATGGCCACTTCTGTTGCTTACTTTCAGAATTTCTCTGCTGTTGATATATGTTGATATATGTGCTGCTGCCACATGGAGCACTGTCCACACTTTAAGCACTACCATTTGGACATCGTCTCTCACAGATATGCTACTTTTGGGCTCACTGTAATGCAAAGCCTTCTGTCCTGATTGTATATCAAACTGTGCCATACTCCCTAACTGCTTTGTAGTACTTGGGAAATATTCTGAAGGTGTGTCCTAATGGAGGAGAGATCCTTGATGAAGATAGAACAGTTATGTAAGAACTTATCGTAAGAGTAGATCTTCAAGAGAATCTCCTCCATTAGGCCACAGCGCACCCTCCATTCTTCCCCTTCTGTCTTCTGAGGGATAAATCAGATACTGTGCCCAAGGCCTCATTCAATGCATCATATTTCCAGTCCCATGCCTCTCTTTCTTTCTTTGCTTGGTACTGTATTTGGTATCCTGGTTCCTCATTGCAAAGGTCCTCCAAGGCTTATCTCTGGCAAGAACTGAGGAGTGTTGCAGTCGCCCATGTTCTATGCATTACACGCTGCATGTCATTGTTGGTGGTCCCCGGCTAGCAAAATGTTTCTGAGAGATCCTGACCCTGATGGCTTATAGTTCCAAAGGTGTGGCCTAATGAGCAAGATTTTCTTGAAGATCTACTGTTATGGTAAGTTCTTACATAGCTGTTCTTTTCTGTACCTTTTCCCTTGCTACCTCTAATACAGACGGTCCTGGTCAAACAGTTGGCCAAGTTGGCCTCCTTGATTCCGGTGTCTCCTTACTGGCCCTGACAAATGTGATTTCCCCTGCTCCAGCAAATAGCAGTGGAACACCTTGTCCCACTCCCCCCTGCAGGTGGGAATTCTGACACTGGAGCAGAGTGCTCTAATGCACCCAGATCTGTGATCCCTTTACCTCCATGTGACAATTGAGTGACTGCAATGCTGTGGAGGAGCTAGCAGCCCAAGCTATTTTGGGATTTTTTTTCAAGATTTTTAACAGATATGTCTTCTACGTTGAGACGCTGAGACAATTTTTGGCTCTGGATTGTATAGTGCCATAGATATCCCCCATGCTGCATGCTGTAAACGTAGCCTGCTTTTTTTCTCTCTCTCCCCTCTCTCTGTTTATTTTATTCCTAGCATTCCACGGACACTAGATTACACTAGAAGCTGCCATGTAGGATTCAGTGTGAGGCTGGATGAGCAGCAAGCTCAGCATCTGAAAGGAAAAGATGGCACAGTGGAGCTGAAGGACCACAGAGGAGAATGCTAACAAGATCGAGGGGATAGGAAAAGAAAATCATAAGAGAAGTAACAAGCATTTGTCAATACCAACAGTTCACCGTTGTTATTGCTATTGTACCGGGTGGGGCAGGACTACAGTTCCCATCAGCTTTGGCTGCTAGCTTATTTACATGCACTTTTTAGCGCTTTTAAAAAACAGCTTTTGTGGCCCCTCAGCTCCCTCGGGTCTCCGGACACTGATTAGGTGATTGGGGGGTCCAGGAGCTTGGGGGGAACCTCCTTTTTGCTGTAGAAATGACTTTAAAACAAACATGCACTTCCCTGTGCTCCCATCCCTCCATAGATGCATATATGCACAGTATGTAGTTGTGGGAGCATAGGACCCTTCGGGGTCTGTGCTTCCATTTATAGAACAACAGTGACCAAATTGTCAGCATAGCCACCTTATAACCCTACCTTATGTATCTGGTACAGAAAAGTTTTGAGTCATCGCCAAAACATAATTCTGCGAAACTGCAATGCCATTCCGTGCCACATGTGCCGAAGCACATTTTGGACAGGATTTGAAAAATGATAGCTGTAACATTGCAGATGGACTGGAAGGTAAGGTTTGTCTGTTTGCAGATGACACCAAGATCTGCAGCAGAGTAGATGATCCAGATCTGATGGGCAGAATGAGAAGAGATCTAGATAAACTAGCAAAATGGTTGGAAGAGTTGCAACTGGGGTTTAATGCAAAGAAGTGCAAGATCATGCACATAGGGAAGAGAAACCCTGAAGCCACCTATAGGCTGGGAGGGGAGTTGCTGGCAGTCACAAGGGAAGAAAGAGACCTGAAATCATCCAAGCAGATCACTAAAGCAGTAGGTAAGGCTAGGGGGAAAGTTAGGGTGTATTAGTAGGGGTATCACAAGTCAGAAGAGGAAGGTAATAATCCCTCTTTACAAGACACTGGTTAGGTCCCATCTGGAGTACTGCGTGCAGTACTGGAGGCCACACCTTCTCAAGGACAGAAACCAAATTGAGGCAGTCCAGAGAAAGGCAACCAAAATGGTGCAGGGACTGCATCAGAAAACATATGAGGACAGATTAACAGAGCTCAATATGTATACCCTAGAGCAAAGGAGGAGAGAGGTGATATGATCAAAACATTCAAACACCTTAAGGGCATTATCAAGGTGAAAGAGTCTAACATGTTTCAATACAAGAAATATAGCAGGACAAGAGGACTCAGCATGAGGTTAGAGGAAGGCCATTTAAGGGGTAATGTGAGGAAGTTCTTTTTTACAGCAAGGGTGGTGGATGCATGGAATGGCCTACCTCAGGGAGTGGTGGATATGAATATAGTGCAGGGCTTCAAACAGGCATGGGATAAGCATAAGGGAGCAATACAGATGAGTATGAATAGATAGGCCATTGACAGAGCACATTTATAAGATAGAAAAAGAAATGGGCAGACTGGATGGGCCTTGCGGTCCTTATCTGCCGTCAGCTTCTATGTTTCTATGTTTCTACATGAGGTGGGATAATAAGTATGTTGAAATTCTGGGGTCAAAATATTTAACATTTCTGAAGTTACGAATGGGCGTAGCGAATTTGCAACAAATGCCCATAACTTTGGCATTTTTTCATATTTTGATCCCAGATGTTCAACATAGTCTTCTTATGTCTTCTCAGGTCCCCCCCGACAACACTGTCTGCTGCTGCTCCTCTCTCCTCCCTGCTTACTCCCCCCAGTCTGTGTTGACCTCTCCCCCTTAAATCTCCCATTACCCCAATGTTACCTCCTGTGCTTCTAATAGCCTGTCTCTAGTCCACTGTCTGTGTCATCTTGTTTATATTTAGATTAATACTTAAGGCTCCTATTTGTTATTTAGCCTGCACTTACAGTCCTACTGCTTACCCTTATTTATTGTTTTAATCATTGTTAATGAATCCCTGATGTGGAACCTATGTAATGAGCTTGTTCTCAAAGGTGTTAATCCAAGACCACAATAAATACATAAATTTGAAAAATGACCCCACCTCATAAGTCCATTAGGTGAAAAGTTTCAATTCTGTGCCAAAATGCCATTCCGTGCCACAGGTATGAAAGCATGTTTTGGACAGTATGTGAAAAATGACAGCTGTACTGTTCATGAGATGGTGTGAAAAAATGGCTATGTTGAAAATTTGAAGTCAAGATATTGGAAATTACCAGACTTGTGTGCATGCGTAGAAACATTTCGATGAACGCACGTAATGCAGCCATTTATTTGAATTTTTTTCACAAAATTTTCAACATGGTTTTGGGACCGCAGCTAATGAACACTGGTGGTGAAGTTTCATTATTCAGACCCGATAGGTGATTTCATGCAGGGACTGTGAAATCCACTTCCAGGCCTGATTAACAAAATGACTGACAGTGTTCATGAGGTGGGGTCTCAAAAAGGCCATGTTGAAAATTTGGTGAAAAAATTCAAAAAAATGCCGAAGATATAAACATAAGTTAAAAATGCCATTGAAATACATTATACGTTCTGTGTCTGGTCACTCAAGGTAAGCCAGTGGGGAGAGTGTGAGACTATGGGTGCACTCACAGGGGCCGGGGTGGGGAAAGAACACCGGGATGGGGTCTGGGCATGTTAAGCACAGGGGGACAGCTGCCTGGCTGTGGTTGCTGGCACGCAAGGACAGATCTCTGGTGCTGCCTGCGCTGCACATGTGGTGGAGCATGAGGAGTTTGGAGTTCTAGGTAGCAGTCCAGCAGCATTATAAAGAACAGGAGGAACACATTTCCTCTCAACCCCTGCCTCGCAGAAATGACTGAAATTGGAAACACTTAAAAACGGTTGTATCAGCTCAGAAAGCAGCGACTCAGCATTTGAGTTAGTGAGAAAGGCACTTTCCAATGGACAACAAGACTGTAACATAAATGTTGTGTGGCTTTATTTTGATGTTTAGAACCTCTACTCCTCCATGACTGTAAAGACAATTTTAGGAGAGATCGAAGAAATGTTTGAACAAAATCAGAGACAGGATAGGTATGCATGAATTCTGTACACAGTGGCAGCAGCCCTATTGACAACAGTTCTTATCTCCCATAGGGTTGTCCACAAAGGGGGTGATGTCAGCCAGTCTGATTGGGACACCAGAAGCTGCTTGTTGGGCGGTGTCCTGCAGATGAAAGGAAAAAGCCATCATATGATTGATTTGGATTTTTCTTTTCAACTACACAAAGTTTCCACCCATCAAGGCAAAATGGTGTCATGATCAGCCTGGCTGATGAGTGGTGTGGCACTGTTTCACCCCTTGCAGATCACTCTGCATTGAACAATGTCACACCCTTCAAAAGTCATTCTCATAGCAAGAAGTTTGCTGTGTATGCATGCACGGTGAACTTAAAAAGCAAGTTATGCTTGTTTTTATAAACAAACAGCACAAGTTCATGTTTTTTTGTGACAATAATATTGCAGAAAGTCGGGGAACATAGAGGCTGTCTCTTTTCCAACCAAGGTTATGGACTCCTAGTATTGGTTTATTGTACTGTATTGCTAGTAAACCTATTAATCTTGGGGCTGTATGCTTTTAACCACTGATTTTTCACAGTGCAGTTGTTTTGATTCATTTATCACTCCTTTCTTTAAAGTTCACTTCTTTAAAGTAGGTAGTAAGACCACCAGTTTATTTACGGTCACACTTTTTTCATTATAATTTTTATAATAGTTATTTTGCATTACTTGGTCTTATTCTTTAGATTGCTATAATTTTGAGTTCACCTGTCAGGTTTGCAACTTTAGTCACATGGGCACAGACCTTATGTTCCAGCTCTCTGTTGCGCACTACTATGCCCTGCAGAACAGTGCTAATCAGAACTCCACCATGTCAACAAGAGTCAGCAAGCTTTGGAACAACTGATAGTCAGAGCTGATAGTTACTGACTGCAAATGATTATTTTTATTCAGTTTTTTTTTAATGTGACTCTAGTTTAACCTAAGAAAATATTATCTTCCTCTTTAAGTAAAAAAAGGGGAAGTTAATTAGCCTGTGAAAAACTTTGCTGAAGTATTACATGATACAAATAAGCCTTTTTTGCGGATGACGATATAGTTAATTTGATTTTATTTATATATGTTTTCACTCTCTGGTACACTTGTTTTATATTTTTTCATTGATCCTGCTCATACCTCTCAACCTTTTGTCCCCCAAATGTGGAACATTGACTCTCAAAATGTGGAACAAATGAGCAAAATGTGGAACACTTAATCAAATCTTTACTGTACCCAAGAAGCTCAGAACACTGTTAAAATGTTTGCATTTATGTTCAGAAAGTCTGTTATTAATTGAATACTATATTTTTTGCATCATTTACTAGATTTTTGCTTTAAAATGTTGACACTGAATGTGGGACAAGTCCTTACAATGTGGAACAAGGAGCTTTTGCGAAGTAAAATGAAGAACGTTCCTCATAATGTGGTACAGTTGAGAGGTATGATCCTGCTTGTTTTTCTTTTGTACTTAGTGGTCCCACAAAGTGTACCTAGTTGGTTTATAGTGGATTCCCTGAGCTAGTTTATTTGTATATTTGATAAAAAGCTGAATTATTCATGGTCACTAAAACTTCTGGAGATGGACACTTTTAAGTAGACAGTGGAAATGTTTGCCAAAGGAACCTGGACTTTGGAGGTCAAGGGTGCAGCTTAAAACAAAAGGAAAAGGATTATAAAGGACTTTTTTTCTACAAGGACTGATTTTTACACATGGACTGTTTGTATTTATATGTATATTGTTCTTAATGTTTAAATTTTTAGCAGAGGTTCATTTTTTTCTTCTTAACCTTTTAGGCAATTTGTGGGAATCAGAAGGCTATCACCTTCATTGTTTAATACTACTATTTGCTCTGATTTGATTAATTTGATTAATAGAATGCCTTCCAAAAAGAAGATTAACAGCAGAAGCTACATTTTGAAGGTTTTTAATACTACAGAAAGTCAGAATTTGAATTTGAATCAACCAGGACACACTAGGATACATTACAATGGGTTACTGCTATTATAATTTCTTTTAAGATTTAAGTGTATTTGTAGAGTGGCCCTATGCTTCTTCTTTTTGTTCTGCTCAACTAATTATGACTAACAGTGTGACTATAGGATTTTACAAGAAAGAAGTTTGGTATATTGTTATACACCTGATCTCCCTTGTTTAGGTTAATAAATTAATCAAGGACACGCCAACAAGTACCTTAGACAATATCTATAGGTTTTATTTTTGGGGCTAATCATTCTAGAGATCACAGTGGTCAGCACTATAAGTGGAAAACAGTTCTCCAGCTTTGATAATTAGTTCTACTCAAAGTAATAAAACTCAAAGGGGTAAAAAGCTAAAAAGGTTTAAATCTTTAAGTACTGATAAGGGGCTGGTTAAGGGAGATTTAACCCAACCCAGGATAATGGATTTCTGGGGGGGGGTCTGACTCCCACTCCAGCTGCCCTCTCATCTCCTATTGTTAATTCACAGGAGTCATTTAATATATCTAAAAATCTGGGGAAAGTTAGGTCCCAAATAAACCTCCCTAGCTCCCCTCCAGTGGAAGGAATATCTATATTGCCTTCTGATTTAGGACTGTCTATGAAGCCCTTTGATTATAGCTCTTCAGTATTGGTAGACAATTCATACTCACACTTAACTACTTTTTCCTTCTCAAGAATCTTCACTAGATGATTCATGGTCTTATCTTTCTATGAGACAGATATATTTTCCCTATCCCTAGGATCTAGGGTGAAGGGGAAATTAGCTACTTTAAAATTATCTTCATATCCAGATAATTTAACTTCAGTAATACAACATCTTAGTAACACTATTGAGGGACTTAAGAAATTGATGCCAGCCAACTTGCTTGATGTAAGAGAATCTGAACCTGGGGACAGACTCTATGTATCTAAACCATTACAAAAGATATTCACTTCATCACTGCAAAAAAAAAATGAAATCCCATCAGATTGACTAACAGCTACTGTGATCCCTATACACAAAAAGGGTAACAAGGCAAACTGCAAAAATTATTGGCCCATCAGCCTGACCTCTGTACCAGAGAAGTTACTAGAATCTATATTAAAAGACATAATAGTAGCACACCAAAAAAAATACAGTTCTCAGGACTCAGAGCAACATGCTTTTACCCCAAATAGATCCCGTGTAGCAAACTTACTGTGTTTTTATGAGGAAGTGTCAACAGCTTTGGACAAAGGACTGCAGTCAATTGCATATATCTGGATTTTTCAAAAGCTTTTGACAAAGTACCACACAGGACAATAGTAGAGAAGCTAATAAAACTAAAAGTAGACACTAGGATACTACAGTGGATGCAAAGTTGGCTCAGCAATAGAACACAGAGAGTGTACATAAGAGGATATTGTACTGACCCCAGGGAGGTCACTAGTGGGGAGCCGCAGAGCTCGGTTTTGGGACCTTCGACATTTCAAATATTCATTGCAGACATGGGAAAGTATGATTCAAGCTGGATCAGCAAATATGTAGATGACACAAAATTAGCAAGGGTGGTTAACATCAATGAGGACAAAACAGAGTTACAGAACAACTTAAATAATATTGTAACATGGACAAAAAATATGGGGTCTGAGTTTCAGTCAGGAAAAATGTTACATCATTCACCTAGGAAACCAACCACAAAAGACTACAGGCTTCCTGAATGGATCCCCTTTCAGAGATCAATAGAAGTAAAGGACCTGGGAATAATAATAAATCGTAACTTGACAAGCTTGTCTCATTGTGAGGCACAGATATCAAAAGCAAAAAGGTTAATCTGGACTATTAGAATAAAATTCAGGAGCAGAAGGAGAAGGTGGTAATGCCATTGTACAGGACATACATTAGGCCCATTTTGTACTATGGGAGCCCTGTGTGGAGCTCTATCTCCATGGGAGCTATTGACAGGATTGAAACAGTGAAGAGACAGGCCAACAAAATGATATATAACATGAAAACAACTACCTCTCAAGACAGACTATGGGAACAGAATCTAATGCCATTACAGACTAGAAGAATACTGGGTGATCTGTTACTATGCTACAATATAATACAAGATGATTGCCTGTTAGTGAACTAAATTTGGAATTTAAAAATTATCAAAAAGAACCTAGAGGGCATCCACTACAGTTAAGACCAAAACATTTACAAACTAATAAAAGAAAAGCATTCTGTACACAAAGAATAATTAACCCATGTAATAAGTTACCACCAGAAATCATAGCCAGCAAGGATAAAATCCACTTAAAAAATAAATTAGACTCCTATATATTGGACAGGAATGTCCTGTCCTATTATGGGTGATCAAACAGGAGCACACATGGGCCAACTGCCTCCTTAGCTCCTTGTACCTTATTATGAACCTTAGTAAACAGTCTGTCACTAACCCCAGAGCTAGCGCCAGCAAGATCAATCCTAACTACTGTCCCATCTCCCTCCTCCCAGCCCTTGCTAAACTCCAGAAACACCTAGTGCTATCACAGCTCTCCCATTTTCTCTCTGAAACTAACTTCTTCACCCCATTTCAATCCGGGTTCCGTAAACACCACTCCACCACCTCCTCCCTACTAAGACTCATAGACTCCATCCTCACTGGGATGGATAAAGGGCTAATCACTGCTGCTATTTTCATTGACCCAGCTAAAGCTTTCAACATAGTATCCCATTCTCTCCTTCTATCCCGCCTATCAGGGGCAGGGTTAGCAGCGTCCCCACAAACTGGTTCAGTGCCTACCTACTAAATAGAACCCAATCCACTAAAATAGCAGACCACACCTCTCCCCCCTCCCCATCACCACCGGTGTTCCCCAAGGCTCAGTTCTTGGCCCCATCCTCTTCTTCATCCTTCTAAATGATCTACTGAATTCTTGCTCCTCTACCGCGATCCATATGTATGCAGACGACACGGTCCTCTTTACCTCCAACCGGACTCATGAAGAACTCACTTCCAAACTTCAAACGGACTTCAACAAAATCCAGCACTGGTTCAATACCAACCAACTCTCCCTAAATGCCAAGAAAACTGTCTCTATGTCTTTCGGTACTAGACAGCGTTCATCCAAGCTCACCCCCCCCCCTCTGATCTTCCATACCCTAAACAACATCATCCTTGATGAAATGCCCTCCTTCAGGTATCTAGGGGTTTGGCTCGATCATCACCTTTCCTTTTCCACACATGTGGATGCTATCATCTCTAAACTGTGCCCAAAACTTGGCGCCCTCTACAGGAACCGCACTAGTCTCCCGCTACCTGTCAGACATGAACTAGTCCTGAAAATGATTCTACCCACCATCGACTACTGTGATGTTGTCTACAGCTCTGCCTCAAAGTCCACACTAGCCAAACTAGACCTCCTCTTTAACGCGTTCTGCCGCTTTGCCCTCGACACCTCCCTGCTCACATCACTGTGAGCTCAACCGTTCACTGGCCCTGCCATCCCTGAGCAACTGACACCTAATTCATAGTGTCAAATTCGCTTCCAATTTTTGGCTCGGCTGCCTCCCACCCTACCTTGTATCCTCCCTGTCTTCCCCTCCTACCCCCTCTCATGCCCTCAGGTCCACTGACACTAGGCTGTTAGTCATCCCCCACCGAAGGACCACCGCCAGCCAATCAGCCTTCTCTTACCGCTTCCCTAAACTCTGAAATGGCCTGCCAGCCCAGATCCGCCACTCTTCATCCAAACGCTCCCTAGCCTCTGCCCTCACTGACTTCCTAGCTCCAAATTGCAACTGTCCCTGACCTCCCCCCCTTGATAGTTTCTCTTCCCCCGTCGCCCTTTAGCGCCTGACCAGTGGCTTGGCCATGCCTAATTGTCTGGCTTATCTACTGCCCTACGCACTTACACTCTCACTCTTACTCACTCTTCTCTCTCTCCAAACATCCCCCTTCTCTCCCTTCTTCCTAACTATACTACGTTCTTCAGCCCTACTCACAGTTCTAACTCCACCCCCTTCCCTCCTACCTTATCTAATCCTCCCCCTACTCACCATATGTTTACTAGTCCACCCCTCCCCTACCCCACAACTTTACTCTCCAATTCCCACTGCCTATTGGTGATCCCACTGCAGCCCTAGTCCTGCTATTGGCACACATGTTCTGACACTGCACCCTAGTCCTGTTACTTGCACTTATGTAAATTTCATTGTGTACCCATGAAATGTTTACCTTGTCCCTGATGAGCAAGTTCTGTACAGTTCTTGCTTGACATGTACCCATGCTATGTATACCATGTCCTTAATGATTATGTTCTTACTGTTCTCCTTATGTAATCAAGTTCAAATGTAATCCCTCCCAACTGTATGTTATCTGTATTGCTCTGCTGCTAATCTCAACTATTGTATGTATAACTACCTCCTCTGTAACCCTTCCCCCCAGGTCGCACCGGGAGATGAGCATCTTTTTTGCTCAGTGTGCCTTTCCTGGTGAAACATTTTCAATAAATAAATACATTATTTCATGTCAGAATGCAGTGGACTATGATAAGGAGCATTTCAACAATGAGGAGGATTTTTTGTCATCCTCTTCTTTGTCTAAGCAAATTTTAGGAATTATAAAAAAAAATATTATGTTAATGTGGTAATATTGAAGAATATCCATACTGTATATACTCTATATACATAATCTATACTGTTTAATTTACTCGCTTGTGTTGTTATAATTAGTGACAAAGCTCCCTGGCTGCTGTTATGTTTTTCTTTTTTGTCTACAACCAATGTATATTCTAATGTTTATGTACTCTGACATGGAACCTTTGTAAAAGAGCCTCTGACTCAAAGGTGAATCTGACACTTTAATAAATAAATAAATATGTGGGCCTTGAAGAAGGAAATATCGAACCTCAGAGCAGATGTTTCATAATCAGGCCCTGTTAACACAATTTAGGAGTAAGTCTCAGGTATAAACTGAGAGCTTTACTAAAGATTGCCAGGTAGCTCCAACTGTCTCTAGAGAAAATAAAGGTATTCCAGTTAAACTTCCATCTCTGTTTTCAAAGGAAAACTCTATTATCATTTTAGATTTAAAATTAAGCCAGAATATGAAAGAAAATAAAAAATCTAATCCTAGGAGTATTGAAAAGAAAAATATAACACAAAAACAGGGCATTAAATCCAGAGAGAAATTCCCTGCGTCTGACAAATTTGATTTGGGGGTTAATATGGAATCAGTACAACCTAATATGTAGAAATCTAAATTTAATAGTTGCGGTATTGGTCCTTGCAAGAATAGATCCAGAAGCAAATGATTTGATACCTTTTAATGGACCAACATAGATGTAACAACAAGAACAAAGTGCTCTAGCTTCCGGACCAACCAGTCCTTCTTCAGAAGCTCATGGCAGTTGTTTAGAAAATACAATACTTATAACAGCTAGATAATGCAGAGAAAAACAGAAAAAAATCCCCATTGGTTTAAAATACTCATTTCAAAAAAAAAAAACCAGAAGATGATGTCAGAGAAGTTTAACAGTACAATACTGCCTTCAGCCAGAAAGACCCTTGGGTCAGATGCTCTTGGTGGAACACACATACAAAGAATCCTACTGCATATAAATTTAATTGACATAAGATAACACTGCTGAAGCAGATAACTCCTAAATCAAGCTATGAGTGTCACAGTTAGTTTAAGGATGTGATTACTGAAAGGCAACCCCCACCCAGATTAAAGACAAACTAAGATTGTTATAGAGCTTATGAAATTTCAATGTTAGCATTATAGACAAGAATTTACCAGTAAAGTTGTCTTAAAAACATCAGTACACACTGTGTGATGTGTAAAACCTAGCTGGACCTGTCACCCAGCTGTATTCTCAAGCTAGATATAAGGCCCAAGAAATTTCAAAAACCTCAGGACTATATAAATGATAATTTAAATATAAATTGATAATATTAGTATCAAACAAAAAAAAACTCTAGTCGAGGAACCTCAAGAAATTAAGACCATGTAACCTGATATGTACTGATGTCATTATATACTGAGAATGTAGCAACTTGATGTACCACAAGTGTCTAAGGAATCTGAAAAAGAGATAAAAATGTAATTTATCTCCTCCTCTTCATACAAACAATACAACCTAACCCACCCCACATCACAATAATGTGGGTGGGGGAGATACATAGCTTAAAGGAGATGTTGTCTCTCTCTCTCCCCCCCCCTTTTTCTCTCTCTCTCTCCCCCACAGACACACACACACACACACACACACACACACACATATGCATATTCTCTCTCCTAGTGAACCTATATTAACTTCAGTCACTGCAATTGTTCCCCAAAGGAATTCAACTTGTCATGAAATCCTGAGTAAAAGGGCTTATGTCTCCTAACATCTACAGAGTAAAAATGTAACACTATATAACCATACTACTATCTGCAAAGTAACATTTCCAAGGATACTAGATAGAACTACCATGCAATAAACCTGCCACCCTCCCCAGGATAAGGTAACTAGAAGTAAATATAAAGTATATGTGTAAGACCAGAGGTCTAACATACCTACATATCCACAAATTACTACAATATTAGCCAAATGTAAACAGATCTGTGCAGGACCCCCATGCAAATGAGATCACACACCCCAATATGTACAGAGTTACAAAAATTATATATAACAGTATATGATAACACTCCTGTATGTACACTAGCAGGCTGGGTAATCTGAATATGGTGCAATGGAATCACCCCCAGGCAAAGATAAAAAGTAAGGAGGAATTAATATTCATTATGTGTGTGAAATAAGAATAGTAACACATTATAACTCCATATATCTAAATAGAGACTTACCTCAATGTGACAGCAAGCCACATCTGTTATATCACATACCTCACAACACATACCCACACACATACATACACACACGCATCCACATCCACACATGCTGAAGTCCTATAATATGTCAGTTTGAAGAAGAAAAGGTCTGTGGATGTTAGTTTCTGTAGTGTCCCATAAAGCCAAGATCAACGTTCATCCCATCTGCTACCATATTGAGATGTAAAATAAGTTTAATCTCAAAAGCTTGTCTCTGCTGTGTGTTTTTGAGATTTCCTTTTAAGACCATTACTGACATATCTGAGACTGAGTGGTCAGGCTGGGAGAAGTGGTGCCCCACTGGTTTTTCAGTCTTCCTTGCTGTAATAGTATGTCTGTGTGAGTTCATCCTAGTGCAGAGCTGTTGGCGTGTCTCTCCTATTGTGGACATCTCTTGTACTGAATGAAATAAACAACATGTCATGACATGCATGTATAACTCCCATGCACCTGGAATTGTCTGTTTTGTGATGTAACCACACAGTCCAAGGTAGAAATGAGCCCACAAGTCTTACAGGGGCGTTGAATTCAGGGTCGCGTGCCATTGTGTGACATGGTATTCTGTTCCGGTGAAAGTTTGCTCCTAATAAGTAGGCTGGATAAATTTGGTGGTTGTTTAAAAGATAGTAGTGGGAGTTCCTTAAAAATACAATTAAGGGTTTCATCCTCACTAAATATTGGGTGGAGATCTTTAATAATCTTACGCAGACGTTCAAGGTCTGGATGATATGTGACTACCAAGGGTATTCTGTCTATAGCTGTCTTTTCTTTATATTGAAGTAGTTGTTGTCTTGGTACTTGTGTTGCCCGTTCTGTTATCCTGTCAATTTCCCCTGGAAGAGTGTCCCTGCTCAATAAAGGTGTTTTTCAACATAGCCAAATGTGTATCTCTGTCATCCTCATTTGAACAAATACGGTGACAACGAAGTGCTTTGACTGTATATGACAGATTTTTATGTATGGTTTGGGTGGTTACTTTTCTTGTGCAGGTATCTCTGTCTGTCTGTTGTCTTCCTGTAAATACATGTATGTAAGGTTCCATCGTTAATGATGACTGTGGTGTCCAGAAAGTTAACCTTGGTGGTAGAGTACTCCAGGGTAAGCTTTATGGTAGGGTGGAGATTATTAAGTTTGTGATGAAAATCTTTGAGTGCATCTGTGCCTTCCATCCAGATGATAAACAAATCATCAATGTAGCAGAAATAAGCTAGTGGTTTGTGGGGATACTGCCTTAAAAGATCCTCCTCCAAGTCAGCCATAAAGAAGTTAGCATACTGTGGAGCCATTTTGGTGCCCATTGCTGTTCCCATAGTTTGAACATAATGTTTACCATTGAAGTTGAAGTTGTTATGTGTCAAAATGAATTCCATAAGTTCCCCCACCACTCCAGGGTTGATGTTTTGTTCGGTCCTTTCTCATATATGTATTTAAGGCATGCTGCAATGCCATCTGTGTGTGGAATATTAATGTAGAGGGATGTTACATCCATTGTCACTAAAATGGTATCAGGTGGTAAATCCTTATAACCAGAAAGTACATAAAAAGTGCATAGTGTCCTGGATATAACTGTCTCTTTCCATAACCAGCGGTTTCAAAATGGTCTCTACAAACCCTGAGATCCCTCAGTCAAGGTACCATTACCAGATACTATGGGTCTCCTGGATTGCCAGGTTTATGTATTTTAGGCAGCATGTAGAATGTCCTGGCCTGGGTTCATCAGGATGAGGTGAGTTAGTTTCTCTTGGACGTGGTCAGGAAAAGTTTTAATTAAGTCACGCAGTTCATCTTTATATCTTGTAGTGGGGTCACTCTCCAGTTCTCTGTAGTATGTAAGATCTGTTAGCTGTCTATTACCTTCAGTAATATAATCCTCTCTGTTTAAAATCACCACTGCAGAGTCTTTATCAGCTTTTTTGATGACAATGTTGTGGTTTGATTTCAGTGTCCCTATAGCTCTCCGTTCCAGTGGAGAAAGGTTATAATGGGTTTGTTTTTGCCTGGTAAGGATCTGACCACTGACTTGTTGGTGGAAACAATTAATGTAATTGTCTAGTTTTTTGTTACGCCCACTTGAGGGGGTAAAATCAGATTCCTTTTTCTTATCCATTACATTATTGCTGTTTGTACTGTCTTCACTACCAGTGATTTCTTCCCTGCCATGAAATAATTCTTTAAGTCTCAATCTACGGAAGTACTCCTCCAGTTCACCACAAAACAGTATGTTATCCAGTGGTTTTGTTGGGCAGAAAGTGAGGCCCTTTGAAAGTACATTTAGTTCTCCAGTAGTCAGTGTGTGGTTGGACAAATTAACAACTGAAAGGTGCCCATCAGTATTGTGTTGTTGTTCAGTGACTCCATTATGTTCTTCATGGTTGTTAGGAAGTATGGTATGTTGAAGGGCATCCAATTTCCTATTTTTCATAAGCATGGCTTTTCTTAAGGTCTTTTGGTAGTTAATGTGTATCTCTTGCAAGATGTCCTGAATAGGTTCCCCAGACACCCTTTCCAGAGTGGTAACAATTTCAGCAAACTCTTTGTTAAAAACAACTTTTTGGGCATATGACATGCGAATCCTGTGATTTCTCAGTTTCTCAGAGGTCCTATGACAAAGTTGTTCTGCATATGTAGAATTGTTTGTATTTCTTAATGGATTCCAAATAGTAAGACCTTTAGGGATAATGTTTCTCCTCTTGCACTGGGCTAGAAAATAGATGTCACTGTCTAGCAGTGCCAATTTCTTCTTGATGTTATGTAACTGCCATATTCTACGGTGAATTCTGATATCTTCCATGTTGAAATCTAGATTTAGTAGTTGCCATATTGGTTCTTGCAAGAATAGATCCAGAAGCAAATGATTTGATACCTTTTAATGGACCAACATAGATGTAACAACAAGAACAAAGTGCTCTAGCTTTCGGACCAACCAGTCCTTCTTCAGAAGCTCATGGCAGCTGTTTAGAAAATACAATACTTATAACAGCTAGATAATGCAGAGAAAAACAGAAAAAAAATCCCCATTGGTTTAAAATACTCATTTCAAAAAAAAAAAAACAAAAAAAAAAAACCGAAGATGATATGTCAGAGAAGTTTAACAGTACAATACTGCCTTCAGCCAGAAAGACCCTTGGGTCAGATGCGCATGGTGGAACACACATACAAAGAATCCTACTGCATACAAACTTAATTGACATAAGATAACACTGCTGAAGCAGATAACTCCTAAATCAAGCTATGAGTGTCACAGTTAGTTTAAGGATGTGATTACAGAAAGGCACCCCCACCCAGATTAAAGACAAACTAAGATTGTTATAGGGCTCATGAAATTTTAATGTTAGCATTATAGACAAGAATTTACCAGTAAAGTTGTCTTAAAAACATCAGTGCACACTGTGTGATGTGTAAAACCTAGCTGGACCTGTCACCCAGCTGTATTCTCAAGCTAGATATAAGGCCCAAGAAATTTCAAAAACCTCAGGACTATATAAATGATAATTTAAATATAAATTGATAATATTAGTGTCAAACAAAAAACTCTAGTCGAGGAACCTCAAGGAATTAAGACCATGTAGCCTGATTTGTACTGATGTCAATATATACTGAGAATGTAGCAACTTGATGTACCACAAGTGCCTAAGGAATCTGAAAAAGAAATAAAAATGTAATTTCTCTCCTCCTCCTCTTCATACAAACAATACAACCTAACCCACCCCACATCACAATAATGTGGGTGGGGAGATACATAGTTAAAGGAGATGTTGTCTCTCTCTCTCTCTCCCCCTTTTCTCTCTCTCTCTCTCTCTCTCTCTCTCTCTCTCTCTCTCTCCCCACAATAATGTAATGGATAAGAAAAAGGAATCTGATTTTACCCCCTCAAGTGGGCGTAACAAAAAACTGGACAATTACATTAATTGTTTCCGCCAACAAGTCAGTGGTCAGATCCTTACCAGGCAAAAACAAACGCATTATAACCTTTCTCCACTGGAATGGAGAGCTATAGGGACACTGAAATCAAACCACAACATTGTCATCAAAAAAGCTGATAAAGGCTCTGCAGTGGTGATTTTAAACAGAGAGGATTATATTACTGAAGCTAATAGACAGCTAACAGATCTTACATACTACAGAGAACTGGAGAGTGACCCCACTACAAGATATAAAGATGAACTGCGTGACTTAATTAAAACTTTTCCAGACCATGTCCGATAGAAACTAACTCACCTCATCCCTGATGAACCCAGGCCAGGGACATTCTACATGCTGCCTAAAATACATAAACCTGGCAATCCAGGGAGACCCATAGTATCTGGTAATGGTACCTTGACTGAGGGGATCTCAGGGTTTGTAGAGACCATTTTGAAACCGCTGGTTATGGAAAGAGACAGTTATATCCAGGACATTATGCACTTTTTGCGTGTACTTTCTGGTTATAAGGATTTACCACCTGATACCATTTTAGTGACAATGGATGTAACATCCCTCTACACTAATATTCCACACACAGATGGCATTGCAGCATGCCTTAAATACATACATGAGAAAGGACCGGAACAAAACATCAACCCTGGAGTGGTGGGGAACTTATGGAATTCATTTTGACATAACAACTTCAACTTCAATGGTAAACATTATGTTCAAACTATGGGAACAGCAATGGCACCAAAGCGGCTCCACAGTATGCTAACCTCTTTATGGCTGACTTGGAGGAGGATCTTTTAAGGCAGTATCCCCACAAACCACTAGCTTATTTCCATTACATTGATGATTTGTTTATCATCTGGATGGAAGGCACAGATGCACTCAAAGATTTTCATCACAAATTTAATAATCTCCACCCTACCATAAAGCTTACCCTGGAGTACTCTACCACCAAGGTTAACTTTCTGGACACCACAGTCATCATTAAGGATGGAACCTTACATACATGTATTTACAGGAAGCCAACAGACTGACAGAGATACCTGCACAAGAAAAGTAACCACCCAAACCATACAAAAAAATCTGTCATATACAGTCAAGCACTTCGTTGTCACCGTATTTGTTCAAATGAGGATGACAGAGATACACATTTGGCTATGTTGAAAAACACCTTTATTGAGCAGAGACACTCTTCCAGGGAAATTGACAGGATAACAGAATAGGCAACACAAGTACCAAGACAACAACTACTTCAATATAAAGAAAAGACAGCTACAGACAGAATACCCTTGGTAGTCACATATCATCCAGACCTTGAACGTCTGCGTAAGATTATTAAAGATCTCCACCAATATTTAGTGAGGATGAAACCCTTAATTGTATTTTTAAGAACTCCCACTACTATCTTTTAAACAACCACCAAATTTATCCAGTCTAATTATTGAACAAACTTTCACGGAACAGAATACCATGTCACACAATGGCACACGACCCTGCAATCAACGCCCCTGTAAGACTTGTGGGCTCATTTCTACCTCGGACTATGTGGTTACATCATAAAACAGACAATTCCAGGTGCATGGGAGTTATACATGCATGTCACAACATGTTGTTTATTTCATTCAGTGCAAGAGATGCCCACAATAGGAGAGACACGCCAACAGCTCCGCACTAGGATGAACTCATACAGACATATTATTACAGCAAGGAAGACTGAAAAACCAGTGGGGCACCACTTCTCCCAGCCTGACCACTCAGTCTCAGATATGTCAGTAATGGTCTTAAAAGGAAATCTCAAAAACACACAACAGAGACGAGCTTTTGAGATTAAACTTATTTTACATCTCAATATGGTAGCAGATGGGATGAACGTTGATCTTGGCTTTATGGGACACTACGAAACTAACATCCACAGACCTTTTCTTCTTCAAACTGACATATTATAGGACTTCAGCATGTGGAATGTGGATGTGTGTATGTATGTGTGTGGGTATGTGTTGTGAGGTATGTGATATAACAGATGTGGTGCTTGCTGTCACATTGAGGTAAGTCTCTATTTAGATATATGGAGTTATAATGTGTTACTATTCTTATTTCACACACATAATGAATATTAATTCCTCCTTACTTTTTATCTTTGCCTGGAGGGGGGATTGATTCCATTGCACCATATTCAGATTACCCAGCCTGCTAGTGTACATACAGGAGTGTTATCATATACTGTTATACATCATTTTTGTAACTCTGTACATATTGGGGTGTGTGATCTCATTTGCATGGGGTCCTGCACAGATCTTTTTACATTCGGCTAATATTGTAGTAATTTGTGGATATGTAGGTATGTTAGACCTCTGGTCTTACACATATACTTTATATTTACTTCTAGTTACCTTATCCTGGGGAGGGTGGCAGGTTTATTTCATGGTAGTTCTATCTAGTATCCTTGGAAATGTTACTTTGCAGATAGTAGTACGGTTATATAGTGTCACATTTTTGCTCTGTAGATATTAGGAGACATAAGCCTTTTTACTCAGGATTTCATGACAAGTTGAATTCCTTTGGGGAACAATTGTAGTGACTGAAGTTAATATAGGTTCACTAGGAGAGAGATGTGTGTGTGTGTGTGTGTGTGTGTGTGTGTGTGTGTGTGCATCTGTGGGAGAGAGACAGAGAGAAAAGGAGGGGAGAGAGAGAGAGAGAGAGAGAGAGAGGCGACAACATCTCCTTTAAGCTATGTATCTCCCCCACCCACATTATTGTGATGTGGGGTGGGTTAGGTTGTATTGTTTGTATGAAGAGGAGGAGGAGAGAAATTACATTTTTATCTCTTTTTCAGATTCCATAGCTACTTGTGGTACATCAAGTTGCTACATTCTCAGTATATATTGACATCAGTACATATCAGGCTACATGGTCTAATTCCTTGAGGTTCCTCGACTAGAGTTTTTTTTGTTTGACACTAATATTATCAATTTATATTTAAATTATCATTTATGTAGTCCTGAGGTTTTTGAAATTTCTTGGGCCTTATATCTAGCTTGAGAATACTGCTGGGTGACAGGTCCAGCTAGGTTTTACACATCACACAGTGTGCACTGATGTTTTTAAGACAACTTTACTGGTAAATTATTGTCTATAATGCTAACATTAAAATTTCATGAGCCCTATAACAATCTTAGTTTGTCTTTAATCTGGGTGGGGGTGCCTTTAAGTAATCACATCCTTATACTAACTGTGACACGCATAGCTTGATTTAGGAGTTATCTGCTTCAGCAGTGTTATCTTATGTCAATTAAATTTATATGCAGTAGAATTCTTTGTATGTGTGTTCCACCAAGCGCATCTGACCCAAGGGTCTTTCTGGCTGAAGGCAGTATTGTACTGTTAAACTTCTCTGACATCATCTTCTGTTTTTTTGGGTTTTTTTTTTTTTGAAATGAGTATTTTAAACCAATGGGGATTTTTTTCTGTTTTTCTCTACATTATCTAGCTGTTATAAGTATTGTATTTTCTAAACAATTGCCATGAGCTTCTGAAGACGGACTGGTTGGTCTGAAAGCTAGAGAACTTTGTTCTTCTTGTTACATCTATGTTGGTCCATTAAAAGGTATCAAATCATTTGCTTCTGAACCTAATATGTATTTATCGGTTCATTCAATTATGGCAGAAGAACAACAGCCTCCTTTTTTTCTGAGGCTAATGTGCCAAAAATGATTCAAGGGAAGCCTGAGGAGCAATCTTCTCATAATGGTGGTGTTCCTGCTAAGCCAGGGAATTATGCTGTTACTTTCTTTGGCTTTGATAACAATCAGCCTGTGATAGAGCTAGAGTTTTTAATTGAAATATATGGCATTAATAGATTAGATGCCGAAACTCCTGAAAAATTGACAAACTTGATTTGTCATCTAGTACATATTCCTTCTACATCCAACAGTATTTTTATTACTTGTCCACCTAATGTACAGGAAAAATGGTGGTAGAATGTTACACCTCCACTGATCCCTGGATAACATAACCTTTGCTATTGCAGCCAAAAAAATGAAACATGGTAGAAATTGGGCTGGTATAGCTACGTATCTTAAGACT
Source organism: Neoceratodus forsteri (assembly GCA_016271365.2). Lineage (NCBI taxonomy): Eukaryota > Metazoa > Chordata > Ceratodontiformes > Ceratodontidae > Neoceratodus > Neoceratodus forsteri. The sequence continues at coordinate 454,167,073 of CM057449.1, read as the reverse complement.
TCTCTGAATTACAAGATTACTATTCTGGATTGTCAATTATCGTTAATAGTTCCTCTGAAATTGGAGAGCAATAATAAAATAATTATCCTTAATATTTATTTTTCCCTTATAAGTAATTCAATTTATTCACCTACTAGTTGGCTGCAGTATTCTGAATTATTAGATGATTTAACAACTAAATATGAAATTTATGTTTTCCTTGGCATTGGTGACTTTAATGCCAGAATCCATGCCAATAATCCGATGGAAAACCCTAATGGTGAGTTTTTTTCAGGGCCTGAGCATGATTAACCCCAAAGTAAGTAATGTTAAAAACTCCAAAGATAAACTTAATTATCAGGGTAAGATATTGTGTAAAATAATGTCAGACTTGAGTTTCTGTCTGGTAAATGGTCATTTGACGGTGATTTGGAAGGTAAGTATATATTTATGGGGCATATGGAATCTTCAATTATTGATCTAGCCTGGGTTAATCAGGATGCCTTAAAATTTCTGTTTGACTTTGAGGTCCGGGATCATCCTGATTCTGCTAATTTGCCATTACTTATAGCTTTCAAACACCAAGTATGTGCGGTAACTTTATTCAGTTTTTTGGTAATGTGGGTAATCTGGAAATAATTCTAAAATAATTAGATGGCAAAATGAAGTTATCAGTCTAGTTTCAGAACTGTTTAATGCTGATCCTTTAATATCTTTATGCAACAAAATAGTTTCAGCTTCAGTTAATAACCAAATTATCAGTGAATGGCTGGCAATTAATAATTACATTAAACCCTTATTTAGAACCAACAGGATAAGGGAACATTTTTGTCCAATGTGGTTCAATAAGACCTACCGGATAGCTAAACATAAATTAAATAGACACGTTAGATACAGTAAAAAAACAAACACAAGGTAAATCTTAGTTCTCTTAATAAAGTAAGGAAGGAATATAGGACATTATTTGATCTTGAAAAGGAAAAATACCAAAAATGTATGTGGAACAAATTAAGAAGAACAGCTATAGCCAAAGACACCAGAGCCTTCTAGTCTTTGATTAGCCATGGCTATAACCGATATTCAAGGAAAGTGGAAGCATACATTACACCGCAGTTATGGGAGAAGCATTTTCAGTCTCCATTTCTCCCACATAGAAGATACTGGAAATATTAACGTCAATGAACTGATGTCTGAAACTCTTTTACATCTCTAATCAATTCCTTTCTGTATATATTGGGAGAAATTAAGAAAACTTTATCCTCAATTACATCCAATAAAGCTCTGGGTCCAGACCAAATTCTGTCAGACATTGACAAAATATTTTTAGATTGGTGGCTTCCTATCTTTTTAGTAGCATGTAATAGATTTGTCCAACGAGAACATTTTCCAGATAGCTGGAAGGGAAGTATAATCTTTCCAATATATAAAAAGGACCACGTTTATGATACTAGTATATATAGATCCATTAATCTCAATGATACATGTCAGAAGGTATTTTGTAAAATAATATTGCAGAGGTTATAGTCCTGGATCCACGAAAATCAGCTGTTGAATATGAGACAGAATGGTTTTTGGAGTGGATGATCTACTATTCATCACTGCTATGTTTTGTCACATCTTATTTATACATACACATGTATTAAGAAATCAAAACTTGATTGTTGTTTCAATGTCCTCAGGTCTGCCTTTGACAGTATAAGCAGTAAATTATTATGCAGAAATTGAAAGCTTATAATATAGACCCCTTCCTGCTGGATATTATAATAAGAATACATCAAAACACCTGCATTAAAGTACAGAACAACCAGTCTGTAGGATTAACATTTGTTGTTAGAACTGATCTCAGAGTCCAACAGGGATGTATTCTTGCCACCCCTTTATTTAACTTGCATATTGTTACTATAATAGAATGGTTGGATCTTCCTGAATTTCATTCTCCAAGTGTGTCAAATAGGAAGGTAAGCTGCCTAGCTTACGCAGGTGATATAGTATTGATTTCTACATCATTACTTGGTCTACAAAGGAAAATGAATCATTTTATTGTATTATGCAAGAATAGCAGATTGATTATTAATATAGATAAAATCAAATTTGTAGTTTCTAAAAAATAGATGGACTCCAAGGCTATTTATGGAAAATTCAAAGATCGAAACTCAGAATTATTATGGTTACCTGGGATTAAGATTCTCAGACAATTTGTACTGGAATAGGCTTCTTTCACTGATTGTAGCTAAGTTAACAAGCATTTGTCAATGCCGAATGTTTGCTTGCTGGCACTGGCATTGGTAGTGTAGAAGTTACAGAGCTGCATAATAGGAATGGCAACGAAGTATTGAACTGAAGCCAACTCCACCACCACCCTGCAGAGAGTGGCAGGCATTGGGGTGTGCCTTTGGGTCGTCAGGCATAACGACCACCCCATTTCACCAAACCCTATGCTGCAGACACTGACAAGTGTCACAGTGTGCCTTGGGGTCTTTGGCCCTTATGCGCACCCCATTCCATCAGGAAATATGGTGAGATGGGTGCAGTATAGGAGAATGGGGTGAAGTTTGGGCCTGAAGAGTCTGAGGCACTCCTTGATGCCTCTCACTGGCTGCAGGGTGTGGGTGGGGTGGAATGGTATGAGCATGGCAGGCAAGAATCCCAAGTCACACCCCTGATGCCTGTCATACTCTACAGGGTGGGGCGTTATGGTCGGAAACCCTAATGCCTCAGGCATTCGTTGGTATTTTCACTCCAAATTTTCAACATGGTTTTTTTGTGACCTCCACCTCATGAACAGTGGCAATATCAGTTTGTTTGCCGAAAACTGCTTTTGCACAGCGACTATGGCATTTGGCACCACGGGTGCAAAAACACATTCCGAACAGGATGTGAAAAATGACAGCGGTACTGTTCATGGGGAGGTGTAAAAAATGGCAATGTTGAAAATCTGCTGTGAAAATCTTAAAAAAACTGGTGAAGTCACGAGCGTGGGTAGAAACTGTGCAATGCACACCTGTAATGTAACTAGTTTGGGAATTTTTTTACAGTAGATTGTTAACACAGGCATTTTGGGACCTCTGATCATGAACAGTGTCAGTGTGATTTTCTTTATCTGTCCCGAGCAATGATTTCCCACAGCGACACGCATCTCTGCACTGAAAGTGTGAAAACACATTTCGGCCATGTTGTGGAAAATGACAGCTGTACTCTTCATAAGGAGGTGTGGAAAAATGCCACTGGTGAAAATCTGGACTGAAAATATTACAAATTCATGAACCTACGAGGGTGAATGGAAACTGCACAATGCTCACTCATAACACAGTCATTTTATGGAGTTTTGTCACCAAATTTTCAACATAGCCATTTTAAGACCTCTGCTCATGACCAGTGTCACTGTGATTTTCTTAATCTGTCCCAAACATTGTTTTCGCAAACGGACTGTACCATTGTGCGCTACATGTGCGGAAACACATTTTGGGTGAGATGTGAAAAATGGTAGCTGCACTGCTCATAAGGAAGTGCAGTAAAATGGCACTGTTGAAAATCTGGTGTGCAAATATTACAAATTCGCAGACTTGCCAGCGTGCATAGGAACTGTGCAACATGCGCTCCTAAAACAGTCATTTTTGGGAATTTTTTCACCAAATTTTCAACATAGCCATTTTACCACCTCTGCTCATGACCAGTGTCACTGTGATTTTCTTAACATGTCCCATACATTGATTTTGCACATCGACTGCGCCATTGTGCGCTACATGGGCAGAAACACATTGTGGGCGAGATGTGAAAAATGACAACTGTACTGTTCATAAGGAGGTGTGGTAAAATATTATTAATCTGGAGTAATATTGAAAATTCTTCTGGCGTGCATAAAGAACTCTGCAAGCACGCCGTAAAACAGTCATTTTAGGAATTTTTCACCAAATTTTCAAAATAGCCATTTTAAGACCTCTGCTCATGAATAGTATCACTGTGATTTTCTTAATGTGTCCCGTACATTGATTTCACACCGACTGCACCACTGTGCGCTACATGGGCGGAAACACATTTTGGGTGAGATGTGAAAAATGACAGCTGTACTGCTCATAAGAAGATGTGGTAAAATGGCAATGTTAATCTGGAGTGAAAATATTGAAAATTTGCGAACTTCACAGGCATGCGTAGGGACTGTGCAACGCACGCTCGTAAAACAGCCATTTTTAGGAATTTTTCCACCAAATTTTCAAAATAGGCTTTTTGAGAGCCCACCTTATGAACACTGGAAGTGTCATTTCATTAATCATTCTGGAAAGGTGATTTCGCACAGTGGCTGCAAAATCACCCTTCGGGCTCGAGTAACGCCATGACAGTGCAAGAATTCATGAGGAGGGTTCCTAAAACCCCATGTTGAAAATTTGGTGCAAAAATTCCAAAAAATGACTGAGATATGCAACAAAGTTTAAAAACCCCTATCTATCCCATTATACAGCTTACCGGCATTTCCTCAGTTCGCGGTTGGCTTTGAAGAGTGCAGATGTTTTCCCGGTCCACCGAAGATTGTCGCGCCGAACTCAGGAGGTAAGTATGGGGTGAGGGGTGTGGGGAGGCAGGTGCGCAGTGGGTGGGTGCGGGTTGTGGGGGGCAGGGAGACTGCGAGGACCGTTATTTTCTTTACAGGTTTTATTTTTTGAAAAAGATGGCAGGACATTTGCCACGCTGGGGTGGGCTCCCAGCATGGCAGAAGGATGGCTGGGGGGGCGTGGAGCTGACGGGGGATTGGGCACCCCGTCGGCCATGGCATCTGTTGCCATGCTGGGGTGGGCTCCAGCGTGGCACCCTGTACTGGGGTGGAGACAGTGAAGCTGATGGGGATTGGGCACCCCATCAGCGACAGCATGGAGGAGACAGTGGAGCCGGCGGAGGTTGGGCACTTGCGTCGGCATTACTATCATTTGCCATGCTGGGGGGTGGGCTCCCAGCATGGCACCTGGATGCTTTGGGGGCATGGGCCGATGGGAGTTGGGCACCCCATTGGCTGTACCATGTGAGGAGGAGGAGGCGCATGAGCACGCAGTGTGCATGCGCGCGCGTGTGTTTGTGTGTGGGGGGGAGAGCTCTGCTCACTGGAGCGGAGCTCTCCCTTTCAACTGTATGCCTCTGTATTTTTCAGCTGTCATAGACAGCTGGAGCAGTGATTGGCACTCTGCAACCGTGCCTACAAATACACTGACTGAATTGGAAGAGGCTGACACACCTCTGGAAAACTCGTATGATGGCACTATGTTTCTTGCACATGCGTGCAAGCAAACATAAAAATGGCATTTAATGTATTTAAAAGATTTAATTGTAGGTTGGGAAAAGGTACAGTTAAGGGTATACTCACAGTTATTAATGCCAAAATAAAAACTAGTGCACTATATGCAGCTGAAAGCTAGGCCTTCTCTAATGCAAAATCATTGGAGATTGTATTAAATAAGATATTTCACTATGTACTGAGTGTCCCTCACTCAGTTTCTGTAGAGGTTTTAAGACTGGAACTTGGCCAGTTCTCAATCTCTACTCTTGTCACAGAGTCATCTGATTTTTCTTCTCAACCTTTTCCAATTGCCTGAGGAGTAGCACCCTAGGCAATGTCTGGAAGAAGAAACTGAATATTTGAAGAAAGGTTTCACTTGTCCAATGGTTAAAACTATTAAAGAACTTATTTCAGCTGGGTCTGTGGCATTTATTATATGAAATTTATTACAGACCAGATTTAGAAGTTATTTCTCAAATGATGATACAGCCATTTCCAGGGACTTTCTCTGGGTTTCTTCACTTCAAAATTTCCAATGGTATAAGCAACTTAAAACTGTATACTGTCTTGAACCTTACTTGGCCTATCTATCTAATCCTTTGGATTGGAAACTTCTTACTAGGTTCAGAACGGAACTTTATGATACAAATTATTTACATTTCAAACAGCGACAACCTGATATTAAAATTCCCCACTATAAATGTGGGGTGAAGGTTGAAGATGACCTTAAGCACATGTAATTTATATGCCACTTGTATTCAAAGAAAAGAGATGATTGATTAGGCACTATACTTGCTGACCACAGTCATCCCTTGGCTCAATTAATCCCAGTGTTGTACAATACTTGAGATGTCAGTTTTACACAGGTTATCAGGCTTTTTATCATCATTAAAACTGTAAATAATAATTCAGACAATAATATTCTCTGGGGGACATAGGAGACTTACTTCTTTTTCTGCCACAAACTGGCTTTTTTTCCCAATATTCAATAGATTTTTTGATTTTGGAATTTTGAGATTACAGGCATGATACTTGGATGGGGGTGTAGGTAACCAGACCCAAACTCATCCAAGGCCTGTTTACTCCTGTTTCAGGATTGCAAAATGTTGCTGTCTCCTCTGTCCCCTTGTTTCCTACTTCTTTTTCTCCAAATATTAAATTGGTATACTCAGATCAATTGTGGCATTTATGTATAAATGCTTAACTCTTCAAATGTTGTATACTACTGAGATTTCTCTTTTTCTGTAAATTTTATGTCTAACAAATTAGTCGCACATTATCACAGACTGTTGTGTTTCCCTTATCTTTATGTCATTATCATAAATAATAAAAGAATGATCTAAAACTACTTTTATTTTTACCCTGATTGTAATTTTGCTGACCTTTCTGCATATTCAAATTATTTGATGTTATATTCTGTATGGTACTTGACTTGGGAGTGTGTGCACTTGAAAGTGGCACTTAGAGATAATGTTATATAAACAAAACCTATCGCTGATATGATGTTTTGTAACAAAATATTACATGTATTTTAAAACTTTTAATATAACTGTAAAAGTTGGTGCTATTTATGAACCTTGTATTTTAAATGTTTTGAAATGTTCTTGTCAAGGCCAAAAGTTGAACAATAAACTTGAAACTTTCACCATGTCTGGCTCCTAAGATATAGAGTTCTCCAGCTTTGGGATTTGTGATGGTTGCTGCTGTTCTACCAGAGACTCGGAAGCCATCTACAGGGCACATTTTTAAGTTTTCCATGTGTACAGCCATGCAGCGAACGTCCTGCTATGAAAATGCCTTTTGAGGAGTGTGACACTGTCCATCCAATGCAGAGCAGTGTTTAAGGGGCATGTCAGTGACACACCAATCATCAGGGAGGCTGATCATGACAGAGTTTTGGCTTGCTGGGTGGAGACAGCATGTGCTTGCAAAGGAAAAGCCTGCACAATCATGGTTTGGGTCTTCCATTTGATCTACACTGCCCAGCAAGCTGATCTGTAATGACAGCCTGCTGAGGAGTTTGAAACATCCAGGAATAGCCTTGCAGTTGCAAACACAAGCTTTAACAACTGCCCCCCCCCACACAATCTGCCCTCTCAGCAACCACCACACCACCACACCACCACCCCCAAACACAAACATAGCAATGACACTGGGGGTGCTCAATCCCTCAGTGCCGCCTCACCACCTCCTAAGCAAAACCTGTGCATGTATCTAAACAGTCAGAGCTGAACAGCATGGAGCGGGTTCACAGTGACACCATTCAACAGTCCCTACAGTTCAGGCATGGAACACACTCCCCAAATGTAATAAACAGATGGGGGCTTGTGTGACTGACAAGGGTTTAAATGAATAGATTGAATTGGAGCCATTTCTCATCAAATGTTAAAAGAACAATGTTAACATATTTGTAAAAAAAAATTTCTGGATTCTGCGTTTACTTCAGACACCATTATTTAAAAAAATATTTTTTCTCTTTGTGTCTTCCAGGTGCCCTAGTAAAGGAAGAACTGCAAACAAGTCACAACTTCCGAATGTGATATAGATTCTCTGCACACAGAATGATAGTAGACACAAGGAATAAGTTCAAGTTCAAGTTTACTTCCAGAAAAACTCCATTGAGCAAGCTCATTTTCAAGGAGGTCCTGAGAGGCTCAAGACAATACAAAACAGTAGCATGACAAATGCAAGAAGTACAACATATGAATATATAAGAATGAATGAGTTAAGACATAAAAATGGACAATAAGAAGAAACTACAAATTTCATTGCCTGGTAGTGCAACAGATTTCATTGCCTAACAATGTGAAGGAACTGTACAGATTTCATTGTCTAACAGTAGGGAAAGCATATTTGTTTTGTACCTTGTAATCAATGAAGTCTGGTGATGCACAGTTAAACAATACAGATCAGCATTGCATATAGGGGTGGAAAGGAGGTAAAAAAGGGGGAGAGATAGGGTGAAGTGGGCAGTAGATGGGACAGAAGAGGGTCCAAGAAAAAAGGAACATTAATAAAATTATGACAGCCCCCCCATCAAATACTTACTCATGGTTCAACAAACAATAGAAACTTGATATAGGCTCATAGGTTCATAGGTGTAGTACGAGTTCAAAGGATGTGCCCATATGGAACTCGTTCTTAATTTGAATTCAACCAAGGTACTGCTTGTAACTACTTCTGCTGGTAAAGTATTCCATATGGTTGATACCCGTTGAGTAAAAAAGTTATTTCTTTTAGTTGTTTTATTAATCAAAGTTTTTAACTTTAAGTTATGTGATCTTGTATTCAACATTTGACTATTTCTTTCTAGACAAATTGTCTCAAATAGGGTTGGGTTTTGGAAAGCTTTGAACACCAAACAAAGGTCCCCCCTCAGTGATTTATATTCCAAGGAAAACAAACCTAATCTTTGTAACCTATTGCTATAATCAATAACAGATAGGTCTCTAACCTGCTTGGCAAATCTTTTCTGAACCTTTTCCGATATGTTTTTACCTCCTAAAGTAGTGGGAGAACCGAAAGGAGCACAATAGTCAATATGTGACCTAACTAAACTAGTGTAAAGGGGCAACAATACCTCTGACTCCCTACTCTTAATGAGTTTAAAAATGCAGGAAAGAATACCATGAACATGTTTTATGCAGGACTTTCAGTGACGTCACTACCCAAGATGGTGGGTTGATCTTACTGCTCCAGGTCAGCCTCTTACCAAACATCTTTGAACTGCATATTTCACCTCAAAATCTTGTGCTAATTATCGCTGAAGCTGCTGCGGCTCTATGGGTAAACAAAACAAAAACACCAAGGAGCCCAACTTATCACCAGATGCCGAGGGATGGGAATCTGCGGAGTCAGAAAGTGAGACCTCTACCAGCTCCTGTGTGGCACAACCTTTTCAGGCAAGAATGGCAGCAATGAATGCTGAGAAAAAAGAGAAGTTGGATCTCATCCTAGATGAACTATATGTCTCTCTAATACCAGTTCTGATTTTGTCAAACTCCACCAAGAAATCATGGAACTACAACAAAAAAACACACCGATCAACAGGCAGTGATTTCTGACCTCAGTTCCCATGCTAACTGCATGGACAGGCTGCTCCTTGAGTCAATGAAGCAAATTCTTTTGGCCAAGTGCATTGACCTTGAGGGCAGATCATGCTGTAAAAATATAAGACTCCATGGCATCAGGGAGACAGCAGAGGTTCTGGATATAATACATTTTGGAAACCTTTTTCTGTAACAAGTTGGACCTACTGATAGGGTTGCCACCTTTGGATGAGATGAAAACCGAATACTAAACCACATCCCCAAACTCCACCCCTAACCCCACCCCTTTTATGACTAATGAGGGCATCGCTTGGACTATGATTCGCTTGATTTATTCAGAATTGCTGCTGATATAACATTGTGTACAACTTCTTTAAATTACATCACGATTATTATTTTTGGTTTGTTTGATTTAGATTTAAATATTTTAAATGTCTGTGTGTGTTAACATTTGGTGGGGTTAGAGAGGTGGTCCAGGAGACTTTCCATCCTGTGTACACAGCTTAGCTGACAAATCGAGTGACTACAAGGACATCTCTGACAACCGGCTATTTTGGATCAGGTGGCCTTTTCTGTTACATAGAAACATAGACTTTGATGGCAGATAAGGACCGCTTGGCCCATCTAGTCTGCCCATTGCCCTACCTACAGGATAGGCCGCAGATCCTAGTTAACCAACAGCCTATTTCTTCCTACCCCCCACAAGAATTGCCTTATGTCCGTCCCATGAATTCTTGAATTCTTCCACAGTTTTAGACCCCACAACCTCCTCAGGAAGGCTGTTCCATGCATCCACTACCCTCTCTGTGAAATAATACTTCCTCACATTGCCCCTGAACGGCCCCCCTTCTATCTTTAAATTGTGTCCCCTTGTTCTTGCATGTCTCTTTTTCTGAAAGATGCTACTCTCTTGGACTTTGTTGATTCCACTGAGGTACTTAAAAGTTTCTATCATGTCCCCTCTCCTTTCTTTCCTCAAGGGTATACATATTAAGCTCCTTTAGTCTCTCCTCATATGGCTTCTCTTGCAGACCCTGCACCATTTACTTGCCTCCTCTGGACTGCCTCTATCCTGTCTATGTCCTTGCAGAGATGGGGTCTCAGAACTGGCCTTTACCCAGATGGGGTCTCACCAACTGTCTGTACAGAGGATAACAACTTCCTGTTTTCTGCTGCTGATGCCTCTCCTATGCATTCCAGTATACCCCAGCCCTCCCTACTGCCTTCTCACATTGCTTGCTAACCTTAAGGTCATCTGATATGATTACCCCCAGGTCCCTTTCCTTTTTTGTTGTTGTTACTACCTCCCCCATTGTGTATTCTTCCCCTGGGTTCTTGTTTCCCAGGTGCATTATTTTGCACTTCTTTGCATTGAATCCTAGCTGCCATACTTCTGACCATTCCTCCAACCTTGCCAAGTCCCTTCTCATCCTTTCTACGCCTCCTTGTGTATCAACCCTGTTGCAGATCTTTGTGTGATCTCCAAAAGGCATACTTTCCTTCCAGTCCTCTGCAATGTCACTGATGAAGACATTAACAAGCATTTGTCAATGCGGAACGTTCACTTGCAGGTATTTGCAGTGGTGTTTGGCATGTATGGTGCTTTACCCTAATGCCCTGTGCGATTGCTGGTATTTGCACAATAAATTGTCAGCATGATCTTTTTGTTACCCCATTGGCATGCTACATAGGCAGAAACACGTTTTGGGCAGGATCGCGAAAAATGACAGCTGTACTGCTCGTAAGGAGTGTGGTAAAATACCAATGTTGAAAATCTGGAGTGGAAATATTGAAAATTCGCAAACCCTACGAGGTGTGCGTGGGGAACTGTCTGCATAGCTCATTAAAACAGTCATTTTGAATTTTTCACCAAATTTTCAACATTGCCATTTTAAACCTCTGCTAATGAACAGTGTCACTGTGATTTTCTTACTGTGTCCCATACATTGATTTCGCACACCGACTGCGCCATTGTGCACTACATGGGGAAAGACGTTTTGGGCAGGATGTGAAAAATGACAGCTGTACTGCTCATAAGGAGGTGTGGTAAAATGGCAATGTTGAAAATCTGGAGTGAAAATATTGGAAATTCGTAAACTTACGAGCGTGCGTAGGAACTGCTCAATGCACGCTCGTAAAACAATTATTTGTAGGAATTTTTTTGCCAAATTTTCAACATAGCCATTTTAAGATCTCTGCTCATGAACAGTGACACTGTGATTTTCTTAATGTGTCCCATACACTGAGTTGGCGCACCGACTGTGCCATTGTGCGCTACATGGGCGGAAACACGTTTTGGGTAAGATGTGAAAAATGACAGCTGCAGTGCTCATAAGGAGGTGTGGTAAAATGGCAATGTTGAAAATCTGGAGTGAAAATATTGAAAATTCGCAAACTTACGAGCGTGTGTAGGAACTGCGCAACGCAGACTCATAAAACAGTCATTTTTAGGAATTTTTTCACCAAATTTTCAGCACAGCCATTTAAGACCTCTGCTCATGATCAGTGTCACTGTGATTTTCTTAATGTGTCCCATACATTGAGTTCGTTACACTGACTGCGCCATTTATGCGCTACATGAGGCAGAAACACATTTTGGGCAGGATGTGAAAAATGACAGCTGTACTGCTCATGAGGAGGTGTGGTAAAATGGCAATGTTGAAAATCTGGAGTGTAAATATTGAAAATTCACAAACATATGAGCGTCTGTGAACTGCATAGCGCGCTAATAAAACAGTAATTTTAGGAATTTTTCACCAAATTTTCAACATAGCCATTTAAGACCTCTGCTCATGATCAGTGTCACTGGGATTTTCTTAATGTGTCCCATACATTGAGTTCAGTACACCGACTATACCATTATCTCGCTACATGGTAAAACACATTTTGGGTGAGATGGAAAATGACAGCTGTACAACTCATAAGAAGGTGTGATAAAATGGCAATGTTGAAAATCTGGAGTGAAAATATTGAAAATTCACAAACTTACGAGCCTGCATAGGAACTGCGCAATGCACGCTCGTAAAACAGTCATTTTTTGGAATTTTTGCACCAAATTTTCAACATGGGGTTTTTGGGACCCCTTCTCATGAATGATGTCACTGTCATGGCATTATTCAAGGCCAAGAGGTGATTTTGTGCAGTGACTGCGCAGTGCCTGCGAAATCACCCTTCGGGCCTGAATAACGCCATGACAGTGACATCAACGCAGAAAGATACAAAACCCCATGTTAATTGGTATAAAAAAAAAAAAAATGACTAAGATATCATAAAGCCCCTATGTAGCCCATTATACAGCTTACCTGCATTTCCTCAGTTTGCGGTCGGCTTTGAAGAGTGCAGGCGTGTTCCCGATCACCGAAGATCGTCGCGCCAGTCGGAGTAAGTATGGGGTGGGGGTGTGGGAGGCTGGGTGCGCGGTGGGTGGGTGCGGGTTGTGGGAGAGGGTTGGGAGGCAGCGCCGCAGGACGTTTTGTTTTACAGGAAAAAAGAAAAACGGCGTGGGACGTTTGCCACGCTGGGAGTGGGCTCCCAGTGTGCCAGAAGATGTGTGGGGGCCGAGGGCCGGCGGGGATTGGGCACCCGTCGGCAAACTCCATGTGGGGGCCGAGGAGCCGACGGGATTGGCCACCCCATCGGCAAACAAAGAACGGTTGCCACGCTGGGGTGAGCTCCCCAGCGTGGCAGCAGGATGGCTTGGGAGGGCCATGGAGCTGACGGGGATTGAGGCACCCCGTTGGCAAAAGCAAACAACGTTTGCCACACTGGGGTGGGCTCAGTGTGGCAGGAAAGCCTGGGGGTGGCGTGGCAGGGGGCGCATGATGGAGGGGACAGCGGCGCTCAGTATGTAGCGGTATTTTCCTTTGAAGCAGAGGAACGCTGTCATACTGAGCTCCTCACCAGTGGTGCAGGACCTCCATGCCTGCTCAAGGGAGCAGTGTATTGGATGGGAGGACACACACCTCAAGTATGCTACTCTCCCAAAAGCGTTCCTTAGCATGCACACAAGCGAATGTAAAAGGACTGGACCCAATACTGAACCCTACGGTGCCCACTAGTAACCCCTCTTTCTTCAGAGTGGACTCCATTTACAATTACCTTCTGTGTCCTGTTGTGCAGCCAATGTTTAACCCAGGCTACCACCCTGGGACCCACTCCCAGGCTGGCTAATTTGACTACTAATCTTTTGTGTGGGACTGTATCAAATGCCTTGCTAAAGTCTAGGTAGGCCATGTCCACAGCCCTCCCTGGTCTACTACTTTGGTCACCCAGTCAAAGAAATCCATTAAAACTCTTTCAATAAATAATTAAATAAACTACACCAGTAATGGTGGATGAGATGTAATTACAAATATCATCTGCCATTTTAAGATGTACTACTGTCCCTCCCATTGCTCCTACTCTAAAGTTACTTGTAATGTCAGAGAAGTTTTTAAAAGTGGTAGGAACTAGACTATGCTGTTAAATACCCTATTTTTTTCCATGTCAGTCATACATAGCAGATAGCATGATATGTAGTGTAGAGGCAGTATAGCACAGTGGTTTAAAGCTCTGAGCTGCAATTCTGGACACCAGGGTTTGAATCCTACAGCCCAAACTTGCATACTGTGTGACCCTACACAAATCACTTAATTCCCTTGTGCTCCTAGGTTGCACCTGTAAACAAGCTTTAGCTTAGGGTGTCCCTTCTGGTAAAAAAAAATAATAATGTTTTGAGAAATGTTTTGATAAATTGCTTACATTTGCAGTGCCATCAAATCTAGATTGTGTTCCTGTCACCTCATCAGCTATCGTTCTCTCTCTCTCTCTTCCTTTTCTCCTTTCTGTGGCTTAGCATGACATTAGCCACATTATTCTGTGCTGTTCATCTGAGAGGCCTGGAATGGTCTTCCTGGAATATCCAGGTAGTATGAAAACTGACAGCAATAACTACTAAGGAGAGAGAGGTGTAGTATTGCTAGAAATGAAATAAAATATTAGATTATTAATTTAACAACAAAAGGGGTAACAAATATTAAAATATAGGACAGACCCTAAAAAAATGGTGAGCATTTAAATGTATAAAAGTATTCCTTATCACAGCAGTCAAAGACCACACTCACAATGCAGCCTGGAAAGGACTAGGTTGATTTGTTGCTAATGGTCTTAATAGCCCTACTTTACACCTTTCAGACTGACTGGTATACAAACAAAAGTCCGCATGACATCAGAATTTGTTTGTAATCTGAACATGCAAGTAAAATATTGAAGGATTTAACATAATCTGTTTTACAAGTATGTGAGCATTCAAAATGACTGAAAAAGTGTTACCTCTAAATAAAACTGGATTAGCAGGTAAAGTTTCTGAAACATTGTACAGTCCATACTGGGACAGGAAGTTACCCTAATATGGTGCCTGTCTGGTTTCAGAAAAATAAAGGTGTTAATTAAGGTGGTATTGTTTACCCTTCCCATTAATAATCTTCCAATTTGCTGATGTGAAGTTAGAGATGACAACTGAGCAGACAGGGACACATTTGGCTCTTAAGTGCCCTGCTCTTGAAGGCACTTCCTGATTAGCATGCACTGTAAGCAGGCAAGCACCTGAAATGTCAGACACTTGCTTACAGTCAGATGAGAATAAAATGAAACAAGTTAGTAGGGAATCTCACAGGTGCTGCTTGACCCACCATAAAAAATGAATTTGCAATGGTGAAAACAGGAGGACCGAATCTGAACCTAGAAAACCGAATCATTCGGTCAAAAACCGAGTAGGTGGTAACCTTACCTACTGACAAGCTTTCCGTTACACATTGTGCAAGCTCGTCGAGCTTTGGGTCCAACTCCAACCCATTTGCATCAGACACTATGCTCAGTTGTAATGCAATTTATCTCCTTTGCCACAAACCAAAAAATCCTGACCGGTGTGGCACACTGGTACTACTACACACCTTCTCCAAGCCTTGAGTTTCACCCTGGCAAATTAAGAGTAAAGGGACAGATTTTTTGACACCTTGGATGCCTACCTAAAATGCTATTAATGGTGTGAGTCTCTGCTTTGGTGATTGGGGGGGAGGGAAGAGGGGAAACATTACCTGACATCTATTCCTGGACAATTAATTGAGGCAACCACTAACCCGCTTAATGCATATTTTACTGTTATTCCTGATTAATCAATCAATCAATCAATCAATTTTTATTTTTAGAGCAGAAATCTCATTATAGACCAATGTGCTTCACATTAAACCATCTAAAACAACACAAATACAATGATACAGTGCATAATTATTATTAAATCGGTAAACTATTTCTACTCTGGGAATGCTAAATTAAATAAGTTTTCAGCTCCCCCTTAAAGTGATCTAACGTCTGACTCTCTCGAATAGGGCAAAGCAGAGAGTTCCAGAAAGTCAGGGCCACATATGCAAAGGTACAGGCCCAGATGACTTCAGACGAACTCCTGGAACCTCCAGTAATCCCTCGTCCATGGAGCAGAGGGAGTGCGAAGGACATTAAGATTGCAAGAGGTCCTGCAGGTAGCCGGGCCGCTGTTCATGTTGGGCCTTATAGGTCAGCAAACCGACCTTGAAGGAGATCCGCTACCTGACTGAGTTTTTTACAAATGCCTCCTTTGGGGGTTCTAGAAAAAACCCTGTCACTAGAGAACTCTGAACTATCCTGGCTAAGACCGGGCCAATGACATCAACGCACCCCACAAGAAGGCACATTGGACCCAGGTCCAAACTACAGCAAGCTGGCCACAACCCCTGGATGGCCTTCACAACATCCTCGACCTCCAACCATTCAAAATCACACCAGACAACCTGACTGCCTGCGACCTCAAGCCCAACACTGCAAGTCCCATTTGTGGGCATTATCTGGATTTCCGCCCTGATGGTGACAATCTTATTGGCAAAGAACAGAGCAAACTCATCATACCTTGATTGTGAAAAAGGCTCTTCTGGATTGGAAACAGACTGGATTGCACAGCCTGTCAACAGTGCAGAAGAGCTGAGTTGGTCTGTTAGTTGCCGCAGCAATCTCCTTGGACAGGAATTCTGCCTTCTTACATGATATTGCTGATTGATAGTCTCTGTAATGGACCATCAATATATGTGTGTCCATCTCCAGACCAGTCCTCCACCAATGCCACTCAAATCTTTGACCCCCTCCTCCTCATCTCCCTGAGTGTCCCATCAAACCAGGGGACTTCTGGTGTGAGTTGAGGGGTCGAACACGGACAGGTGTGATGGAGTCGAGGGCCTTGGTCACTACCCTATTATAGGTCAATATCAATTCCCCTGGCTCCTCACATGCACTCAGCCAACCTGATAGGTCCAGCACCACCATCAGACCATCTGGGATAACACTCCTTAATGGGAAGTCCCGGACCATCTCTGCAGGGGGAGATCTGTTGTGGGGGGCTCAAGTGAGAACCTCACAGTATGGTGGTCCGACAATATGACTGGCTCCACCATAAGGTGAAAGACTTCCATTCCAAGCAGGAAGACAAGGTCAAATTAGTGGCCGTGAATATGGATTGCAAAGGTAACAACCTGTGTTAGGCCCAACCAACACATAAGTTGGAGGAAGTCCTGTCCAAACTATGAGAGTTCATCATCGATCCAGGCATTGAAGTCCTCCAGAATAATCCATCTGGGAGACTCCAACACCAGACCAGTGAGGAAGTCTGCGACTTCCTGCAGGAATTCCTTCCCATCCGCCGGAGGCTGGTAGATGAGAAGTATCCTTCAATCTACTCCTGCAAACCCTTGAACTGCCACACATTCAGAGGATCTCGTTGTTACTACTAGGAAGGCTGTGAAGTTCAAGTCTGATTTATAACATATTGCCCTCCACAATCCACTTCTGGGCAGTGTACCACCGAGTACCCAGCTGGAACAGCCAGTTCCAACACAGGGCCGGCACTGATGGTGGTGGGCCTGTGGGGAGGACCTCCTGTACCCTGGTGGGCACCATCCATGAGTGTAATCCTTTTACTGGACCTCTTAGACATAACCTCAAGGAGCTACTCTGGGACACTCCCAAAACAGTGAAGTATCAGCAAGGGATTTGTTGCTCGCTGGATCTGTAACCTTTGTCTTAAGGTTGCCTGGTTCCTTGGGGGAAGTGGGGTTTCATCCTCCTTCTCCTCCCAGCAGTTCTTATCACCACAGTAGTGATGCCAGTAGTGGGCTAGAAACAACACCTGCCTCAGTGCCATTGGACAGTTCCAATAGGAAATCAGAAGATCAGGCTGGGGTCCCCATTCACTGATCATATTGTCCCCCTCCCAGCAAGGGATGCAGCCACCTCAACTGATACAGACCCCTCAGTAAGCAGACATATTGGGAATCCTGGATGAGGTGAAGCCCTGCATATTCCCCTCAGGTGCTTATTGACAGTTTAAAACAGCTTTGTTTGTATATTTTTTTTTTTTTTTTTTTATTAAATTCTCGGATTACAAATACCTTTGAGCAGAAACTGCTCGTTTACAAAGGTTCCACGTCAAAGGATGAGGGTCAACATACATACAGAGGTAGTAAAAGAATGCACAATAAACAACCAAAACAACTAAAAGAAAAAATATAGATACTCGGTTATAACATACTTTGAGATAATATTCATATAACGAGCAGCTTGAGTAGGCAGCTGGCTGCAGTAACAATAAGAGATAGAGGGCACCATAGGCAGTTAGTATTGCAGGCGTGCGACTGGGAGAGGAAGTTGGCAGGCTAATGGGCCACTGTCTGAAGGTGGTGGAAAATGTCTTGTACCAGTGGAGATGTGAAGCAGGAAAGGAGTCACAAGGAAGGCCCAGTATAGTTTACCATTCGGCATTTATTGGTTTCCGTAGAAGGAAAACCTTATCCTCAACCACTACTGGTGTTTCAAGAATTTGAGAACTTGGTATCACCTTAAACTGTAAAAGGGCACACCTTATTGCTGGCTCATCAAATAGCCTCTGCAGCTTGTTTTCCTTCTTAGTACAAATGACATATAGACTCACTACTAACACCAGTAGTTTAGCAGTAGCAAAATGAAGCCCCTAGATCAGTTGGCACACTCTGGCTGTTTGTTGTTCTTGTGCTCTATAGTTTGGATTCCTTGATAATCTCACTAGTCTATTTTCACCACTGTTTTCCATGAAATAGTTAGATTTAAGTCTTACAGGGGTTATGGTACTTTATATGATGCTATTGCTTTTACCTGAGCTTGCTTTGCTAGCTACCATCCTCTCAGGGATGTGTGATATCCTTTTCGCTAATAGAGGGCTATCTCCCTCACCTGTATGACTGAATTTTACCCACCTTTAGGAGACCTGGGGCTGGATTCACAAAGGTTTTTGGGACTATAAGTCCCATACCACAACTCCAGTTGCGGACCAAAATCTCCACAGCTCAGAGATTGCTATTCACAGCTGCAACAGTTGTAGAAGATGTATGCCTGGCCCTATCGATCCATAACATTTTTCTGCAGCTGCGGGGATTTCTATAGCAACGCTACCCACAAGCCACCATAAATTATGGAGCTGGTCATAAACTGGCTCCATAATCATGGAGCTGGTCATAAACTGGCTCCAATTTTGAGAATATTGTAGCTGTGGGAGAAACTGCAGTTCTACAAGTTGCAACCCACTTGCCCTGAGTTTTTTTCCGCAGCTGAGGAATTTTAAAGAGATTTGAGAATCCAGCCCCTGGTTCCCATCTGAGACCCACCCTATCTCCTAGCTGATTCTGCTCAAACAGTACCATTATCTTTGTGGAAGTCGGAACTTGTAAGGAGTCAGCATTGTGGCTCCTCTGCCTTGGAAGCAATGTAATTGCCCCTATTTAACCTGTTTTCAACTTGCTGGTTGCAAACATTCCTATAAACATCTCTTCCCTACTGCGAGAGTACTCTTATGTCTATCCCATGCGTTCTTGAATTCCTCTACTGTTTTTGCCCCCACCACCTCAACAGGGAGGCTGTTCCAAGCATCCACTACTCTTTCTGTGAAAAAGCACGTCCTCACATTGCCCCTGAGCCTACCCCCCTTCTAGTCTCATATCATGCCACCTTCTTCTTGTACACCTTCTTTTCTGAAAGGTGCTACTTGCTTATATACTTGAGGTACTTGAATGCCTCTATCATATCCCCCTCTCTCTCTTCTCCTCCAGGGAATACATATTTACATATTGAGGTCTTTTAGTCTTTCCTAATATTACTTTTGGTGCAGTCCTTGCACCATTTTTGTTGCCCTTCTCTGGACTGCCTCTATTTTGTTTATGTCCTTCCAGAGATGCAGCCTACAAAACTGGACACAGTACTCCATATGAGGTCTCACTTGTGATCTGTACAGTGGCATAACCACCTCCTTTTTACTGCTTGTGATACCTCTCCCTGTGCACCCTAGCATCTCACTGGCTCCCCCCACAGCCTTCTCACATTGTTTGGTTACCTTTAAGTCATCAGATATGATTACTCCCAGGTCTCTTTCTTTTTTTTTTTGTCAACTTTATTTTCCTCTGGTCATGGCCCCCGAGATCCTCTCTCAGGCATCCAATCCTTTTTTCTGCCCACCTGAGGATCCCTGAACTGTGCCTCCTCTCTTCCTCCCCTCCGATGCCAGCACCCCCAGCTAACCCTATCCAGGGCAGGTCTCCCTCCTCCTACCTGAGCGCCTCTCATCACATCAGACTCCGGCATCAGATGGGGAGCAGCCTGAGGAAATCGAAGGCCAGTCAAGGAGAGCCCCGACGTTGGGCATGGGGGACTGGTGCCGTCGCCTGATCCTTGGCGCTGGGTTTTTCCCTTGTTCTGGTACCCTCCCGACATAAGGCGTGCAATGCCATCAGCTCATGACGTAGGTGCTCCCACCCATGTCCGGAGTCAGCTGCCCGACGTTGTCCCCTGCTTGTACACGCCTGAGTGTGTAGCAGTGCCACCGGTTTCCACCGGGGGCCACTGGTGCACCAGGCTACCCTGGATCCAACCCCCGAGAGAGGAAAGCAGTCCATCGGACGCTCAATCCTCTCTCTCCCCTGCCGACCCCCGGCGGTCCGGCTCATTCCTGAACCCGGGTAGCTAGCGTGGTGCGAGGTATGGCATCCAGTGCCTCAACCCTCAGTGCCACCAGGCTGGCTCCAGGTCTCTTTCTTGATTGGTGGCCATCGGTACCTCTCCCCCATCTTGTACTCCTCCCTTGGACTTCTGTGTCCCAAATACATAATTTTGTACTTCTTTGCATTGAATCTTAGCTGCCACACTCTTGACCACTCCTCAAGCATGTTTAGGTCCTTCCTTATTTTTGCAATCCTCCTGCAGTGTAAACCCTGTTGCAGGTCTTAGTATTGTCTGCAAAGAGGCATACCTTCCCCTCCAGCTCCTCTGCAATGTCACTTATGAAGACATTAAAGAGGACTGGTCCCAGCACAGATCCCTGTGGTACCCCACTAGTCACCCCCCCCCCCAGGATTGAACACCATTTACCTCCATCCTCTGTGTCCTGTCACTCAACTAGTTTCTGACCCAGTTTATCACCTTGGGGCTCACTCCCAGGCTGCCCAACTTATTTACCAACCTTCTATGTGGGATAGTGTCAAAGGCCTTGCTGAAATCTAGGTAGGCCACATCCACCACCCCTCCCAGATCTACTTCCTTGGTCACCTAGTCAAAGAAATCTATCAGATTTGTTTGACAAAACCTTCCTGCTGTGAATCCATGCTGCCTCTGATCCTGTGCTCCCTTGGATTCAAAAAATATCACAATCCTTTCCTTTAGTAGTGACTCCATTAATTTCCCCACCACTGAGGTATGGCTGACTGGTCTATAGTTGCCAGCCTCTTCCCTGTTCCCACTTTTGTGGAGAGGGACTACATTTGCCTTCCTCCAGTCCCCTGGAACCACCCCGTCTCTATTGATTTGTCGAATAGGGCTGTTAGTGGTGCTGCCAGCACCTCTCCAAGTTCTTTTTATATTCTGGGATGTATCCCATCTGTCCCCACAGCTGTGTCCCTTTTCAGATACTCGAGTTCCTTTAGGACTCTTTGCTCCGTAAATGGGCTAGTATCCACCTCTCTCTCCCATTGGTGCCTCATCACCCAATAGTGGTCCTTCTCCTTCCCTTTCTTCTGTGAATACTGAACAAAAATATTTATTCTGGATTGTTGCAATTTTCTAGGTCCCCTTCCACACACACACCCTCCCTTCCTTTTTAACCTCATAATCCTACTCATGGTCTTCATTCTTTCACTAAGGCATCTGAAAATGATCTTGTCTCCTTTCTTCATTGCCTGGTTATTTTTTCCTCCATTTGCACCTCTGTGTTCCTGACTGCTTTCCCCACCTCCTTCTACTTTTCCAGATACAGTTCCCTGTCTTCTCCCCCTCTGTGTTTCCTTGTACCGTCTTCCTGAAAGCTAACCTTTTCTCTCTTACCTTCCTGGCCACGTCTTTTGAGAACAATAGTGTTTTTTTTCTTTCTCTTTGTTTTGCTTACTTGTTGCCCTGCTATGGCCTCCTTAAGGTTAGCCCATTGTTTCTCTACATCCCCCCACTTCTTGTTTACAAAAGGATATGCACTCAGATGGGTGGTGCCAATAAGAAAGTTCAGAACACAGGCATCCTGATTTAAAGTCGAGGTGGTGAGCACTAGAATCTTTGGGTTTATGTTCTGGATTTTCTTATTAGCACCACCAGTCCGAGTGCATATCCTTTGTAAACATAAGCTCCTGCAGGGGTGCTTAGCTATATAAAATGCATACAGTTTGAAAAACCACAGCTTGACACCCCCTGAGGAAGAGGTGTTTAGTACCCCCAACGTGCTGGGGCTTGTCAAGTTGTGGTCTTTCACCCTATATGCATATTGTATAAGATACTATATCAGCATATTGTATCTGTACTCTGCACTGTGCACTTTACAAGCACGAGTAAAAGACATTCACTGATACATTGGTGTGCTTGCTTCTTTTACTTTGTGTAACATTGGGCACTGCAGTATTGGTGGCGTCTTCGGCAACACCAGAGGTTGGCACCCCAGTGTCACACAGCATGGTGGGGGGGAGTTTATGAAACCTATTGAATGTGGGGTTACAAAACATAATAGCACTGGGGGTGGACACTCTGGTGTTGCCAATACTCAGGGGGGAATACATGTATACTGATACTGACAGCAGAAGTTGGGCACCCTGGTGCTACTGAAATGAAACCAGTGACAGGATGGAGTGCACCCATCTCCGGTAATGTAAAGTAGCACAATGGGGGAATAAAAGCATCAGGATTAAGTTGTTTCAGATATAGAATTATGAAAAAAAAGGAACAGGGATGTAAACTGAAATGCTTTTGTGGTGGTAGCAGCAAACTGAAATGCTTTGGTGGTGGTAGCAGCAAGGTTCTACACTGGCTGGGATTGCATTGACCACATTCATGCTCATTCATGATCACTTATCAGCTGTTCCATCTGCTCACACCACCTCGATAAGAGTGCTTTCTCTTTCTTGAGCAGGAAGCAGTCTGTGAGGAACAGCTTATAGGAGTTGTAAGGCTAACAGTCAAGCTGCCTGTTGTGGTGAACAACCCCATCATTTCTCTGAAGAAATCTATATTTTACGACTTCCTTTTGAGTGTTAAAATTATACTCTTTTGTGTAACAGTATGAGGAATGGGGTGTGACACCATTCTCTTTCTTTTTGTTGTTTTTTTGGTGATAACTGCACTTTTATGTGCCACAGGTATAATAGATCATTTAAGAACAAACCAAAACAAGCTGGCCCGGTGGTGTGCACGGCTAAGACGTTGAATACCTTACTTGCTGCCATGCCAGTGACCCGTGTTCAGGAACAAGTACAGCTGGGGTCAAAAAGTAGGAGAAGATTGAGTATCCCAGAGACTACTCAGCTCTCCATGAGAGGAGTAGCCTGGTATTTCTGCCTCTGACTGCCACCAGATAGAGGACTGGTGGTAGTGCAGGTTTTAAGTGGCTAAAAGGAAGGTGCATCAATTCTGCAGGATGTGCGCACCTCCACACACATGTACTGATGTCCTGCTGTGGCAGGGGATTGGGGGGAAAATGGAAAATGTGATCAAAGGGCTGAATGACACTCTATGCATCTCTCCAGCCCCGTACCACCACCTGGATGCCTGGAGCATTCTGGATTTGGACTCTGAGGAAGAAAGATAGCCCCCCGGATTCACCACAGAGGGGAAATATGTGTGGGACTCGATCCAGGTAGGTTAAGGGAGGTGGGTGCTGGTGGAGAGAAGGTGGGGACAGGTGCAGAAAAGCCGCCTAAAGGAGTGAAAAGGTATATGAAAAAGTCCATAAAATTATTTATGACTGTTATGGTCCTATGCATATGTATTTTTTATTCATTTGGTCATTATTGTAATAAAATAACTGGGGAGCCTTTTCTCCCATAGGGAAATCCAATTATAATTCACCCGTTATAACCTGTGGGTTATAACTGTGAACATGCACCGGGTTTTCTTCTTCTGCCTTTGCACCAGCCACAGTCTTCACTTCCTTTGTGCTGGCCCTGCTCCTCAGCATTAGACACTTAGCCACCATTTTGTCACCACTCAGAGCTGGCAGTAAGTTTTTTTGTTGTTTTTTTTTAAACTGAACAAAAAAAAATGGGCCCGATTCGTGAAGGGTTGGCGCAAGTCTCACCAAAGGTGACTTGCGTCAACTGCCATTGCACCAGAGACCCCACACCTAATTCTGTATTGGACAGGATCCCTGTGGCTAAGTCCCGTAACTTGCACCAACCCGACCAGTACGCCAAACGGAGGGCGTACCTGAATGGATGGCCGCAAGCCGGTATCATTTTTTTTAAATTCAAGTTTATTGAAACATTTAGGCACATTATAATACACAGGTATTTGTAAAAATGAAAAAAAAAACATTCTTACAATTAATCATCAGATTTTTCATCCTCACCACAGTCTCTCCCAGTACATTCTTAGTTATAATTTCATGTATCCTTAGTGAGTTTCTTTATTTTTATTAGTCTCACAGTTCATCAATTAATATTTCCATTACAGCATTTTCAGCAGTTCCCTCCCTGTACTCTGCAGGGCTCCCATCACCTCTGAGTCCCCTCCCTCTCCCCTCCTCACAGTCTCCATCTTACCTCCAGCTACCCCCAGTATGCAGTATTCAGTAATTCAATATCTGAGTTTTCTCCCCAGACTATCCAACAGGTCCATCTATGTGTGAATATTTGGGTTTTTAGGTTGACCTTATAGATTATTTCTTCCATCCCCTGGATGTCTTGGACTATGGAGAGCCATTGTGAGAGGGTGGGGGAAGATCCTCCACCAATCACCTCTGTGTAATGGCCTTGTGAGCCGCTGCAACCAGTAAATTCCACAGGTATATGCCATTCGAACCCCTGATCTCTTGGGGTGGTAGGCCTAGTAGTAAGTGTAACGGGCTCAGGGGCTGGATAAAAGAGAAAAGCTCCCCCAAGGCTGCTCTAATTTGTTCCCAATATGGCTGTATTTTTGGACATTGCCAGAAAACATGGGTGTGGTGCACCCTGGGTTCAGTACATTTTCTCCAGCAGGCCGCAGAGTGGTCTGTGCTCCATTTATATTGTGTAACTGAGGTGTGGAAAAAATGGATTCTGACCTTCCATTCAAACTCTTGCCATATTGGTGAATGAGTTGTTCTATTTGCTTGTAAGTATATCCGTTCCCATTCTGCCTCTGTGGGCTGTAGGCCAGTCTCCAACTCCTTTCTGTTTCTCAGAGGTTTTGTACAATCTGAGCCCAGACTTCTAAAGGCCTTGTATAGGGCTGAGATATGACCTTTTAACATTTTCAGACTTAGAACGCCCTAAAGTGATGAAAGGAGTACAGCCAAGCCATGGGGAGTTGGAGCCCTTTTTTGAAGGTCCACAATGTGGGTGTGAGTCTGGAGAAACCGGAAGTAGTCTGATTGTCTTAATTTAAATGCTTCTCTATATTATAGAATTCTTGTATGACCTCCCCCTCTAGGAATTGTCCCAGCCTCTATAGCCCAAGTCTCAACCATCTCCTAAATGTAAGGTCCTGTTGGGAGGGTGGAAAGCCATCTCCCCAAGCGAACCATTTCAGGGGCCACAACCCTGATATTAGTTTGAACTTTACCCAGGCTCTGTGGGCAGCCCACAAGGTGCTACTTGTGGAGTGTAGGGGTATGTCATCATTGCTGGTTGGGACCTGTGAGTCCATTACTCTCGTTCCCAGTGGTGCCCCCTCTGATAAAGTGTGTTTCATTAGCTTCCAATGTGCCTGGTAGCCCTCTGTTGACCAGAGCATCACAGAATGAAGTTGAGCAGCCAGAAAATAATCCTCTAGATTGGGGCAAGCCCTCCCCCAACACTTCCTATCCAGCTGCACTACCTTGTTTTTAATGCGTGGTCTACCAGGGGACCAAACAAAGTGAGAAAGGATTTTCTGACACTTCTGAAATTGAGACTGTGGGATTTTTATAGTTAAGCATTGAAATAAATATAGGAAACAAGGCATAACATTCATTGATATGGTTAGAATTTGTGAGTACACAGGAAAATTCAGCAGTGACCATTTTGTAACATCCTGTCTAATTTGTCGTGTCAAAGGAGTAAAGTTAGCTGGGAATAGGTTATTTAGATTTTTGGGTATCTGTGTCCCCAAGTATTTTATTTTTTAGGCCTGCCAGCTTACAGGAAACATGTAGAATATCTGGAGGTGAGTTATAATAAAATTTAAGTGTCTCCGTCTTTGTTTCATTTACTGTGTAGTCAGCATGCAGGCCAAATTCTTCTAATAGAGTCCATACTCTGCAGATGGATTCACTCGGGTTCATGAGATAAAGGAGCACATCATCTGCATAAAGTGATATCTTATGTTCTACATCCCCTATTGTGACTCCCTTTATTTGTGGATCATTCCTGATCACCGACGCCAAATGTTCTATATATAAGGCAAACAATAGGGGTGATAAGGGGCAACCCCGACAGGTCCCCCTTCCCAGTGGAAATCTGAGAGAGAGACCACCATTTGCCCTGATGCATGCCTGAGGGGCTGCATACAAGGCCCTAAGGACCCCAATGAAGGCCAGTGGAAAGACGAGGTGTTGCAATACAAGAAAGAGGAAGGACCACGAGACCTTGTCAAATGCCTTCTCTGTGTCTAGACTCATAATGCGTACAGGGGTATTGTGTTCATTTATCGTGTCGATGATGTTGGTTGTCTACCTGACACTGTCTGGAGCCTGCTAATCTGCAACAAAACCTGTCTGGTTGAGATGTACTATTTAAAGGACGAGAGGGTTCAGCCACACAGCAATTATTACTGTAAATATTTTGTAGTCCACATTCCTAGTATAATTCTAAGATGGTGGTACTACTTCCCCATCCTGCCAGATTACTCAATAAGTGTCTTTTAAGAGTGGAATTGTTTCTTTAGAAAAAGTTTTGTAGAATTCCCCCCCAAAGCCATCTGAGCCAGGGCACTTCCTGGTTTTAAGATTTTTAATTATGGCCCCTATTTCAGCTTGCGAGATCTGTGTCATTAGGGTCTTCCCTTGTTCTTGGGTTAAGTTAGGTAGGTTTAGAGCTTGGAGGGAATGGTGTTTTTCCCTCTACAGGGGAATCTCCTTGAGGTTTATATAAGGAATGGTAATATGAGACGAATACCTCCATTATTTGTTCCCACCTATATGCTGTGTGTCCAGTAGTAGAGTGTTTGAGATGAGATATATTTGCTCTGGCTGCTTGCTGTTGAAGGCGATAAACAAGGAATTTAGCTGCCCATGGCCTGCCTCATAGTAAGATTGTTTTAAATACCATTAGGCTCTTTCAAGATAGTTTTAAATGCCATTAGGCTATTTCAGTTTATATTTTATGTCCCTAAGGCTCTTTCAGTTTCTATTTTATGTGCAAGCCAGTGGCATTGATTGTACAAGGGTGCAAGTGCTTCCCCACCCAGCCCTGATCCCCACTAAGGAACATATAAAAGCCCCACAGGGCTATTGGACCCCTCCATGCCCCAATCCCCAAGGATAAAGAAATGCCCCGGAGGGTAATCCCACCCTCCAGCCCTGAACCTCCAAAGATACATTCAGTAAATGCCCATGGCTATCGGAACCCCCAAACCCCATCCCTAAACCACAATATAATGTCAGTCTGTGGAATAGTAAAATGAAAAAACGTTTCTGCAGTCCCTGTAGCCCTGGTAGTCTATTAGCCCCTCCCACCCAGAGTGCCAGACCACCTTCTCCCACCAACCCATAGTCAACGACTGGCACACCCACCTCTCACCACTGTGGCCAGCCACTCACCAAGCTCCATGAGTGCATACTAAATAATGCGCGCACAGTGAATGTCTGCAGCTGTCATTCACTGAACGCATACTATTTACAGTACATGCCCTTGTGGAGCTCAGTCAGTGGCTGGCCATGATGGTGAGAGGTGGGCTGTGCCAGTCGCTGGCTGGGTACGGGTCAGGGGAGCAGGGAGGTCTGGCACTGCTGGTTGGGGGGGGACACTAGACTACCAGGGCTACAGGGATTGCAGAAACACTTTTTGCATTTTATTATTCCACACACTGACATTATATTGGGGTTTGGGGATCTGGGTTTGGGGAGCCGATAGCCCTGCAGGGCATTTACTGAAGCTTATTTTTGGGGACTGGGGCTGGGGTGGGATAGCCCTAGAGGTATTTCTGTATCCTTGGGGTTGGGGCATGGGGGGGGTTGACAGCCCAGCAGGGCTTTTACATTAAGTTATATGGGGAGTGGGACTGGAGGGACCATAGCCCTATGGGGCTTTTACATTAATTATTACCGGGGGCAGGACTGGGGTGGCTGCCTCATCTATGGGGGATCCATTCGGGGCAGATTGGCACAATCACCAGTGGATGCAAAGTACACTTACACCAGCTAATAGCTGGTGTAAATGTACCTTGACGGATATCCTCTGGGGGTTGTTCTAGAATACCAAAATAGGGAATGTAGCAGTCACTTTTACTAAATAGGGAACAACTGCTGCCATAAACCCCCTTGTGCTATACCACAGGGGGTTTATGGCGCAAATGGTGGCATAAGTCCACTTTGACGCAAGCAGCCTGAGACATGCCACAGGCTGCTTTGCAGAATCCCAAATGTTGGAACTCATGGGGTAAAGTGTTACTTGCACCATTTTCATTGGTGCAAGTCACTTTGCGACATGCATAATATTTCAAGAATTGGGCCTAACAAATATATACTGGCTGTTTAAAAAAAAAAAATAAATAAACGTGCTTTTTTTTTTCCCACCCTTTACAAATACTGGGCCCTATGCACTATGCCTACATCTATGCCTATGCAGCGGAAACCAGGCACGTAGGCATAGATAAGTGTGAATCAGGGGCGTAGTTTGTTATTTTTATGGGGGGGGGGCAAAGTAACAAAAAAGTCCTGATTTTCACGTATCACGACAGTGAAGAGGGCGGGTGGCTTGCGTGATGCAAACAAATCAACCAGCATCAAATAATGCCCAAAAAACATTTAAGACTACAGCTGAATAACTCCTGGGAGGGACCAGCCCAGGCCACGTCAGAGCACCTCCCCACCCATAGAAGAAACATAGAAACATAGACTTTGATGGCAGATAAGGACTGCTTGGCCCATCTAGTCTGCCCATTTCCCTACCTACAGGATAGGCCGCAGATCCTAGTTAACCAACAGCCTATTTCTTCCTACCCCCTACAAGAATTGCCTTATGTCTGTCCCATGTATTCTTGAATTCTCCCACAGTTTTAGACCCCACAACCTCCTCAGGAAGGCTGTTCCATGCATCCACTACCTCTCTGTGAAATAATACTTCCTCACATTGCCCCTGAACCGCCCCCCTTCTATCTTTAAATTGTGTCCCCTTGTTCTTGCACATCTCTTTTTCTGAAAGATGCTACCCTCTTGGACTTTGTTTATTCCACTGAGGTACTTAAAAGTTTCTATCATGTCCCCCCTCTCCCTTCTTTCCTCAAGAAGGAAAGAAGGGAGAGTTTTACTGCAGCCTGCTCTCGGCCCAACTCCTCCTGAGACCAGAGTCGAAAAACTGACCGAGATCTGTTTTGTATTCAGTTCTTCTGCCTTGGGAGTGAGGACTTACTTGTAAAGTTGAAAATATGTAAGGAACTTAACTTCCTTCTCAAGAAGACAGGACCTCCCCTCAGCTTCAATTCAAATCAGTCTTGACCTAATTTTGCCCCCAACTGAACCTCCAGGTGGATAGCTCACTAGTCTCTCACCCCCCTTTGCTGCTTACATAATCCTTCCAAGTCCAGCCCTTATAGTGGATCCTGAACTTCTTGAAATGTCTGCTTGAGCTTGCCCTCCCACCCTTGAGGAGTGCAAAAAGCATGTTTCAAGGAAGTGCAACAAATGGCTGTGCCACCTCAGCATACCTATAAACATGGATGGTATGGGAAACATCCCAGCATGTGCATCCTCCCAGCATGAACCCTTATTTACATAGATTACATAAAAAAATGCTATTATACAATGACAATAATGAATGCTGGCCTCTGATTGGTCAGTCTTGGGCTAGACCCATGATGTTATCCCTGTACATCCGATTCATCACAGGTCTAGTCTCAGTCTCTCCGTGAACCTCTTGATGATTGTTAGCATTAGTGTGTTTTTTTGTATCTTCTCTTAAAAATATTTTTCCACACCAAATAAAACATCTTTAAAATTATTTTTTTTAATTCTGTATAACAACACACCATTGTATAATAGCAATAATGCTCTCCAGGGTGTGTGTGTCATGGTAGGATAATGTCATGACTTATGTATTGGATGCACTCGTGCCCGACCACCTGAGGCGTGACGTTATCCCAGCATGACACACGCCCTGTCGGGCATTATTGCTTACTTGCACCCAGTGCTAACACTTTTCTTTGTTATAACCAAGTTCATTCATTAGTCTCCCATCCCATCCCATATTATTCAATGTCACATGCTGAATCTGGTTAGGTAAGGTAAGCGAAGAGGATAATGCTCTCCTCAAGCAAGCAGGCATTGCATACATAAGCATGGGACTTGCTGATATCCCTCAGGTGGTGCTCTTAACAAGCATGCTGATGTACCTGGGACAGTGCAACAGAACAATGTAAGTCCCCTAATTGTTCAAGATGATCATGGGCATGGTGTGGTCACACCACAACCCCTACCACTCTCCTCCCCATGGGCTCCTAAGGAATATGCATCTCTGTCCATGCCCAGGATTACACAACCTCATCCAAGCAAACACGGACTGCCCTGGCACAAAAGTGGTCGCATCACATAACCTAAGAGAACAGACGCCACAGGAAGTTTGCTGGAACAACGACTCCAGATACCTGTGCACAGCCTCGCAGGACCCACCCTGAAAGGTAAGTACTTGGTTGGTGGTTTTTATTAGCATCACCTATGACAGTGTGTGGTGAGCCGGTTGTGGTAGCCCAGGTTGCCATGGGTGCTCCCCCCCCCCACAGACTGCTACAAAATTGTCTCATCTGACAGTTTTGAAGGGCACAAATGAAACATGGTTGCTTCAGTTTGATGTGGTTTAATACAGTATTTTTTGTCTGAGCGTATGCCTCTATTCTTCTACATACAGACACAGACAGACGCACAATGAACTTTTTTTATACCATGTTTACATTCAGGATAGAGACAGGGTAAAGCAGGTCCAGCCGGTACAACACAGTAAATGAAACAATGCATTTTACAGTGCCCAACAAACCACCAAAAGACCACAAATTAATGGACCTTCCCCCTGCCTGGGTGGGGAAGGGGGGAATGGCTAGGTCGCAGGTCAGGGTGCTAAATGAGGAGGACAGACCATAGAACATCTTGTCGAACCACACAGTAAGGTGAAACTACATAAACATGCACAATTTTTTTACTGTAGGACTTCATACTTTCCAACAGTTCCTAATTTTGACGCAGAAACTTATCTTTAGTGCTCAGAAGCCCCCTTGTACGAGGGAGATAAGCATGGCATGGACCCAGCAGACTGGCACACATGTTGAAAAAAATATTTCTGTGCCAGTATGCCCATCCACCCCTTCCTCCTCCATCACCAGTGGCCAGAACCATTTTTTTCAGCATGTGTACCAGTCCACCCTGGTCAGCACAGCAGCACAAAGCTGGCAGGGCAGCAGAAGGCACAGCAAGCAACAGTGAATTAAATGTCCATGCAAAAAGCTACAGCCCACTCTCCCCACCCCAGACCTGCAAGGCCACTATCTCCACTCAGACTGGCCAGCTCAGCTACTCTCTGCACCCTGATGGACTTGCACAGCCACTCTCCACACTCTGTGTCCACCCCACCAGCACTGCCACTCTCCCCACTACACCAGCACAGCCACTCTCCCCACCCCACCCAACCAACACCATTTTCAGCTCCATTTATCTGGTATCCTCTCCAGGCATCCAGGTCTGTGCCTCCCCATCACAGGCACAAAAAAAACAAATAAAACCACATTTTATACTGCATTTTGTTTATGTTTCTTTCTTTGTCTGGAAAGAGAGATGTTGAGCTACCGGTCAGCACAGTTTGCCTGGTATACAATTACAACCTCGCCCCACCGACACAATGCCAGTGCCTCCACCCACCCACACAACAGTTCCCCCACCACACCCACACAATGCCTGTATCCCCAACCCCACCCACACAAATGACCAGTGACCGCAACACCACACACACACACACATGACCAGCAGTGTCCCCAACCTCCAACACACACAATCAGCAGTGTCCCCAACCACACACACACACAACCAGCAGTGTCCGCAACCCCACACACACACATAACCAGTGTTCCAACCCTCCCCAAAAAAATCATGGCCAGTCAGTAGTCGCTTAACAATAGCCAGGTAGTAGTATAATCATTCTTTATGGTGCATGTTTGTGCAATATTTTTTGCTAGTCTTGTAACACTGTATGGGGAGAACACAAAAGCTACCCCTTTGGTTGTGTCTGCCAGGCAATGAAGACAGAGACAGCAAGGCCAAGGAATCTGTCTGTTTCACCCCTCCACAGTGGACGATCGGAGAAATCAAAAAAAGTGAAAGATTACTTTTACAGCCAGGTAAAGGATGAGGGGGAAATAATGTTTCAATATTTACTAATGTTCGTATGCTGGCTGCGGGCACAGGTTAGTGAGATACATCCCTTGACAGGTAAAGAATGAGGCGGAAACTATGTTTTAACATTTACTTATGTTTATATGCTAACACCCAGTCAGCAAGCACAGAACGTCCCCCCTCCTAACCAACATGGACAGTCCACCAGAAACACAGTCAGCAAACATGGACAGTCCCCCTTCACCCACCTACAAGGACAGTCCCCCAGACACCGAACAGTCCCCCTCCCACCAGACACCGGCCAGCGAGGCATGAATGCCCCCTCCCAACTGACAAGGACAGTCCCACCAGACACCCAGGCAGCCAGCAAACATGGACAGTCCCCCCATATCCACCAAGGACAGTCCCCACCCCGACACACAGCTAGCAAACACAGAATTTCCCCCCCCCACCAACATGAACAATCCCCCAAACACCTGGCTAGCAAACACTGAGAGTTCCTCCTCCCCAACAACATTGATAGTCCGTCCTAGACACCTGATCAGCAATCACTGACATTCACCCCCATAAGCCAACATGGAAAGATCCTCCCCAGACACCTGACCAGCAAATAGTCCCCCCCCCACAAGACACCCAGCAGGCAAACAGGGACAGTCCCCCTTTTCCACCATCATGGACAGTCCCCCAGACAAATGGCCAGCCAAGTCCACCAAACAATGGCTAGTGTCACCACCCCACCATCACAGCCAGTGTCCCCACATCACCATGGCCTGTGTCTCCACCCCACCAGACCCCAGAATAGAAAACAGACTGTCCCCCCAGCCCCACCAAACACTGACCGCCCTCCCAGTCCCAAACACTAACCACCCCAGCCCCAAACACTGATCGTTCCCCCAGTCCCACCAAACGCAAGCCCTCCCCCAGCACCAAATACTGACCATCCTTTCAGTGAGTCTGCCCCAAAACACACAGACTGTCTCCCCTGAACCCAACCCCACAAAATAGACCACCCCCCCAGCCCCACCAAACACAGACCATCCAGTGAGTTTCCTAACAAACCTCACCACACAGTAGCACAGTAACTGAGTGTCCCCACCCCACCAACATGACCAGTGTCCACACCATACCAAACAAATAGGCCCTCCCACCCACCCCACCAACATGGACAGGCTCAACAGCCAGCAAATCCCTCCCACCCAAAGAAACACAAGCTGACAGCAAACCTTTCACCCACCCCAGACACATGGCCACGGCCAAGACAACCCCCCAAAAGACACATATCTGGAATGTGAATGGTATTAATTTCCAACAACCAGCTTGCAGCACAGTTACTCACCAAATCAGTAAGGGCACAGACAGGGCAACATGCAGCAGGGCACAGCAAGGCCGAGAAGGCAGGTCAGGTAGCCGAGTCTCTCCCAACAGTCCCGTTCCTCTCCTGATTAATCCCCCGATGAGACAGTAACTCATTTTTTCTGACACCAGATGAACGTGTCGCATTATGGGTCTGCTATAGCCTGCAAGACCGCCGGCTTCTTCACTGTTCTGGGCCTGGCTGTTCACTGACCTGAATAACCCCTCTCGGTGGACCGTGGAACTGGTGGGCAACGGGCGTGGTGTGAGACTCGCTGACAACATGGTAAATCTTTTTCTGGCCTGCTGGACACAGGAACTGGGTGTGCAGGCAAGCCTGGCCGTGCTTCAGACTCACTGTAACTGTACTACTCGCTCCTCCACCTGGTCTGTCCAGTGGTAGAGGCCTTGTGGCCGCAGGCCTCCTAGGCTCTCAGGGATGGGAGGCTCAGGTGGCAACAGGAGAGCCCAGAGCACAGCTGGCTGCACTGAGAAACAGAGAGTAGGTAGTCAGAGGACTCGGGTGAGGTATATTTAAACTGGGCTGTTCAGGACAGGAGAAGGGTGGGAACACTAGACTGACTGAGACACTGGTGACACCTGACAGACAACAAACGACTGCTGCTCAACATTCTCGAATAGCTATCTCTCCCCAGCCCTACGCTATATGGATGCTGCTGCTGCTCCTTCATGGAAGGCACACAGACAACTAAATGGCGCCACTAACGGAGTACTGCTCACGCGATGGCGCCAGCTTGCAGCACTCTCTGATTGGCTGTAACATGCAGTCTACTATGGTTGCAGGCTTGCAGCCAATCGGAAAAGGTGATAGTTTTTGTTTAAGAGACACGGCACTGCACCACCACCCCCCTCCATCCCCCGGAGAGGTGCAGGCAGTCCGGGCATAGCCCTGAGCCCATTCAATATTTAAAAAAAAATAAATGATAACCGGAGAACGGTGGCTGTGCTCCTAAAAAAGTCCTGGTCTAATTTCTCAGGGGGGCAGCTTGCCCCTCTCCCCCGCAATCTAAGCCTATGGTGTGAATGTTACACAGTGGGGGTCCTGCTGCCCTCCCAGCAGCATTTACAAATGCTGTGCAGTGCAGTTACACACGTGGACAGCAACACGGTGGGAAGTGGGCAGGGGTGTGTGCCAGGGGCATGCCTGCACTATGCCCCATTCACAAAGGTGCATAGTGCTGGTCGCAGGGGGCATAGTAGGGTGCAGGTTACAGCAGGGGGACCCTGCTGTAACTGATGTATGTGTCACACACACACAGTCCCCCGCACGGTCCAGGCGGACATTCCCAGTACCCCGCCAACAAAACCCCTGCACCTGTCCCTTGTGGCAGCCCACCCAACCCAGCATACATCAGTGCCTCGTGCCCGTAATAGTGCTGTAGACCACCCCCCGCACACATCATAGCCCCGTCCTCATCTGTATGTAGAACCCCCCTGCCCTGGCATACATCACAGCCCCATGCCCATCTTTTATTTATTTAGTTTTTGTTGACTGGGTAAGTGCAATAGACAAATTCTGCCTATTTTCAGACATGACCCGGGAGAGGGGGGATACAGATGAATGCCAACTGACTTTGAACCAGATTAAGCCCTGCCCCTGGCACACTTCAGAGCACCATCCCCATCTGTATAAAGAACCCCCCTCCCCATCCCCGGCACACATCCTAGCCCTGTCCCAGTATACTATGGACACCCCGCCCCAACCAGTGCCCCGTTGTGAGGTACACAGCCCAATACAGAAATGCCCAGCCACCCCTGACCCCCATTCTATCCCCCTGCTGCTTATTGGTGTTCAGTGGCCACCCCACTTCCAGCGGCACTGTCAACACCACCCCGGCCCCCATACCTCACAGTCTGTGCTGTGGCTCTGCATGGCCAGCAGCACAGCCCTCCATACACCTCCTTGGCCACCGGCAGTCCAACTGAAGCTGGGAGGGCACTGCTATAATTGGGTGGCATGCTCCCAGCATCAGTTGGACAGCTGGTGGCTGAGGAGGTGTGAGGAGGGCTGTGACACTGGCCATCCAGAGCCAAGGCACCGACTGTCAGGTATGGGGGCTGGGTGGTGGTGTTGATGGTGCTACGGCGGGTGGGGGCCACTGAACACCAATGAGCAGCAAGGGGCCAGGATGGGGGGTTGGGGGGTGGTAAGGCATTTCTGTATTGGGCTTTGTACCTCATGACAGGGTACTGACTGGGGTGTTGGTGTCCATAGTATACCAGGACAGGGCTGTGATGTGTGCCAGGAGCAGGTGGTGATTCTTCATATAGACGGGGATGGGGCTGTGATGTGTGGCAGGGTCGGGATATACTGAATTCAGAAAGGGATGGGGCTCAGTAGTGTGTGTGGGGGTGGGCAGCCATATGGAGTGGATGCGGTATTACCATTGGGGAAGGGGGGGCATCACTGCCTTGCTGACCAGGCCGGGGCTCTGCAGGACGTGGGTACTTTGTGTTGCCAGAACTGGCAGGGACTCTGTGAGTTGGGGGGGGTAGGCTGCCACCTGATGCTGGGACAGAGTGGCCATTGGGGGAGCGCATATGTGTGCTGCAGGTGCCGGCCAGTGGGAGGTACCCTGTGACAACTGGGCACAGATGGTGCAGCACATGGGTGCCTCTGTGTGTTGTATGCATCTGGACCCATACAATCACATACACACCAGCCTCTGGAGCAGAGGATCCATTCTGGGACCCAGGACGGGCATCCGATTGGATGCCCACCTGTGTCTGCTACTCTGCCCTCGGCCACCCTGTGCGGTCCTGTGCACCGGGGGGGAAGACAGGTTCCCCAAGGGTGCATGCGGTTGTGCATACTGTGCACCCTGCACCTGTCCCGGCTGCCGAGCTATGCAGGCAGAGCACGAACCTCTGGTGCATATCTTCAGCCCTAATCGTGCATAGCCTCCTATATTTCTGTCCTTTTTTTTCAGTCCAAACTCACCTCAGCATGTTAGACCAAAATTCAGCTGCTTTCTGACTAAAAAATCAAAAATGGAGACATCGCAGTACATTTCCAGGTCTCCCACAGAAACCATGGCAACCTCTAAACTGCACTCCTCATTAGAATATAGCCATGGCAGCCACATTTTGGATTGGCACTGATCTTCAGCAAGTTACAAGATTTTCAACTTTCTGGGCATCTTAAGTACTACTAACCTCTGTAGTCAGAATGATAATGGAGGCACTCCTTAAGAAAAGAATAATGGAACACCTAGAAGCCAAAGGACTGGTGGATCCCAGGCAACATAGATTCTCTGCAGGATGATCCTGTCAAACTAATCTGATAGATTTCTTTGACTGGGTAACAAAGGTATTTCAGCAAAGCCTTTGATATGGTCCCACATAGGAGACTGGTCAACAAGCTAGGCAGCCTGAGGTTGAGACACAAGGTGGTGAACTGGATTGGAAACTGGTTAAGGGGCAGAAAACAGAGGGTAGTGCGGAATGGAACCCAATCAGATAAAAAGAAGGTGACCAGTGGGATACCTCAGGGGTTAGTTCTGGGGCCAGTCCTCTTCAATGTCTTCATCAGTGACATTGCAGATGGGCTAGAGGGAAAGGTTTGCCTGTTTGTGGATGACACCAAGATCTGCAACAGGGTAGATACTCCAGAAGGGGTGGAGAGGATGAGAAAAGACCTGGAACTGCTGGAGAGATGGTCAGGGCCATGGCAGCTAAAGTTTAATGCAAAGAAGTGCAAAATCATGCATGTGGGGAACAGGAACCCTGGGGCGAGCTACAGGTTGGTGGGGGAGCTGCTGGCAGTAACTAAGGAGCAGAAGGACTTGGGGGTCATAATCATGGATGTCTTGAAGGCCGCTAAGCAGATATCAAAGATGGTGGGAAAGGCCAGTGGAATGCTGGGTTGTATTGGAAGGGGAATCACAAGCTAGAGGAGGGTGGTAATAGTTCCACTGTACAAGACCCTGGCGAGACCTCACCTTGAATATGGTGTACAGTTCTGGAGACCACACCTTCAAAAGGACATTGACAAAATAGAGATGGTGCAGAGGAGGGTGACCAAAATGGTGAAGGGATTACATCACAAGCCTTATGAGGAGAGACTGAGGGTCCTAAATTTGTACACGCTGGAACAAAGGAGG
This sequence comes from Neoceratodus forsteri, assembly GCA_016271365.2. Classification (NCBI taxonomy): domain Eukaryota; kingdom Metazoa; phylum Chordata; order Ceratodontiformes; family Ceratodontidae; genus Neoceratodus; species Neoceratodus forsteri. The sequence continues at coordinate 454,129,264 of CM057449.1, read as the reverse complement.
CAGAGAGGTGATGTGATAGAAACATTCAAGTACCTCAAGGGCATTAACAAAGTGGAAGGGAACAACATATTCCAGATTAATAGTAGTGCCAGGACAAGAAGACATAACATGAGACTGAGGGGTGGCTGCATAAGGGGAAATGTAAGGAAGTTATTTTTATGGAAAGGGTTGTGGATGCATGGAATAGCCTACCCCAGGAGGTGGTGACAGCCAGTACAGTGGCAGGCTTCAGACATGCATGGGACAGAAACAAAGGAATAATAGAAATTGGAAGAAAAAGCTACAGCCAATGGCCAGATAGGGTAACTGGACACTTCGTTAGGCAGCTTAAATGGACAAACTGGATGGGCCTAGTTGTCCTTATCTGCTGACAGCATCTACTGTATGTATTTATGTATCTGACAAACAGTTTCCTGTTAATAAATTACCAATTTTCAGTAGCTTTATCACTGTTTTTTATGTGATTCCTGTTCTGCCGATTTTTGACACTAATCAGACAGAGTATTGTGGCCATTACCTGATGCGTGTTTATTTCTTGAAAAACAGTTCATTTCAAATGAAATATAGCTATTAATGCTACAATTAATGTTTCTGGTTAAACTCGCCTGTAAAAGTAAAGGGAAAAATAAAACACAGACACTCTTTTTTGTTATTCCTTTTTACTTGTAATACACTAGCAAGCAAAAAAAAGTCCCCCTGCAATTATATCACAATATATGGGTAGGTGTACAAAACTTGAATTTTACACACACCTTCAGTATGAGATGCTTGTATAAACCCCAGAGAGCTTCACGCTCAGGGTTTATGTAGTATCCCACACCTTGAGTGTGTATAAAATAAAGAATAATGCATGGGGAGGAGTGTATAACGAGAATTTTATGTCCATCTGAGGTGTGGGATGCTACATAAACCCGAGGGCAAAGCCCGAGAATTTTTTCAAAGCATCCCACACCAAGGGTGGACATAAAATTCTCTTTATACACTACTCCCCTTGTTTTATGTAATTGCTGGGGACAGTTTTTTGCTGCCGCAGTACTTCAAATAAAATAGAGGAGAAACCTAAATCTGTGTCAGAGTTTTAGTTTATTTATAAAATAAATGTTCACAGGTATCACTAAACCTATGGAACTATGGTATTTAGTCTGGAGAAAAAAACTTCCAAATAATCTTCAATTTTGTTTAGCTCTGGTCCAAGGTTGCCACAGAGATATTTAATGAACTGCTCATAGGTCGTCAGACTTGACATAAAACTGTGTTGGTTTGTTTACATTTTTTTTCTATTCTACTCTTGGATCGGAAGTGATTAATATTGACTGACCCAGGTGAGAGATTTTCTATTTCTTTTTCTTGAGAAAGTAAGATGCAGACACAGTATTTCAAATCTGACTCCTTGTTTTGAGTAGTTATGAATGTTACTTGTGGAGCCTGCCATGTGGCTGAGGGAGCGTGAACTATGGAGCAGAGAAACTGGCGTGTGTCCGTTATTACATTTTCATTACATACACCTACCCATGCATGATTCTGTATATTATAGCTGGTGACCACCGTTTATTAGACAATCAGTGTGATCAAATGCTGTAATGACAGGGTATAATATCATATCCAGTTATTACGATGTCTGAGGCACTTGTGCTTACTTTCCCAGTTGGTAAACTTGATTTTTGTGCTCTTGTCCCTGCACCAGTTACCATAAAAAATAAAATATAAGCAAATGAGTGCTTATGAAGTTTTTTTTACACACCCTTGGTGGGTGATGACAACATATTCCTCTCAAGCTTTGCTCTCTAGGTTTATGGGTCATCATACACCTGGGATGTGTTAAAGAAAGTTTCAACACACAGTTGTCTATTCATTATTCTTTATACATCATGTTCATGATCATGTCGCCTCCATCTCAAACCACCTCCCAACCAACCTCCTGTCACAATTACATTCTTTCATCCTTATACACTCACACATTTACAAAAGCAACGTAGCTCCATATATCAGATTTATATTTTAGCATTTAAGTCATGACACGCAAACAAGTTGAAGAGACTGAAAAAATAATCATGATCTGTAACAGCTAAAAATACTAACAGTTACAATCTGTTCATCTTACTGCAATTATTCATGAACAGTTATACATATGGAGAGCTGAAACATGACTTTGCTCACTGGCAGATACTTGCAATTTTTCACCTACCTGGTATTGTATTGTTTTCGGACTGGGCTTAAATTGAAATTTTTTTTTGGTTGTATTTTTGCTATGTTTGAACTATGAGGTCATTAGAGACTAAACACTCGCTAAACAAAAATGTATGTATTCTAAACCTGTCCTACGGAAATGTGTTGGACCAAGGGGTAGTCAGGGTTAATGAGATATGTCTGTGTGTGTGAAGGGGGGTGCACTACTTTGTTGATTGATGCTGGTGTTTGTCAATTAAATGTGAACCCCCCTCCAGCGGTCTATGGGTATCCAGATGGTAACTGAGGGAAGGGGAGCCACAACAGCAGAAACTAGCACAATCCCAAAGGAAAACAGATTCCTTACCTGTCCAGATGGCGTCATTATGTGACCACTTCCTCCCCCTGATGGGGGTGCCATGCTGAGTACTGGGCTGCGGGACAAAAAGTTGGTTAGCAATAACAGCATGACCAACTGAATTTCCACACCAGGGAAATCACTGGAACGGGGGTCCCATTTAATAAAGAAAGAAAGAATGAACTGGCCAGTCCAAACACATTTACAGAATTAATCTCTGGGCCCAGACACAGTTCACTGGTGGTTTTAATGTGGTTGTACAGATGCCCACCCTTTTCTCAGTTAGTCCTTGGGCTGGTGCGCCACACACTGGGTATGGCAGCAGCAGTTTCAAGTCGGGAACCTCTTTACAGCAGCAGCATTCTTTCCCACCTTCTCCCACTCCTCACTGATCTCCTCACTCTTCTGAGGGTCCAATAGGAGAAAACAGAAGGGTCCCATACTCTTAGGGGCTCTGCTGGTCCTCCCTTCTAAGACCGGTCTTCCTGTGGGAACTTTCCCCCCAAAACCCTTAATGGCGGATGTCCCCACCTGCCAGCTTCAAGCATGGCAGTCATCTCCTCCTGATCACACAAGCCTCCCAGAGCTCCCCCTGACTTTGGATCAAGGGCAAGATGACTAAACCCACCCGATGCCATGGCTCTAATCCAGATCTCTCCTTCCTCTGGTGGCTTCCCATACAAGACAGAGCAAACGTTCTTTCCAAGCTGCACACACACAGGCTGTGAGTTTTGATTCCCTTCACCTACACTACACCCCCACTGCACAGAACAGTTTCCCAGGAACCAGAGTGGGAGCAGGTAATTGCCTCAGCTCCTGCAGCCTGCCCACCGAACACTTTGGCTTGGGAAGGATCCCCAAAAATGCACCAAAGGCCCCTGTTTATTTATTTATTTATGTATTTATTTATTTATTTAGACAGCAGTTTGGAAAACCTTTGAGCCATAGGCTCATTTACAAAGGTACCTTGTCACAGTAAGACAAACGGAAATACACAGTATAACAGTATAACATAGTATAACAGTAACTTAAGACATAGATACAAACAAGCTGGTACAGGTAGGATTGATGCAAACAAATAGCCGACCACCAAAAGCATTGGTCTCCGACCCGCAGAGACACCATCCTTGGGTGAAGGCCATAAATAATAAAATTACTACTGCCCAAAAAGGTCCAAGGGAGGGAAAACTGGGTAAACCGAATCCCACAGGTAGGTTACATAAAGAAGATCAGCATTCCAGTGTGTTGGCTTTTGTGTGTGAGTGGGTGCAGCACACTGTTTAATTCATTAACCAATGGAGCTGGAGATAGGAAATAGATTATGCTCTAACAAACCATATGTGTGATGAAAAAGTATGTGTGCTGTGAATTTATTTGTGTTTCTATCTTGATCTGCTCACAAAATATGTATTTTATCTAGTTAGCACTCTATTTATGTTTCTGTACCCTGATTCTGCTATGCAGCCTAGCAAGTTCCCCACAATAGAACAGAATCCCAGATCTCTGCATGACCTAACAACCACTGCCACCTAGACAAGGAGCCCTATATTCAGAGGTTTGCCATGGTGCAAATCCTAGTCTGCATGCGCAAACTGGGTTTTGTGCAGAAGCTCCATATTCAAGAGCATGGTTTGTGTGGGCAAACAGGATTTGTGCCCGGGCAAACAGTGATGGGGTGTGCAAGACAATATTATGCAAATGGAGGAGGACTTGAATATTGGTGCAGTCGATATTCAGAGTATTTGCTCCCCACGAGGGTGCTTTGTGTAGTCCCCTTGTGTGGAGAAAATACTGCCTACCTAATCCTCATCTTAATCCAGTGCAATCCTGGCAGTTGCTGGAAGTAGTGTGTCGGCGCCCCCCCACCCCAACATAATATTCCCTGGCGGCAAGTGGTGCCCCTCCCTCCGATCCCAGTTCTGTTAAATACATATAGCTCCCTGGTGTCCAGTAGTGCCCCCTCCTTCTGATCCCAGTCCCAGTAGAAATATGCATTTTCCCTGGCATCCAGTAGTGCCCCCTCCCTCTGATCCCAGACCTGTTATTATTAACACATATTCCTAGTGTCCATTGGTTCCTCCCCCCACCTGATCTCCATTCTGGTATTACTGACAGGTATCCCTGGTATCCATTGGTTCCTCCCTCTCACCCAATCCTCATCCTGGGAACTCCCCCTAGTTTGCCAATACCCCCCCATGACAGCCGCACTGCCCTTGGCATGGCATTAGCAAAGAAGTCCAGCCCCACCACAGCAAAGCCCTATCCCCTTGCCACATCATGTGCAGTGCCCCAACCAGCCAATACCCTGTTTGTGGATAGCAGCTTCCCTCCAACCCGTGGCACTGACACCCACCCCCCTGTCCCCTACCTCTCCATCGGTGTTGTGAGTAAATGACAGTGAGTGGCACAGCCACCACACACCACCTGGCCACTTGGCATTTATAATTAGCAGGCAGCATGTCTTATTTATAGGGCATGGGTGATGCACCTGCTCCTATACATAAGACGACTCTGCAATCACACAGGCATTGAGTGGCTGAAGGTGGTGCGCGTATGCCATTGTTGTCATTTGCCCACTGCACCAACAGACAGGTAGGGGACCCAGGTGGTGGGTGTCAGTGTCATGGGTGGGAGGGATTCCGCTATCTACCAATGGGGTATGTGTTTTGAGGGATGCTGCATATGCTGTGGCAAGGGGATGTGGCTTTGCTGTGGGGGGGCTGGACTTCTTTGCTAATGACATGCCAGGGCTGTCATGAGGGGCACTGGCAAACCGGGGAGTTCCCGAGATGGGGATTGGGTGGGGAGTTGGACCACTGGTCACAACAGGGAAAATGTATATTTCTACTGTGACTAGAATTGGAGGGAGAGGGCACCACCAGACACCAGAGAAAATGTATATTTCTACCTGGACTGGGACTGGAGGGGAGATACTAGAAGCAGGGAAAATGTATTTTTCTACTGGAACTGGGATCAGTGGGGGAAGCCACTGGCACCAGGAACAGCTTACTGGGTTTGGGCAATTGGGGGTCTGTGCCGGGCAAATCAGCCTCGCTCTCCATGCAAATGAACCCATAATGGGCATGCAAATGGTCCCTTAGCACCTTGCATGCCCAGTGGGCTAATTTGCATGGGAACATTTGAATATTGCAGATTTTGCCTGGGTGCAAGCCATTGCAGGGCCCTATTTCAGGGACTCTTATCGGGCGGTATTAAGTGACTTAGCACCTGTGTGTAGTGTCCCTATATTCAGAGGGATGGCACCATGTGCTATCCCTCTGAAAATAGCATGTTTGTGTACCCACACTGTTGCAAACTGCAGTGCAAATTTGGGCACTCCACTTTGCACATTTTTGAATATCAGGCCCCAGGAGTCTCTTTTCACTATACTTTAGTCACAGAACAAGGACCCTGAAGGACTTCTGATTCAGGGCAATGGCTTACATGTTTGCAGTAGCAGTTATCAATAGCAACTGGAATGCCATCCCAAATGGTCCCTGACCCAACCAAATTATCACAGCTGTCAACTGTATAACACATCAACTGTACAGCTGTGCAAGTACTGTGATTGTGTTCTAGGTTCCCGTTAAACTCAATTCTGGTGTTTGTTTTTCAATAAAATACTCAATCATACCTTGATCGCACCCACTGACTTTCAGGCAGCAGTCAGTAGAGGATGTGAGCATAGGTTTCATAGGTAGGTTTCATAGGTTGGTCTGAGCTATTTAAAGACCTAAAGGTCGATATGCTCACCATGATTTATGTGTACCCCAAGATCTTATTCTGGATCAAGTAATTATCTAACTTGGCTTTAAACTCATCCATTGTTCTGCTCACTAAAATTGCTAATGGTAGTTCATTCCAGATTTTAGCTGCTCTTATTGTCAACCACTGCTTTCTTTTATTAGGAATATACCTTTCACCCTTTATTTGTATTGGATGGGCTCTAGTATTGTATGACTGTTCTTTTAGGTCTAGATTCAACTGTTCCCAAAGTGAAGGGTCATTTAATGCCCTATATAACATCCACACGTCTCCTCTCAGTCTTTGAAACTCCAGGGAATACAACCCCAGGGATTGTAGCCTTTGATCATAGTCCAAACCCTGAAACTCAATAATCCTCCAAGTTGCCCGCCTTTGCACTCTCTCTAAGGAATTTATATCCCCTCTGTATCCAGGTGACCAGAATTGTGTGCAGTATTCCATATGGAGACGTACTAATGAGGTGTAAAGTGAGATGAGGACCTCCTTATTCCTAAATTTAATATGTTTATTTATACTAAATTGTATGCTGCTGGCTTTTTTAATAATCTGGCTATAATGAGGCTTAAAACTTAAATTGTTACAAACTGTGATACCTAGGTCTCTTTCTTCAGTTACCGCCTTTAAGGGTCTATTTCCCAGTCTATACTGATACTGTTTATTGTTCTTACCCACATGTATCACGTTGCATTTATTGATATTAAAAGATGAACCTTGCTTATGAGCCCAGTCCTCCAGCTCCGCAAGTGCTGTTTGTAAAGAGTCAGCGTCTTCTTTTACCTTTCCTATACAGGTATCATCGGCAACTTTTAAGAGCCATACATCAGGTGTAGTGCTCATAGACCCTATATATATATATATTTATTAAAAAGACATGGACCCAGTACTGAGCCCTGTGGTACCCCACTTGGTACCCCAGTCCAGTTTGAATAATCACCTTTTAAACAGACCCTCTGTTGTCTATTAGTCAACCATGACTGAATCCAGCAAACAATATTATGTTGAATACCCATTTTAGCCAGAGCATCAATCAATTTGTCATGCGGGACTTTATCAAAGGCCTTGGCAAAGTCTAAAAAGATGACATCCACCGCATTCCCCTCATCCAAAACTTTATTTACCTTCCCGTAAAATTCCAGGTTAGTCTGACATGACTTCCCCTTCATGAAACCATGCTGTGTATGATCAATGTTATCTGAGATATGCTGATACTCAATGATGTGCTCCTTTATAATGCCCTCCAATACTTTCCCCAGAATCGAGGTCAGGCTAACAGGCCTGTAATTACTGACCTCCTGTTTAGAATCTTTTTTGTAGATAGGAACTACCACTGTCTGCTTCCACGCCTCTAGCACCACACCTTTATTTAAAGATTTTTGAAAGAGGCAAGTTACGGGGTTCGCAAGTTGTTCAGCCAGTTCTGTAATCACCCTTGGATGAAGGTCGTCTGGGCCCTGTGCTTTATTCTGATCTAGTGCTTTTAATTTTTTTTCCACTTCTAGACTATCAATGATAATGCTAGAGTCTGCTACAGTTTTGCTATACTGGGACTTAGTATTACCTGATCCCTGGTTAAACACTGTGGAAAAATAGTTATTAAAAATGTCTGCCATTTTCTGGTTATCAGTTATAACTGCTCCTTCCTGGGTCAATAACAGACCAATCTTTCTTGTTTTACCCTTTATATTATTGATATAGGAGTAAAAGGACTTGTAGTTATCCTTAACTTTTATTGCTAGGTTAAACTCATAATTTATTTTTGCCCTTTGGATACTTCTTTTAGTAGTTCTTAAGCATTTTTTATAATTTGCTAACTGGTTGCGTCCCCACTTAATTTAGCCCTCCTAAATATTTTATATTTTTTCTTGGTAGACTTTCTAATTGAAGATGTCATCTGGGGAGGGTTTTCCTAGCTGTACTGTACTTATTTCTAGTAGGCACGCACGCCTGTAGCAAGCCCTTAATTTTGGAGTGCAATTTGTTCCATATGCATGGCAGAGTGGAGTTTTCAAACTTACTTTCCCATTTCCAATGAGCTAAATCCTTTCTCATGCCCTAAAATTTGATCTGTCATATCTATAGACCATTATTTTGCCAGTATTATCTCCTATCTGATCCATATAACTAAATTTAACCATCATATGGTCACTTGAGCCCAGTGGTGGTAAAACAGAACAGTTCTGTATTAAGTCACCTAAATTGCTTAAAACCAGGTCCAAAATATGATTGCTCCTGGTGTTTGCAGACACATACTGCTCCAAACCAGGCAGGTTAAACAACTCTAAATATTCGGACTCAATTTTTGTTTTTACCTCTAGGGTTTGCCAATTTATTCCAGGGAGATTAAAATCCCCAAGCAATATAACATTTTTTAAGCTTACCAAGTTCTCCACAAAGTCAGTTAAAATAGAATCTTCTAATGGAGTGATTGCAGGTTGTCTATAAATGAATCCTAAACTGATCGTTTTATTATGTGTAGGGGAAATATTTACCCACAATACTTCGTAACTTTCCCACTTGGAAGTATCCATTCGTTCAGCTGTTATATTATCAGCTATATATAAGCCACTCCCCCATCACTGGTATGCACTCTATCCTTATTATAAAGAGTGAAACCCGGAATTCCACCAAGGTTCTGTTATTGCACAAATATGTGTATCTAAATCATGTAAGATGTATTGAAGTTCATCTATTTTATTATTTATACTTCTTGCATTTAACAAAATAAAGTTTATTTTGGGCTGCTTGGGCACTCGCTTTTGCTGTTCCCCTGTGCTTGTGATACCCTGTACCCCCCAATTAATAGTTTAAATGGTTATCCATTATATGTTTTAATTTAAAGGAAAAAATGCGTTTACCCTGCCTGTTAAGGTGCAATCCATCACGTGTAAACAAGTGATGCCCTTGGAAATCCTTCCAATTGTCTACATATTTATACCCTTCCCTCTGACACCAGCATCTCAACCATCCATTTAACCTGCATATTTCCCTATTTCGGTCTAAATTTGCCTTAGGTACTGGTAGAATTCCAGAAAGAATAAGGTCACATCCCTGAATGTTTAATGCCTGGCTCACTTGTTCAGAGTCCCTTTGAATATATGTGATGTTCCTCTTTCCTACATCATTTACCCCAATGTGTAGGAGTGTAACTGGTTTTATACTATTCTCCAGTAGGCCAGGGAGTAAATGCTTTATGTCACTGATTCTTGCCCCTGGAAGTGCATTAACTGCAGTATGTTCCTTCCTATTATTACACAGCACATGGTCAGTATATTTTAACACAGAATCCCCAATATACAGCACATCCTGGGGAATCTGTGTAATAGGCCTCGTAATATTATGTACAGTAGAAGGAACTTGGTCAGCTTTTGAGCATTTAATAACTCCTGTCTGATGTTGACCTACTGGGGTAGCAGATGCGTCCAAATTGTTTTCATATTCGTCTGGTAAGAGGGCACTAAATCTATTTGGTGTCAGTATATTTGATGAACCCCCTATGTTCCTCCTACCTATTTTGTTTGCTGTCTTACGCACAAGGCACCAGTCATCTGTATTTATATCTTCCTCCTCCACTTTATGTGCTGGGTTAATGGGTTCTAACAGCTCAGCTTGTGTTACTTCAGAAACATTGTCAACCATGGTATCAATATACTGCTTCAGTACTGATACATCTGCTTGCAGCTTTAATCTATGCCTTAATTGTGTTAATTCATCTTGCAGGGTTTTTACCATAGAACATTTACAACATTCAAACCCCAGCTGCACCTCCCCTTCTGCATACATGTTACAGCTCATGCATAATTTCATGTTTGTTAACTACCTCAATCACTGCTGCCAACACCTATCCCAGCTGTCCCAGCTGACACAGGCGACACACGCTGACATGTGTCTTTCTGCGTGCCCTGCTTCCGCCTGCTCGCAGTAGGCTGAGTTATAAAGGTCCAGTGACCCGAAGTGCCTGTGGGGGTCACGGGAGCACTCGCAACCACCGTTGCACTATAAAAGTGATTTTTTGTCATTTTGAGCCCAAAAGCTGTTTAAGGGGCTCTAAAGGCTAATTTTGCTCTAAAAAATAATAAAAGCACTACCAAGCGCTCACAGTAGTTCAGACCCACAATAGTGCATCTACCCCACTCTCTTCCTGCTTCCTGTTCTAGGATTACAGGGCTCCAACAATAAAATAAGCAGAACAGTATATTTAAAAAGTATATTATAGCTCCCCACGCTCTCCCACAGTGTCAGCACACTTGGTATTTGTTTGATATACTCCTAACTCTGCCCGCTCACAGCAGGGCCAAGTTATAAAGGCCCAGTGACTCGGAAGTGCCCGTGGGGGTCACGGGAGCCCTTGCAACCATGCCCGTGGGGGTCACGGGAGCACTTGCAACCACAGTTGTGCTATAAAAGTTATTTTTTGTCGTTTTTGAGCCCAAAAGCTGTTTAAGGGGATCTAAAGGCTAATTCCAGCTCTAAAAAATAATAAAAGCACTACCAAGCACAGTGGCTGGACCAGCTGCCATTTGTTTCTGATGAATCAGTGACCAGGGTAAGGGAGAATGAGGTTCGGGTGGGTCAGCAGCGGGTAGGCAGGTGTGTGCTGACATGCGGTTGGGGGCCCACTATAGCACCAGGAATTGGTTTTATTATTGAAACTGGGTGACTGGGGGGAGAGTGACCACTATACCACCTGGAAAGGGTTCTCTTATTAATACAGGGGTGATCTCGGGGATGGGGACCACTTTTCAGCAGGAAGGGGTTCTATTACTATTGCTGGGGTGAACGGGATGGTGTGGGAAGCTTTATACCACCAGGGACATGCTAGGTGTCGCTAGACATGAGAGCACTATAAGGCTGCTGTGTGCATGCAAATGAGCCCATAATGAGCATGCAGCTGACCCCTTAGCACCTTGCCTGCACAATGAGCTCATTGGCATGCTACGGCTAAATATGGCTCACAGGAACCCTGCTGCTATCCCGTTTCAGACAAAGGTTATATCCTGTGGGCAATGTGCCACCTTGGCCCATGTTGACGCAGTGCATATCCACTTGGCGCTGCACAGACATGGTCTGATATTGAGCAAGTTAGCGTGCTGCATCAGTGTGTGCTATTTGGCTGAATATTGTTCAGAGCTAGCCATGTGCTTGCACAAGCACAGCACAGCAGGTTAAGTTGTGCTTGTGAATAGCTCTGAATATAGGGTCCTGTACTGTACACAGCCCGCTTTCTGGCCATCTCTTACACCATGATCCAGGAAGAGGGAGCAATAAACCAGTGCCAGACTTCTATGTCTAGGGGTATTCAGATGGAACTTTCTCACAAAGAGCCATTCCATGTGAATATTTTCCCTGTCTGTTTTTTCTAAACATCCTTCAGGCATGGCCACTGAAGTGCCAGCTATGTCAGTCTCTGTGTCATCCTGGTAGAACTGCTATACTGTGCCCCTTCAGAGGAGACCACTCACCATCTTCTTCATCCTCCATGGGTCTCCACTTGTCCCTAATACAGTGTCAACCCAAACATGCCAGCTGCCCTCACACCCATGAGGAGAGCAGTGAATCTTGGTCTCTTTTTCTTTTTCTTGGCTCTGGGGTTAAACAGTGCCTCTGTTGATTGTTTTAAAAATATAATTTATTGTCACTCCCCACTGTACAATTCATTCCTGGCAAGGCAACTCAGAATAGGGATTAATTTACTGTAAACTTTAAACCACAAACTTTATTGGTCAAGTTGTATTCAGTCACTTCACACAGTTTAACTCTGTTTCTCTTTTTTTAGTAATACAGCAGGATACAGGGCAAAACACCTGAGACTTTAATATTACTCAGAAACACCAACAATTAGTTTACAAGGTGTATACCACTCTTACACTGCAACCCCTGGGGTATCCCACATAAAGCCTCTCTAACAATCCAGCACTCCCCTAGCCCCTTACATATATCCTGGATTTATAAAAACCCACTATGCCTGTCCATCAGATTCCTATGTTATGATAAAAGACACACCTATATAACAGGACCATCTCCCACTACACAGTGGGCATCTAGGACTAAGAGGAAATGCTCTGATCACTCTCTATCCCTATCCCTTGGTGCCCTACTCAAATTAATCTTCTACCTCCTTTTATGCATTGGCACCATTGAGATTAATCCTGGCCCCATCGTAAGTTTATCTTCCCTGCTGATCTGACTACCATAAAAGGCCTAAGCTTCATACACTTCAATGCTTGCAGCCTCCTAAAAGTTCATCTTAATACAGGCTTGGGTGGACATACTCTTCCAGACTTCCTGGTCATCTCTGAATCTTGGCTCAGGCCTACAACAAAGACAGTGTTGTAAACCTTCCCAATTACCAGCTCTTCAGAGCAGATCGCCCTTCCAGGGGTGGTGGGGTAGCCACATTAAGGACACCATCTCTGCAACCTGCCTCATCAACACATCTGAGCCAAATGAATCTGAATGTTTATCAATCAAAATATCCCTTCCTAATTCGTCTTCATTTAAACTGATTGGATGCTATAGGCCCCTCTGCAGGCCTTAAACTGCTTTCTCACCTAGGGTCAATTCTCAACCTAGGCCCTGAAGATACCGTCATCCTTCGTGATTTGAATTTAAACTGGCTGTCTAATGTATCTGCACCTTTGATAACCTTTTGTGACACCTATGATTCACACAGCTAATTAAGGACCCAACTAGGATCAACCTAAGAAATTCCAGCAACAGCTCACTCTTGGATATTATGTTGGTAAACAAGCCTCACTTATACTGCATGCAGGAGTACTGCCGAGTGATGTGAGTGACCATTACCCTATAGCTGGCATAAGATCCACACTCAAACCACCAAATCCTGCAGAATTTATCCTCAAAAGGTCAAAAAGAATTTCAATATCTCAGGTTACCTCATGACCTGAGTACTACAATATATTGGCAAGATTTCTATCTTACAACCTCTGTTGAAACAGCTCTCCAGACTTTAAAGGATATTATCACCAATGCTCTCAATATTCATGCACCTATCACCAGTATCAGAACTAAGGTAAAATCCTGCCCTTGGTTCACCTCTGAGCTTAAAGCAACCTTGAGAACCAGAGACAAGCTAGGAAAAGGCAAGAAAACAAAGGACACCAGAGATTGGCTAAATTTCAGAAAAGCAAAGAATTCATGTACAAAAAAATAAGAACTGCCAAAACTGCCTACTATACAGCTGAATTGGATGCCTCCTACAATAACCCATCCAGACTCTGGGGTACAATAAAAGGACTTCTGGGCCAAAATTTACTCCTGCCTTAACCACCAAACTGCTACTAAATGATACAGAAATTACAGGTAAACAAGAAATCTTAAATACCTTCAATGTTCACTTCACCACTGCTGGCCTAGCATTTGACTCATCACCTGCAAATATCCTGAGATCTCCTTGAACCTGCAAACTATTGTGGGACAAATGGCCACTTCAACTTTTTCCTTCATCCCAATATCTGTGAAAGAAGTGGAAGATCTCTCTCTAATTTAGACACCACTAAGAGTGCAGGTGCAGACTCCCGGATCCCTATTTCTGAAAATTGCTTCGCATGTCTTATCTGCCCCCTCACTCATCTCTTCAATCTTTCCTAACTACTGGATCCATTCCATCTACTTGAAAACAGCTCAAGTAGTTCCATTACTCAAATCTGGTGATACTAGTGATCTCAACAATTACAGACCTATCTCCATCCTACCAGTACTATCTAAGATGCTCGAAAAACTAGTGAACTCTCAGTTAAGAGACTATCTGGATAACAATAACCTTCTAAATTCTGCACAATCTGGATTTAGATCAAAGCATAGCACCATTACTGCCTTAGCCAAGGTAACCAACGATTGGCAGACTAACTTGGACAAGAAAAATTTTACCTGTGCTGTGTTCTGGATTTGAGTAAAGCCTTTGACACAGTGGATCATGACTATTAATCACCTCCTTAACTCAATAGGCCTGGATTCCTATCACTCAACTGGTTTAAGGATTACCTTTCAGATAGGTCACAACTGGTTAGAAATGGAAATTACCTATCACCTCAAAACCACTACTAAGGGGCGTACCACAAGGCTCTATTCTTGGCCCTATCCTCTTTGCTATTTATATAAACAATATTGATGCCAACCTCACTCAATCTAACATTCATCTGTTTGCTGATGATACTGTATTATATGTCAGCAATCCCTCACCTTCCAAAGCCTGTGAACTGTTACAATCTGAATTCTCCATTCGCAGCACAATCTACTTGACAAAACTACTTCTAAATGCAAAAAATAAAAGCTATGTTCTTTGCCACAAAGAGTTGCACTACCACTACCCCAGCATCCAACACCCTACATTTATCCACCTTACTTGGAGAGAAAGTTGAATTTGTTGATAACTTCAAATACCTTGGAGTCTGGATAGATAACAGGCTTGACTATTCTGTCCATATTGAAGAGCTACTTAAAAGCTAAGACAGAGGCTCGACTTATTTTTAGAATAAACATTACCTAAACAGTGATTCCAAAAAAGGTTAATTCAGGCCTCATACCTATCCCTCATTGATTATGCTGATTTTCTCTACTGCCATTGTTCAAGTCACCTCTTACATAAACTGGACACCCTGTATCACAGGTCCATAAGATTTATTACTGACCTTCCTCCAGCACCCATCATTGCTCCTTTATATGGCAGTCAACTGGACATCATTGCAACACAGAAGAAATAGAGAATGCTGTTATCTGGGTATTCAAAGCATTAACGAGCAAACTATCGGCCTATATCACTGATTGCTTTACCCAAATTACAACTAGGCCATACACCTTAAGGATCAGTAAACTCATCATATTAAAGGTCCCAATGCCTGCACCCGTATGGGAGGGCTGCTTTCAGCTATTCCTTAGCAGTTGCATGGAACTCTCTCAAAATCCATGAAGCTAGATAGCCTACTACCTCTGGCATCCTTCAAAGATTGTTCTCCGCCTTTTTCCAGAGCTCTGCAATTGTTTTTATAAAGCCTAATCCCCTACCTATCTGACCCACCTTCCTTTTTCCATCCATTATATTAATTCAATTTCTTTCTTCCGAATCACCTTTTATATTCTCATAAAAACTAGTTAGACCATATAACTTATATTTTATGCCTGCTATACCCTTTGTCCCCTTTTTTCCTACAGGCTAAATGGTTCTACTGTTACTTGTATATATGTAAATTGTTGTATATAATCATTTCATGCCATTGTATTGCTATTTATTCTATTCTTGTCTATGTAATAATACTTGTATCCTCATTTGTATGACCACTCAGGTCCATCTTGTAAATGAGCTTTGCTCAATGATGTTCGCCTGAATAAATAAAGATTTTGATTGATTGATTGATTGATTGATGCCATACCAGATTGCCAACAGAGGTTTACTCTGCAGGATCCCTGACTGAAACCCCACAAGGACCCAGTCATAAACAACACAAATCTGCTTCTGTACATGCCCTGAGCTAGCCAGCCACGGCTACAATTGAGCAGCAACATAAGCATGTTTAGATTTGCAACTTCTAATCATAGGTCACAGATCAGGGATCAAAGAGCTCCTTGCAGCCATGAGGTAAATGCAGACCACGGGATGTACCTGGCCCATTGAGGCACAGCAGTTTCTCAGCACCTTTACCAGAGGTAACACAGAAGGGACATAGCTTCCTATGATGGGTATGGTGCCCCGACAGGACACTTTAGTGCTGAAAAAGATACCTCTGGTAGCTGCACCTAGCCCCTTGACCTGGAGTTTAGTATCACAGCACCTTGCGGTCACAGTTTTACAGCTTACCACAGCTCACTGCATCCTTTCCTTTTGCCCTCTGGTACAGATGTCTTGGCTTCACCTCCTCTTCTGGTCATCTGCAAATCTTTACACTCAAACCATTCTGTTGGCCTTGGATCCTCTACAGAGAACACTCACACTTCTTTCTTGCTGGAATAATGGGACAGTTGTGTGGACACCATAAGGCAGTCCTCCTTGAGGATGAGTCACCATTAGATTCCCACTGTCTCTGATCCCAGATCCTAAAAGGGAACTGAGTCTGAGGCTAAAGAGGCCCACATCAGAGGAAGCCAGTGCCACACCATACCCAGGACCTTCCCACCATCCAAAGCCCATAAGATCGCTCGGTTCTGACATAGCCAGAGATATGCACCCATCTATGCCTAGAGCACAGTGGACTCTGAATCTGGAACTTCGGGACTGAAACAGTTAGACTCAATGTTGGCAGGACTGGGGTCCCCATTATAAGCCCAGGTGGGCAGGAAAAGTACTTGGAGGGGCTACACCAATGAGCAGGGCTGTGACCAGGGGGGTGCAACAGATGTAGTTGAGTACGGTCCACATAGTCAGGGCCCACTGCCTCAGACGACAATACTAAGAAAACCCTGTATTGTCACTGACAACTTGCAACTTTATTTCTGTATGTTGCTATTCCATTTGAAATTCGATCTGGCAGCAGTGGGGTCAGTGCTACAGATTCAAGTTCCATTTTCACAGGGTGGGGAAGTACAAAACAAGAAGCAATAGGGCCTGTTACTGAAAACATCTGGGACCCGATATTCAAAAGTCTGCATGAGTTCCAGTGGATCTTTGCCAGTGCAAACCAGGCATTGTGCCGGATCCCCATATTCAAAAGGAGCTTTTGTACGGGCAAAGAGAGTTAGCACTCGTACAACACATAATGTATGTGGGTGGGTGAGGGGAAGGGTGTGGCTATGAATAGCTGTGCTCTCCCTTATTCAGTGGCTTGCCCTGTGCAAAAGGGGTTAGCGTGGTCCATTTGTGCAGAGCAAATACTGCCAAACAAGACCCTGACTTACTCCGGGTAACTCTAGTGGCTACTGGAGGTCATGCAGCCAACTAGATGGGTGGCCACTGGGGCAGCACACCCACCCACCCCCTGTGGTCTATGGCACTCTATCCAATCACCAGCCCATAGTAACAATTAAAACCCTCCCTGGTGCGAGTGGTCCCCCTTCCGGTCACCAGCCTGTATTAAAAAACAAAACCCCCTTGATGCGTAGTGGACCCCCCCCCTCTGATTGCCAGCCCATAGTAGATGTGAAAACTCTCCCTAGTACTAGTGGACCCCCCCTCTGACTGTCAGCCTGTAGTAAAATTTAAGACCCTCCCTGGCATCCAGTGGTCCCCCCAGGCACTGATCCACAGTACCACCAGTCACAGTTCCGTACTCCCTGGCATTTAGCCTCACCAGTATCCTCAGTGCTGTGTGCATGCAGTGCCCTCCTCACACCTCCTCAGCTGGCTGCTGTATGTACAGTCAGGGAGTACACATCTAATTTATAGATCAGGGCACATCATGCTGTTCTATAAATAAGACATTCATTCCCTGCCTGGACATATGGCGGCTGGCTGAGGAGATGTGAGGAGGACTGCGCTGGTTGACATATGCGCACCGGTGTCACTGAGGATACTGGTAAGGTGACTGGGGGGTGGGTGTTTGGTGCCACAGTGGTAGATGCCAGGGAGTAGGGAAATACAATGGGCAGTACCATGGATTAGTGCATGGAGGGGGGAACACAGGAAGCCAGGGAGGGTTTTAATTTTACTTCAGCCTGGTAATTGGAGGGAGGGGAGTCCAACAGCACCAGGGAGGGTATCATGTTTACTACGGGCTGCGGACCAGAGGGACGGTGGTCCATTAGGCACCAGGAAGGTTTTGTTTTTTAATACTGCCTGGTGACCAGAAGGAGGGCGCAACCACTAGCACCAAGGAGGGTTTTCATGTTTACTAAGGATTAGTAATGGGGGGGGGGATCTACTGAGCACCAGGGAAGTTTTGTTTTTAATACAAGATGACAACCGGGGGGGACCACTAGCACCAGGAACAGTTGCATCGGAGGTAGGAGGGGTCCACTAGGCACCAAGTAAGTTTTGTTGTTATTACAGGCTGGTGACCAGAGTGAACAGGGAACTGCTAGTACCAGGGAAGGTTTTCACATTTACAATTGGCTGGAGCTTGGAGGGAATGGGGGACCATTAGGCACCAGGCATAGCGTAATCAGAATGGTATTCTGGGCGGCCTGGGTTCAAGTCCCAGCTGAGGCACTTACTTCTTTCTCACCTCTGTTTGTATGTATTCCATAAATATGCACCCCCGGGTGCACACCTCATTCCTGTGTGATTGTTACAAATAAATATTTGTGTTGCCATTGGGTTGTGCATTTGAGAAAGAGTAATGTGCTCGGGGACAGCCCAGGTTCCAGTTGTCTCAGTGGCGCAGCTGGTTAGTGCAATCAGAATGGTATTCTGGGTGGCCTGGATTCAAGTCCCAGCTGAGGCACTTACTTCTTTCTCACCTCTGTTTGTATGTGCACCAGGGATATCTACACATGTCTGAGACTGGGCAATTTGGGGGGTGGGGCAGCACGCTAACCTGCCTCGCTACCCATACAAATGATCCTATAATTGTCATGGAAATTGCCCCTTAGTGCCTTGCACGCCCAATGGGCTCATTTGCATGGATCTCTTTGAATATTGCAGATAGCGCCCTTGCGCTATCCACTCAGGTTGCATACTTTGGGATCCATGTTGGGGCAGCGCTACTTAGTATTGTGCTGACATGGCCCTATATTCTGTCGAATAGCATGGTGCACTATGCGACTAAATATAACATCCTTGGGATCCCAGGCAATTACAAGACACAGCGCAAAGTTTTGTGCTCTGCTTTGCACAATTTTTAATATCAGGCCCCTGATCTTGGTGCTTGTCTACCTAGGAGCAGCAGGGACAAATGACATTGTTCTGTTCCTTGATCATGATGTCAGCAAGGGGGAGGGAGGCAGCATGGAAACAACATGGATGCTCAGCAGGAATGATACAAAAAACCTACACAATAAATATTTTACATGCACTAATAATGGCTCTTTTATACTAATTGGCAGGGAGGGAGGTAGGCCCCCCAAAATATTTTGCAGGGGTGCCCTTACAGTCATTGGCACAGCCCTGCCAATGGGCACAGGCCATGCATAGCAGGGAGGGAATACCTTTTTACCAGGCAGAAACATTGCATAAACAGGAAACACATTCTTTCCATTTCAGAAAACTGGCTACAAAATTAATTCATTTAGTACAAACCTTGTGCAATAAATAAAGACAGATTAAACTGGTAACCCCAATAATAATTGTCACCACATTACGAGAATATACCAACTTTACACATCAAGCTATCGATAATAGCCAACTGTCGGGCTCCATCTTTATAGAGTTAACTAAAGCTTTTGACCTAGTTAACCATGCACTTCTCCTTAACAAACTCACCAGACTAGGACTTTCCCATGACACAGTGATGTGGTTTAAGGACTACCTGACCAGACACTCCCAGAGGGTAAAAATAAATGTGACTGTGTCTGAGTCATGTTCTGTCATGGTAGGGGTATCCCAGGGCTCAATCCTAGGGCCCCTACATTTCAGTGTTTATCAATGACCTTCCCCTGGCATGCCCGGACTCACAAGTCCTCCTATATGTGGATGACGTGGTAATTTATAGCAGGGGCAGCAGCCAACTGGCACTAACAAACGCTCTCCAGAGCAGCTTCATGGCGTTGGATTAATGGGTCACCCTCAATAAGCTACTCTTGAACTACAAAAAAACAAGTCCATGCTGATCACATGTCACCAAAAAAAGATGAAACTCCAACCTTTTACTATCCTTAATCATAAAGGTATAATCCTGGAACAGGTCAACACCTTCAAATATCTAAGTGTCAGCCTAGATGACAACCTCTCTTTTGCTCATCATGCAACCAAACAGTAAAAACAGTAAACAAAAAGCTGGGCGCCAGTTATAGAAATAAAGCTTATATGACGGAGGAGGCCAGACAGCTAGCAGTCGCCTCCTCAGTCTTCACTGTGATTGACTACGGGCTACAGTAGTAGTCTATGGCGCAGCCACAGACTCATCCTACATGGAATAAAAGTCACATTTAACAAAGCATGTCACCTAACTCTAGGTGCTGACAGGTTGACACATACCTGTGACCTCTACACCAACTTGGGGTGGCTACCTCTAGACCTCTGAATCAAATACCAAGGGTGCCTACTTGGTGAAAAGGCCCTAATTGATCTCTCCTCCCCCCCCTCTCTTAACTCACTTGTATGCTCAACTCATAACAAGTACTCCATTTGGAGCGCCCTCAGAAAATCCCTACAAGTCTTCTTCTGTAGAATGAGTCAGGCCAAGCTCTCCTTTTTGTTAGATCACCAAAATGGCTAACTGAGATCCCAACTGATATATGGGACCTGTCCACCCCTGGGCATTTTAAATCTTCATTGAAAAAAGTATTTTTCATCAAAAGTAGCCTGCAACTGCAATTAACTATCTAACATAGCTCCCATAGATGACTTTTACCAACAACACACTATTCTCACACCTTCTCTTTCCCCACTCATCTCCCTTAACTACCCCCTTTCCAAAACCCTCCACTTTTTCCCTGTTTCTTCCTGTCTATTATGACAATGCTTCTCTAAAGTAGCTAAATGCTTCTTGTATGTTTGTAATGTTTTCTAGGAATGTTTGTTCATAATTTTATGATGTAACTATGGTGTTTCAATTTATAATGTGCTCTGTACAATATGACATGAAACCTTTGTAAAAGAGCCTCCCTCAAAGATGTATCTCTGAATCATGACTAAATAAATAAAAATAAATAATAAATGAATAAATCAGTTTACATAAAAAAATAAATCTGGGATTTGAATTTTGTTGATGGTGTCTAGTATGTTTAAAATATTGTCCACACAGAACAATTGCACCAGTTTACAGAATATGTGTCAATCACAAAACATGGATATGGAGCAAAGGGGCTGAGATGCCCGAAATCCTGAAGGAACTGTATGCCGTACTGCCTCTTTAAAAGCAACAGGCCCCTTTCATGGTCCTCAGGTGAGTTCATTTGCTACTCAGGACCCTATTAAATACTTTCCAAACTCATTTCAGAGGGTTATATAAAGCTGACTAGCAAGCCAGTCTCTTGCTTTCTGCCCTGAAAAGTAGAGGTGGATTTGTGAGTGTTAAAGCTGTTTACATCTACAGTATGGTAAGAACAGTTTCTGACTTATTTTGTAGGTTTATATGCATTTGGATTCTTAATATTCAAAAGAGAAAAGGTCTAAACTAAATAAGCCAATGTTAAATATTTTCCTATCTTATCTAGTCCCAAAACGAGTAGAGACAGAGAACTTATTGGTCATGGCTGACATCTACACAGAAAAGTGAGCCAGGTTTTTGAAAGTAACACAGCAGAACTTCAGTTGCATTTTATTTTGATTTATATATTTTTTATTTAAATTTCAGACTAGCATGCTGTCTGTTTAGGTTGGAGTGTCTGGGGAGATGGGATTACTGACTCATCTTTGCCTCTGTGTTTACTGGCTTTTCTTCCCTTGGGTGGAATGATTGGTTTAGTGGCTTGTCTGCTACAGTAGAAGGCTGTCTGGTTTATCTCGGGAGGGGGGAGTTACTATTACTAGACTCCATTTATATCTGAGTATCCCTGGAGCTGGTTGTCTGCAAGTGGGATGAACAGAACCGGCTGTGTAGATAGATTGTGGGGTAGAGAAATAATTGAAGACTATTTATTACTAGTTCATCTCCACCTCTGTAATTCTGTCGTGGTGAAGCTGGCTGGCTGCATGGAAATATTATTCAAATTCATCATTACTAGAGTAGTAGCTCTCCCATTTCCACAGTGGAGCAGTATCTGTAGTGTGCTATCTGGCTAAAGGGCTGACAGACCTGAATGTGTGGATAGATTGAGGAGGAGGAACTGAAATGAATATCCATTTACTATTGGCTCATCTCCATCTCCCTAGCAGAGTATCTGTGGAGCAGGCTGTTACAAGTAGGAAAGAAACAACTGAAATGTGTGGATAGATATGGGGGGGGGGGTGCCAGAAATGGCACTCTTTTAAATCTGATTTAATGTTAAAAAGCTGTGGTCAGATTTTCAAAGGGCCTGGTATGGCCCTGGGACTACTGTAAATCCCTGACCACATGCGGAAATCATTGAAATTGTGCAAGAGAACCTTCCCCTTTGTGTATTTTTCCTTCCTTCCTGTACATGTTCAATGTTTGCACTTGAAAATCTGGCCCAGGTATCTTCAGCATTTGTATTTGGAATTCCAGTTTCAGCCGATTTTAAAAAGTGGGTCTTTTTTGTATTCCTATTTTACCAGGTTAGCCATCAGATCCCTGGAAGGCTCTTTACAGTTGTGAACCGGGGGAAGGGGGGGGGAGGTACAGCAGAATTGAGTCATTCATGCAACCAGTAATTATCCCAGCATAGAAAACTGATGCACATAAAATACAAGTAGAAATGATGCGGTAGAACTATGACTGCATTACTGCTGCAGAATTCTAAGGATTGCAAAGCTCATCCACCAACCAAATTTTATACCAATAATGCAAGAGAACCTTATTTTAGAGGTTGCAGAGAAATCAGAGCAGTTTCAACAGAACCCCTGCTACCCTTAAGTGATGCCCCTGTGTAAGTATCCCTTAAGGTCTCAATTCAGTCTCTGTCTTAAGCAGATCTTTATCCAATAAGGTTGGGGCAATGAGCTGTGAATGAGCTTGGACCATCAAGCAAACAAGAGTTTAACGCCCTCCACTTGCATCCTGTGATCCTTGTCTTTTAACCTTCCTGGCTCCTGTGACACACCTAGCAATGAGTTTCCGCTCCATGTGCCTTCCTTGCCAAACATTGTAAAATAAGATTAGAGTAAAGTTAAAAAGCAGGGGCAACATAATTGAATGTTTTGCACAGTGCAAACATCACTGACTGGCTTTACGCCCACAAGGTCATAATGTAAGACATGTGCTGTAATTGCACAGAGCACAGTTTGCGCTCTTTTGCAAAGGCAATAAGGGGTGGTATCAATGAGCACAAACACCTAGTGCAGGGGTGGCCAACCTGTACCTCGTGAGCAGTTTGATGTGGCTCATGAGGGATTTGTCAATTACATGTCAAGTACATGTCTCAGTCTTTTTAAATTTAAGTTCAAGTACAGGAGCTGAAAAGTGCCCTGAGTGTTAAACAAGTTACTTTTTACTAAGCTTGCAATCAAATCTAAAGTTCCAGAGCTGCTGTGAATAATAATTTTAAAATTACAAATATTTTTAAATACGGTAACTTAATAAAACTTCAGATTATTGACTATTGATTAGGACTGTTATTTTAACTCTTAAATATGGGTATGGTTGGGGCTGCTCATTGGGTATGGGCCACATGTTGTGGCTCATGTCTTACTCCGAAATTAAAATATAGCTCACGACCCGAAAAAGGTTGGACATACCTGACCTAATGGAAACCTGACTGAATGTGTAAAGTGTATGTTAGCACTGCCAAAATGAGTGCAAACCATACATACAGTAATGTATAACAGGAACTGGAAGGGACATAAAGTCTGAACAAGCTGTTAATAGCCTTCTTCCCAGCACTATTGTGATGTGGTACACTTCCTATACCCATCAACTCCATCACAACATAGTTGCTGTAATGGTGTTTTCAGGGGCTGGGAAAGAATCTGAACCAAACTGTTCTAGCTTTAGAGATGTCTGCTCTAAATACTGACTGGCAGCCCCTTTTTGTGTGTGTGTGGGGGGGGGGGACTGTTAAAAAGCAACACTTCAGCCCATTAAAAAGGGAGGATGAATTAAGAAAGCCAGCGAATGAACTGCAAGGACCATTTTGTAAAGCTGAGTGCAAGCTCAAAGTAAAGCAGGAGCAGTTTTATTTTCTCCATATAATTGAAACTGGTGTGTGGACTGTTTTCTCTGTTTTATAAGAAGCTGCCAGGTTTGCTACCCTGACGTACCAAGGTTGTGCAGTGTAGGTTTGCACTGACATTTTATTGTGGTCTCCAATAAATGCCAGCACTAACAGCATGCTCTGTGAGGACAGCACCTTTTCCATGTGGGCAGATTATGGGGAAGCTCCCTGAGATTATGGCTCAGACATTAAAGGATTGCACCTGACACAACTGAGCTGCTCCAGTGCAACCCCAGAAATGCACTCCAGTGCAATAGTCAAGACTAGAGGGACTTGTGCAGTGCAAGTCCCGATGCACCGGGGTGGAATAGTAAGTGTGTGCAGCGCATCTCCCGGGGGCATGCCTATGCATATGCTGGGCATCCTGATATTAAGCCCATGATGTGTGGTGCATATGCTGGCACAATCCTGCGGTGTGCCGCATACCTTGGCACAAAGTTGAACCTGAAATAAAGGCTCAAGTACCAGCCACCCACAGGCATGCTGTTGTACTGCAATGTGCAACACAGCAGCTGCCAGCAGTGGGTGGTAACACCCCAACACCATGCAGAAACACCCACAGACGTCCCTGGTAGTCTAGTAGCACCCCCCAATAGTCCGATCACTGATAACAAGTATAGTAAATCTCTGGTCCAGGGGTGAGCTTCCCCACCCTGCCTGTAACCAGATCACCAGGAAATCCCATGATTAACATCCCTGGTAGTTGTCCAGTGGCACCCTCCCACCCACACAGGACCCCTGGTCCACCCAGCTCCCCAGTCATCGTCAGGCAGCACATACCCACTTGCTTACAACCCGGCTGCCCATTGAATAGCTTACAGTAGCAGCTGTAAGCAGTGCATACTGTAATCATTCACAAAACCATGAATAACTGATTTCATTCATGGTTTTGTGTATGACTTTCACAGTATGCACTGCAAGCCCATAGGTCCACAGTGTGGACCAATAGGCTTATAGCTGCTACTGTAGGCTGTCATTCAGCGGGCAGCCAGGTGGTATGCAGGTGGGTATGTGCACTACCTGCTGATGTGGGGGGTCTGGGTGGACCTAGGGGTCCTGTGTGGGTGGGGGTGCAACTAGATCATCAGGGCTGTTAATCGTAGGGTTTCCTGGTGATCAGGGTTATGGGCAGGGTGGGGGTACCTCTGGACCACCAGGGATGCACTATACTTCTATTGTCTATTGGGGCTACGGGGTGGGAGAGGGGTGCCACTAGACTACCAGGGATGTTTATGTATTATATGGAGTGCAAGGCATTGGGAGGAAGGGGGGGGGTACCACTGGACTGCCAGGGAGTTGATTCATTACTATCTGGTGATCATGGCTATGGGGAGGGTGGGTTACCTCACGTCTTCTCTGGGGGCACCGCATGCTGTGCAGGGCACCAGGCACAAGGTACTGGCCTGCCCTGCACAGCGCATGCTAATGGGGCCATAATGACATTCCAATGGCCCCATTTGCACCTTGCATACTACGGCTGAATATCGGGAATTTGCGCATAGTGTAACTCGGTTGTGTTGGCACAGTTCCCATTCCAGGTATTCAGCCCTATCTGTGGGGGATGCGCCAGCACATCATATTTATGCAGTGCACATTACCTGATATATTCAGTGGAGATGTGTGCCATTGCTCATCTTTTTGAATATATCCCTGTGGTTTCTTCAGTGCAACAGTTGCACAGCGCCACAACATGCTCCACTGCTGGGTGCAATTCTGAATATCTGGGCCTATGTGCAAATGTCCTTTATCCCATCCATTGGGAAAGTGATAATTTGTTTTACAGGAGTCCAAGGGAAATGGACCATCAAGAGTCCCAGACTGAAAATTTGAATTTGCGAGTGTTCAACATAGACTACTTTGCAGAACTTGGATCATCAAGGAGATGACTTGACTACGAGCTCTTCAGCATGTGCCAAGAGATGTCCCTGATTTGGGACAAGCTGGATGACTTGGGGTACCATGGTTGTAGGAATAACATCTGTATTGTTGGAGAGCCAGAGGAAGCTGAAGGGGAAGAAATGTCAGTCACTTTGTGCAGCACTTAATAATGGACCTGCTTGGCATCCCAGTGACCTCACTGCACATACAGAGCATCCCTTCTTAACGCTGGTCCCACAGTCCAGGCCGGATGATCAGCCTTGTCCCATTTTAGCCACATCTATTATACTGTGAAAGAACAGCTTCTTAAACTGGCCTAAGGAAAAGGGTCAATTTGGCATGGGTGTAAAATGTCCATTTACTAGGATTACCCCACATGGCTTAAAGAGAGTATTTCATTGGTGTTCATCAATTGCTGCAGAAGATTGGGACCAAATATAGAATCTATCCTGCCACATTTAAGATGGAGCACAATCTGGTATTCATTATTTCCAGAACCTCACTGAAGCAGCAACATTTGTATAGTGCACTTGCAGAGTGCAAATCGAAGCGTCAGGTCAAACTGCAAATGGAACAGCATGTGGGTATCGGTCTTCCCAGAGAACTCCTACAAAAAGAATGCAGCTCCAGCATAGATACTACTCCATACACTCCTGCCCCTCTACAAGCACAGCCCCACCACAAGACTGACTATACTGCAAGGGCAGGGGCAAGAAATCAGCGGTGGACAAAACAAAACTTGCTAACAAAACTTCAACATAAAAGCAGGAGGAGGGTATCATGCACCTCAGACAAGGGGCTTGATTCCATGGAGGTCTTTCCACCAGAACACATTATTGGATGACATTACTTTCCTGCTGATTGAGTGCCCCCCTCAGTTGCTGCAGTACCCAGACTCTGGCTTAACTTCATGAAACAAAGTGATACAGATGCCTCATCGACTGTACAAGGTAACTTGGATTGACCAGATGGATCATAACCCCAACCACCCACCATCCCACCCCCCATAAAATTATTTGAAGCTTGATCCTTGTAAACTCAGTGACTTCAAGGACCATAAATGTCTAGCTTTGCTTAAAGTATGCTACCCTTTGCTGCTCTCTGGATACTGCTAAGGGGAATTGAATGTGTGTTTATGCTGACCTTGATTTTATATTTGTTCAGTTGGTTGCTGTCTGAATGGAAGTAGTCCTGCCAAAACCAACGGTTAACTCATTCTTTCACTTGTACACAGATGTTGACTTCTTCCCCTTCGCATCTGTGCACTGAGGATTTCCCTGGTGTGGCAACTGGCTCTGCAGCAGTATCTTTCACAATTCCATAGGTATCAATGGATTTGCCACGCTTTAACCAGCAAGTTATAAGCAGTTTCTAGAAAATGCCAGCACCTGCATATTTCAGTAGATGGCCCTAATTTAAAACAGCATCTCTGGGCACTCCTAGAGCACATATTGGTGTGCATTCCCAGTGCTGACTATATCCCACACAACTACACTATATTCTGGCAGTTGAGTCCAGCCCATATTTGTTGTGGTACCTGCTGCTGTACCCCTTTCCCCACTCTTGTGTACCTCAATTGTAGCCATCTCTCAAACACCGAATGGGCTTCAACTGACTAGCAGTATCCCATCAATCATGTTCTCTGGTTAGGATATACCTGTGCAAGTACAGATGTCTCACTTTGGTGGCTTTTGGGATGCTAGCTGTTCTTTCATTCCATTTCAAGAGTGGGTTATGGTTTGTAAACTAATTTGACTGATGCAGGCTCTTGAGAGGTTCAAAGCAGCAGCAGTGCCTGGTTATACCTGCACAAATGGAGCCAGTCTTTCTCTTCTCCCTTCTCTCTCCCCCCCCGTACATTTTCAGTAGTCAATTGACACTAGGTTACTAAAACTCCATCACTTTCACCAGCAAATACTTTTCTTAGATGTTAAGCACCTGGGATGTCTCTTGGCAGTCTGACTAGTGGGCACGGCTCCCCTTCTGTGGCTGACTTGTGTATATACCCTCACAGTAGATATTGCTCAATGGGAAAATCTTTTTTGAGGTCCTAGTGTTTTGACACTCGTGCAGGATGAGATGGTCAGGGAGGGAAAGGATGGAACAATGTCTTTTTCAATCTATGCCACTGCCTGGCACGTAAACTCCCACTGTCACCCTGCCTCACACAAGACTGTTCAAGACAGCTCTTCTAGTAATCTCTGGATGGCAGAGAAGTAGATGATCAGCCAAGCTGATTCTACTGTGGTTGTATTGTTGCCCCATCTCCAGTTGGTAATGGAGAACAGCAGGCACAAAAGTGCTTATACCCCCCTCTCCTCAATTAGCCCAGTTTTCCACTGGTGTTAATAGGTTTTGATTATTCTGTAGGTAGCTTTCCTAAGAGTGCTGTAATTTTTCTCCCAACATAGTGAGCATCTCTTCTGCTCCATCTGAAGTCTGGACCTCAGTTTCTTTGCCAATAGCCCTCCTTCCTCCCCCCCCTTGCATGGGGAGTGCACCCCTGTGGAATTTGACATGGTCACAAATTAAATGCATTCCATACTTCTGTGTGTGCCCCCCCCCCACACTGTGCCTCTGTGATAATGCTATGAACTGCCTGCTTCTCAAGAGATGTTGTGAGCAGACCTTGGCTGTGGTGTCCACAGTCAGCACTAATGGGTTGCCTGTGAGGGTAGACCTGATGTAACAGTAGCCAGAGTCTCTGCGTCTATAGCTGCACTGGATAGTCTCTTGCTTGGCAAGAGGATAGGTGAGGACCAAGGCAACAGCTGCCCTCCAAGATTTGCTGCAGGTAGAAAATACACTGTGGGGCACATCTCTATAGTATCGGTCTCCAGAGCTACAGGAGTGGCATCTCATGGAAAATGCCTCCCCTATCTCGGTCCCCCTGCTCCCAAGGGTAGAATGGGCAGACAAAGGGAAGCTGGGGCACAGTCCCTTGGAAGGAAGATGCAGGGCTCACTTGTTAGCTAGTGGTTAGAGGCAGTACTCCGTGTCCCTGCCTCATACCACTTGAACTAATTGAGCTCAGATAGCACACAATGACATCGAACTTGTATTCAACCCAGAAAACTCAAAGCAATATCTGTTCATTCTGACACTGAGCACAAGTAATGGGGCTGATAATTGGGACTAACACCTAGAAGCAAGTCTTTGATCGAGGGGTGTGTGTTTGTGTGTTTGTGTGTTTGTGTGTTTGTGTGTTTGTGTGTTTGTGTGTTTGTGTGTTTGTGTGTTTGTGTGTTTGTGTGTTTGTGTGTTTGTGTGTTTGTGTGTTTGTGTGTTTTGTGTGTGTTTGTGTGTGTTTGTGTGTGTTTGTGTGTGTTTGTGTGTGTTTGTGTGTGTTTTGTGTGTTTGTGTGTGTTTGTGTGTTTGTGTGTTTGTGTGTGTTTGTGTGTGTTTGTGTGTGTTTGTGTGTGTTTGTGTGTGTTTGTGTGTGTTGTGTGTGTTTGTGTGTGTTTGTGTGTGTTTGTGTGTGTTTGTGTGTGTTTGTGTGTGTTTGTGTGTGTTTGTGTGTGCAAAAAAACTCAGTTTAATGCATCAGTTAGGGTTGTTCCACAGCGAAAAAAGTGAGAATTTGGTGTTGGGGTTAAAAACCCTAACTCTGCATTTACCCCCCCAGCACCACACACACATGCAAGTAGGGGGGGAGGACCAAGGCAACACGACCAATCAGACAACCAGCAGCAGGTGACAGAAATAAAACTCAACTGTGTAAATGTAGTACAACATATCCATGATGACAAGCCAACAACTGTAGCATTTGAACAGTTGATGTGTGTGACTGTAGTGTTGCTGTGGCTCTCCAGTCAGGATGGAGTACCTGGTGTGGGGGTGTGGAGGGGCTATTGCCTGGTCAAGGGCGTGCAACTGATAACGGTACAAAGTTGTGTGCACCTTCGGTGATGGAGGTGTACCACTGATGTGTATGGAGTTAGTTTTGCTGTGGCTCTACACTCGGGATGCAGTACCTGGTGTGTGTGAGGCGGGCACTGCCTGACTGAGGCCATGCAACTCCTAACTGTGGTAAGTGGAGTGTACCTGCAATTAGGGAGGAGTAGCATTGATGTCCATAACCTCAGTTTTGCTGTGGCTCAGCACTCGGGATGTAGTACCTTGTAACGGGGAGGCATTGCCTGTCTGAGGCCATGCTTGAAATCAGTGAGGCGTACCATTGATGTCTACCTGCAGTTTTGCAGTGGCTCTACACTCAGGATGCAGTAAGTGGTCTGGGGTGCATTGCCTGGTTGACACTGCAACTCCTAAGTGTGGTAAGTTCTGTGCAGCTGCAATCAGGGAGGTGCACTGTTGTGTGTGGCCTTATTGTTGCTGTGCCTCCACTCAGTATGCAGTACCTGTTCAGGGGGGTGGCATTGCCTGGCGGAGGTCCTCCAATTCATAACCATGTTAACTTGTGTGTACCTGCAGTCAGGGAGATGTACCATAGATGTGCATGGCCTTGGTGTAGCCGTGGCTCTCCACTCAGGATGCAGTACCTGGTTGGTAGGTAATGCATGCAACCCCTAAGTGTAACTTGTGTGCACCTGTAATCAGGGATGTATACCATTGGTGTACATGGCCTCAGTTTTGTTGTGAATATACACTGAGTTTGCATTACCTGATCTGGGGTGGTGGGGATGTCTTGCAGTACATTTTGACAGTTGTATTTTATCACCTGCTGCTGGTTGTCTGTGATTGGTCGTGTTGCCTTGGTCCTCCCCTCTTCCTGCGTGTGCGCGCGTGTCTGTGCCTGCATGTGCGCGCGTCTGTGCCTGCCTCTGTGTGCTGCTGGGGGTGGGGGTGAATGCAGAGTTAGGGTTTTCAACCCTAACACCAAATTTCCTCACTTGTTGCTGTGGAACAACCCTAACTAATGCATTAAACGGTTTTTGCCTCTAATTTCCTTTTTTGAGAATGAGGACTGGTCTTGTCACATAGTAACAGGAACACTAACGTAAACACAAGCACCAACAGTCACGCACATAGTAACAAACATAAATAGTAAAGCAAACGTTAATAGAAACAAGTGCAAAGTGACTCTAAAGCAAACAGCAATGCAAACGGACACTCTAACGCATATGAAAACGGAACTGGTAACGTGCACGGGCAGCGGTGTTTTTAAATGCAAATTAAATGTCACAACAAAATGAATGCAAAAGGGAACAAACTCTAACGCAAGCGCACACGTAAACTCAAACCATGATGTGCACAGGCATGGTACCACAATTGTCAATGCAAATAGTAATGGTAACAGCAAAGGAAACAAACACAAAAGGAAACCCAAACCATAATGCGCATGGGCACAGTAACATAGTTGCAAACGCAAATGGAAACAGTAACAGCAAGAAAGAGGCAAAACGAAAGAAACGGAAATGCAAATGGCAATGCACACGGTGACACAAACCAAAACGCAAACAGTAGTGGAAATGCAAAGGGTAACGTACACGGGAGCAGTAACACAAACAGGGACATAAACGCAAGTGGAAACGGTAACTGTAACAGAAGCACACACCCTGTTTATGCTGAACAGGTGCATAGAGAAACGGTGTGTACAAAGAATGTATGCTTTGTAATGGGCATCGAAGCTTAAAATAAGCATTGGAAGTACTTGATTGCTAATCTCAGCAACCACACAACGTCGAAATAAAATTTTAAATTTCACAAATCATGATTTTCCTGCCTAGGATTTTATTAGAGCCCAATGGGCTATGCAACTCACAACAAAAAATCTGTATCTCATCGTTTGATACAAGCCCTGAAAGGCGCAGCATACGCCACCACGTTAGTCTATGGGGAAAAAATGCCAACTTTGGAGTACCGTAACTTGGCAGCCTTGCAATATTTTTTTCACCAAAAAGCACATCTGTGAGATGTTGGCTGCCTTCCCTCCAAATTTCAGTTCAAAAGACCAAACCATTCTTTTGCAGCAGGGTGGCAAATAGTTCTTGTCATTTTGGTGGTTGGTTAGGTTGGTAGTTTTTGTTGACTGGGTAAGTGAACAGATAAATCATGCCTATTTTCAGGCACGCCGTGGGGAAGGGGGATACAGATGAATGCCAACTGACCTTGAACCAGATTAAGCTGTTGGTGGTATTTTTAGTAAATAAGGGACATTGGCCAGGATACAGGGGAAATTCCCTTGCTCCTTTCAATAAGTGCCGTGGGATCTTTAACATCCACCTGCGCTACCACCATCTCATCTGAAAGACGGCACCTCAGAAGTGCAGCACCCCTCTCATGCTGCACTAGTGTCAGTACTGGGATATTAACCCAAGTGTCAGATGTGGGAACTGAACCCACAGCCCTCTGATCTCCAGGTCTGTGTGCTACCTACTGAGCCACTGACGTTATAGGTAGCAATTTGCAACACCTTTTGCAAATTTTGTGAATGTCATGAGTGCAACACTACTTTGCAAAGCTACTTTTTTCCAGAAATTTGAAAATCATATTTCTGGGGTGTTTAACCCCAAAATAAAGACATGACTAGCATCCTCAGGGTCTGACTAGGTGAACACAAAGAATTGTCCCTAGAGGGTCCCAAATTTAAATGCCAAGCATTTCTGTGATCACTAACTGAAAAAAAGTCTGACAACACTACTGGGGCCATCTGCAACACTAAACTGCATTTGCGAAAGTGTTGCACTTTTTGTTAACTTTTCCCACTGACTTATAATGGGAATTTGTGTTTTGAATAACTTTTGAACCATTTAATAATTTTTCACAATCTTCGAAAGGCACATCGGGGACTCTGGCCACACATTCCCTGAAGTTTTTGGACCAGTTGCACAAACCATGCGACCTGTAGGCACCAGCAAAGAATTCACCAAAAAGCATAAACGCGCTTTTCGTTGTAGCTTAGCTCTGCAGCTGTACATCCGACTAGTACGAAACTTGGCAGATCCCAAGATATACCATGCCCAATGATACCTGCCAAATTTCAGGCAAATTAGTTGACCGATGAAAGTTAAGGTGCAATATTTGACCCTTTAACCTTAAAAGGGCTCATCAACCCTAACTATGGTAGCACTACTGTGCTACCATTATATAATATAATAGATCTAGATACTCGCACTCTCACTCTCCAATGGGAGTGCAAGAAGCAGCATTCACTCCTAGACTTGACAGAGGGCTTGCACCATTTGCAGGTTGTTCCCAGAAGATCTCTCCTCAAATGCCCACATCCAGCAGCTTTTTAATAATCGCACTATGGCAGATGCTTCTTGGGAGCCTATGCCACATACCACCCCCATGCTATCACTGCATCTCTCCTTCATACAACTTTAACATTGATGTAACCCCTAGGTGGCGCTATCCCAAGGGCTACTACCCCTGCCTAATTGGCTAGTAGCAGGTTAAGGGGCCTGAGTTCCGAAATGGGTGCCTTCACCCAGGGGTCAGGGTTGGTAGTGGTCAAGCTAACCTGGGCGCTGCCCTCTGACACTAACCCCCCTCTTTCCTTACTAGTGGCCGGAACAATACAGTCACTTTCACAATACCCTTGATGCAGCACACAAGTACCCACGCTGTTTGCTCTTACCACCAGGGCTTCCCTCTGGCCTGGCCCTGGGGACCCTCTAAAATAAGGTTATACACAGCAAATAACAGTGGTACAGTACTCTTGCACAAACTGTCACCAGCCAGGGTAAATGCAAAAGAGTTGGATCTGATTTTATTTAAGGGACTTGAACAAGGGAGGGGCGTAATCAGTTTAATTTGCTTTAAAGGCTGTAGTAAACAAACAGTTATGCATGCACTTCAGGGTCCATAAACGGTCACACTCTGGGTACCCAGATGGAGAATGGTGGGCTAGCCAGGAACATTGCAGCTGGTTGGGGCCCTGTGATGGAAGAACATGCACAATGCACACCATTTGTAATCTGGAGCTGGAGGGCTCAGTTAGTGAAAACAAGACAACCAGATGAGACACTTTTAGATTAGGCTGTTGCAGGGAGCTACCCTGATTACTCACAATACCAAAGGCTGGACAAAAATAAAGACAGCAGGTGGTTAATCTGGAGTGCCAGAAGAAGCAGGGCCCACACAACTTGCAGAGGCATCATTCCTGTTCAAACGTGGAGCAGAGGGCTGATCCCCAGGCAGGTCTCTCGTCGATGGCTTTCTCTGCAGTGGGTAGTCTGGCTGGGCCAGTGTCGCAATGCCCCGGCCAAATGGAGACACATTTGGATACAATCTGTTTTGGGCTGGATACAGCTTCCAGCAAGCAGAACACAATTCACACAGTGGGGAACCAAATTAAAACCCACTAACAACTCGCAGCTCATTTACATGTAAGGAAATTCTACTGTAACGGGCAAACCACCTCTCTGGTCATGAATGCAGAGTCTCTGCACAAACCAGGGATTCAAAAGCAGCTGGAAATCCTGACGGGCTGATCGCATTCAGTGAAATCTTTGGTCTTCAGGTATGAACCTGGTAAATCAGTGGCTTACTTCATTCTCGCAAACTTTGATTCAGTCAGAAATAATTCTCTTGTCTCCCTCTCGGGGGCAGCATGCAGACATACAGGCCACAACTCGGGCCTTTCCACAGTTCTCCCACATGAAACTACTTAGACGGCTGCTTAACTGTCTCACGCTGTTGCTTCTTCAGCTCCCAACTTGGATCTGACTCAACTGCCAGCAAGCCTGGGACTTTCCCCAGAATCCAAAAGGTTCTGTTGGCTGATCTGTCTGTCACAACAAAGGCTCCCCTTCAAGTGCAAAAAAGGTGCCAAAAGCCCAAAACTACAATTCCTACAGATTTTGACTCCAGACAGCGCCTGTAGTCTGGCTCCATTTTAGGTCCCACCAGTAGTGATTGGTCCATTTGGCAGTCCTGGGCCAAGATAATGGAGATTAACGAAACCGTCCTTGCTGCAAAGAAGGCAGGTTAGACAAACTACATTATCACTCTAAATGATTTTCAGCAAATAGTTGCATCTTTCAACAGAGCTCCCTCTCAGAATACTTATGACAGCAATCCAAGCAGCTCTTGGAGACAGTATGCAGGCACTCTCTGGTAATTGCATTTAAACTGCAAAAACACAGGAAAGCAGCCTGGCAGAGAGCATTTAGGCAAGCTTGAGGAAGATTTTTTTTTTTTTTTTTTTTTAGAACCCCCATTTGTAAGGGGGTTGCACTGAAACCACTTGCTCCTTGGGTAATTCGTGTTTGTTAACCGGGTAGGTGCACTAGCCATGAAATTACTGTTTCAGGCATGACCTGGGAGTGTACAACAATCAGACTGGTACATAGCATGAGTACAATGAAATTACAATAGCATAGGTCAAAACAGTCAGTAATGAATACATGCAGCCAGGACAATAACGATTGAAATTCGCATAGAATCTTTAGGCGTATAAAAACCTACAGTCTAGGAGATACCGCAACACAGCAGCAAAGAAATCTTGTTCAAATTAGTAATGTTCAAGTTAACACTGAATAAGCAGCCAGCATGCCTGAGCTCCACCACAGGAGCACTCCAGTGAGTCCACTAGGACCAGATGACCAGCCTTCGGCAAGGGAATTTTCTCTTGCAGGAAATTTGTCCATGAAGGCTCTCCTACAGGGGATATTTTTTTGTAACCTTATTGCACCAGCCGTACTTTAGGAATATCATTGTTCACCCAATACTTGTCTGACATTGATCAATATATTAAACTATAAACTACAAGCAAGAAGCAAGGCCCTTCAGGAATGGTGTTACCCATTATGTCTAGATTTAAGCGCAAATATCCTGTTTGGTTTTCTTTATGTAACTAGGTACTTTAGGATTAGTCTAGTAGAGCTGATATTGATCCATAGATCAACTGGAGGCACGCTGGTTGCCTATTCAGTGTTAACTTGCACATTCACCATACAGTCTTATTCTTTCCTCCTACTTAGTGCACATGCTTTGAGACTGGGGAGAGTCCTGCTCAGACCTTTAATCTATAAACACTTTACTGGTTGATCAGCTTATCCAACAAAATGTGTTCCTTTGCTCCCACCACTCTATAGTACAACCAATGGCATCTAAAGGTAGTGTCTTGGAATGTACAAGGTCTAAACACCCCCATCTTGTGGAAGTGTTACTCTCCTTAAAAGGCAGCACACTGATATCTCCTTTGCTGCCCTATGAGTGCACCTTCTCCCATTAGAAACCCCTAAACTGCAAAAGGGATGGGGCTGGACATGTAGTGGTCAGCTGGTATGACCAAGGCCCAAGGAGTGTCAAACACCTCCCCTTCCAACTTCTACAGCAGTTGAAGGGCTATAGGTCCTGCTAAGGCTTGCCATATCCCAAGTTCTGGTATTGGGTAATACATATGGACCTAATGAAGACTCTGTATCCTTTACTAAGGTCTCAAGTACTCCCTGAAATGGTACAACAGGGTGAAATGGTATTGTGGGAGGAAACTTCAGTTAAGTCTCCAACCCATTGTTGGACAAGCACAATGCAGCTGGGCTCCTCTAAATCCCATTGGCCACTACACAAAGTGGCACAGGAGTTCTCCGTCCTTAACCCCACAGGCTGGGACTTTACCTTCTGCTCTGCCACTCTACAACACTGTCAGCTGGGCTTCCAGATGCCCAGTGTGATGCATGCATCAACGGGGCTGACAATCTTGGACCATGCTAGTTTCCATGACACTAGCAATTGGCCTAGCCCCACCCCCTCCCCCTACTGGAGCCTTAATAAGTTTAACTGAACCCCAGATTAAGCAATGGCTGGAGAACGAAAAGGAGCATTACTTCTCCACAAATACCCCACAGACCACATGGGACTTGCTGTTGGCACCTGCAAAGCATTTCTTTTTTGGGGGGGAGGGGGGTGCAGAATGATTAGCTATGTGGCACATGACCAAAAAAATGTGTCGTTCAACTCTCCCAACTGGAAAAACTACTAAGACACTCCAGCCTAGGAGGCCCTCCATCCCCCACACTTACAATGAGAGATGCTGCCGCTGAAGTACAAAACACCCTTATCTACTTGGCAGCACTAAGGGCTGTTTTCCACACCTCACATAGGTATTGGGAGTCAGAGAAAGCTGGGAAGCTGCTGGAGTATAAGATCAAAAGGCAGCAGGCAGCTAAACCTGTGCAGAGTGTCTCAAACTGCCATCTAGGACCATAACCATCAGGGCAGCCATTTACCAGGACTTCAGAGCATTTTACAAGAAATGCTACATTTCTCAGCAGAAACTGCCACACCCCACCTTGGCAACCTTTCTAGGGCATATGGTGTGCAAGCAATAATACTTCAACAGGGTGAGTGGTATGGGGCAATACCAGACTGCCCAGGGGTGTAATGAGGCCCAACACTGCAGGAAAAGGGCCTTCTGGCCCCTGGATGGTGCAGTTTTGCCCATACTGCCCACCCTGGAGGGTATTATTGTGATTAGAAAATGGGCTACATGTAACTTTATTTTTTGGTAAGATTAAAAAATTAAAGCTATGAAAAATGACTAAAACTGAGTTTTTATTCCTTTTGTGGTAAAATAGTCCCTGTATCTACTGCATTGGCCAGTAGAAGGCTCTCTAGCATTTGCAAAGTATTTGTTCTCCACTCCCACATTTACTGTTTCAAGCCCTGCACTTGTTTTGATCCCCAACCCCCCTGTTGTCGGCACTGGAATCTGCCTGCTGTATTTCAGTAGCCAGTGCTGGTTGTCTGGTTCATTGATTAGACAGACCACTATTACTGTCTCTGTTTGGTATTGTCAGTCTGCAGGAGGATGAGACTGAGGGAATGACATCGCCGATGAGACCCTTGTAAGAGAGGTAATAATCCCTCTTTACAGGACATTGGTTCGGCCCCATCTGGAGTACTGCGTGCAGTACTGGAGGCTGCACCTGCACAAGAACATTAACAAAATGGAGGCAGCCCAGAGAAGGGCAACCAAAATGGTGCAGGGACTGCATCAGAAAACATGACAGATTAATGGAGTTAAATACATATACCCTAGGGCAAAGGAGGGGGAGAGGTGATGTGATCAAAACATTCAAACATCTTGTGTAACCCCTCCCCTAGTGCCAAGGTCTGGAAAGAGAAGACTAAACACCTGCCTTGTCAGCTCGAAACCACTCAAAACAAGGTTGAGGGGCCTGGTATCGTATTCTGATGGAGAGAAGGGGGTTCTTTCCCAAAGGTTGGGTAAATAATATGGTGCCTCCACCCAGAGTGAAATATAAAGTGGCCAGTTGTTTAGTAGTACAACCCTCTGAGATGCTGTACCTACCCACCTCCCCTTAGTCATCCCAACACATGGCATACCTGAAACCAAAACATCCACTTCCATAACATTTGTAATTAGACTCAAGCTAATAATTTGCTCCTGAGTCTGCTATTGTTCCAAAACAGTACAATGCATTTATTTATATGGGGGAGGGCTAGGAAAAGGAAATTGGATTGGAGTTAATATTTGGATTTAGTTTTTGCATGTCTGAAAACATTCACCTTTCAGGCAACACATTTTTAGTGCACACCTCCCACCAGCATTTCCCTTCAATCATCACAGGTTTTGACACATTACCCACTCCTAAACTGGTACCAGTATAACTCCTATGAGTCCTAACTGGGTACTCGGGTTCTAGTTCCAGGCCTGTATGATGCAGCTGGTTAGCCGGCAGTTGATGTGCTTTAAAATCAGAATAACAGATAACTCCAAAGGTCATGCAATTGCTTAAATGGCATTTAACTCTAAACTTTTCAGTTCCCCATGGGCAGGAAAATTCCTGTGGTTATGCACAGTTCTGCAGCAAATTCTGATGGCATGGACTCTGCAGCTCTGGGGTGGATGGAACTTGCAGAAACCTAGAGACTGGAAAAGCTTGACACGATGCAGGCATCTTGCAGCTTGGAACAGAGGCATGATGAAGGATGCTGGTCTTCACCTGTCGAGCCTTTCTGACTTCAGCATGATGGCCTTTGTAAACAGTGTTCGCCTGACAGGCCTGTATCTTTCTCTTCTATGATACCCAGGATGGGGGGGGATTGACAGGTAGCTGTAGTTATGCTGCAGGTTCCGCTCAATACTGCAGTCTCTCATTGCTTTACAGTTAATTGTAGTTCACTTTTTGAACAAGCGCAGTTGCCTTGTGTGACGAGACAGAAATCTTCAACCACCTGCCAGATGGTGGCTGCTGCGGCCCATGGCATTTGGCACACAGTCTGAGCTAAATTCTGAAGTCACTTCATGTGACAGGAAAGGCATTTTCTGACCACCTACCAGCATGGCAGCTGGGGCCCATTATATTCAGCACACAGTCTCTGGATAACGGAAGACGCAAGGCATTTTCAACCACCTGCTCAGTATCGGCTATGGGCCTTTGCTTTCAGCTCATACAGTCTCTGGGTAACAGACATTTTTCATTTATATTTCTCACTGATCAGGTGCAACAACAAATCCAACTTCCATTGCACTGGAAATTAAGGCAAGCTCCTTTAGGCATTCAAATGGCTGTGCAGGCACCCAAAATACATATTCATTCTTTCACAGAACTTGCAGGCATCCGGGCAATCCCTCTTCCTTCAGGGGACCCCAGCCAATAACTTTGACTCTGCTTCAGATACACCTTTGTGCTGGAAAAATACTTTGCCATCTGTGGGAGACATGCAGGCACCACCTGGGCTTCATGGGTCCGGCAAACCCCCAGGCAGTTTTGTTTCACTCTGGAGCACGTAGCAACTGTCAGGCAACTTCCCTGCCTCAGACAATTAAATTTGTCTTTGAACTGGAGCACCTTCCAGGCAATGGGACTCTTGCTCCACTGCATTTCTTAGGCATTTACTTTTCTTTTGCCCCCACAGGATCAGGGAGCAAGGAGGCAGGAGCCCCCCCTCCCTGAGGACAGGGCTCCAGTCAACACAGATTGAATTCACACTCACATCCACCAACAGAACTAGAACTGACTTGAACCGATTCTCTCCTATGAGCTTCAGAGAAAGAAACATTCTCTGGTCGAACAGAACAGTTGGGAAGCCTGGCATCTGCTGAGTGGTGGTTGGCTGTCCGTCACAGAAAAAGCAGCTAATGGGCTTCCTCGACACCCTATTGGCTGGCAGTCTTGGTGGCAAAAGCTGGCACCTCCTTTTTCCAGGATTCTTCACAACAGCTCCTTGTGATCCTGGCATTCTGATTGGATGTTGGCAGTTACCAGGCTGGCAAAACATGGCCACCAGTAGAACATTTGTCCCAACTTTAACATTAAAATGCTGGCAAACAGTTCAGTTGTACATTTATTTAACATGCAGCTGTAGCTGCCTTTGTTCCCTTCCTAGTGACTGAATTAAATTTTCAAACAAGAGCTTCATGTGCCAGTCACTACTCATAGTGCTATTCCCCCTAGGCACAGCAGTGCTCATTGATTCATGAGCAGCCTCGGCTGCTCTTTAAAGTGATCGGCACCTAGTAAATACTAGTAGTTAGGAGTACTGTTTTTTATTTTATATAAAAAAAAAAGCTCCTAGTGCCTCCAGACCCCATTTTCATTTATTTACACACTGACGGGCTGCTCTTTGAGTGCCGCAGTGCTCCAGAGTGTGCAGGAGGAGGAGCTGACCGCAGCAGCACACACAGGAGCTGCATGGAGATCAGCATCCTGCCACAGCATGCAGCTTTACTTTTAGATTTCTCCTTTCTTTGTTCCGCTGGCCCCCACAGTATGCAGAGGAACTGGGCCAGCAGGAGTATACAGGAGCCACATGGGATTGGGAGACAAGGTGCATCAAACAATGGAGGTGGCATCTGGTAAGTCCCTAACCG
The DNA here is from genome assembly GCA_016271365.2 of Neoceratodus forsteri. Classification (NCBI taxonomy): domain Eukaryota; kingdom Metazoa; phylum Chordata; order Ceratodontiformes; family Ceratodontidae; genus Neoceratodus; species Neoceratodus forsteri. Next base: position 454,088,531 of record CM057449.1, on the reverse strand, counting down.
GGGAGGGGGGATTTACATATGGCAAGAATAAGGTGAAACATGTTTCTATACGAAAATAGCAGGACGAGGACACGTATATTAAAGGTGGCCAATTTAGGGGTAATGTGAGGAAGTTTTTTCATAGAAAGGGTGGTGGATGCATGGAACAGCCTGCCTCAGGAAGTGGTTGGAATACAATGCAGGGCTTCAAACAGGCATGGGATAGACATAAGGGAGCAATACATGTGCATGAATAGATGGGCCATTTACGGAGTAAAGACCTATGGCACCTTCATAAGGTAGAAAAAGGCAGACTGGGCCTTGTGGTCCTTGTCTGCCATCAACTTCTATGTTTCTATGTGCAAATTGAGTGGCTGCAGTAGTCACAAGATGTGTTTAATCTCTTCTTTTTGTACATATGTGAAGGTGAGACTACAGTAGCACTGGAGCGCTCAACATGCTAGTGCTCCTGGTTTCCATGTCTTTTTTTTTTTTTCCTCATGGAAAATGCTGCCCCACCTTTTTTAAGGGGGGACATTTAAATTTGAGGTGATTTGTGTGGGGCTTACAAGAGCAGTTGAAATGGTACTAAACCTGAATGGAATACAGCAGGGGTTGTTGTGTTTAATCTGTTCAGCCACACAAATGTTTAGTTCTGTAGGAACAGACAAGGAACTGAGACAAGTTCCATAAATAGCAGTGTTTTACGTCATGTCTCTGAGGGTACCGAGCCTGGGGGGGGGGGATCTTGCTAATAGACTAAAGAGAAGAAAAAACGGTGGACCTGGTAAATTCTGACCAGCGGTGGGTTGGCATGTCTCTTGTTTTGTATAGGGCTCTAACTAGAAGTTAATGTACCCCCCCCAGCATCACTGGTAGCCAATCAGAATCCTTGCATTTCTTAGCCCATTTTCTAACAGATGCTATTATGGCAGATGAAGTGGTTGCCCTGAATGCTACTGTTACCCTACAGGAAGTGAAGTAGCTGTGAAAAACCCTTCCTATAGTCAAGACCCAGGTCAGGATGACTCATTTCAGACTAAATTTGGAACCTGTTTGCTGGACACGTACAATGAGTCTTACTATAACAATTTAAGATTTTTTTCCCATAGAAAGGGTGGTGGATGCATGGAACAGCCTACCTCAGGATAACGGGCATACAGAGGTTTTTTGTCTTAATTTGTTTTTTGTTTTAATTGGGTTCACCACAACATAACCCAGATAGACCATCTTAGGGTAGCTGGTTCATTCCACTGGGGTGTCAAACAGACGAGGCATACTGATGAGTCCTGGTAGGACGAAACACGTGTCTGTCTTCTGTTGGCACCCTTTGCAAACTGAGGCATTTTGGCACCATGCATTTCTGCTTAGTTGAACCAGCTTAATATTCTGTGGTGGCTTGCATATGCAGACCATGATGCTTTGCATTGTGTCGGCATGTGTGATTTTGTATACTGTAACAATTACCACCATCCCTGATAGAAGCACTTACTATGCTTTTGCCAGTCTGGGAAAGAATCATACTTCAAAACTATATAGCACAATCTCCATAATCAACTTGGGCACCAACATATTGGCTAAGATTCTAGCTTTGAGGCTTCAGGTGTATATTCCCAGGCACGCTGACCACCAGGTTTTAAGGGAAGGGTGGCAATGAAGGCTGGAAATGGACAATATTGGGTCTCTCTGCTAAGCATCATAACTGGGATCAATCTGCTCTGAGCAGAGATATTGAGAGGGCATTGGACTTGGCAGAATGGGCCATTTGTACCAAGACATGGAAGCTATGGACATGGGCCCAATATTCACTGCCTAGGTACAACTTCCCTACACCAATTCAAAGGCCACTGTACTCAGACTGGCTTATACCGGAGTTTCTCTCATGAGGCACATGACAAGGGAACATCCTGACCCCCTCCCCACCCCCCGCTATATCTGATTGCCATGGAGCCACTGCTTGGAAAGCTTAGCCAACGGTCAAATCCTGGGTATTATCATAAGAAGCAAGGCACTAGACACTGACCTACATGGATGACCTTCTGGCAACCTCAAACCCTGTCACTTCTATACCCTATATTGGCTACCCTTACAGACTTTGCCAAAGTCTCAGACCTAAAAGTAAACTCGAGTGTGGCGGTGCAGCAACACAGTACTACTAAACAAATGGGAGGAAGAAGTGATCTGGCCCAATAACCAACTCTCGTACTTGCAGTAGGCATGACTATCGCTCCCATCCTGAAACTGATGGTGGAGTGGTCTCCTTCTTCTCTCCCCCCCCCTCCAAATTGGGGACCTAGCAATAGAATACAAAAGATGGAAACCTCTCCACCTAACTTTTGGAGGCAAAATAGCCATATGAAAGGCTGGCTTTTCTGAGAACTTTTCTGCTTCAGCAACTGCCCCACCGCATTCCTCTACCTTTGCACTGGTTAGAGAGGCTTAGTCTCTTTCTTTTAATATGGGAGTAGGACAGACTACAGTTCTCAGTCCAGAAGCTTGGGGCACCTGGTAAGAAAGGCAAATGGGCCTGTCACAGTGGCTCTTTGCTAGGACAGCTTGGTGTGCTTGGATGTAACTGCATAATTGGCAGTCATCTGGGAATATGGGATCCTCTCTGGGACAACCCTTGCATTTCAATAAATAAGGATCACATACAGTGGGCCCACTGGATACAAAGATGTACAATAGTGGGCTACTTGAGGGACCAGGTGTCAGGCTGGCTCAGAACCTTTCAACACACTCACAATAAATATAAACTTCCCAGGACCAACTTCTGTTGATACTTGCAAATCTGGCATGCCCACATGACTAAGAACTATCTCCAGAAACAGTGCATGCAAACAGTGCGCAGAAATAGGCTTCATGGTCTCTCTAGTCTGAATATGCACCTAGCATCCCTAATTTTCAGCTGCTCTACCTCCTCTCCCCCAGATGTATCTCTGCGCTACCTACCCAGTCTCCTCTTCCCTCCCCCCCCATTCCCTCTCACAGAACACATTGGCTGCAAAAGGCTGGGAGGGGAACTACACAATTCTCTCCTGCAGTGCCCTCCCCTGTTTAAACAAAGGCAGCTTGGGAAAAGGAACTAGACATCTTAAAGCACATGGGAGAAGCTCCTAAAGAAGATTCGTACAGGGTTACATGATGGGTACTGCACAGGTGGTATCGTACCCCAGCACTCCTCAACAAAATAGAAGTACTCGATCCTGCATAGTGCTGGAGGTGTAAACTGACATGGTGCCATTATCCCACATTCTCCAGATCTCTCGCTACTGGGAGAAACTGGCAGTCATCTGTAGCCAAATCTTGGGTTGTCCATATTCTCAGTGACCCTAAAATTATGGATACTGGGTAATACATCAGTGTCATAAGGGCAAGCTACAAAGTACATGCCGTGGATCTTCCCAGCAAAGTGGCACTGGATGCCAAGAGGCACATTCTGCTTAGTTGGAGGGCTGACATACACCCCCCCTTTGCTGACTGGAAGATGACCATGACTGGAAGTATGAGAATGTTGCAATATTCTTTTGGCTGCATGCCTGATTCAACACTCTGGGAGCCCTTTCTTGGTGACTCAGTAATACTCCCACTTGATCCCCTTCAGATACCCAGTTTATTCCCAGGTGACTGGTTTGTTTTGGTCAACTTCCCACCCCAACCCCCTTCAGTTCTCATTAAAGCCTAGTATGGAAGACTTGGAGACCTTATTTACTGTGTAATGCCTCCTACTTTTTCAGGTCTTTATGCATGTTGTAACCTGACTGGTATAAAAATTAAACATTATGCTTAGTTAATTGCCACTTTAATTACTGTACTGAATTTTATTGATTTGTTAATACAGTACATGCCCATTGGTCCTTATCCTTTTATTTGTGATTTGAATGTAAAAGTTTGGAAATTTCAATAAAATTTTGTCCAAAAAACATGGTTCCATTATAGGGCTTTATTTCAGGAGCTAGCAACTTTGCCCTGTTCAAGTGTGGTGGACTAGCTGTGGTGGTTCGTACTCCTATAGTTTAGGGTGATTCCAGATAAATCTGGAAGGAGAGGCTGGAGGCATAATCTAGAGCCAAGATGCAAGGTTTATTAGCAACAATTGGAGCACGCAGAAAAGATTTAGCATTCACTAACACTATACACATGAGAAGGAGTGAATAAGGTTACCAGAATCACAAACTGGCCCCCTAATGTCCTACAAAAGTCCAGGTTATTCAAGTCTTAAGTGTAGTGATCCAATGCACCAAGCTTGAGTTTCTAGTATTTTGGTCAGCTGACTGCCGAGGGTGAACCTAAGGAAGCGCTTTCTACACAGGCCATAAAATGGGGCGTCCCCCAGTGAACCAAAAACCAAGTATAGAACTGTAGGCCTTCTGGCCCTGGGCAGAAGGTGACTCCTGACGTCGCTGAGGCAATGTCAAAAGGGAAGCGCCTGGTCGGGGATGGGTAATTATTAACGCCAGGTTGTAAGGGAAGAGAACCCTCATCTGGGGATGTCTGCTGCAGTGACCTCAGGCAGGTGATCTCCAGTCGAAAATATGCTGGGTGTGATCCACTGGATGACCTCTGGGCAGGTCCCCAGAACCCTTACCACCTCACCCCTGCAGCTTCAGAATCTGACAATCTTCGGTGTGACCTCTTTATGCATCACTGGAACATGAGCCACCTATAGGCAGTACAATCAAGAGTGTGGCGACCCTTGGTGTGGCCTCTTGTGTGGGCCACCGGTACTTGTGCCACCTCAGGGAATGGGGCACAGAGCCTGGCAATCCTCGGCAAGGCCTTGGTATAGGCCACCGGTACTATAGCCACCTTGGGACAATGTCTATGCGGGAGAATGGGTAATATGACTCAGTTTGGTGGACAACTTAAGTTCCTCAAGCTACAGCCAGCATGGCTCCTAACCTGACTCACTTTATTGGGCCCTAGCTACCAGCTGGCTACCACTTATGACCCTCAACTTGAACCTGAGGCATTGTGGCAAACACTTGGAGTTGGAGGTCGTTGGAAGTGGGTGCAGGTGATACTGGGCTTTCTGGGGACCCTCCCTGGGTCGAGGAAGAGGTACCAGAGGAATTCTAGAGGAGGTGTGAGGTGTCTGCAGGAGCCTGGAACAGAACAAAAATTAAAAACCTGAAAGGCAATTCTCTTCCCCGGTATGACAGAGCCCACCAAATAAGATGCGGTGGCCCCAAATGTCTTCAGAGGAAGTAGCAGTAGGCAAGTGCAGCGATCAATCCCTCAGGGCAGTGCAGTCACACAGGACAATTGAGAAAATAAGGCAGTGCAGTCATTTAAACTCTTTAATTGAATATAGCAGTTCAGTTGCAGGAAGCGGTTCAGTCACACAACCATATCTCAACTTCTCATCACAAGGCAGGGACAAATGACCAAAATCAGGAACGCATCAGATAAAACGATATTAGTCCCAGAAGCTGTATACAACATGTTGGTGTGAATAGCACTTAATGAGAACTAGACTGTAACATCAATGGCTGGCATTATTTTGTAATCCCAATCCCTACTCTTTAGTGCCAGAAATGCCAAATTTAGGAGGGACAGAAGAAATTTCTGAGGCAAAATTGGGGACACCCCTGAAAATGGGGAACAGCTAAGGTAGACAAGCAACAGGAAACTGCAGGCAGATAGAGAAGTTTGTCTCATGGGTATTGAAACAGTTTGATGACCCACCCCTTTGGTTAATGTGCATCAGCTCTGGTTGCCTTTTGAATATGAAGGCCAGGGTACCTAGTGTCTCTGTCCCAGCTATGGGCTGCCACGCCCCTCTACTACATGGACAAAGGACTAAGTTTTTCCATTACTTGGGCTTAAATTACACTAGAACTCAAAGAATTCACAAAGACTCTGCCAGGCCTTTTAGTAATTGGCAGTTTACAGCTAAACAAAAGGGAAATTTGGCATGAACATTTGCCTTTTTTACTAGTAATACTTTGAGCTGGCTTTACCTAGCAGTTCTGCCTCTTGGCTGAGAGGGACTGCCCAAGTCTCTCTCTATTTGGAGCACAGACTGCCTAGAATAAGTTAAACTAGCAGAGATTCTTTAAAGAAGAGTTCACAAACACCTTTAATATTGGTCCAACAATTATTTGCTTTGAACCCTTCTAGCTTCTGCCTTCTTGATTTTTTTCTCTCTCGATCTCTCTCGATCTCTCTCGATCTCTCTCGATCTCTCTCGATCTCTCTCGATCTCTCTCGATCTCTCTCGATCTCTCTCGATCTCTCTCGATCTCTCTCGATCTCTCTCGATCTCTCTCGATCTCTCTCGATCTCTCTCGATCTCTCTCGATCTCTCTCGATCTCTCTCGATCTCTCTCGATCTCTCTCGATCTCTCTCGATCTCTCTCGATCTCTCTCGATCTCTCTCGATCTCAAAGATGAGCCACTTTCCTCCATCGGGGGGGGTACAATGGAAGCAAATTAACAATTCAAAATAATTACACAGTGCAACAAAACAATTGCTAAACAATCCTTCCCCTGGCTGGAGCAGGTCTATCTAGGACTAATTATTAAAGGAAATGCTGGCCAACCAGCCTCCTCACCCCTGGAGTTCAACTATTTCTGTCCTCTGGGGAATGCACAACCATAAAGGAGTGATGAGGCCTGGTTTCCTGGAGACTGCTGCATGAAAGGTTCACTGGGTCTCTTTCCTGGCCAAATGAACTGACTTGACGCACTGGAGGACCCAACTAGATGGCAGAGTTCTGCAAAAACTGACTGAGGCTGCTACTGGGGATCTTCTGGAGGGAGTTGCACCAAAGGGATCAAGGGGATTCACTTCAACCTCCTAACAGGGAAGCAGACATCCTTTGCCTTGCTGTCCTTCACCCTCCGTGGCCAAACTTTCTCCCCTCTCTCTTTCTCTCTCTCTCTCTCTCTCTCTCTCCAGCCTGTGCAGAGCCTCCTCTAGGCTGGGGTGGTCCTGGCTACCTGTCAGGGGATTGGCTCCTTCATCCAGAGGTCAGCCTCCTGAAGCTGGGTCAGTGGCTTAAGTCTCCAAAATTGAATCTACCCTGGCCACAGGAATTGGCTGAGAGGGCTCAGCCTGGCTTCCTTTTCCACTATGGGACAGGAATGTGGCCCAACTGGTTTGGCTTTGGCTGGCTGGGTGTCTGTCTTGAGCAGGGGGAAGGAAGGGGGGGGAGGAAAAAAGGGGTTTCTTTTAAAACCCTGAATTTAAACTACTAGGACTGTCTGCTGGTGTTGGGCCTGCTCTGTGTTTCAGAGGGTCACTAAAGCTTTTCAAGGGTTTCCATTAAGCTGCCAGAGTCCCCATAACTGACTCCTCATATCCAAGGATCCCCTATTTTCTGTGGTGCCCCCAATTTCCCCTGGGGCACTACTCAAGGTGGTCTTTGTTTACTTGTTCTATGACCAAGGCCTGCTTATGCCTTTCCAGCAGCTAGAACTCCTTCCTTGGACAGCAGGGGGTTTGGGTTGCATTTTGTTCCTTCATTACCCTGTGCTCCCATGGAGGTGTAATGGAACAGATTTTGTTTGCAGACTTGGCTTTGCACCTGTTCCATTTTACCATTTTGTGCAAATTGGGCAATTTTGCTCCAGGTAGAGGACTTTGACCTGTGCTTTGCTCCAGCTTTGAAAATGCTGCCAGAGGTCTCTGTTCAGCACCTGTAGTTTAGTATTTATTGAAATTTGTTTGCTTTGTATACAGCTACAGCCACTTGGAATACTCAGTTAACAGTATGAGAAAAGGTACTTGTAATGGTACAGACCATAACCCCTGTACTGTAGATTAATTCTGATGCATATGATTATACAGTAGTTAGAAGTTTAGATACCATGTAATGACCTACACTGAAATGGAAATAGTTCTAACAGTAGCAAGGTCTACAAAAAATGTTAACTGTTAAAATACTCTATTTTTAGGTTGAACTAGTTTCCCTGTACTGGTAATCTTTACCTAGAGCATTACAATTTATTCTTAAATTAGAAAAACTTTCTAGTTTCAGTTTTGTATCCTCCATCCCATGGTACCCTATACTCTACTTGCTCTAGTAATGTAAATGCCCTGGGGAAGGAAAAATCGGAGGGAGTAGTAAAACTAACCTAACAGCATCCTAGAATCGGGGTGGGTGTTGGGGTGGAGGTGTCAGAGCTGGGGGAAGACATGGGTATCTGAGCTGGGGGGTTGGCATGGATTCTGGACCTCTCCCCTATTTCTGGGCAGCAACTTAACCTATGTGGGAGCCTAGAATGGGCTTGGGGACCAACAATGTCAAGGTATCCACCCCAAATTTCCCTGATATGTGGGCAACGTTCCTGCCACCATATGCACCAATTGTTCATAGCACGCTGTAAGGCTGAGGTGGCTTTTCCATTCACTGTACATAGATGCTTCTGGATCTCTCCAGTGGTGAAACATGATCTGCTTAGCCACTGCCAGGGCTCCAATAATCCATAGCGCCTGTGACCTAGAAGGGCGTGGAAAGGGCAGAAGTATGCCCAATATCACCAACTGAGGGTTTTGAACTGCTAGTAGAGGAACAATAATAGTACATGTGTGCCAAATCTGACCAGTATGTTTCTAATGCTGTATAGGTCCATAGTATGTGATAGAAATGTGCCTGCAGGGAGGAAGGTCTCCACCAGTCACTGTCCAGAAGGCCTGTGCTGTATAGCAGAGTGTTGGATATGCCCTATGTGTAGCTCTATATTGCAAGGTTTTAGCTTGGAGCACTCTCTAGAGGTCTTGTATAATAGACTCCATAAACTGTCCCAGTCCTCTAATGAGATGCAAATCTCTTGCTCCCATGGGGATATTTCTGGGATGGTGACTTTAGAATGAAGGCACTTGATTCCTGCAGAGACTTGTTTGAGGAAAGTCAATGACACCAGCCAATGTTTGATTGGGGTGGCAGAAATTGATTTGTGTTCTGGACTCTTTGATCCAGAGAAGATCTTCGTTGGAGATGGAGATCTCCATATGTGGTGGCTGGGAATGTATTTGGCTATTAGTTCAGAAAAGCTATAGAGGACCCCTGTGATGCAGGTCATGGAGATCTGCCAAGGTTCTAATGCCAGTCTGTTTCCACAGTTCCCAGAATATTGTGAAGTTGCCTATTGTCCGTTGCAGATTATTCCAGATAGGGCAAAATCTAGATAGATTGGGGGTCCATATCAACGCTCCAGAAAACTGGTACAAAACTAAACTGGTATGGACACAGTGAGGCTTACCTTAAGGGCCCAATCTGAGAAGTACTCCTGGGAGGGAAGTTCTGCAAGAGTTTGCTCAGTTGCAATCCATCGTGGTACATGCAACTCTCCAGTTGGGTTGAGGCAGGTTACTGTTTGGCAGTGGACTACCAGGCCATGTTGGTGTCAAAGGTTAGGGAGGCCGAAAACCCCTTCCAGTCCTTATGGAGAATGGACAGTCTCATCCTAGGGGCTTTGCTATTCCATGCAAAGTTAACTTTTGGTTGGTGTCTTAAATGTGCTGGGAGCCGGACAGGTAAGTTGGACAGGATTCACCCCAAAATTCTTTTGATATATTTAGATCTAGGATTACAATTACCTTTGAGCCAAGGCTTTTTTTTCTTTTACAAAGGTTCCACATCTATTGAAGAATAGCAGAGGATACAAAAGGAATAACATTGCAATAAAAATAACATTGCAGGTGATTACAGTACAAATTGGAAACAATAGAATACAATAGAAATAACGATGAATATAGAACAATTGGAAGTTATTTAAAAACACACTTGGCAAGTAAAGACCAAAGTGTGGCCTGGGGCAGCAACCACTAGGAGGGGGGGCACAGAGACAAAGGGAAAAGGCAGGAGTGGGGTGGACATAGTAGCAGCCAGAGGCATTTGTCAGGCAATAGAGAAGTGCAGGTAAAGAGGGGGGAGGGGAAGAGGGAGATGGGAAGAGTGCGGATGGGGCGATTAGGGTTGCCACCTTTGGATGGGGCAAAAAACTGGTCCTAAGCTCCACCCCTAGCCCCACCCCTCTTCATGACTCATCATGCATTGTTCCTCCTAGAAGACCATTTGTTATATCAATAAAAGACAACACTTAAAGCAGCAGTTCAACAAAAATGTTAAGGTACTGTACTGTACCTGTTAAAGTTACTTTCCTAGGTTTTTCCTAGTTATTTACTTATGTATTTTATTGACATTGGTTTACCAAATAAACATAGAGATAAAAGAAATATCATTTACAGATATGATCTTGGGGGAGACAAAGGAAACACTGTAAATAGCATACAACATTATAAATGGTATATAATACATAAACTGTTTCCTGTAATGTATACTTTATCTTTTTCTGGCTCCATTTCCTTTTCATGTCCACAGTACTATTTCGAAGCAAAAAAAGTTACCATACTTTTTTCTTGAGGAAAAAAATTGAAAACATTTTAAAATGCCTAAATTCTGTTGGAGATGAAACTGTTTACCAGCAAATGAAAGTGGCAGACAACTGGCTCTGTTACTGTTACAAAAGGTGGGGGCAGCTGCGCTGCTATGCCACTTTAAGATGCAGTGGAAAAGATTAGGTTAAGTAAGTGCTAATGGTGTTAATGGCCATACTGTACACCTCACAGGCTGACTGCTTTCACAAACAAAGGGCTATACTACAACAGAACTTGTTTGTAATCTGGACATGCAGCTGAAACGATGGATAATATGGCAACATTTGTTTCAAAAGTATGTGAGCACTCAAAATGGCTCAAAAACCTTTCCAGCACAGAGCTAAACCGGATTACCTGATAGGGACCCTGAAAACCTGATCACCAGGTAAAAAACCTGACAGGTGGCAACCCTAGGGTGCATGAGGATGAGTGCTATGAAGGGGCACAAAGGCTGTTGGAGGTGGCAGGTGTCCGAAATTAGGTGAGGCAATCACAGGAGCTGGAGGCTGTGGGATGGAACCAGAGCCTGGTTTTAAACCTAGAGTGTTGGAGTGGAGACCATTCAGCCAAAGGGCACCCTATAGGCAAAAGAACATTGACCCTGTGTAGTGCAACAATCTGGATGTCCTGGTGCTCCGCGGATTTATATGGTGGAGCAGGGCTTGGACACTGGGGGGGGCCAAGGTTATTTTCCTTTTTTTTTTTTTTTTTTCTTTTTTCATGTTACAGATGAGATACTGACTACAGTTGGAGAGTTGGAGCCATTTGGATTGAGCATAAAGGTCACAGGTATGGGCGAGACAGTGGGCTCCAGTGACGAGCAGATGTGCCTTGTTGAGGGCTGTTATGTCTGAGGGTTGACACCATGGCTGAGCCATAAATGAGACAATAGTCAATGATGGAGACCACGGAGCTCTGGACAGCAGTCTTCAATGCTTCCAGGGTGAGATGTTGCCTGTGCTTGAACAATAATCCAAGATGTATACTAGCAGCTTTGGCCACACTGTCAACATGAGCCCCGTAGGCTAGATTGGGGTCAAGTAGTATCCCTAGGTATTTGAAGTATAGTACCTGTTCGAGCGTATTCACCTGCATGGTGGAGATAGTCAGGGGGTGTAGCTTGTGCTGATTATGAGAGCTGCAAAAAAGCATAGACTTGGTTTTCTTGTGATTAAGGACAAGCTTATGATTAGAAAACCAGTTTTCAACAGCGCTGAAACCATGCTGGAGACGGAGTTGTAATAGCATGGGATCTTTGAGAGGAGAAAACTGTCTGCATACAGAATGAATCGCTCTGAGCAGGATTGTGGTAGGGAATTTAGAAAAAGGCTAAACAGGAGTGGGCCCAGTATGGACCCCTGGGGGACACCAGAGCGAACTGGCAAAGTATCAGAGCACTGGCAATTTTTACTCTTTGAGCTGTTTTCAAGGTAGCTTTTAAACCGTAGTGCAGAGTCTGGTGCAAGACTGGTGTTCAGTAGTTGGTCCATCAGCAGCTGATGATGGACAGTGTCAAATGCCTTGGACAGGTAGATTTTTTTTTTTTTTAGGACTGCCCCAGTAAAGGGGCCATTGTCTAGTGAGCTGTGAACTCTAGGAGTGCAGATGTGGTGCTGTCCTTTTCTGAAGCAGTGTTGTTCTCACAGAATATTAGATTTGTCCAGATAGTCAGTGAACTGGTCCACGACTGTGCGCTCGAGGGCCTTGGAGAGCGGGAGTAGTATGGAGATCGGGTGATGGTTAGTGTGATTGGTCTTGTCACCACTTTTGTGGACTAGGGTCACTGTAGCATATTTTCATCTGTCCGGGAACTGACTGCGGCTGAGGGAGAGGTTAAGAATTTTTGGTTAATGGACGAAGTACTTTATCAAGGGTAAGTGACAGTAGCTTAAGGTCCAGGGAGTCACCACTGGTTCTGGATTTGGAGATAGCTGTGGCAATATAGCAGTGGGCTTCATTCAACTTTACCTCTTTGAAGTAAAATTGGGGGTGATTTGACTGAGCACGGGGGTATTGAAAGAGATCATTATCTTCAAAAAAGTCAGGGGGAAAAGTGGTGCTGAGGTCATTAAAAGCAATATTAAAGGTGTTTGGTCCACTATCCTTGACTCCACGGTCATTGCAATCAACTATTAGCATAGCCGGGAGGTTTTTGGTTGCTTCCCTGTAACTTCCTTAATATTGTCTCAAACACTCACCCATTGCCCCAGTTGTTGGTGAGAGCATCCCTGTAATAGGAACTTTTTGTTTAGCAGGATGGATTTTGTGCAGGTGTTTCAGGCAGGTTTGTATTTTTGGATGTCTGCTTGCCTGTAGCCTTAGCCACCACCCAAAGATGGTCCTTGATTTCAGCTGAGAAAGGGGCTCCGCAGTGAGCTATGGGTTACAGAGGGCTTTAGCTTCTCATTTTTTTTTTTTTTTTGTTTAACGGGAGCAGAGAAGTCTCAAGCCATGTTGAAGGTGGTGTAGTAAAGAGCCATGTTGGGGGGGAACGCTTGAGAAATCTGATAGACCATTCACAGATGACCAGGAAGTGGTCACTGACTCCAGGAGGATGGTGGTACAAGAGATCCTGGCAGGGTGGCTGGTAAGGACCCAGTCCAGGAGGGTACTGGTGCCAGTTTTGTAGTTTGACCTAGTGGGAGTGGCAACCATCTGTGTAAGGTTAGCAGCTGCCATGGCATACTTATGAGCACATGCATCCGATGCAAGCCAGTTATGCTGCAATCGCCCAGCAGGATATGTTCCGAGCCAGGAGGTCAGGTGTTAAAGTTGAGAATGTCACTCAGGCCATGACCTTGGTCCCTGGGGGATGTACACAGACACAATTGTGAGTTTTATGATTGGGCCCCTAGGAGAATTTTGATATGTAGGATCTGGGCCAAAGAGTCGGGAGGGAGAGGTGTGATGGAGTGTCCCATAAGTGTCTTAAATATAGATGGCACAGCCCCCTCTTCTTTTAGAGACTCTATCCATTCTGAAGACATTGTAGCCATGTAAGGTAACTGCCAGATTGGGAACTTTTGGCATCAGCCAGGTTTCAACTGCTAGGACGTCTGGGTTATGTTGGCTTGTGAAGGACTGAAGAGCATCAGACTTGGGCAGTAAGCTGCAGATGTTGAGGGGAGTGAGAATAAGAGACCCTGTAGTTTTCATATATATTGCTGATGGGGCCCGGGTTTGGATGGATGTTACCCGACACCAACAAGAGGAGCAAGCGCTTCATAGTGCATAAGTATAATTTCTTAAGAGATGAATTTGCATTGCCATTTTTTGTATGAGCAGTTGACAGGTTCCATGCAACAGCCCCAGTATGATGCAATATGAGAGTGGGGATTAACTGGCCCATAGACAGAGCTCAGTAGTGTTTAGGAGCATCCAGGTATTAGTGAAAGGAGGTCCATGGGGAGGACAAAGCGAGTAGTGGAGCATTCCCTGGGAACGGCAGGTTGTGACTAGGTGGATGGTGTGGGGGGGGTAGGGGTGGCAGGGACCAGGGAGAGAAGAGGGACAGAAGTAGGAGCAGGGAGAAAAGTGCAATTTCAGCAGTCATAGGGATTTGCTAGGGAAACTGGAGAGAACAGGAGAAGGGGTACACCACTAGAGGGCTATCTAACAATGTATGGGGGGGGAATGAGAGCAAGCAAGGATCATATTACCACTGAAGTCTGAAAAGTGCACCAATCAACTTGGGCCTTGGGAGCAGGCTGACCAATAGGACACAGCCTCCCAGAGTACCACACCAATCAGAGGCTTACTGCTCGAGCTGACTTCTTGAAGTGGTGGTAGTACCTGGCAGTGAGATCTACATTCCAGGACCAGGAGGGTGTCCAGGATGAGTAGACTTCGGTAGCGGCCATAGGATCGGCCACACAATTTTCAGTGCTGCACAGGTGCCAGTCCTTGGCAGTGAGATCCACGATTCTAAACTAGGGGTAGAATTGGTGACACCACTGACTACTCTCTCTAACAAATTGTGGGAGGATGGGGTGGTACCTGAGGACTGGAGGAGGACAAATGTGAGTCCCCTTCACGAGTGGGAGCAGGGCAGAGGCAGGGAACTGCAGACTTGTTAGTTTGACATTAGTGGTAGGGGAAAATGATGGAATCACTTCTGAAGGAAAGAATTGAGTACCTAGAGGCCAGCGGGGCACAGGACCCAAGGCAGCATGGATTCACAGTGGAAAGGTCGTGTCAGACAAATTAATAGAATTCTTTGACTGGGTGACCAAAGTTGTAGACCGGGGGGGCTGTAGATATAGCCTATCTAGACTTTAGCAAGGCATTTCACACAGTCCCACACAAGATTAATATACAAGTTAGCCAGCCTTGGAGTGGTCCCAAGGTGGTAGCCTGAATAAAAAAAAAAAAAAAAAAAAAAATTGGCTGGACAACAGGATGCAAAGGGTAATGGTAAACTGACTTCACAGTGAAGGGAGGGTAACTAGCAGGGTACTGCAGGGTTCAGTACTGGGACTGGTCCTCTAATGTCATAAGTGACATTGGAAAGCACCTGGAAGCAAAAGTCTCTCTGCAGATGACACAAAGATCTGCAGCAGGGTTGATAACACAGTGGGGTGGAAAGGATGAAAAGGGACTTGGCAAGGTTGGAGGAATGGTCAAATGTATGGCAGCTCAGATTCAATGCAAAGAAGTGCAAGGTAATGCATCAGGGAACCAAAAACCCAGGGGAAGAGTACACAATGGGGGATGAGATACTAACAAATCTAAAAGGACCTGGGAGTAATTATATCGGAGGACCTTAAGGTGGGCAAGCAATGTGAGAAGGCAGTAAGGAGGGCTGGGGGATACTGGGATGCATAGGGAGAGGCATCAACAGTAGAAAACGGGAAGTTATCCCTCTGTATAGACAGTTGGTGAGGCCCCATCTGGAGTACTGTGTGCAGTTCTGGAGACCCCATCTCCGCAAAGACACGGACAGAGTGGAGGTTGTTCAGAGGAGGAAAACCAAAATGGTGCAGGGTCTGCACCAGAAGACAGATTAAGAGAGACTAAAGCAGTTTAATATGAAACAGACGTTGACAACAGAAGGACCGCAAGGCCCATCTAGTCTAACCATTACTTTTTCTACCTTATCAATGTGCCATCAGCCTTTGCTCTGTCAGTGGCCTATCTATTCCTACTCATCTGTATTGCTCCCTTATGCCTATCCCATGCCTGTTTGAAGCCCTGCACTGTATTCATAGCCACCAATTCCTGAGGTAGGCCGTTCCATGCATCCACCACCCTTTCTGTGAAAATTTCCTCACATTCCCCCTTAATCTGCCTCCCTCTAATCTCATGCTGTCCTCTTGTCCTGCTATTTTTCTTTTTCTTATTTAAACATGTTACTCTTTCACCTTGTTAATGCCCTTAAGGTGTTTGAATGTCTCAATCATATCATCTCTCTCCTTCCTTTGCTCAAGGGTATACATATTGAGCTCCGTTAATCTGTCCTCGTATGTCTTATGATGCAGTCCCTGCACCATTTTGGTTGCCCTTCTCTGGACTGCCTCAATTTGGTTAATGTCCTTGTGAAGGTGTGGCATGCAGTACTCCAGATGGGGCCTAACCAGTGTCTTGTAAAGAGGGATTAGTACCTCCCTCTTCTGACTTGATACCCCTACTAATATATCCTAACATCCCCTAGCCTTACCTACTGCTTTAGAGGTCTGGGGGGAGGAGGAGTAGGAGGAGGAGGATTGATGCCAAAGTCTTTCTTCCTTTGTGACTGCCAGCAACTCCCCTCCCAGCCTATAGGTGGCTTCAGGGTTTCTCTTCCTTATGTGCATGATCTTGCATTTCTTTGCATTAAATCCCAGTTGCCACTCTTCTGACCATTTTGCTAGTTTATCCAGATCTCTTCTCATTCTGCCCACCCCATCCGGATCATCACCTCTGTTGCAGATCTTGGTGTCATCTGCAGACAGGCAAACCTTGCCCTCTAGTCCATCTGCAATGTCACTGATGAAGATATTGAAGAGGACTGGCCCCAGGACTGATCCCTGAGGTACCCCACTTGTGACTTGCAACTCTTCTGACTGTATACCATTGACCACCACTCTGTTTTCTGCCTGTCAAACAGTTTGCCACCAAGTTGACCAACTTCTGACCCACCCCGAGCCTACCCAGCTTATTTATCAATTTTCTATGTGGAACAGTAGCGAAAGCTTTGCTGAAGTCAAGGTAGGTGACATCAACTGCTCTCCCTTGGTCCACCACTCTGGTTACCCAGTCAAAGAAATCTGAGATTAGTTTGGCAGGACCTTCCTTTTGTAAACCCATGCTGTCTTGGATCCTGTGCCCCTATGGATTCCAGGTGTTGCACTATCCTTTCCTTAAGGAGTGCCTCCATAATCTTAACCACTACTATGTATACCCTCAAGGAAAGGAGGGGGAGACATGATAGAAACGAAGTACCTCAAAGGAATCCAAGTCCAAGAGGGTAGCATCTTTCAGAAGAATGTGCAAGAACAAGAGGGCACAATTTGAAGATGGAGGGGGGATGGCTCCGAGGTAATGTTTGAAAGTGTTTTTTTTTTTTTTTTTTTTCATGGAGAGGGTTGTGGATGCATAGACAAGCCTTCCTGAGGAGGTTGTGAAGTCTAATAGTGGGAGGATTCAAGAATACATGGGACAGACATAGTGATTCTAGTGGGGGCTAGGAAGAAGGTTGTTTACTTTATTGATAAGCTGCAGATTCTAGTTAAATGGGCAGGCTAGGTGAGCCAAGCAGTCCTTATCTGCCGTCAAATCGTAAACTGAGGGCAGACCTAGGCTTTGCTTACAAGGCCTTTTAATGACCAAGTTATATGGGAGACAGCAACACTAAATGGGAAAGCAAAAACAGCACATGAAACCAGATCGCATACAAAGCAACTTTTAGGAGAAAGGTACACCACCACCAGGAGAGCAAGGTGGTGCAATCAATGGGTTGTAAATGCATGAAACACACTCCCCTTGGAGGTGGTCAATGCGGGCAGTATGGCCAGTTTTTATTAAAAAAAAAAAAAAAAAAAAAATACTGGACTCTGATGAGCCCCCAAAAATCTGATAATTGACCACTACGGTGGCAGGTTCTAGTTTTGACTTCAACTGCCAATTGAACCTGAAAAATGCAGCCAAGCAGCACCTTACAAATTTTGATCTTTCTCCTCACAATCTTGCCCTAGTTCAGCCTTGTATTCTATCCAGCCATTTTCTAACTACAAAGCTATGTCCCACCAAGTGTTTGCCAAAGATATTTGTGCTATTGTATCTCTGTAGTTTGACTGGCATTGTATTCCGTCTAGTTCATACATGTTAGCATTTCTCCTTTTCAGCTTTTCTCTATAGTCTGCTCACGTTATTGAAAGTAATCAAATTGCATATCTGTATTATGTACCAAATCTCTGTATACTATCCTCATGTTCCTGACCCTCCTCCAGGTTGCACTGGGAGATGAGCAACTTGTGCAGTGTGCCTTCCTGGGAAACATTTCAACAAGTAAGTGGTGAATAGAGATGTCGTCATCAGTGAACAGTACAATTCTCCTCTCTGTGGATGCCAGGGAATGAGCAAGATGCTCAAATCTTCATGGCCAGGGGCTCAATAGCTAGAAGAAAAGGGCAATAGAGGGCACACCTGACATGTGACCATATGTAGGTGAAGGGGATTGGATATGTGGGAGTGGGAGTGTCTCATGTTAATAGATTGCATAGGAAAGCCAAAGTGTGCCATTGCATCCAAGAGATGAGTCCCTCCACCCTGTCAAAGGCTTTTTCTGCATCCAATGACAGGATGGCAGTAAGTCCTCTTAAGATTCCCACAGTGTCTCAAATGCATCTGGTATCTGCTCACTGTCATCATGGCACAAAACTCACATAATCTGAATGAATTACATCAGGGATGATTAGTTCAAGCAACCTTGCTAATATTTTGGCATAGATCTTGGCATCAACATTGAAAAGTGACATGGGTCGAAAATTGAGTACACAATCTTTCTCTTTGGGAAGTATGGTAATTGGTGCTTGGGTTAGAAATGGGATAGGACTCCCTTTTCTCTAGATGGATTAAACTACTGTGAGTTTAGGTGCCAGAACATCCACCAGGGCTTGATGGAATTCGAAAGAGTAACCATCTTGGCCTGGTGACTTACTGGTTGACATAGCCCAAATCTTTTCACAAATCACTTGTTTATAGAGATTGGTATAGTAAGTAAAGTGGCCTGGAATTCTAAAATCTGAGGAAGGGTAATATCTTTGTAGAAATGGTCTTCAAATTAGTAGGGGTCGCCTTTCAAATCTGTTTGTGCCCCCCTGTTCTGTGGTTCTGTTCCATGTGGCAATTGCCACAGAAATGAAGACCTGCTGCAGAATGTGGGGCTGGCCAGAGAAATTGCACAAACTGCCCCAGTAAGATGGACAGACACCACACCTTTCCGCAGATTTTCCTTGGCTTGCTTGTAGTTTATAAGAACTAAACAAAACTTTACCCAAACCAGCCCCACCCAGCCCTGGGAGCCCCCTTGAATCAGTTTTTAGTCTAAGGTTGTATGATCAGTTGCCTTTTCCTATCCCTGTTAGTGGGCCAGAATGCCTATTTCTTATCCCAGTAGAGCTTTGACCCACACACAGTCATACTGGGGCATCAGTCCAACATTTGCCATCCATAATGGGAAGAGGTAGTGGATTGTCCAACAGTGTTGGACCAAAAAAGGGTGGCAATAAACTGAGTGACTCAGTAAGGCTCTGGTGGAATGACTTTGGGCCTAAGTTATGCAGGGTTGGTATTTCTCTTGAGTGAGCAGAGTAATGTTAGAGGAGACCTTACAATACTTTTGAGGGAGGAAGGATCACTGTACAGTGTTGTGCTGGATAATGATGCACATTTAAATCCGCAAGGCCACTCAATGACATTCTCAAGGCTGGTTAGGAGGTTGGTGGGGTTGAGATGGACGTTGGTGGGTTTGTCATGATCTAAAATGAGAGGGCAAAATGTTGGCTGGGGGGACCATTTGCTATCCATATGGGGTTTGGAGCACAAGGCTGCTATGGATGGGACTGGGGGTTCACAACCAATGAGCTAACTCTGGTGCCTGGTGGAGACTGATTTAAATTATAAAATGTAAGCACAATTGTTGGGGCAGGAAAAGAATGAGAATGCTGGATAGACTGAAGCCATGGTAAGAAAAGTGAAACTAAAGGCAAAGATTATGTAAAATGTGGAAACTAAATGAAGGGAGGGGAAACGAGCAGACAACCTAAAGTCAGTGACACTGCAGATGAAACATCTACCAGTATATGTTGCTTTGGTACAATATGCAACGTGGGCAAGACCAATTTCAAGCTCTCTGCATCACAATTCAAAAAATGTCACTGAGGGACAAGTAGTTACTTGGAGCATCAATGACTGTTCAATACAGTAGTCAGCATTTTGTTTTGTAACTGGGTAAGGTTACTAAACAATAAATTCAATGTAATTCACCCCATTTGAATAATCAAATTTTGGCTCTCTGGAACTGGTAGCCCTGGCAGCCCTATCTCCAACATTTAGCAGTGTCAGTGGCTCAGTAGGTAGCACACTTGCCTCTGAGGCCGGGAGATCAGAGGGCTGTGGGTTCAGTTCCCACATCTGGCACTTGGGTTAATATCCCAGTACTGACACTGTAGTGCAGCATGAGAGGGGTGCTGCACTTCTGAGGTGCCGTCTTTCGGATGAGACGTTAAACCGAGGTCCCATCTGCCTGGATTGGTGGTAGTTCAGGTGGATGTTAAAGATCCCATGGCACTTATCGAAAAGAGTAGGGGAATTTCCCTGGTGTCCTTGCCAAATTTCCCTCATTCACTAAAAATACCACCAACAGCTTAATCTGGTTCAAGGTCAGTTGGCATTCATCTGTATCCCCCCTCCCCCGGGTCGTGCCTGAAAATAGGCAAGATTTGTCTAGTGCACTTACCCGGTCAACAAAAGCTAAATAAATAAATAAATAAATAAATAAAAACATCCCTAATCTGACAGTCTGCCCTAGTGCATTAATGTTGTATGATAAAATTGTTTAGGAAGTATTGCAAATGCCATCCTCTTCCTTCCTGGGGTGGGTAGTGGTGCTGTGTTGGGTGGGTTGCATTGGATTTTTAAAAACTGGGATCAGGCAAGGGCGAGGGTGCACGATCACATTAGGGAAAGGAGATAACCTTGCTGCCATTGGGTCTAAAGCAGGTGGAGGTTGCAAAGAGCTTTACTACCATTAAGGGGGAGGGTAATGGAGCATTGCTGCAGTTGGGTCTGGAGAGGAGGGATTATTGCTGCCATTATGTATGGGAGGCGAGTATTGCTGCCATTAGGTAAGTGGGGAGGAGAAAGCTTTTTACTAAGGGGGGTGTGTGTGTGGGTGTGTGGGTGTGTGTGTGTGTGTGTGTGTGTGTGTGTGTGTGTGTGTGTGTGTTCTCCCAAAAAAAAATCAGAGCACTGCACCTTTTTGCCTGCAGTAAAGAGAGCACTACTGCCATTCCCCCCCCGGGGGAAGAGTAACTTTGCCTCACTTAGAAACATAAGTCACTTTTACACAGATGGCTTGCAGCACTGCCCTGACCAAAAAAGACACTCTGCTTCTGCATCTACACAGCCCCTCTCAGCGTTTATGCAAGACATGCTGGAGAGGGACTGCGAGTCGAGGGGCAGTCG